>JAWWLV010000088.1:35233303-35253316 GCA_035041135.1 Platyrinchus mystaceus | reverse complement strand
TCACAAACCATCTCCCTAAGTTTAAATATAAATGTATAGACAGGCACATCTCTCACTCATCTTTTGTTGCAAAAAAAAAAGAGTATCAGTCTGCTTCTTCTCTTTCAGTTGCTCCTTAGCTGCTGGCACAGGTGTGAGAGGAATAAACATTTTCTATGGTGATGTGATTGCCCAATGTGATGAGAATATTTCTCCAACCCCGTAGCAGCTGAACAGCAGGGGCTGCTCTCTGTTTCCGCCAGTGCAGACCAATATAACATTTATTTCATTATTTGTAGACCATATGTTTATATGGGTGAATGTTCCTGGGGTGTCATTTTTGTCTTCAATTAAAGCGGAGTCAGATCCAATAACAGACTTCAGGGTGAAACTGATGTTTCACTATAAGACTATGAGGCTCTAGCAAGAAGAGACTTCTGAAAGATTCCTAAGTGTCAACAGGAGAAGGCCATGGAGGAAGGGGATGTCAACAACTTTCCTGACTTCTTGGCTTAGAAATGGCATTTATTACAAGGTAAGAAAGGACTTCTTGTTGACATTAACAGAGGTTACGTGTATTTGGGGGTGGGGAGGTATGAAATGATTTTTCTCCTCTCGTCTTTCGGTGCAGTGTGTGTGTGTTCCGTCCTGCTCTTCAAGTGGGTGAGCCCATACAATTAGAGAGATGTGGCCTTGCCCAACAGCGCTCAGCTTGAGTGTAACAGGGGATGACAGAAGGAGGTTAGAGGGAAAAGAAGATGATTACAGAAGCAAAGGGTTTCAAAATGCTTTTTGTTAAATGGACATTTTGGGGCAAGTCTGAGAAGGGGTTTGTGAAAGAGATGTCATTTGGGCTGCAGAAAGCCTATGCATTAGGCAGAAAAAAGGTATACCAGTTTATAATCCACATAATGATTTAAAAGTCATAAGAAAAACAACATGGAAAGGCTTCTCAGAATCTTTTTTATCATTACACTGTCAAAACATGCAGGAGCCTAATGTGTGGTTTTTATTTTAGGGCACCAGTACTTCCCGATAGCAATGTATTGCACGTTCCTAGGAAAACCCTGCTGCTTTCAAGCATCAAGCTCTGACATGTCAGCTGCGATCTTTGTGAATGCAAAGCCCCCTTGGTGCTATGTTTTGTGACAAGCAGGCTGTCCTATTTACATTCTAGAGTGAACAAACAAGGAACCATTCCTTGAAACAGGGGTACTCAGAAAGAATCTTCCTCTTGTCTGAGGAGGAGGGAATTCGATGAGACATCCCCTCTGGGTCTGCAGGGACTGTGGAGGAGGCTGGCGATGTCAGCGGGCGGCAGAGCCGCGTGGCTCACAAGCACAGACCTCGGTGCACGAGGCTGCAGGCAGCACAAGGCCTACACTTCCAGGCAAGGCCTCATCACAGTGCTGTCCCCAAAAAGCAACTCTTTAAGGTCCATCAGGCAGAGTTGCGCCCTCCTGATGGAAAATGCAGCCTGTCCTTCAGCTGTGTGTGCTCTGAGCAGCAGTAGGTGTTCTCCTAGGCCTGTTCTCCTCGACACTCAGGAAGCACCGGCACCATTTCAGTTGTTCAATCACCTTCTGCCACGATTACAGTAGTAGTTTTGTGCTTCCCTCAAAGCAAGGGCCTGGAGTTTCCCAGCTGGGCTGCCTTATTGGATTTTGAAGACGAGGTGCATGTGGATATGGCAGTAAGTATCCTACAAGCTGTACAACGTACCAGATTGATACAAAGAGGGTACTACTAGAGGCTAAACTCAGCATGCTGAGGCTGAAAGGACTTTTGGGAGAGAACTACAGCTGGGCTGGAGGCCTTTTTTGCCAACCACAGGGAAGTTATGCATGGAAAACAAAGCTCTTCACACCAACAGTACTGCTGCAGGCTGGAAATAGGCTGATGGGATCGTTATCCTTGCAACCTCTGTTTAGGGCCGAGCAGGGACACACTCATGGCAAGAAACTTGCTGCATTACCTGGTTGACTGTTGTCTGAAACATTTAACACAAGGTAAGGAGCCACTAACAAAGAGAAGGCCTTATCTGTTTAACATTTTTACTAATTCAATATTAATTTAATATTTTTGATACTGTTCATTACTGAGGTCTTCAGATGTACAGTGATGGGATCTCTACCACTTTAAGGACTTGAACTGTCTATGCAGATAATTAACAAACTCATTATAGCTTTTTGTTGGTCTCAAATTCTACAATGAGTTTTTCTACAAGCTGGGCAAAGAAGCTTCATTCTGGAAGGGCTCAGGTGTCAGCCATGACATGGAGAGGTACACTCATGCCTTACCAGAGCAACCTTTCCAGAGACTCTTCTCCAAGCAGAACCGATATGTCCTGGATTCCCCTAAAGCTCTGTGCTTTATGCAGCAGGATTGTGGAGATTTCCCATCTTGGCTGTTCCTGGCCAGTGCTGCTTTTGAGGACGTGGCACACACAAGCACAATCTTGGATGGGCAACCTCGGCACTGGCACAGGATACAGGTTCAGGTGGGAAGCTGTACCGTACCTAACATTGCTACACTCAACAATTCTAACTCAGGGCTGAACAGGATTACCAAAAAAAAAAAATATCTTTCACTCTCAACACAGCTGAACCACATAAAAGGTTGGTTTTTTCTTTTGACAAGAAATGGTGAGAAGGAAGTCCCAACACGGCTGCTGTACTTCTATGGAAATAGAAATGTATTTTGTAGAACTGGGGAGGGAAGTGTGTTGACTCATTTGGAGCAGATTCAGAAGTTGTGGCCTCATTTATTTTTATAAACAGACCTGGCATTGCTGCATAACTAATTCTCTGCAATTGCTGAATCAGGCACTGGAAGTCTTTTGAAAGCTGACTAACAAAGGAAGTGTCTAAAGTGAAAATATGCTGCAACCAATAAGAACAAGCAAACTATCAAAAAACCAGAACAGTTAATGTCTTTAATATAAAATCACTTTCTTTCCCCCAAAGAAGGAACACTGCATTACAGGTATATTAGAGTTAAATTAAAAGGAACACTTGTTATAATTGAGGACATCTTCATCTACGAAGTAAAATCTTCCAAATAATTCATAGTCCATTTCTGTACATTGCAGCTTATCAAAATGCACTGGAAAAAATAATATATTTTCTCTTCAGCAGGTGTCACTACCACCATTTCTCAAAGAAAACAGAGTTGCCAGGAACACCAATGTTAGACAGTAGTTTGGATATAGATTCTATCATTGGAGGTGGACCGCAGATGTACCATGAAGTATTGTTAGATACGTGTTTTTCTAGATGCTTTTCAGATATTCTTCCCTCTGACAAAGAAAAGAAGTAGGAAATGAGAACAGAAATATTAATCGTGAAGTCATTTCAAAAAGAATGTCTGGTTAGAGGTATTTCAAGCACTCATTTATTAAAAATGCCTGGCCTGTTTCAGAATAACAGGTATTGAGATTTGAGGCTTCGAAAGCCATTTGTTCTTTTGGGGATTTAGATCAGTACTTCCACTTGGAATGCAGAGGGTATTAGTCACTGAAGAGAAGATGGCTTACATATAAGCAAAAATCCCACATTCACATGAAAAAAACAGGTAAGTATCTCTAACACAAATACAGCAGAAATGGAAACATGCTGAAATATCTCTTACAAGCAGTCAGATTATCCTTCATCAATCCCACTTTAAGCAAAGTAAATAGGAAAGTAAATCCTTTGCTTAACAATTTCTGGAATAAAGTTTGAAGTGGGAAATAACCAGTATAAAGTTTTGAATTAACAGAGGAAAACAAAAACTGGAAAGGGAAAAATTTTCTGTGTTCAGTGAAATTATTTAGGTTTACCTTACATCTCAATTTGAACTTTTAAAGTTAAAAATACTAAGTTATGCATCATGACTTCATCCTTTAGGATGTAATCAAACTTGGACTTGAGATACCATCTCTGTAAATACCTGTAACATGTGGCTGAAGTTCTTTACAGATCTGTGAATGCTGTTGGGTAACGTGGAAACAACATGTGATCTTTCCAGGAAACGTGTTCATCAAACCAAGAAGATTTTTCTGTAATGTTAAACACACTTGCTTACACCACAGGCCATTAAATCAAAGCAGATGTATGCACACAGCCCCACAACACCAGTGATTATTGCCAAGAACCAAGACTTTGCATTTCAGCACTGAGAACCTGATGGGCTTGATTCCACAGGGCTGACCTGCACACCTACACACACAATTCCCATGCCTGGAAATAAATACCCTGCCTCATCTCCTTTTCTAAGATGGGTTGAAATCTGTAAGATTTGGACCTAACAACCAGTTATGTCATTTCCCAGTTTCTTCCCCTTTTAAATTCTATTTCCTCCTTCCACTTCCATTGGGGTTTTCCATTTAAAAAACCCTCTGCAATATGTATTTATCATTTGTTAGGAACTTAGTCTTGCCTGCTTTATGTGGTAAGATTACTAGACCTTTAACTGTCTCACGTCCTCCAAGTAAAACCAACTACAATGTAATGGTAATGTTACTTTTTACCAGAGTAGAAAGTAGAAACTGTGATTTTCAGTTCCCTCAGTCACAGCTGTGATAAGTTACCGCCAAAAACCCAGCGGCTTCAATTCAAATCATGGTAAAAACATAACGTGTCTGTCAGATGCTGTAGTTAATTCTGAAATTAAGATTTAGCTATTGTCTAGATTCTGCACTATTTAAGATTTTCACTGCTGGAATGGACACTGGAAATTCTTAAAAATATTTTGAAATACAAATAATGTCTACTCTGCAAATAGGTAAATTAGCTCATTTTGTTGTGCTTGCTTGCTAACTGGTTACCACACTAGAGAGTCTGCCATGTGTTGCTTAACAAAAAACCCCAGACAGATACTACTTTGTAGGCAGATCTTTTCTTGAATCCCTAAAAAGACAAGGAATGAAGAGCAGCACAGATTGACACTGTTGGACACAAGTTCCACTAGTACCTCTGCTATTGACTTGCTATCTTTTGTACCTCTCACACTGTATTGCTTCTACCATTTGCACTAAGGAGCTTTTCAGAAGCAGTGCCTCAGCCTGTGACATGAGAGCACATCCAGAACAAGTATCACACCCAAGACATCGGTGTTTCCCTTTCCCCTTGTCAGCCTATACAGAGCTGCTCCTTCAGGGAACGTGTCCTCCAAACAAGCAGTTCCTCCTGGAGAGTTGTACAGATGTTTCTCACAACTGCATAAAGGCTCCTAGTGATCCTATTTCCTCACTGCTCTGCACAGAAGTAAAGAATTTTGACAGACATGTTCTGGATTTGAGGGATATGTGAAGAATGAAGGATATATTGTAAGCACTATAATAAATATCATTGTGATCTCTTCTGCCAGAAGGTTTAATACAAAAGCTCTGCTGTCACAGCACAGCTGAAGTGAAACTGGACAACGTGAGCACAGGCACTGAGAACACCTGTGCATGCTCAGAACAGACTGGCAGAGCACAGTTGGCCAAATGGAGGAGCAGATTATTCTGCTTTATTTTAGCAACAAACAAATGACTTTTCAGAGAAAGCAAATATCTCCATATCTAGAAACACGGCAGAAATACAGAAGAAAAACTAGTGATGGATCCTATACACAGTTTATTTTCACTTCTATCTTACAATCAAAAGCTTTTAATACTTTGAAGAAACCTAAATTGTTTTGGATGCTTCTTTACAGAAGCTGTGCTAATTTGACCCTAAAATGTTATCAATGACCCTTAATGGCTGAGTGTGACAACTGGTCTTTAACTGCTGAGTAAATGTTGCTGAAGTGCTGCACAAGAAATTTTAAAAGCAGCTATAAATCCTTCATTCATACAATAGTACCCAATAATAACTAATGCATTATCAGTAAAGCGCCCCTGTTATTTTAGAAAGTGTTTCCTTTAGATATAATTGCTCTTTTCTAGTCTTTAAATTCAATGTAATCTATAGTGAGACTATGTGGTTTCAGTATTATAACTTTATGCATACTACTGGTGTGTGTATATATACATATATATAACCTTTAATAAACTATGATGCTCTTATGAGAATATAGTAAAATGCAGGGCTACAGTAAAATTTAGGGGTAATTGACTTATCACCAAAGTCACTGAGACCAGGTATATCTAGTAACAGCCTTAATTGGTACACTGGCATAAGTAGTTAACAAATCACACATGGGATTTGAGGCAGGAAAGTGAGTTTTGTCTCCATTTGAACACTGTCTTACACAGAAGGACTCTCTGGAGTTTGGCAACCAATTGATATACACACTGGTAGCTGAATAGCTGAGACCTATTTTTAAAAAAAACTTTTTATTTACCTTAAATAAGAGTTCACTTGTATTTTTTGCACTGTAGTACAGCTTCACTGTTCCCAGTTTGTGTCCATTTCCTTTACCCTCTTGGTATCCATGAAGATCTGCTACATGCAGCAGTATAGAAAACAATGGGTTAATTCCAACACCCCCTGCTATCAGCACTAGGTTTACTGGGGAGTCACCAGGCTGAGGATCAAAGAAGAAATCACCTCCCACTCGAAGAGCCACTTCTGAGTCAACAGTACACTAGGACGGAAAAGAAGATATTTAATTTCAAAACAAAAAGCGAAAGTTGAAACCTTATTCTTCTTGCATTCCAGTCACAAGACTTGCTGGGGCTGTGATTTTTTATTTTTATTGACCACTGAGGGAAAACCAGAAATACTTTAGAATATACACACAATTTCCAGCTATCTGAGGTAACCCAGTGTCTCTAGGGATCTAGTTCTACTTTCAAAAGTTTCAGTCTTATGGTGAGGCAGGATGGTGACTCCCCCTTTCCATCCCCATAGGAGTTGAAAGAGGAACGATTCACGCAAGGGTTTTCCCAGATGTGGTTGTGAAAACCCAAGGTCATTGTGAGATCATACTTCTACCTAAACCCAGCCTCGTGTTGAGAAAAGTCCGAAAAAATAAAAACCACCCAGAACTGAAGCAGCATCCACAAGAACATTTCTTGCAGAATCACTTCTGCATTTGCAACTTCAGAGGCACAGAAGAAGAAAAATCAGGGGAAAACCTTCTCTCTTATTCTCCACTCATACGTAAGATATTATTTCTTAGGGAAATTTGTCCAAGCATGGTTTTTTGATACATGGAAAATGAAAGCTACAACAAAAAAATCCATTTGGGCCAATATTTTCTTGGTAAACCGGCACTGCATCGTGGTTTGAAGGGTGAAACTGCAGTACAGAGCAATCAGGTGAATTCTCCCACATCACTGCAAGCAGACAGAACAAGTAAGAGCAGAAAACACAACTCACTTCAGGCCATATATAGGTTTTAAAAAATAAAATTAAGAGGATAGGGAAACCTAGGAATAGGGTGGTAGGAAAGGAGGAGGGAAACACAAGGAAAGCTACAAGAACTGCTGAAAAGTTAGCTTAAAAAATGAAAGCACTTCCTCCAAAGAATCCTTTTGGTATCAGGAAACGGTAAATTGAAACAAAAGGAATTCCATTAATGACAATTGCATAGACAGCAAAGGTCTAAACATGTAACAATTCTACCAGGAGGAAGGAGAACGCCTTTGAATTCAGGTATTGCACAGAACACCCAAGTTCCTAAAGTAATTAGCATGATCATTAACCCCCCCCAACTTTCTTTCCTTTCTTAATTATTGCATGAAGTATTGTCTCTCAATTATAGTGTAAGACAATCAGCATTCATTATCGGAAACCAGTTTCACTCTCCCTGTTCACATACACTGCCAGGCTTTCCCACCATGTTTTACTCTGCTTTAGAGGTGCATGAATCCACAAGTGTTCCAGATTCACATGGCAGGAGGAGGACACAGAATATGGTACCCTTTGAGGAAATAAACCTTTTTAGGGAGAAACAACCTCACTGTCATCTGATCTGCCACCTTAACCAGACACAGCTCATCAAGATTGGACATGGGGAGAACCTCTCTTAACCAGCAGTCTCCCACGTATTTCCATGCTTTGGCCATGACAATTATAACAATAAGTCAGTATACAAGAAAAAGCAGCAAAATTCTGGAGTAATATGATGAGAAAGTGTTGTCCTTTAGTCTGTGTTTATAAACACAGCTCAGGCAGAGAAGTGAAGCAAGCAATGCATCACACTGACGTTTTTCTGAAAGGCTACATTTTCCTAAAGCTATAAAGTACACAATGCTAAAATTTATGATTTATATACAGTAATATTAAGAAATAAATACCTCTAAAAACCCCCAGATACAGTGAGTAAATGAGTGCTAACTATTCCCATAACATCTTCTACCCCGAGTTACCAACTTCCTTTAGAAGTAACTTCTAAACAATTAAGTACCAGAGCTTTTTCACCATGCATACAACATTTTCAAATTCTAGGTTGCAATTTTTTTTCTGCTTGTTTCCTAAGGAAAAGCATGCAGTTTTGTTTAGCTAGAAGAGTCCATATATACCCTGGAGGTTTCTCTACAGCATCAGGTTTGGAGTAGCTTACCCCTTGACTAAAGATTTATCCTATAAATTCAACCAGCAAACTTAGCAACAACAGACTGATTTATGACATCAGAAGTCCTAAAAGAGTCTCCAGAGACTGTGAAAAAAAAAAAAAAGTTGATAGGACCTATCACTGATGAAATATATGACTCCTCTGACAGTAACTAAATGGGGTAAATGATGAACAAAACACTGCAAGAGGCCAAGTGTCAGACTTTGCTTTTAATTTAGCAAAAAAGTCAAGCCTTGGGGGGTTATATGTCTATATTACAAAAATATTGCATATTTAAGAGAATGTTACAGAAACCGTAAAGTATCCTGTTGTTTTATCATTTGAGAAAAACTGATCTAGATATCTCCCTTGGCTCCCCCTTAATAATCTATATTTATCTGTGATTTATCAATGATTTCCATTTTATATTTGTAGAAATGCTCAGGAATTAGGGAAAGTTATCAGATTAGCTTTGTAAGGTGTAGCACTGTTCTCAGGGACACAAGTTAGAACAGAGTTTTCAACATTTTTAGGTTCATTAATTTCAAAGGAGTGAGAACTCTTATATGCATAACTACAATATCACTGTAAGTCCATTGTAAGCACAAGTGGAGTCAAAAGGTTGCAATAACCATATTACCATATAAACATCCAATTTCAGTCTCTTATTGAACAATAGGTTTTAAGACTTACGTTGCATTAAAAATGGCTGAACAAGTCAACATGAGTTTTTGCAGTCAAAAGCACAAAGTGGTCTAAAAACACACACACGAACCTCTGCACATCCCTAAAACCCCACAAACAAACAAACAAACAAACAAAGAGCCAAATCTCACAGTTAATGTCATTTACCTTAGTGTGAATCCAGTGAGCAGGAGGATGAACAGTGTGCTTTACTGCCAGCTCTAGTATTCCTTCTCGTTCTAAGAGGCCAGGGCTTGAACATATGGAGAATCCCCCAACTACAGATACTCCAGGAATAAAGAAATCAACCCTAAAAATAGACCAGAAACAGAATTTTAAAAAAGAAGCCAACAACCCCAAACATGGAAAACAATATGGCTGCCTTTGTTTTAATTATCCTTTCTTTACAGCATCTTCATTTTCGTAACGTAACTTTTCCAAAAAAGGAGTTAATCTTGAGTAACACCATTTCCTTAGAATTATTTTCATCTAGAAACAAGTCATGCTTTTTAAACTAGAAGGTTTAAAACCAGACTGGTTTTAGCATTAGATGTCACATCTTTCAACAGACTAGAATTCCAAGTGTTTTAAATAAATTATTTGAGTATTACAACAAAAACACAATATAGTCTGATAGAGGGGCTTAAATCCCACTCTTTTCGGTCCCTTTGATGGGCTCCTCAATTTTAAAACATAAGAAGATTGGGATTCTAATTTTAGGGAAATGACTTTAGATTAAACACTTTCTTTTCCTGGGAAGATGAAATAGTAAAACCAACAGTGTGTAAAAAATTTCTCCTGGGAAAAGTCGGTTACTGGCAGCAGAACTGCAGCTCCCTCTGGTGGCAGATATCACTTTCTAGGTTAGGAAATTGAACGGGAATAAATTCCTGCTCTTTTGGGGTTTGTGTTTGGGTTTGTGTTTTTTGGTTTTTTTTTAAGTTAAAAGTGAATCATGCCTGGGTTTCTACAGATTTGAAGGTAACATATGACTAAGCTTCTGCAACACTAGACACTAGAGAGTATGGAAGGCAAGCCATTACGACATATAAGCCATAATTCATTCTCATAAAAGTAAGGCTTTGATATTCCAGTGAGTTAGCTATCAGAAAAAAAATTAGGAGTTGTTTTATGATCCATCATCTGAACTCCTCTGTGTTCCATAAATCTTAAATACTTCTGTTTTCTATAGCACATAAAATGCCTGTATTTCAAAATAAACCTAATGCTTATAACTAGTTGTGCTGCTCCCCCTAGGAAACAACCACATTGATAAGCAATGCCACATACTAGAGAATCGTTATTCAGTTCAAGCCTGGGTTAGGCTGGCTCAGTATTTGTTAAATGAGGATGCAACAAGAAATACAGACTGGCTTCCATGGCACAGGTATTTTCTTTAAACAGCAAGGCTGTATCCTTTACAGAGATCACAATTGCTTCAGGGAAGAGAGAAGCACTTTGAATAGTTCATGACTTTTTAATAAAAAAATCCTGCCTGCTTACTCTCCACAAAGCTTCACCCTTTAGCTTCATAGCTTCAATAGTATCCTCTCTCTCTTGAAGAATGCACAATGTGTGAAATATACAACACTGATATAATTTTTAACTTTATGCTAATAAACTTGATGGTGTATAAAGGTATCAGACTGCAAAAGAAAGGTTAACAAACAAAAAAGTTGAGAAGGCTCTTTTCACTGTCCTCAGCTTCTGCAGCCCCACTGCCCCATGGGGCCCAGCCTTCCTGGCAGCCAGGCTCCAAAAATTAGAAAGGGCAACTCTTATAATGCAGCATTTATCAGAGCAAAGAACAACTAATGATGCTACTGAAGCTCTTTACCTCCCTCTGGTGGAAAACAATCTTACATTAACCAAAAAAGAAGAATTTGTGCTGGAAAGTTAACAATTTACATTCAAGTCAATCTGTGCCAGCTGGGGAAACACACATACAAAACCAAACATTGCTGCAAAACCTAAATCAAACATAGTGTTTACCTTTCTAACATACTAATGCAGATGTACATTTCTTTCCATATTAGTAGTTCTTTCCCAATTACATAACTGTGAGAGATTGTGGGGCACAGTATACTGTATTATAGTGGACAAGCTCATATTTCTGATGGCTTGTCTATCTTAGTTCAGTTAGGAAGGATAAGATGGCCCCTTAAGAAATGCTACCTGTGACACCTTAAGGGAAAAGAGTAGCTGAAGGGAAAAAAAGAAAGAAAACCCTTACATATAAACCCACAAAAAGGAGAGGCAAAAAAGATGTAAACCAGAGATCTGAGGGTGGTTTTGCATTTCCCTCCTTTTAAAGGCTAACTAAGCCAAACCCTTAAGAAGTGAACAATAATTACTGATTGCTGGAGAATGAGATTAGAAACATTAAAACCATAAACACTTTGAAGAAGTAGCTTTGTCACATGCATATATCTCAACCCATGTTTTAGTAAATCAGAATGAGTAACAGCAACAAGTCTCTTCCATCATTATTTGCAGTCTGATAAAGAACCATTATCTGCCAGTGTGCTTGCAAAACAAACTCACTTTTGCTTCTAAAAATCTCAATAATTAGAACACTTTCAGAAAATTTAAAAATTTTAGTGACAATCTTTGGCTGTGACATCTTACTGTAGCAAATCCTAACAAGTCAGCCTTTTCTGTTCAGGAAATCGTGGTCTGGTATTTTGTACTGCTCGTCAAAAAATGCAACCACAGTTTATAGCTACAAGTACAGAAAAGTTGTTGTATACCTTACAACAGCATTAGAATACTTTCAGGGAAGAAGAAAATGAAGAAGAGTAATTATAATTAAAGCTTTCAGTTTTCAGCACGATAATTTCAATAACATTTTTGAAGGGTAAATGCTCTTTCCAAGTACTGGCAAGCAAGAATTTAATATGAGTCACTGCACATGTGCAAAAACTGCAGCAAATTACTTCACAAACAAATTACTGCAATCAGCATCTTGTGTTCTGGTTCTAAATTTAAAAGCCAGAATATTAACACTCCATGAGTAACATATGCTGTTAGTACCCTAGCAGCTATACTTTGATTCCAGCAAAACCACTTTCAGATGGCCTAAGCTGATAAAAAGTTTAAAAACATTTAAATGTCCATTGCCAAAAGGAACTACTCATAGTTCTAACTTAATTTCTAAGAGAAAAAAAAATGTGACAGAGTGAGAGTAATTTTAACAAGGAAGGAGGACAAATGTGAATATTCACTACTTCCTTGAAAAAAAAAAAGACCTGTAAAATTGCTTAAACAAACAGCTAATTGTTTCAAAGGCTTAATAATTCAAGTTTTTGATTTTCAATTATGCTTATCTATATTAATATATTAAACTGACTTACCTGGCTTAATTTTCAGAATTAAAGAAACTTCAAGAGGAAAAAAGAAAACTTAGCAAGGAACTCTGATTTAATTATAAACCAAAACTAAGTGACTTGCAAAGCAGCAGTCTCAGCTCCACTGTAAAAGTAACTAGTAAATAAAGACAGCAAAGACAGCTTGCAGAATATAGTGCATGGAACTTCAAAGTACTCTTGAAGAAACAATGTAATATACATAAACCAGAGGAAAACACCAAAACAATCAAACTAAACATTTAAAAAACATCCATTTCTGCCCTTTTATTGGTAATATTAGCATATTTTATAATTACTATTTAAAAATTATGGCAAATATCACCTATTTGACAGAGCACCCAGTAAGAAAACATCGTATTATATAAATTAACTTTTTTTTTCCTAGAGTCAAGGATCAGAGAGGTCTTTTAACACTTTTCTGTAGTGGACTTCTAGTAATTTCTCCCACAAATACTGAAAGATCTTACCATTGTCCTGCTTTGAAGGTAAAATCCTTATTTGCAATAGCCAAACGAAGTCTTTTGACTGTCTCCGATTCATTGGTGATTCCACACACTTTTGCTTGTGTAATTACCTGACAGAAGGAAAATAAGCCACTGTGATACACAGGTATCATTTGCAGCAAAAGTACTCAAGAAGTTGTGCATGGAATATCTATCCCTTCCATGTTATCTGCAGCATTTCATTACCTACAGCACTAATATTTTTTTCACTGGGGTAGAAAAACAAAAGTTTCAAGAAAATGTTCAAGGCCAGGTTGGGTGGGGCCCCAAAAAAACTGATCTAGTGAGTGGCATCCCTGCCTACGGCAGGAGGGTTGGAATCTTATGGTCTTTAAGGTCCCTTCAAATCCAAACCATTTTTTTATTCTATGATTCTTTAAATAGTCATTGAATAGAGAAATATTTTTGTACTTACAGTCCATCATGTCTGTCACTTTAGCCAGATTTATTCTAAGATTATATACAAACTTAATTTCAGTTGAAAGCATAACCATAAAGATAACTGATTGCTACTTATCCCTTTTCAGGTTTTTTAGACATCTATACAAGACACACAGTCTTGCATCTTCCAGCAACAAAGTAAAAAGATTTCTGATATAAAGACTGACAGAGGACACCTGTTAAAGATCAGCTGCAACTGAAGTAAAAGGGAGAATTCTGGAGTTGTATCTACTTTTATTTAGGTAATTAAATGCATTACTGAATCATATGTTTTACTGCATCAATGAAAGAAAACCAATAAGCCTTGAGTTCCTGCATTTGCATCCCCCCATTTCACCATATATTTTGTCTATGAACATGGGGAAACTATGGCACAAGGTTTTTATTGCTGCTTAACAGAGGAGTTTTTGTTTGGCAATCATATGGGAGGGGATGTCAGAGCCATGGTTGATACCACTTTTAAAGAGTTATTAAAGAAAAAAAGATGAAAAATGAAAAGCAGATTTTGCAACAGGGCCATTGAAGATGAGCACCCCACTTGAACTCTTTGAAGACTATCAGTACAACATGGATTTTCATCCCCTCCCTGCCCTTCCTTTTCAGGTATTTCTGAGTTATAATTATTATTAACCTTTTTCATCTACAAAGCAAGCAGTGCCCTAAATATTTCCTGCATAGGGTGATACACAGATTTCACTCTGTTTAAAGATGCTGATGTCACTTACCACAGTAGGAAATACTCATAATACCATCACAACTCTATCATTTCTCATTTGTGTAAGATCAAACAGATAAAAAAAAAAACAAACAAAAAAAACCTTTAAGCAACTACGCTGTAATTTAAAACACATGGCAGGAAATAAATTTATTCATAAAGTAACATCTGAACACGTCCTCTGTCCTATTAAACAGCAGGACATTTGCTAATTTAAAATGAAGTAGCATAGATTTCTGTTCCACTTTGGCAGACAGTATTAAATGGGGAACACAGTCAGTCTAAGTTAATGAGAGAAAAGTCAGATACATGACTTAAATGGTTGTTCTGGTGGAGAAACTTTAAGTGCAGGAAACGGACATTAAGTTTAGGTCTTCTTCATTCCCTTCTTTACTCTTCTAATTTTTTATTTGGCTGAGAGAGCAGACAGAGCACTGAAAATTTAATTCTTAACTAGTATAAAGTTATTTCAAAAATTAAATTTGCATCAGGGTGATCAGTATTTTGGACCATCACAAGAGTATCCAACTGGCCCAGAGCAGGCTGCAGTGAGAGGGAAGAGGACACAGGACTCTGGATTTTGCAGCTGAATTTCGAGAAAGCATTAGGCACATTTTCTTACCCTGGTCCTTCACATTATCACTCTTCAACAGGCAATGTTCTGTAGCATTCACACTAATGCAACACAGATTTATGATTCTTTCATCTTTTACAAGACTAAAATAGCCAAATAAGGCAATATTGACTGTGAGAAGCCAACTGCTGATGATAAGGAATTCAAAATCAAGCCGAGGATTTTAAATAAACTGATTTTAAAGTGGTCAGAAATAAAGTAACAAAGAATAAATCAAGCATTAAAAAAAGAAACAGCATAATCCTCTGATATGCAGAGAATGTGCAGTAGCAAGAACTGAGTCTTGGCCTGTGACATTCTAAAGTTAGGGAAAAACACAAAACACACTGACATCTGTGTGGTGTGTTTGTCCTGCTGTGTGGCTCATGCAAGGCTGGCTCATCATAAATAGCTAGTCAAGACTTGAGAGAAGCTAACTAAACAATGAAGAAAAACTGGGCACCCTTTCCCAACTCCTGAGCATTAAAGATGAGATTTTTCAATCAAAAAAGTGCCTTAACTCCTGAAAAGGCTAAGAAAAATGCAGAAGTTTTTCACTAGTCAAATATGTTTAAGAATTGAAGTAATACTCATTCTCCCAGTATCAAAAACTTCAAAACATCTACTTCAGCTTATTACAGAAAGGAAATATCTGTATGAAATACAAGAGTATGTTCACCTCTGAACATTACGAAAAAGAATGCTTACTGCTCAAAACTGAGATCCAGAATAAGCATTTCTGGATTTTAATGGAGAACAATGCTCTATATCCCTTGTATCTGTGAGTTAAAATAGATACAAACGAAGATCCTTTTTACAACTATCAGCTCTCCTTTCAAAATGTCTACATTTTTTCTTACCTCCTGCGCTATAAAAGGACATTTTCCACATTTTTTTAATGTCAAATCTGGATGAGAATTATAGAAATCCATAAAAATCTGAGAAGTCTGTGTAGAGATGATGGGTATCCATATGCTTTCATGACTTATTATAATTCATACTTGACCAGAATTCTATTAAATTTCTTGTCCAACTTAAATATCATCACATCACCGACAATTTTTATAACTCATTACGTTTCACCCATTGAGTAAAAAATATGCTAATTTTATAACAGCATCAAATATGAAAAATTACTAGAAGAAGAAGTAAAACAGACTCCAGCAGTATGGAAAATGGAGCCTAAGAATCAAATGCAATTATCCAATACGTTTACCTTCACAGCACAAAAAAAAAAAAAAAATCACTTGCATCCTAAAGAACACAACACCAACCTCCTGGCGAAAATTATTTGCTGTCCTCTCTAGATGATCCATTTTCCTTTTTGATTTTATTGTGCTGCAACAAAAAGCAAACAAAGATAATTGTCATTTTGACAGCTGTGCTACTGTCCCTTACTGATATGAATTTCCATTAACATAACAAATTACCAGTGTAATCCAGACTACAGATGACATAAATCTAAATAAGAATTATACATAAATATATAATTGGGAGTTATTATAAAGTTAATACTTTGTCAGCTCGATTTGGGCAGTGTTACCATGGCATTGTCTCAAAAAAAAAAGTGGATAACCTACCCGTTTACTGTACAGTAACAAAAAGCAGAGTGCCTCAACACTCCCAATGCAGAATGAGAAGGAAAAATTCTGCTTGCACCTCTCAGTAACTGAGGAACAGTGCAACCCACATAAATAGTAGAATGAGCCATGACGACTGGGCGCTCTTCAGAATCACCGGTTCCTGAAAAAAAATCATAAATATTTGTTAAGCTTGTTTTCACCTTTTATTTCCCTTCAAAACAAAAAGGCCAAAGGTCAGCTGGAGCTAAAACTAGCAACAGACATATAGGATAATGAGAGGGAATTTTAGAAGTATGGAAGTATCATAAAGAAGTGAAAATGTGCATCAATCCAGTGAGGGGGTGTTACCTGACCTCTGAAGCCAGATAACTGAGGCTCTGGTTAACAGATCCCTTGGGGTGGATTAGAGTGAAATGACACTGAATGACCGCTGTTTATACACATATATATATGGGAGGTTTATTGTAGAACAACTTGGTTGCAACAGAAAGCAGGTATGTAGCTGTTTTGTTATTATCTACAGAAATACATCAGCATAAAAGTATCACTTAAGAAAGTATATAAGTGATACTTATATAAAGAGTGATACCTTCTAAGAGAGAAGACTTGACAGCTGCCTCTCAAATCAGTGTAATTGAGCCAGTTATGCCCCATCAGAAGTGATGAATATCTTCAGGCTTACATGTGAACGTTCTGACACCTCCCCCAGGGGTGGGAAGGATTTTTAAACATGAGCCAGTTGTGTAGGGGAGGAAATTGGCATGGTAAAAAGCATTATCCCACCTCCACAGGATCTGCTTCTTATCAGCCTTTCTCCTTACTGGCTCAAAACCCAGATCAAAACCCAGCTTGTTGTTAAACAAAGGTTGGTTTGTCATGGTCATCCTCCAGTGGTGGATATTCACCCTTCCTGCACCTGGGCTGTTCTTATGCTGATCAGAGGTTTCACCACCACACACCCAAACCTCTCCTCCTCCCCTTCGGCTGGGGGGTGCAAACCTTGGCCTAAGCAAAGCACTCACTGCTTTTGAAAATGATTGTTTGAGCCATTAACATTTCAGTCTCTCACATGAAGATGTGAGGGGGAAGATGAGCTTGTCACAGATGATACAGAAAAGGCTGAAATACTCAACACTCCTTTTGCCCCAGTCTTCACAGGCAAAGCCTGCTTGCGCCCCAACCTCTGCTTGTACCCCGACCTTTGCTTGTACCAGGGGTGTCTGGGAAGGACAGGGATAAGCAGGAGCAGGGCCAGCAGCTGCTGAGAGAAGCTGGATGTATTCAGAAGCACAGAGCCAGACGGGTTACACTCAAGGTTGCTAAGAGACACAGCTGATGTGCTTGTGAGGCAACTGTGTATTATCTATGAAAAATAGTTACCACACAAAGTCTAAAAACAGATTAGAAACAGACTAACGCATGGTCATTTTTAAGAGAGGCAAGAAGAAGTGCTTATGTCCAGTCAGCACCATCTCAGTCCCTGGAAAAATGCTCAGAGCTTGTCCCGTTAGCTCTGTGAAAGCTAAGAAAGTAATCAGGAATATTGCACACAGATTTACCAAGGGTAAATTATGTTTGATAAATCTGAACAGCTACCACGATGAAATCAATGTGTGGTCATACAACCAAGGGGACAGGACACAACACATCTTGACAGTCCTGTGGCTCCAGACACCACCTCCCATGGCACGTTAGTAAGCCGAGGACAGATGGACTGTTGGAGTGGTTGAAAACTGTCTGGGCAGACAGAACTGATGGCTTCAAGCTGCTTCAGCTGTTGGCTAACAACAGCAATAAGAGTACCCTGGGGTTGTTATTGGGGCTGACACAGGCTGATAAATCTATCAACAACTTGCATGATGACACAGAAGGTGTCCCTGTCCATGGCAGAGGGGTTGGTCTTTGAGGTCCCTTCCAGGCCATTCTATGATCAGCAAACTTGTGGATGATACTGTGTTAGAGGGATGGTTGACATCCTGTATAGCAGAGCTTCACTTCAAAGGGACACTGAGAAACTGAAGGACTGGAAAGCAAAAACCTCGTTCACTTAAAGACTTACAAAGGTCTGTACCTGGGACTGCCTTAATCCAGTGTGAGAACAGAACAACTGTCCTGCTCCAAGTAGATGATCTGACTGGATGATGCTCAGAAGTGCCTTCCAGCCAAAATATCTATGATTTTAAATGTTCAAACAATATTTGAAAGAAGACCAAATACTGACTATTCATTCCCTTTCTATTGGTAGAGAAAGGGTTCTGGCTGAACAATTTCATAAACTTCAGTTAAACCTGTTTGTTCACAGGTTTATTTAAAAGCACATTAATCCCTCACACTTCCATGTACCCTACATAACACATCTCTACATAGCTAAGTGAGTGGAGGACACTTACATGCACTACAGTGGAAACATGGTGTGAAGATTCAAAACTGGGCACTCAAGTGGAGCTGTGACACAGAAAGATAAACCAACATGGTCAACACTCGAAGTAAGGCAGAACTGCATTTAATTTACAACATGCAAATCAGAGAGCCAAGAGGTATTTCTCATACCTTGTAAGCCTCTGTTTTTTCCTAAAATGGATTAGCATAATTCTCTATCATATTATCATCACCCATCAAATTGTATTATTTCTGAGATGTGGCGCATAATTTATTTTCAAAACGTTTTTCATTTTGAATCCTTTGAAATGGCACTATACTTTCTAGACTTTTACTAACAGCTGTATTGGCTGGTCACTTAGTAATCTGTCCTGTTTGTAATCTTGTACAAGTGGAGGCAGAGCTTCCTTACATTGGGCCGCTCAGAAATGGAATACATTTCTCAAAATGCCCACTTTCAAGCGTAAGAAATACTTCCTGCAGCTTTTACCAGCCCATAATTTTTAATAACTTTTCAGCATTTAATTCCACAGCAGCTTGCAACTTTTAAAAAAGGAATTATTTAAAAGTCATCTACCACTAGTAAACAAAATTACTGTAAAAATTTTTTTCACACCATCAGAGGACCTAAAGTGTACTTAAGTGTTTAAACAAAACACTTCAGCACTTTCTACATGCAAATGTGTAGAAGCTATAGATAACAAAAGTATTAACAATCTTAAAATATTTTAGCATGACAAAGCAATTTTTTTCACACCATCAGAGGACCTAAAGTGTACTTAAGTGTTTAAACAAAACACTTCAGCACTTTCTACATGCAAATGTGTAGAAGCTATAGATAACAAAAGTATTAACAATCTTAAAATATTTTAGCATGACAAAGCACACATCTAATGAAGAGTCGCATTCCTCTACCTTGGCATGTTGTGTGTAAACGCAGAGTGCTCAAAAATCATTAAATTTCTCAAATTCATGAGGTCAGTTTAGGATTTGGAGTCCTTCAGATAGCATATACATATACATCTCTGCTTTTTTTTAGATTTCTTGCTTTTGATTCATGTTCTCATGCTTTGCACTCTACCACATTAACTAATTCAAAGTAAAAATGGAGGATGTTTGACAGCGGACACTCTTATGTAAGCCGTTTATGCCAATACCTGTGACTTTAATTAAATCTCCACAACGTCAAAATGAACCACATAAAGTCTGACACTTTGCTTCAGAGGCCTAGGACTGAGAATAAAGATTTTATTTCTTTTTTATTTTAATCAACTCACAACCT
>JAWWLV010000088.1:35219870-35233247 GCA_035041135.1 Platyrinchus mystaceus | reverse complement strand
AGGTGGGATGTTCTCCCTTTATTCCCTTCTTACCCAAGCTGTTACAGGAACAGACATTCCAAATACCCGCTTCCTTCACAGAATCACAGAATGGGTGAGGTTAGAAGGGAACAGAGTGGGTCATCTGGTCCAACCTCCCTGCTCAAGCAGCGTCATCCTAGAGCACATGGCACAGGATTGTGTTCAGATGGTTCTTTAATATCTCCAATGAGGGAGACTCCACAACCTCCTTGGGCAACCTGTTCCACCCACACAGTAAAGAAGTTCTTCCTCATGTTTAGGTGGAACTTCTTGCACATCAGTTTCTGCCCATTGCCTCGTGTCCCAGTGGTTGGCACCACTGAGAGGAGCCTGGCTCCATTCTCTTGATACCCCCTCTTTAGATATTTATATGCATTTATACACTTCCTTTTGCTCCATGGAGAGAAACAAGTGCTACTTTTATGACTGTTATGTGACTCCTTCTTCTCCTCACTTATAATCAATTAATTATTCATTCTCCTTCTCCTCTGACCCTGGGTTAGTTAGTATAGCTTAAGATCTATGACCACATCTCTTCTTTCTCTCAATCCTACATTACTATCTGAAGGGAGAACTACTTTCTGCTCACCCATACCACACCGAAGGGCAAATTACTAAGTTAATGTAAGAGAGTGTTGAGGGGGCAGCAAGGGTACTTAAGCAAGCAGGATAAAGAAATCTTTTACCAGAAGCTATCTCTCCATAAGAGGTACAAACAGCACCTCCCGCAAGAGTCACCAGGGAAAGCAATGTTTTGCCCCTTTTTCGCGGACTGAGGAGCGCCCGGGGAGCGCAGGGGGCGCTGGGCGGCCCGTGCCCGGCTGAGGCGGGGCGGCACTGAGGCGGCCGAGGGGCGGGGGAAGGACAAGGGCCAGAGGCAGGGCAGGACAAGGGGCAGGGGAAGCACAAGGACGCGGAGAAGGACAAGGTCGCGGCAGTGCCCGTCCGTGCCCCCGCAGCCGCTCGGGATCGCCGGGCAGGAGGTCAGGGCTGGAGCCGGCAGCGCCATCGGCCGCAGGGGCGGCCCGGCCACCGCTTCCGACCGGCGTGCGGGGCTCCCGCCAGAGCAGGGGGCGAGCCGGGGGCACTCGAGAGCGCTCACCCTCCGCCTCCCGACCCTCCCTCTCCCCTCCAACCCCTTCCCAGCCGATCCCTCCCTCAGATCCCGGGCACCTCCAGGCCCCGCTGCCCGCCGCCCCTACCGGCGCCGCTTCACATGACGGCAGGCTCCGCCCGCGCGCCCCGTCAGGCACCGCCTCTTCCCTTCCGTCCCGTCCCGGCTCGCGCCGCTTCCCGTCGCCATGTCGGTTTTCCACGACGAGGTGGAGATCGAGGACTTCGAGTACGACGAGGAGACCGAGACCTACAGCTACCCGTGTCCCTGCGGGGACCGGTTCCTGATCACGCGGGTGAGGGGCGGCGGGGCGGGGGCCGGGGGAGGGCAGCGCCATCCTGCCCGTGGGCCGGGCCGGCGGCGGCGCCGTGACCGCTTTCCCGGGGCTTTTGCAGGAGGACCTGGAGAACGGGGAGGACGTGGCCACCTGTCCCAGCTGCTCCCTGATCCTGCGCGTCATTTACGACCAGGTGGGTGCGGGCAGGGCCGCTGGGGGCCGTTCCAGCCGGGTCCCGCCGGTTCCCGGTTCGCCGCCCCAGACGGGAAGCGCAGGAGCGGCGTTTAAATATCCCTGATTTGGGACTAGCTCTTCTACATGATCCCTTGTTTTTCCGGTCTCCTGCCGCCGTGTTTGGGCTTTAAAACGCACGTGTCTCGGTGGGCGTGGGGAGGGACACGGCCAGGACGATCGCAGCGAGGTGAAGAGCTGCCTGTGACTGACTCCAGCAGCCCTGTAGGCAGCCTGGCAGCTTATGGCATTCAGGTTTTAGGAGGCAGATTCATACCAGTTAAAATCACTTTGTTTTCTAGCCTGGGTATCTGGTGGGTTTTACTGCCGGAGAGGAGATCCAAAAATAATGTTAAATCAACTAAAAGCCCGCTTTCTGTCTTTAGGAGCAGTTCATGCGTGATGAAGTCGTTGCAGAACCTTTGCCAAACAAGGAGTTGGTTAAGTGCTGATAAATCCATCATGGACTGTTGCTGCTTTAGAGTGAGAAGGTGTGGGGATGGCGACTGTGGAAAGAGATGTGGTCCTCCTCGAAGAAGTGCTTACTGCTGTGGGATACAAGTGCAATAGGTGTCAATCTTCTTAACGTGAATAAGAATTTGCTGGCACATCAAACACACGAATGGGTTTTGTTCCAAAGGGTTACATATTTTAAATATATATATATAAGTTGCTGTGTGTGTTCCAGAAGACTTGAGGGTTCTGATCCTAATTTGCAGCAAGTCAGTACACAGAAGAGGAGTGCAGAGTTTGTGAAATCGTAACATTTAGTCTAGCAGTGGCTTCTTAGCCTGTGGAGATAAACAGGCTTTGTGTGGGTGAAATGGCATAAATACCAGCTGAAGCGCTCGGGGACAAAATTTAGGAGTCCGTAGGACATGATGATGTACAGAATTGACATGGTGCAGCACCTCCCAGGATGTGGACTCGTGTACTTTCAGCCCATACTGAATAGGGAGAGAAAATAAGAGACCCAGAGCCGATGTTTACTCTGCGTTGGTAACTTGTCTTTACTACTGCAGGCACAAGGAAGGTGTAGTTGTTTTTATATCTGCAGTGGGGGCAACACTTGAGTTGGGGCAGATTTGTTTCTTAAATTACTTCTGAAGTTGCTTTGAAACAATTTTGGTAGCTGTTACCAAATGGCTGTGACATAACAGTGATACACTTTTGTGGGTGTTGTGTGAAATGAAACAAAAGGAGTCAAACCTCTTACTCCTGCACAGCTAGTAATGTACAAGATTGTAATTTATCCCTATTTTGTGATTTGACCGTTGCAGCAGATATAAAATGGGCTGCAGTTCTTTGTGCCATTTGTAGTAGTACATTTGCTGAATTTCTCAGCCTTCCTCTGTTAGGTTCTGTCACCTCCTGAATAGGAGATGCACATATTTCACTTAAAAAGGCATTTTTTAGGGTAAAAAAGAGTTGGGAGAACAAACTCCGCATTGATTCCAAGACTACTTCTTGTATTACAAGCCACTGCACTTAAATACTTATTTAATATTATGGTCATTCCTGTGTTTCAGTAGGATTTGACATCTGTGAAGTTAAATTTAAGGAAAAATACTTGTGAAGCATTTAAATAGTTAGTTTGCTCTAGGCACTGAAGATCAGCAGGTCTTACTGGATTCTTGCATTTATCTATTTTTGTTCTTACAACATTCTGTGAATGTTGAAGATAAACATTCTAATTACTTAAAAAAAAGGAAAAAAGGAAAAAAAAAAAAGAAAAATTGCACCTTTCAGTTGGAAGTTTTGAATGCAATTAAGCACAACCCAGAGTGTTTCCATGCCTAAACCAGGAGGTGGCACTCACGTTACTTTGGTAGCTGTGCTTAAAAGAAACAAAACCAAACAGATGTGGTACTTTGGTTACCTCTATCTTATCAAATATTTATTTTGACTATATAAATAAAGATGTTTAAGATTCCGCCAGTGGTTATAATGGGCTATTGCTTATTCTGTTTCCGCACCAACCATGATGATTTCCACTTGAAAAGGTCTTAAGTTGCTGCTGTGGTAACGACACTGGGATTTCTTCAGATTAGTTAGTAAGAATTGTATCAGTCTATCAATAGATGCTGTAAAGCAAACTTACAGAAACCCTGCTTAAGCCTCGGTTCAAATTTCTGCTGCATAAATATCTTCAGGATTTTTCCACAAGTATTCTACATAAAATAGAACTGTCTGAGTTCAAGAATTGTTTGGACAATGCTCTCAGGCACATGGTGTGATTCTTGGGGTGTCCTGTGCAGTGCCAGGAGTTGGACTCAATGATCCTCATTGGTCCCTTCCAACTCAGTATATTCTATGATTCTGTGACTTAAAGGAAGTAGAACAACTTTCAAATGCAAGACCAGGGAATGTAGTGCATCAAAATAAATGCCCAAGTGTAGCTTCTCTAAAGGTGCACAGATTTTTGCAGAAATCATTGACCAGATTTCATTTTATATTGAAGGTCAGGCCCTGTTAAAAATACCTACGAAACTTGTGTAGAGAATTATTTGTACTCCATATGGTTAAATTCCTACATAGTTGTAAAAAGTGTTTATCAATTGAATTTTACTTGGCAATGTGCCAAGTAAACATGGCATGTGACAATTTTTAATTGATTCTCTCTAGTGTTTCCCACTCATCTAAAATACTGGTAATGGCTTTTTTAACAGTAATTTTAGCAAAATTAATTAGTTCATTAAATCAGTTGGGACTGGTTTAAGTTTGTGCATAAGGTTTCTTACCAGGTGTGAATAGGATCCAAATTGCAGAATGCAATTTATAAGCACATAAAATTACTTGATGACATAGTGTATATATCAAAGATTTAACAAAGTACATGTTATGGTTGCTTTTCTGGAGGTTTTTTTGCAGCATAACAACAGTAAGGTGGTGTGGCTGTTAGAAAAGGATGTGGCCATGTTTGCCCATATAAATTGCTTTCAAGTCTCTCTCATTTCAGTGTCTCGAAGGTCTCAAGACAGTAGTTGCTGTCCCCCAAAAACAGGAGGCAAAACAAGAATGGATGTCATATATCTTTCTTTTTGTTGTCCTTTGAGAATCTGAAAGAGATGTTTAAAAACTTGAGCTGTTTTGTTGTTTTTCCTTCTGCTGTGCACAGAGTTCTGTAGGATTAGTTCATTCTTCATGAGAGCTCCATGATGCTAAAGCCAAAGAACTGCCCACTTCTGTCTTTTGTTAACTTGTAAGAAGCTTTTGACTCCAGTGATTGCAGTCATCTTTTCAAATATTCTTTCATGCTATCTAATTCCAGAACACCAGTCAGGGCAGTGTGAGTAACCCGTCAGAAATGTCCCTTGTCAGGAATTCAGTCACAAGGTTTCCTCACAGCACCACGGGCTCTGGCCTCTCATGCATTACTTGTGTATTACATGATCTTTGAAACCAGTGGCTCACTTTTCTTCTGAAAAGGCAATTGTGTAGGACACAAAAGTCTTTTGTCTGCTGTTTGTATCTGACAAGCAGATTGATTGATTATTTGTTTGATTAGGTCCTTGGCTCTGCACAGAGGAGTCCAGTGCAGTGAAAATACCACCACGTGAATGTTAATAGAGTAATTCATACTTCCTAGAGATCAGAGAGGGTGGAACAACTTATGGTCAGTTTCAGATGTTCAAGCTCTGAAATGGCTCACGCTGTTAAACACCTCCGAAGTCCTCTGTAATACTGAAAACAAGCAATACCCTCCGTTGCCCCAGCTTTATGGGAAGAAATGGAAGAAAATTTGCTCTTCATTAAACTAAAGAGGCTTAGCTTCTCTGAGCTGTCAGATTCTTGTTTGCATTTCAAAGAAAGTCACTGAGAAGGTCGCATACTTTTGGCTGATTGTGCTTGTATATCAGTGGCGTACATGATTAGCTTTAAATAGTTGCTCTAGAAGTCTGTGACACGGACCCTGGACCTCCCAAGATCTGAAGTGATTAGGCCACTAATTTTGCTGTTGCACTTGTTTCATAGTCTATATGTTGGGGAAATCGTAATGCCCTAGAGGACCTTTATGTAAATACCTTGACATTTCTTCCCTCCATCATGATTTTTAATTTTGATTCTCAGCACCAGTCAGAAAAAAAAGATGTTCCTTGCAGAACATCAGTTAACTAAAGATCATTAGGTAGATTAGCAATGATAGAGCAATTCTTGTTCTATCTACCAAGAAGCGCGTACTGAATAATTTCAAGTAAACAGGCAAAATTTCAGTTAAGAAAGTGAACTGACGACTCACTAAGACAAGCAGTTTCTGCATATTCAGTTTTCATCTCCTCTATTCCAATTTAATGCTCAGATCAGGCTAACTGTAGGGATAGGTGTTTGTTACACTGAAGACTTTTTGAAATGTTTTTACGAATAGGATTTAGTGCACTAATTAATGTGTGCCATGAATTTTCTCCTAGCGCAGTTCCATGTGAATTGCTCTGAATCTACTTCGTGGTGACTTAAAATGCTAATTTCTTAATGTCTCTCCATAGTAGCCATGGCATGGATGAGACAGGGAGGATCCAAAGGATCCTGTGAAGATGCTGGGGTCATCAGCCCTGAAACTGGTCAAACCTGTTGAGGGACAGAGGCAACAACTGACAGAGGCTGTGCCAAGCTGGAAAACAGTTGTCCCAGTGTCACCTGTGGTCAGGGAGAAAGTGGGTCAAAAAAGACTAATCAAAAGGGTAAAACCTTAAGCGATCTGTCATCACTCCTTCCCACCCCTTCCTGTCACCATTTCAATCTGTTTGCTTACCACGTCATCTGTCCAAAATTCTTGGCAGCTCACCAGCCTAGCACAGGCTTCCTGTCACATGGAAAATCATTGCCATGGCATTTACCCTGTCACTGAGCACAGCCAGCCAAGAGAATCTCGCTCCAAAGGCAAGGTGGTGTGTGAAGGTCAGAGCAGATCTTCCGCGTCCGGGGGTCATCATCTTTTAAGTCAAAACCAAGGTCCTCATCTTGTTTGAAAGCTGAAGCTGTTGCATTAGGGAAAGATCCAGTTATCACAAGACTCAAGGTAAAATCATCAGGAGCTGGCAATACACTGATTCCGTAAGTCGCTCCTTCAGTGCCCTCTTCAGGCCCTTTGTGCTCCGTGGCAGATGGTTTAACCTTGTTCTCAGTTGTCCTTCTGGACAAGTTGGAAGACAACATTTTGACACATTCATTACTTCAAGTGAGAGATTCACACCCACCAGAACACTAAATAGCTGCAATGTTTCTGAGCATGATCTTTTTGTAGGTAGTCCTGTGGTATTTACACAAAATATGAATTTCTGGTATAATCTTAGGAAGAATTACTATTTCACACTCCATAGAAAAAAACTACATTTTTCAAGGGAGGGCTTTTTTTTTTTTTTTCCCAAATGCATCCAAAGAGATACTGCTTAACAGTTTGTATTTCTGCATGTTTGATCATAGGCCTGTTGCTGATTCTTTCCATGAAAATTGTGTACCTATGAAATGCAATACCATCTTAAGGTATTTATTTTTCGACATTAGGGAGACTGCAGCACAAATTTATTATTTTTATCATTCTGTAACAGAGACTAGAACTGATGTTATGGCTTGTGACAGATTTTAGGATTAACATTTCATTAAATACAGAAAACAGTAGATAAAATATGAACCCTACATTATCCTACCTTTTCTCTCGTTGGTAGAACATATTTGACTTCCTATATTATGCAGAGGCTTCTGTGACCCCCAGTGCACTGCACAGGTGTTCCCACACTGATGGATTCGGGCATACATCCCTTAGCTAGAACCAGACTTTGAACTTAGGTATGTAAACAGTCCAGAGGCAGAGATACAGACAAACCACTTGTCAGAGGGCCATTTCAGAGCCAGTAGCAGAAGCTTCTGTCCTGGAGGCTGAGCTGAACTGTGGCAGCAAACCAGGTAAGTTCATCAGAGCAGAACTGGCTGTTCCAGGGCAGACCAAGGGTCCCCTTGGTCCCACCCCATCCCCAGCGCTGCCCAGAAGCTCATGAAGAGTTTAATAATGACCAGGGCAAGCATTTGGGGGTAGTTCCCTAGAACACCCTCCTACACAATTTGAAAGTTGTGGATTTCTTGAGGCTGATGCATTTCTATTTAATAGCATAAATCAATAGATATTTCTGTGAATTTGTCTAATCACTTTTTGAATCCACATCTCAAAATCCACCGCATCCCTTGGAAAGGAATTACCCAAGTTAAGTGTGCTTTGTGAAGAGACATATCTCTCTTTGTTTGTTTTGAACCCATTGCCCTGTAGTTCATTTGAAGACACCTTTTATATAGGAAGGGATAGTTTTGTGCTCTCACCTCTAGCCTATTGATGACTTAAGATTTTTTTTCCTTGTTTTTTTCTTCTTCCAGCCTCTAAAGTCCTTGTCTAGTCAGGCACATTCCACACAGGAGCTGTTCCATACCTGCAGTTACTGTTGCCCTCTCTGAACCTTGTCCAGCTTTTCTACACCATTTTTGAGAGGGAGGTAAGAACTGTGCACAATTCTAGACACAGGTACATCACGCATGTTGGCATAGAGATATTTGTTCTCTATTCTGCTCTCCATTTTCCAAAAAGTCTTAACGTACGATGTGCTTTTTGACATTTGCTGAGCACTAGGCTGATATTATCTTAAAACTTTTTTTTTAATTAAGGGAGTAACCTTTTAGAATCTAAGCCTCAGAATAACCATGTCTTTCACCTCCCGTTTCTTGCTCATGACCCAGATAGCTTTTAGAAGACAAGGTGACCATTGGCTCAGGTGGTTTTTCTGCTAGTCCCTCCCAAGTAGTTGTTCTACCACAACCTTCTAACAGCAGCTAATGAAGGTGTGCAAACTCCATGCATTTTGGTTGGACTGTCCCAGACTGGTTTGTCTCCACTCCTTTCATCATTTAGCTGGCTTTATTTGTTTAGTTTTGTAATTTGTTACTTCCCTTCCATGTTAGTTTTAATTAGCCAAATTGCACTTCTTACACGGCTTCATCTCTTTCTTCAAAGCCGCATCTGTGTGCCTCTTGTATTTCCTTGTCTTTGCTACAGTGGCTTTCCTGATGGGTATCTGACTTTTCCAGGCAGTGAAGCCTTTTATTGGAGTTGGTGGACTGTTTCAATGTGAGATTTCTTTTAATTTTGAATACTTTTCTAAGAATACACTGTATTTCCTTTTCTAAAAGAAGCAGGGATACTGCCCAAGATGCACAAATAAAATAGTGTCCTCTTTGAAAGAGCAAAGATTATTTTCTTTCATGCAAATCTACTATTTACTTGTAACTTTATTTTCTAATATTAGCCCTAGGGGGGAGAATTCTTAGCCTGAATAAAGAAGGAGTGATAAATGTGATAGACTGAAGAATTCTTGCTTTTCCTTGTGAAGAAGGGGTTAATTATAACACACAGTCTCTCTCTTCTTGCAGAACTACTCAAGATAAAGCTCTTTCTTGGAAGAATACCCTTAGGAAGTTAGTGACCTAGAATGAGTTTGGCATAGAAGTGCCTTTTAGCCTTAACTGTGATATTTGCTGCTGCGATCTCCTAGACAAATGGGTTTTGACAGGCTTCACAAACAGCCTGAGGTCTGAGCCTATGAGCTTTCCTTGGGCAAGTAAAAGCTGTGGAGTCAGATGTTTCCTCTGGAGACAAACATCAAAATTCCCCAAATCTGAGGATGGTGCACAGTGGGGCAGTTACTACCCCTTGTCCTACCCCTTGTAAGACTATGAAAAGGACATGGCAAGCAGCGAAACGTGCTCCCTGCCAGGGACAGTTCATGAAGTTCAAGCACTGCTTTGAACTGGGACCAAGATTATATTTTTAATATCCCTTGACATAAGGCCCAGGGAGAGCTAGTGATGGCACACCAAGCTGGCAGCCTGCCTTGGGCATCAGGATACGCTTCTGTGGCCCCTACACCTCCCCCACAAGCTGCTGAGCAACCTAGAGATGGGATTTTGCTGTGGAAGGAAGGGGGAAAAGCAGAGAGGGCTCGTACCTAAGCCTTTCCTATGTGGATTTCCCCTGGATGCACACTGTGCCCATGGTAGTGGGGCAGCCTGGGGGGGATGCATTGATTCAGGGCCCACCTCCTCCTTCTTAGGAGAGGAAGGATTTTCCTCCCACCTCAACTGTTTTTTCAGGCACTAACCTCAGAATTTATTGCTAGCTCAGTAAACATAGCAAATAGCCTAGCAGTTAGGGCTTCATGGTTATCTCCTGTGCATACACAAGTGAGGGGTGATGTATAGAAGGCAGACACTGGAAGAATTTAATCTAGCCCCTAAAAAAACACTCTGATCCTTGCAAATTTTTTTTTTTCTTTCCTTGATACTGTTTTCAAGTCCGGGGTTTTTATAACTGAAGGAGAATTCAAATAAATCAGCAACTGGAGAAAATGCCAAACAACCACAGTCAAACTTTCCCAGTATTTTAAACTAATAGACCCCCTTCTCAAGATATTATGCCTAACAGGATTTGATTGCGGTTTCTCAGCCAGAGAATTTCCGTCAGTACCTCTGCCAAATGCACGGTCTCACGGAGGGAGGATTTGATAGAGATCCAGGTTAAGTCAGCCTCTTCATTCAGAGACAGTGACTGCCAGCCCCACACAGGCTGCAGCAAGGCCACCCAAATGTTGAGTTTCCACTGAGGAAGGCCAAGTTCCCCACACTCATTTTTTATTTTTGCAACCGTAGCAGGGCTGTGTCCTTGGGTTCTTTCCATGCCAAATAAAGCGTCTGCACATTTTGTCTAGTTCTTTTTTGTACTGTTGAGGCATTTTATACCAGGAGCACCTTCAAAAATAGAGGTCTGAAGAAACAGATTCATTTCTGACAGGTTAATCAACTCGAGGAGTAAGCAATTATTGTGCTAGATCTGTAAACACATTTGCAGCTTGCCTTGCAAGGGCAGCTTGTGAAGATTAAACTGGCTGGGAATATTCTGAGCCCTAGGCACAGAGCACTCTGCGAGACACAGCTAACATAAAATGCTCCAAGGCGGATCCTGCCACCCAGCACAGCCACGTAAATCTGGAGTAACACAGGTTGCTTTGAGGATGTTACTTCATATCCACTTCACCCAACAGAAGGGCAGAATTTGAATGAATTACCCATGAACAGGGAATAAAGGACATGTCCAGTAAATAATACATTTCTGGGTTTTCTGCCCTTCATGACTCTCTCTCATAAATGTTTCAGCCTCAGTCTAATCACTGCTTCACTGTGTCAGCCAAAAAACCAGACTGAGCAGGTGCATTTTGGTGTCATTCACATCTGAGGCTGTTACAGCTCAGGGTGAGGCAGACACGCAGGAAAAAAACCCTGATTTCTAAGAGTGTGACATTGTCCTCACCAGAGCCTTATTTGAAATGCCCCAACACACATTCTGTGGCTGCTCTTGGTCAGATACAGCTCCCACTTCGTTTATTTTTTATCTCTTGCTGAACTGAAAAGTAGATAGGGGAAGCAATTTTAAATTCATAAAAATCAGTTTGGTCCCAGAGTGTCAATTGAAGCATTTCGGCATTTATGGAATGATTCATTTCATTCTGAAGAAGTCAGTATGAATTCTCACACTATTTCTCACCCTGCACAATGCTGCCACACAGGCTGGCACTTGACACCAACTTGTGGGTAGTTTTAGTTCCTCCAAATCTTAATTTTTCCGGGGATGTTCATTCAGTGAGTAATGAGTCAAATTTATCTTTTTTTTTTTTTTTTTTAACATTACTGTTGGATTCTTTCTATTCACTCACTTTATTCAGCAGCTGCACAGTCTCTATAACAATACCCTGCAGGGGTAAGATACCTGATTAGAACCAGCCTCTGTCACCATGACTTGCTGCATGAGGTCGGGCTGTTGTCCCCACCACTGGATGCACCCGGACACACACATACTGTGTTACACATGCTTTTGGTGCTCCTGACCAGCAGTCCAACACTAACTTGGGAGCAAAATGCCTTACTGAGATTTGAAGAGCTACATCCACGACTGGAGACACAAAAACTGAAACTAGTCAGCTTTAATTTCAACTTTCTTGCTGAGCTGACCGTTGTATTTTAAGCCTGTTGAATGTGTTTTATCAATGTGAAATACTGTTTATTTCTGCTCATTTTTGTGCTTTCCAGATCGTTACTGAGCAGACTCTTTCCAGCATTTCCCTCCCGATGTAGCTTATTGTAATTCATTGCTCATGACTGCCAAGAAATGACAATTCCAAAATACAGTTATTTTGCTCCTATAAATTCCATCACTTTTTCCTTACAGCCAGTCCAGCAGAAAGCAAGCAGAAAACTGAGATGAGCCTCATAAATAGGGCAAAGATAAAACCTCAGTTATAGATTTGTGCATATTTCTGATATGTCCAGTCAAAAAAGAGAAATCTTGGTCTCGGTAGAACAAATGACCACCTGCACATTCTCACTGTCTGAGAAATTGCTTCCTCCATCTTGCCAGTTCTGCTGTTATTTGCTCTCCTGTGTTCTCCATTAGGACTGTCTTTCTATCGCCAAAACCAAGAAAAAAAGGATAAGGCTCTCTTATGTTCTTGCTGGATGTAGACTTTGTCCTCATGTAGGGGTTTTATTCACTTTACTATTTAATTTGCAGGTATGTTTTAAACATTTTTAATAATAGAATTACACTGATGATACCTAGTAAAGGAGAAGGTATACATTGCTCTTGCCCTTTTTGCTGCATAATATTCTTCTCAGTTCAGAGGGAGAAATTGCCGGCCTGGCAGAACTAGATCCCCAAAGGGTGGGGGGGTTTAATGGTACTGGCACAGCTGGAATGATCTGGTTAAGGCATGCAGACAAAAACCCTTGTTGTCAAGGGTCAAAATGGGAATTATCTGGAGGCACTGCATTTCCACAATCTGCATTACATTTCCAATGTTCATCGGTATTCCTACTGGGAAGCAGAAAAATAGGGGCTATACCTGTCATCTACAGAGTCACCTTGAAACCCCATAATGAAATATTAATAACTGAGGATAGCTTTTGGCTAAAAAGATTACTGACAGGCATAAAATAACAATCACCAGTAGCTATAAATGTATTTTATGTCTTGGATATTTTCCTGGCAGACTATAGTCTTTCATTGAGTTAGGCAGTAGCAGCCCTGGATTTGGATAACTTGTGTTCAGAAGAATAGTAGAATGTTTTTTGGGGTGCTGAAGGGGAGAAAGTGGAGCTTATTTTTTAAATTAGGGTACCATAATTTTCCTTGGTTAGCACTACAGCATAATTCCCTCCACAAATGGAATGGTCTATTTCAGTTTATTCTTTTTGCAATATGCTGTATATAAAGAGAGAGGAGATGAGATAACTCTTCTTGGAGAAAATCCAGAATATTAATTAAAGTAATGGCATTTTGGCATTTGTTCCTTATTTGCTGGAGTTCATGCCCATACTGGTATTTCATGTCTTGCTTTCACGTTAAGAGCTTTCCCAAATGACCTTCTCTAAAAATGCCTTTCTTTTTCTGCCTCTAGAGTTCCTAAAAACAAAAAGAGACACAACATACCCATTAATTTGGCACTAGAACAGTCACACAAGGTGGACCTGAGTATCAGGTCACTGAAACCCCCAGTGGGTTGGGTGACACCATGGGTTAGGGCTAGACAAACTGGAAGAATGGCATCAGTCTTGGACCTAAAAGATTAGAAATCACATTGTATGTAAAGCCAGAGTGCTTAGAAAACACTGAGTTTTTCAAATTCGTGAGGTCAGTTTAGGATTT
>JAWWLV010000088.1:35200641-35219770 GCA_035041135.1 Platyrinchus mystaceus | reverse complement strand
AGGTGGGATGTTCTCCCTTTATTCCCTTCTTACCCAAGCTGTTACAGGAACAGACATTCCAAATACCCGCTTCCTTCCTTTGTTCCACACAGAGAAACGAGAGCTAGGTTTTTTGACTTTTCCATGGCTCCTTCCTCTCCTCACTCGGAATCAATGGCTCGTTCTGACCGCCGACCCCGACCTTCCTCACCCTGATCCCCAATCTGCATCCCCCTGATCCCTCCCTCACATCCTGCAGGTTCCCACCGGCCCCTCCGCGTCACGGGAGGAGAGCTCCGTCCTGCTGCCCGTGCCCCTGTGGGCTCCGATTCCTCCCCACGCGTGTGAGGGCAGCGGGGTGGGAGCGGCCCTGGGCCCCGGGTGCGCCCGTGGTCTGTTCTGCGACCGCTTTCCCGGGACTCTTGCAGCAGGACCTGGAATGAGGGGAGGACATGGCTGCCTGCCCCAGCTGCACCGTGATGCTGCCTGTCTGAGTTCGACCCAAAAGGTGACCTCTGTTTCCGATCCAGAGTGTTTTTCACACGTTCCTGCCACTTCCCAGAGGAGTGGGAGGTTGGCTTCCCTTACACTTGGGCATGCTCAGGTGATTTGTCCAGCCACCCAAGTTGGAGCAGGAAGGGCTGAGATGGGGAAGAAGCCTCAGGTGCCTGGATCTACCTGACCAGTGAAATGCTGGGGGACACCGCGTTTGAATCAAATGCCAAGGTACTAAACTGCAGGACCGCTGCCTCCAGCTGAAACAGCTTCGAGGGCTCAGTCCTGGGCCTGTATCCCCAGCCTTCTGCTTTGTCCTTTCCCCTCCAGAGATTGCTTTTGTAGATGAGAAGAGATGAAAATCACCCCAGGTACCAAGGAGAGCAAAGAGAGAGAGCAATTGGCTCGAATGCATGATTATTTAGAGAAAACCATTTCCTGCCAGGCATATCATTATGAATCAGTACTTGCAGCATAAACCTGAGGCTGTTGTTATTGGGTTGTTGGGTTGTTCTACAGTGCTGTAAAAAGAAATTGGGAATTGAAATCAAATTTCCCACTTGCCACTTTATTCTTTCCCTCTTAAAAATCAAATATTGATTTTTCCTCACTCTGCTGAGTTAACAGTCTTTGCCAGTGTGTAATTGTTATAAACACGTTCGCTAGAGCTGTCAAAGGAAATTCCAGCAAAACAATTTTTTATTGAAATTTTCCAGCTTGTTGAAAGCAAGACGTCTGAGAGGAAAAGGTTCTTTCTTATGATGGGTGACAAGGAAGCAGAGCCCAGCCCCTTGTGTGAGCAGCCTGGCCTGGGGACCTCTCTCTGCCTGTGTGACATTCCAGCTCTGTTTCAGAGAGCAAAGGAAATGGTGGGTCTTGTTCCACACTGAAACCAAACCTTGGAAACCTTGGTAATTCCACAAAATGGAATCACTGCTATCTGCCAAGCCTGAGCATCATGTTACGTGTAATCTTGTATGAAACTGTATGAAATTGTGTATTTTTGAGAAAAGACAGACATCTTCTTATAATTAGCAAATTATAGTCTTGTGGTTCTTATTTTGCTTATCAAGTTATTTTCCAGTGTCAATACCTATTTTGTTTCAACCTTCCCTCTCATTGCTGATTTAAGAGTTGCTCTTGGCACTAGAGAATCCTAAGAGTTCTGTCACGGGCTACACTCGGAAGCAGCAGCTGGAGCCGAAACCGTTCACTGTTTATGTAAAACTAGAAGTCACTTCCTTAACATCAGCACCAGTCTCTGTTCCTGGGCTTGTACGTGTGCATATCTACACAGACACCACAGACTGACCACAGTCAGTCCTGTTACTCTAGGAAATTAATGTTCCCTTTGCTTCTGCAAATAAAGGAATCAACAGCACACTGCCCTGAAGAAGCGGCTCTTGCCTCTGTCTGGGAGCTTGCTAGGGTAGCTGGTGATCCATCAGCAGAACTGCATGAACTCAGGAAGCAGGGATGCTCAGTCAGACTTAAATGGCCTTCCAAGCTATATGGTTTGGTGACTGATTTGTAAGTGAAGGCAGCTCCTGGCACCACAGAAGATGAGTTGTCGATGGGTATGATGCATACACGAACTAGGTCGGACAACAGAAAGGCAGGGGTTTAGTTAGTCAACTTGTCCAACGAGAAATTTACTGCAAGGCTTATTTTTTAATTGACATGATGATTTTCATGCATCTACCTGCTTGAAACACTCTGATTATGAAACTCTTTGTTCACTGCTTGGCTCTTCATTTTTAAGAGGGCAAAGTGTGTGCTAACAAGAGGGAAAGAAAGAGAAGATGACAACGCAATGACCTGTTGTCTCCGTAGGACTGTTTTGCATTAAACATTTTGGTTTGACTACAGCTTTTGATCCCTTTTGATTCGTTCAGTAATCCCAAACTGTATGTATAAAGAGTGATTGACAGTGGCTTGTACTCAGGTGTAAATATCTGATGCTCTCAATCTTGAGAGATGAACTCCTGATATGTCAGAGTAATAGCTGATTTTCTTTCAGCGCTGAGATCGAATTTTTTATGTAATTATTACATTAAATGATGAAAAAGAGACTGTAAAAACCCCCAGTTTTCACCTAGTAGCCTATTAAGAAGTTAAGAAAAAATACATTGAAAAATATAATACTAAAGGATGTCATCCTCTAAAGCTCACTTATGCCTGTAACAGTACAAGTGACGTTATTAGATTATTTGTTATCAGTCTGTAAGACTGAGAGATTAGTAAATGTGGGAGCAATTTTTTCAATAATTGCACAAAATAGGTATTTTAAAATATATTTGGTATTTTTATATAATGGATATTTTTTTAAAAAATTGATTACTTTCACCATTTTCTCCATTTGTAACACAAAAATATCACTGGTGTAAATAAATATCGTGATAGTATTACCAAAGGTCATGGACTTTAACAAAGGTCATTGTGCAGTTACTTAGAAACTGAATAATGTATTCAGCCCTTAGGCTGGTCTGTCTGTAACTTAGGTTCAAGCTAAACAGAACCTTGCAAACAATCCTGGCACCTGTATCTGTTCTGTGTTGTGAAAATTCTGCTGTAGCTTTCCAGCCTACTCAGAAGAAAGATACAGAAGATTTATCATTAATGTTAGAGTTAACATCTTCAAAACATTGTAGAGACTTCTCTGAAAATTTAAATTCTTATACCTTTGGGACCAGATCATGCTGGTAACACAGCATCCTACACAGTGGGGTCTCTCAGGCTGTGAACAAAGAAGCTGTCTTGAACATGTGTGCCGTTGGATTAAACTCATTTGAGGAAACTGCAGATGGTAGCAAGTTTGTTCTTGGCTGGCATCTTTGTGCCTAAAGCCACATCTTTAGGGGACTGGAAGAGCTGGGCACTGGGGTTGGGCTCCTGGAAGGGATTTTAACCTGGGTACCCTTCAGATGATGTTCCTTCCACTTAACTCCAGTTTAAAATTTACACATGCCATCTAAATTAATCCTCAAGACTCCCTTCCTAATCAGTAGAGAAAGCAAGCACTTTTAGGTGGTGATTCACCCATCTTGTTTGATTACTTGGTTACCACTGGAAGCGTTCTCTGCTGAGCAGTAGAAGCCTAGACAAGTACCCTAGTTGTGTCTACAGTTTAGGTGTTTTAGTTAGAAGAGGTGAATCCTGTTCCATGTGCGTAATGAATAATAATCCTCAAGAGGGATAGCTAGTTTACCAAAACAACAACAAGAAGCTAGAAAGACAGCAAAAATACTATGCCTGCCATGTCATGTCATGTAGGCAGATTGTTTTTCTAGAACATCCTTCCAAGCCACCTGGTGAATAAGCAGCTGAGAGCTGCCTGAATTGTGTGCCAGGGATCATGCTTTCCAGAGACTCTCCTTTCCAGGGATTCTACTTCTGTAGTCCCTATTCAGAGCTTTCCACTGAAACCAAGAGAAATTATGGAAAAGGTCTACAAAATAAAGCCCCCTATAAGATGTTAGTGGAGGCAGAGTCCTACTGTACATTTCTGTAAGACTGTAAGGTGATGGCTAAATGAGAATATTGCCACTGGAGGCTTTCTGACTGGGTTCTTTGCAGACCAGCTGTGCTGCAGCATGAAGAAAATGAGGCATTAACAAATCATCACACAATGAAGAAAATAAAAATACATTTCACTGTGCACTGATATACTTTATTCAGGGCTGACGTGCAGTTTGCATAGCTTAAAAACACAAACTTAAAAACATGTGACCAATGTTTGCAAAACACTCCTTTTTTTACTCTCTTCCAATACGTTTGCAATTTGAATCAAACTGATGGAGATAAAATGAGATACGAAGTCAGAAACTAAAGCTCTCTCTCACGTGTCCCCGTCCAGCTGTTATGGAAACCTAGGCTGTTACTGTTCTTGTCTCAGGTGCCTGAGCATAGCTCCATTCCTTCCTGAGGAAATCTGTAATGGAAGTTATTGCATTTTAATCAGCAGACAGTATTACAGCTCAATCAGCGTCTCCAAGGGAGGACCTGGAGGCACTTACACATGGACTGAGAGATACCCTGCACACTTCTGTGCTGCAGGATTTGTCATGAAGGTTGCTCTAACCTTCCTTCCCCCTGTATTTAAACTTCAGGTAAACACAGGGGGAGAAATGCTGCCATTCTGTTTCTCTGTCAGTGATGGCACCCACCTCACCTACCGGGACAAACCCCAAACATCGGCCAGCACTGACTGCACCGACTGGGTCTCAGTTTAAAAGTACATTCAATAATACTTCGAGTCTTTATTTTCTTCCATTTGTCATTAGCTGGGAGAGGAACAAACCAGGCTGTTTAGTTAAAGTGTTGTCAACCGAAAGGTGACCTGTTCTTGAATCTGACCTTTTAGCTCAGCTTCATGTGTGGGTTTGGCTCAAAGCATTCATTATGCCTGGGTCGCCAAATTCAAGGAAACAGGTGGAGTTAGACTATAAGATGTTTATTCGTGTTTTGCTGGAATTCCTTTGCTCTTGCCCAAGGCTCTGCTTTGGAGGCCTTCAAAGTTTAAACTGCTTCATTCGTGCATGAAACATTCTGTTCTTACATTTCTCTCCTGTCAGTGGGAATTAGCAAAACCTGGAATGTTGACCCTGTATAAATAGAGAGCTGAAAGTAATACTGTGTTTTGTGATGCTGAAAGCATCACTGTCTGCTAATATTGCGTGAAAGAGGGGCATAAATGAGGAAAACACTCCAGCACCCTTAGCAGAGACCCTTTGTTGAGCCCACTCCCATGAGGAGAAGGTTCCAGCTGATGGATCCAACCACAGGGGCAGCATGTAAATGCCCACAATGAAGAAACAGTATTGGTACAACCAACCAATGCATTTAAAAGGCATACAGGAAGGAAACTAGGAAAACCAGGGATTAATGCTTTCCCTTTGGGGTTTTTTTTTGTGTGTAATAATAAGCTGTGTTTATATTAGAGGGAAGTGTGCTCCATGGTATGGTACACAATCTGTGTCCCCTGGATGTCTCTGCACAGAGACCTCCTAAGACCACCTTGTAGCTCCTTTCTGGCCTGTGCTCTGGAGTTTAGTTCCCTTGGAAACCAAACACACATTTACACTGTTACTAAACAAAACAAGTATTTTAACAATTATTTTCTAAATGGTACTGAACCATACATTTTCATTTTATTGTTGGAAGAGGTATTAGGTAATGTATTTTTCTATTGTATGTATATTTACAGCAAACCTTGTTTTCTAGATTTTTATCATTATGTTAAAAAGTAGTATAAGATGAAGATGTCCATGTCTCTGAAATTTAATTCCAAACATCTCCTTACGAAACGAAAAATCTTTTCATTCTTCTTTGCGATAAATCCCACTTCTCTTCAATTACCATATTTATATACACATCTTTAACATTAACCTAAATGCTGAAGGAATGATATTCCCAGTGTAGTGTCCAAAATAAAATAAATAATACATAATTTAAAATCTGACATACTTATAATTTTAAATAAAGGAATCACATGTCAATAAAACAGCATTTTACTCAGCTTTTATGCAATTTAAAAAATTCTCTTTTCTCACCCTAAATCTGGGCAATGGTCAGGGTTCACTTGTTGTTCTGGAAGAGGTTGCCACAATCTTCTCATCTGAGAATTGAAGCATTCTCAACAATGTCACAGGAAATGTTAAACTACACAGCAGAAATAGTGTTAGATTCTGATGCTATCAAAGAAAGCAGGAGTAATAATTGGGATGATTGAAGTGATGCCTGAACACAGTATGGAATTTGTAGCACTTGAAGTAGACAGGGAACTAGACACTGGGAAATATTTTGGACAATACTTCAAACATGATGTTTGTGTCTTCTGTTGTAACCAATATTACATGCTCGATACCAGTTTATTATGATTCACCAAGAGCAGGTGACTGCAAGGCTCTGATCAGAATATTCTGTTATTCCTTCCTTTCTCTAAACAATGTGCTGTACATTAAAAAAAAAACAAAAAAAAACCCACAATTTTTTCTCTTGAAAAAAATCTCAAAACCTAACTAAGTTTCATTAATGATGCCCACTCCCTTTAATAAATACATAGGATCATGACTGATTTATACTATAAATTGGGCGTGGTGCTGATGTGGGAAGACTCCCAAATCTTTGTTCTTCTGTCTTAGCTGGCTCTTGAAAAGTGTCATGATTATTGATTCTAGCTCCAAAATTGAAAGTACCTTAACAAAATACTAAAGTAGAAGTTTGCTTGGCTACTGCACACTGTATGAGACCATTCTTGTTACCTAACCTCAACTCTCATTCACCCCTTCGAAAGACAGCAGGTCAGCAGCAATGCAGGCTCTGCAGAAGAAGTTCCTCTAGGAAATTTGGTCTTTTGAGGATCAGCCTGGAGAGCCATGACAGCAAGGATCTACAATATCTTCTTGGCTAAAACTCACAGTGTGAAAGACTTAGCTCAGGCTGCAAGCAAATAGAAGCAAGCACCAGTATTTTCTTCCTGGGTAGCCACTGTTGGAACCTGCAGTTTCCCTTCACTTGCTGTTTTCAGCCAACACTTTTGTTACTGTAATAATTATAATAAGCTCAGCCCATGGCTTTAGAAGAGCAAATGGATGCCACCAATTCTTTCTATTTGCAAATAATCAGAGCTAAGCTGTTACCCTTCTTTCTACCACAAAGGTTTCCTGAGGAGTTATTCTTAAATGTCATTAAAACAAAACAAAAAGTTGTTAATATTTCAGTCTCATTCTCCCATCCAAATTAGATTGTGGTCTAAGGATCTAAGGAAGGGTGTGCCAAACGCTGAGGACTGTTAGTATTCCAAGTCGATTAGTGCCTAATTAAGTGCTAATTGATGCTCTGTGTAATCTCATAGAGGGTAGAAATTTGGCTCAGGCTAGGTGGAAAACAATGGTTTTGCTATTACATGTGGAAACATCTTCTACTTTTATACATATAAAACTTAGATTTTTTTATATGAGTCGAGTGCACTGTAAAACAAGGCTAAACTCTTATCCTGGCTTGGCTGGCTTCCTCTTACAGTTTCAAAAGTCTCACAAACATTCATTTTCCTGTATAGAAGTCACAGAATATGCTGAAGACAAGCTGTCTGGAAGCCAATTTTCCATGTTTCTTTCAAAGGACAAACTTAACTGCCTTCTGTAATAGTAGAGTTGAGAATCTATTGGTGCTCACAGTCTCTTTATTCCCTGCTTCACAGAATAAACAGAAATTTTAGCTAGAACTGAATAAATCGGGAGCCAGGCTTTCAGATAAGAGACCTTCCTAACTTTCCTGCACGCTACAACGAACACCAACATCTTTCTTGTCCATGCAGGAAATGCATCTTAAATCCCAAGCAGAAGTAATGTTAAATTTTGGAGACTTGACCTCCACAGAGACCCGTCAGTCATCTCTGATGTAGCCCATGGGAACGTTCAAATCGCCACACCTGATTTGCGTTCTTGTTACATGCAGACAAAACCAAGTCATTCTCATTTTCACTCTTTGCTGCCTCTATGCATTTGCCAGAAAGGACGTGGACAATCATTCCATTCTACAAGGTGAGAGAAGAAAGGAAAGAAAGAACAAATAAAAATAAGGGATTTCCAGTAAAAGCTAAAATTTTTTTATATACAGTAGATCACCAGTATGGACTTGCTGTTCAAATTTTTTTAAGTAGTACTCCAAACACAGTGAGTAAGTTTAACTTTGTGCTCAGAGCATGGTAAATATTCATAGCTCCTTTTGAAGCTGACAGGAGTAGTAGGTGCAGAATTCTTTTCCACCACTGTTTCCTGTGGCTACAGGTTGTCATCAGCATCAGTTTCAGTACTACTGACCACAAAATTTCAGAAGGACCCTTAGGAATCAAACGAAATTACAGCAGGAACTATCCCAGAGGCTTGTTGCATCCCTACAGCTACAGTGACTGCTGTTTTCCTGCTGTCCCAGAGCATGAGGATTTTCAGTCTTGTAGAGGAGTTCCTGCTGGGTGAAGTCCACTAAATAATACTGAATTCCTCTGATATTGCTCTTCTCTTACAATACATGAGGAAACTTAATGTTTCCCACTGAGAGCTCCTCACAAAGGGCTCTCATTTGGGAGGGTTCAGGATTCCCAAACCCTTTCTGTATCCAGAAGAAGTCAGCAAAGATTTGCCCTGCTCTTATTTTCACAACCACTGATTCTGATTCTATTCCTATAAGACAAACAGTGAAAACAAGGACATAGGAATAAGTTAGGATTTTTGTACTTTGTATTTCTAAACCAAATGTATTTCATATAGTGCAAATGGGCAAGAGGCATCCTACGTTTTCCAGCTGAAAATGGTACAGAAGTGAAACTTGCCCTTCAAAATACTTCATCCCTTTCCCACACAAATGCTGTAAATCACCCAGTGATCCCACAGTCACCATCAGCTGCCTTTCCCTCACAGCAGAGACACTACTGACCTCCTGAACACCCCAGTGCTGGTGGCTGTTGTCTGTCTCCTTTGTACAATTTTGAGGGATAACCTTCCCGTGTCTGACATCAAAGCAAAACAGCGGAGCAGAACCAAGCCGGATTTCCTTCATGCTGTTATATTCAAAGTGCTGGAAGAGGGAGGGTTTGTTTGAACAACGATGGACAGACATCCCAATTAATTTCTAAATGCTAATTCCAAAACAATTTCCTGTATGTGTTTGTTAAGGTGCAACCCAAACATGAGTGACAGAGACCCAACAACCTCAACCCTTCAAAGCAATTCCCCATGCAAGCTAATTCTGGCATAACTATTTACCTAAGAAAAGGCTTTGTGAACTACAATTATGTATAAAGTAAACCCATCCTGTAATAAAATTTTCTAGTTTAATAAATATTTGAACAGAAGGGTGTTTCTGGCAGTGTCCTCACACAATGCAGTTAGAAACGTGCTCAGTGTGAGCAGGAAAACTTGCTTGGGACTTGGAATAAATATCTGCAGTCAGTCTGTATTGGTTTGGCTTCTTTTAAAGCATGAACTTTCTGAGCTAATTTCAGCTTGGGAGTCACATAAATTTCCCTCCTGCTTTAGACTGCAGTTTAGACATTAAACCTCACTTTTAGTCACTAACGGGGGAAACCCATTCCCATTATTCTGGAACTGTTATGTATTTTTCACTCACAGGCTTTCTGTTCCCCAGACACTACCAAATATACCAAACAAAGAGGCACTTAATGATGTCTGCTGGAGCAAAGTGTGTGTATCAGTGACACATGAAACACTGCCATTTTTCAAATTACTCAGCTGCAGAAGCGTGGGCATCATTACCTTAACACATGCCTAATTCTGAATACACCAGTTATTTCCACTGGTGTCTACCCAGCTACTTACGTGTTGGAGTGACTGTCTTCTGCATGGTTCCCTAGACCTGACACAATGCCTGTATACTCAAAGTATACATTACCTGGGTGAGACTGTCACTGCAAGGTGAGAGTTTGATAGAGCTTTCTGCAGTGGCTCTTTCAGGTCTGTAATCTGCACAGAAGCCAACACCAGTATTGTAAAGCTGTAAGTAAAGATTTATACTGAAATAACTCACAATTGGATACAACCAAAATATCCTTCAGCTAACAATTTTGTAACTGTATCCCTTTAGCATACATGTTTTTGTTCATAATTCAGGCACTACTTTTTTCCAACCTAGGTCTTGCATACTGATCTTGCAAACTGATCTGATATAAAAGACAGAGTTTCACCAAAGGTCAGTTCTACCCAGTGAGTTTTGTTTAAATTGGAGATACCCACTTCTGGTTTTAACTATTATGATAATTAAAAGAAATCTTTCAAACTTTTTATGCTAATGGAAAATTGCACTTCAACTCGACACTGTAGTCAGAAAAACCCAAGATATTCCAGAAGAAAAGAAACATGTGAGAATTCCTGTCATCTGCACTCAGTTCTTACACTCTTCTCAAGCAAAATTGGAAAATAAAGAGCAGAAAAAATAGTAAAAGGACACAGTAAAATCTGGCTCCAAATAGCAGCATGAATTAATTAGTAGACCTTGTTGCCTTTTTGGGGGAAACTCCCTTCTCTTAAGGCTGCTGGGAATAAATTAATATTTAATGAATTATAATTATCAACTATGAGTTATTTAAAAAAAACCCCACACAACAACAACATGAGAATATTGCCTCCTGTACATAGTCAGCCAAAGAACTGCTATTGCTACCACTGCTGTCCTTGGGAGAAGTGTAGAACTGAAGAAATGCTTTTTTCTCTTTGTGCACACGGATCAGCACAGAGATATCTCAGCTACTGTTGTTGTTACCATCTGCATGAGGCAACACAATTCTTTTCCTTTACTAATGGCACCTTTAAAACCTTCGGTTCGGATCCTCTGAGCTGTGACACTGAACTGAGTCAGACAATCTGGGCTCAGTTCCTGGCCAGGTTTCAACATCTATGTGAGAATTTGGGCCAGCCCTTTGTCTCTGTCCTTTTCTTTCTCCTCCCACGCTTTCTGCATTGTCTGTTTGGACAATAAAGGTTTCAAAGCAGGAATAGCCTCTTACTCACTCTCTGCTCCCTGAGTCAAGGAAGTGACACTGGAGTCTTTGAACAATTAAAAACACTGATCATTCTTTATAGGATGTTTTCTCTTACCTTGCCAGAGAATCTTGGCATGTCTCCAGGATGGGAGAGTTCAGGGTACACGTTTGATACAAACCACTGGAAGTTTCTACAGCCGAGTCTCTTCTGTAGCTGGAGGCGCTCACTGCAGTCTGGCTTCTCGGCCTTTACGGAGGAAGGGAGAAAGCATAAGGGCAACAAGGTTATTAATGTATTTGTGTTAGAGATGCTAGGAGTGAAAATAGGAATTGTTTCTACCACCTTTTCTACCCTACATGTTAGAGATATTGATATATGTCTCTCATCAATATCTCTTGCAAAGGAGGAGGTCCAGCTATAGCCTTTCTCAAACTTTGAGCTAAAACAGCCTCAGTCTGGCATTGTGACAGAAGTAAATATTTCAGAAGTAGCATACATTGTGAAAACAAGTATTTCCTCTAAAAATGATCATTATACTGCAAAATAAGTCAGTCTTTTTCATATTTTTATTTTAAAAAGTCAAGACCAAGTTTGATACTTGTTGCACTGAAATTCAGTGGTATTATATTGGATAGTCATTCAGTATAGAATTTGTCCCTCTGAGTAAAACTCAATTTCCTGGCCTTTAACAGCCCAGATTATGCAGTTATTGTCAGTCCTCCATGATCAGAGGGCATAAGTGATGACAGAATTTAGCCCAAAATATATTATCTGACAGTTACTAAATCTAGTAAACAAATTTGTTTTGCAGCTATAAATGCATAAAACCTTTCCTATGATTTCTGTGTTTTCTTGAATTATAAACACACACAATATCAACTCTTCCTCTGTTCTGAAAAAAGACAAATGCCTTCAACCCTTGGTGCAGTTATGGGCATCTGCACTGCAAAGAACCAACAGTCTGAACATTTGAGGGTATTTAGTACTGAAGATGGCTAACAGGGTTCTAATCCTTCAGCTTCAAACCCACACAAAACAGTTTTCTAAATCTCTCGGTGCCCAAATATTAAAAATATCTCACAAGCCTTAAGAGTCTTTCTCCTCTTTCTTTCCAGCAATAGATCTCCCCCCTTCACGCTTCTACTTTTTAAAAATGCTGTTGGAATGGGATTCCAGGAGACTGGTCTGGATTTCTACATCAAAAATTAAAACTGGTAACATAAGCAAAGAATTGCCTGTAAATAACTTTTTCATCAGACCAGCTATTTCTCTGCATCCATAAAAAGGACTTTGCAACATGGAAAGCACTGACAAATTAAGGGTCATGAAGATCAAGGGCAAAGTATCGGCTTCTAAAGGGAGGGTTCAGTCTTGCTATGTGGCACTGTTTGCCTGCCCCTGTAAACTGCACAGGCAGTGCTCAACAGTTGCAATATGTTAAAGAGAACCTCATAGTTTAGTGTCAGTCTTAGATTCAATAAACATAAGAACAAAGTTCAGCAATTCAGCACCACACAAACCCTGTCCCCTAAGAGGTTTTCCTGGAAAAGGGAAGGAGAAAAGTAAAATGCTTCCCTTAAAAAGAGATGTTTCTCATGAGACTGCTTTGGCTGAAGAAGATAATGGTAGTAAATCTTATTTTGTCATACTAGTTACAGTCTGCATTTGATGCTGAAAAAATGGTGTAAATGACTTAAAGAAAATCATTATCCCTGTAAACCAATCTGAAAGGAAACTGTGCTTGTAAATTAAATAAGCAAACCACACAAGAAAAGGAGCAAAGGAGATGGTGGCTGAAATAGTAAAGAGATGGGAAGAGCCTTATTCATCTGTATAATGCTCACACCATGGGCATCCTGTGCAAGATGTGATTCAGACCATAAACTGAGGAGGCTTATAAAGGAACCTAATGGGGGTCACAGGTTGTTTTCTGCAGTGGGCAATATTGGCAGTCAAGGCTCACAGAAAATTCTCTAGTGGCCCATAGATTGCTCTGCTCACTCTCTCAGTGCAATAAATCCCCACAGGGCCCTTTGCAGCTGAGCAGCAATAATGTCATTGCTTGCTTGTGCCTTTTGAATGACATCCTGCTGCATTGACATGCGGAAAATATTGGCTATGAAAGAAAGAAAAAGAGAAAAAGAACTGTTTATGTTATGGTATGCTGGGCACAGAGGTAATAAAATGGATCATCTGAGGGAGCATCATACTCAGAAATACTGAAAGTATTCTGGCAAGAATAAACTCAGGCAAAAGGTCATGCTGCTTACAGCTAGTAAACTGTATCATTGGTGACTGTAGTTTTTAGTACAGAAAATTGCTTCTGAGCTGACAAGAAAAACCTTCAGGAAATTATTAAATGATTTAAGGACCTAACTGCCCATTTTAAAAGACTTGGCCTAGTGTCCTCCTTTCGGGTACACAGCTGTAACCCTTGTGAGTCAGCTGACGAACTTGTGGACAGTGGAGTTCAAACCTACAACATAGACAAGGAGAGACAAGCTTTGAAAAAGATGTGAAAATAGAGTAAAAAAGGAAATGTAGTAGTCACAGACTATAGGATTAGCAGACTGACTGGAGAGGCAGATCCACCCGCAGAGTGTAAGGAGGTCAGACTAGGTGACAAGAGAGAAGCACGGCACACAGTCCTGTTCCTCTCCCCACTATAATGCAGCTCCTGCTGGATCTGGCTTCCTTAGTTGATGGCCAGCGCTGCAGTGACTGAGCATGCAGGACTGTCTGGGTATTGGACAAACCAACCACAAGTGAAGCGTTGCTGGACCTGGTGGTGCACACCAGTGCAGAAGAGCTCATTAGAGCTGCTGGGATTGGTGGCAGCCTGGGCTGTAGTGACCACGGCCTTGTTGAGTTTGTGATCTCAAGGAGTGTCAGTCTGGTGAGGAGCAAAGTCAAGACCCTGAATTTGCAAGAGCAAACTTCCAGCTGTTTAAGGAGCTGGTGAAAGAGATGCCCTGGAAAATTGTCCTTAAGGACCGAGGGGCTGTCTGGAGCTGGCAGCTCTTTAGGGACACTTTTCTTAGAGCACAAGAGCTTTCTATCCCAGTGTGTGGGAAATTGAGCAAGGCAGGCTTGAAACAGCATGGCTGAGCAAGGATCTGGTCCTCAAACTGAAGAATAAGAAAGAAATGCACAGACAGTAGAAGCAGGGACAGGTGAACAGGGGAGAGTACAAGGATATGGTTTGAATGTATAGGGATGGGGTTAGGATAGCCAAGGCAAAGCTGGAACAAAACTTGGCAAGGGACATAAAGAATCACAAGAACTGATTCTCTAAGTACATAGACCAGAGAAAGGCCAAGGAGAGTGTATCCCCCTGATAAGCAAGAAGGGTGCACTGGTAGCAACTGATATGGAGAAGGCTGAGGTACTCAGTGAGTTCTTTTCCTCAGTTTTTGCAGGCAGTCAGGTTTTCCACTTCTCTTAAGTCCCTGATCCTCTGAGTAGGTGGGGAGGGAGAGTGAAGTCCCTCCCACTATAAGCAAAGAGCAGATTTGGGATCATTTGATGAAGCTGAATAGACATGAAGGCTTTGAAGAGACCTTAAAGCAGCCTTCCAGTACTTAAAGAGGGCTTATAAAAATGACCAATGGTTTTAAACTGAAAGAGAGTAGGTTTATATTAGATGTGTAGGAAGAAATTCTTTAATGTGAGGGTGGTGAGTCACTGGAACAAGTTGCCCAGAGAAGTTGTGGATGCCCTATCCCTGAAAGTGTTCACGGCCAGGCTGGATGGAGCCCTGAGCAACCTGATCTAGTGGGTGGCATCCTTGCCCATGGCAGGGAACTTGGAACTAGATGATCTTTAAGGTCCCTTCCAACCCAAACCATTCTATGATTCTGTGATTCTATGAAATACAGAAGCAAAACTGTATGGGAAACTTTGCATAGCACCTACCTGTGCTCTGCCTACATGCTTTCAGTGAATCTTTTTCTCCTTAAAAGCATGGCTTTGTTAAATGAATAGGAAGATGACTGACACTTTCATTCAAAATTGCTCACAAGTTGGCCCACTGCCTTGTAGGAGAGGATATCATTACAAGAGAAGGCACTGGAGCCAAAGAATCCCTGACAACTGCAGCAGCATTAACAACTTATTATTAACAACATTAACTACATCAACAACATTTACCACAGCTGCATGACTCCAAATAAACAAACCACTTTGTAATACAAGAGATATACTCTTCCTTGCCTGACCCTGATCTGCAATGGATTGTTCAGTGGCTTAAAAAACAAGCATGGCCATTCTGTAGTTGTTGTCTGTCTACTGTGTGTGTAACCTTCACATGACTGAAGTGTAGCTGCATGCTAGGGCTACACCACACACCTGGCTGCAAGCCTGTCTAATCCAAATTCCTGCATTTACTCCTGTCTGTGAGATGCTTCTAATGAAAAAGCAACTTGTAAATAGTGGTATGTTGAGACTTGACTTGCTAAGATCAGTTGCTTCTGGACATCTGTCAGTTCAGGAAAAAACCCACCTTTTTTGTCACCAGACCACTCAGATATGTTCCCTTCCAGTAGGAGAGACACTACAATTTGCCACATATATGCTGAATATCCTCAGAAACTATATGAGGAAGACCTTCAGTAACAAAGAATGAATCCTTTAGGAGGGTCCCTTGAGCACACAGCACTAGTAGCTTCAGAGGCACTGCAACCCTCCTTGTACTAGCGCTACAAAAATAAACTACAGTTTGTTGAGCAAGCTGAAGTCATTTGGAGAAGAGGTCATACTCAGTAAGCACAAGGCTGAACTTAGGCCCAAGTTTCTTTCTTCCCTTCCTGATCTGACAGCTCTTCCACTGAAAGGTTTAATAAAAAGGCCATCCCCAGCACCATGCTCGTTGAATGTTTGACTGCACACAGACACTGCCACCCCTATTCCACCCTCTTCACCTACCTCAACTCACATGCCTTCCCTCAGAAACAAACCACTACAGATGTCTTTACCTTGCTGATTAAGAAAGCCACTGTGTCGTGCTTGTAGAAGTTCTCTTTAAATGGGCCCAGCCAGGTCTCTGCTATCCGGATTTTGTTCCTCACAAGGGCCTCTTCATAGGCGAAAGCGTGGGGAACGTGATGTCGATAAACATGCCCAACTCGGGAGCATGGAATAATTTCTACAGAGCCACCACAGAGCCAGGTCTGGAACACAGGTGAAAGCACAAAAGGAGATTACCTTATTTAGATTACCTTTATCTGAAAAGGAGAAGCTCCTTTACTCTAGAGTCTAGACTCTCCCTCAGGAAATCCTAAGCTGCACATCGCTGGAAACAGCAAGAGCCTTATTATATTCTTTGTTATACACGGTTCCCCACAGATACAGAGACAGAGAGAAGATACTGGGTATTCAGACCCCTGATTTGACCCAGCATGGATATTTATGTGCTTTTATGTTTTTCTGTGCACAAACAGTGAAGCGTAGTGGAGAGACCTGGAGTCACACCTTCTCTTGTCTAGGACATTAAAGAGACCATACCCTTCGTGCCTGCAATTTTCATTGCTTTTTAATATCAGTTACTCTTTGTATTCAGCAAAAATCAATGCAAAGGATTTAATATAAATAATTTGTTATTAAAACTATAGGTTGGCAAAGAAATAAAGGTACTCTCCCTTTAGTTCATGTTACATGCCAAAATAGAAGAGGCAGCTTTCAGAGGGTGCCAAAAGCAGTGACTCAGTCCTCAGGCAGATAGTGATAGCCAACAAAACTTCCTTCTCCTGACATAACGCTCCTAACTCAGGGCAGCTGCATGTTTTTGTCCTGACAGACTGCAGAGCGTGGGGATAGATTTCTGCAAAGAAGGTTTTAATCTGAATACCCTGATATGTTTTGCGCTTAACTTATTTTATAAATATCTTCTTACCTTTTCATTTAGATTCCTTAAAAGCCCAATAGTTACCACAGCTTGATGTTTTAATTGAGGTTCTTACCCTTATAGACAGCTCCAGATTTTCTGCTCCCCACATGGTCATGTCAGAATCATAAGCTCCGGTATTTTGGAAGTAATGCCGATCCATGGCCACCACTGCACCAGCTACCACAGGACTCCTGTGTAGAAAGCAGTTTGAAAGTGAACACCCTGAGTTTTGGATAAGGAATTAGGTGAAGTGTGAAAATCCCACCATTTCCACAGAGATAGTATTAAAAAATTATTAAATACTGCTCCATATAAGCTTGAATAAGTTGATTATCTAACCAAAAGAAAGAACAATTGGAGTCTAATTCTAGGATTTGCTTGGGGAAGGGAGTCAAGAGCTGAATTATCAAATAAGGCTCAGAACAATGGGAAATGTAGAATACATGTACATCCAAAAAAAGAAACAAACAGTTCAGGATTAAGACATCTCTTTTAACTCTTTATGACCCGTTTCTTGCTTTCCCTACAATCCTCCACACCTTGTCTGGTCAGGCTGTACACCAGTTCTGTGAATGTGTGGAAAATATCGGTCATGTTGAAAGAATGGCTGCGATCTAGTTGGAATAATTACTAAGGGCCAAAACAAACAGTGTAAACAAAAAACCTATCCCTTCAAAAATATTAACCGAGGATATGCAAGTAACCACATCTTTCCTATGAGCTGGAAGATGACTCAAACTGTACAGTTTGCTGCTGAGCTGAGTGGAGGTGTATTGTCTGATGGACTGTTACCTGATAGGGCTGATGGGAGACTGTCGTACCTTCTCTTCATGCTCTGGCACCGGTTCCCAATGAAAATCTAATTTCCAATCAAAAACACCTCGATGCAGCCCCACAGAGTGATAGTACTGAAAAGTCTTCCAGTCTATGACATCTATGACAGGGGAGATGACACTGTTTCTGAAAAAGACAATACCATTTATTTCCCAAACCAAAGCATAAATTAAGTTCACTACTCTGTTAGCAAACATTAGTTTTCCTCTTTGACACTGTCAAGCATAAGCATTCCTCTAAATATTGAGTGCTCTTATTTTCCCTGCTAACAGAAGCTCGGGTGGTCAGGGCATGGGAATACCGAGCGTGCAGTGAAGAATCTAAAGATCAATAATTTATTGATGCCTTGTACCTTGCATTGTCATTTAAAGCTATTCAGGATTTTGCTATAAATTAACTATCACAATTCTTATAAAGCTATTTCACACAGAGCCTCCAGCCTCTGATGTTACAGGCTCTGCATAGATGCAAAGTTTATAACAGAAGATGATTTTGGCCTCACACACTTTACCATCCTTTGATTTTTCAGTAGCTGTTCCACACACTTCACATACATTCTACACACAAACTGAAGTTTGTCACTTCAGGCCAGTGAAGAGTGCACTTATCCTTAGTTTGTTCTGCTGGTTGTTTCGCAAAAACATCTATTACTGAGTTCATAAACCAGTTTCTGTTTGTATTTTATCACAAGCTTAAAATGCTCATGCAAATGCACTGTCACAGTGTGGAATCTACTTTTAAGTGCCAGAACAGAGCTATTACACCATAAGTGGGAATCCTTCAATTCATTTCTAACTTGAGTTAAATTTGGATTAGTCTGAGAAGAGGCATTAGACATTTCCCCATGGCAAACAAGTCAGTATTTTGCAGCATGCTTGCACATCATCTTGGAATTAACTGGTGGTTCAGAAGAGCCTTCAGTGTTCCTTGTTTCCAGGTCAATGACATATCATATTTGGAAATTGTCAGAGTATAAAGGCAATGGTATTAGGGACTGCAGGAAAAAGTGTTGAAGAACAACATTATCTATTTCTTCTTTGTTATGCAAAAAGGATAGCCTCTGGTCTCAGTGTAAGGGCTTAACTATAGTTCCTCTGGAGAAAAATTGGTAACATTTAAGAGGGATTAAAGTACGCTGAAAAAAATTACTCTTGTTCTAGAATAGGAATGTCCATATAGAAAATTATTCTAGAGTAGTTATTTCGCTAGAAAATAACTTCTGTTAGAGAGAAATGAAATGGTCAATTTTGGGGCAAAAAGTAGATGTTTTTTATCTCCTCTTTTAAAATGGTCAGAAATCGCTTGAGAGAAATTTGCTTGAAAGACAATACTATCAATGAAGAAAAGACTCCTCAGAAGTCTCCACTGCAGTGAGGCATTTGTACTTTTCCACAGCAAAGACCAGAACCAGCTGAGAAAGAGGGTAGCTTTGGGTGAT
>JAWWLV010000088.1:35152270-35187559 GCA_035041135.1 Platyrinchus mystaceus | reverse complement strand
TCAGGCTTGGTGCTGTGACCACTTCCCTGGGGAGCCTGTTCCAGTGCCCAAACACCCTCTGGGTGAAGAACCTTTTTCTGATATCCAACCTAAACCTCCCCTGACACAACTTCAGACTATTTCCTGGAGTCCTGTCACTGGTCACCACAGAGAAGAGATCAGTGCCTGACCTTCCTCTTCCTCTCACGAGGAAGTTGTAACTACAATGAGGTCTCCCCTCAGCCTCCTCCAGGCTGAACAGACCAAGTGACCTCAGCTGCTCCCAGTACAGCTTCTGCCCCCGGCCCTTCACCATCTTCATTGCCCTCCTTTGGACGCTCTCTAATACCTCAATGTCTTTTTTTATACTGTGGTGCACAAAACTGCACACAGTATTCAAGTGAGGCTGCACCAGCTCAGGGTCGGGTCCATTTTTATAAGTGACCATTGGGTCACTTTTATTCTAAAAGAGCTGAAATCCCTAACTCCCGGCCGCTTTATCACTTTGCAAGCCCGCAGCCCATCACAGCCTGGGCACGGGGGCCTGGCCGAGGGCAGCCGCCCTTCCCGCTCGGCAGCGCGGCGCGGATTCTCCCTCCGGCCCCAGCAGACGGACAGACAGACGGACGGACAGACAGACGGACGGACAGAGGCGGAGGGCGCCGGGAGGGGGCGCTGCCGCCTGCTCGCCCTCAGGGCGCCGCGGGGCCGGGCCGGGCCGGCAAGGTGGCGCGGTCGCGAACGCACCGACACGCGTGGGCTGTGCTGGGGCCGGGGCGGTCGGCTGTGCTTCTCTTTCTGACCCAGGAAGCCGTAGCTGCGCCCCCCAACCCCGCGCACCCCTCCAACTTTGCCGCCCGTCGGCTCCCGAGGGCTTGAACCACCTCCGGAGCGAGGCGGGGAGTGCCCCTGGCTCTGAGGAACGGGGGGTGTTGCGCACAGAGCGCGGGGAAAAGCGCTCTCCCGACCCGGAGCGGCGTGTTGGATAGGAAAGACGCGGGGTTTGGAGGAGGAGAGGTGGGGGGGGGAAAAGGGGAGCGGGGGGGGGAGGGCGCGGCGGCGGGGAACGAGACAGGTTTCCCCCCCGAAGTGAAATAGGGTGTTTTACTTACAACGGGTGCCGTACCTCAGGCAGGTCCCTGCGCAGCGCGATCCGCTCGCTGAGCAGCTCGTTAAAGCCGTGGGTCTCCAGGCCGAGCGGCCGCTCCCCCGGAGCAGCCCCTTCCCCAGCCTGCAGGGGAAGGGACAGCGGCAGGGACTCGGGGTCCCCCTCCGCCTTCCCCTCCGGCCGCCTGCTCTGCTGCTTCACCACACGATAGCCCTTCTTGGCCTTGCTGTGGTTCCTTTTGCCGGTGGGCGACACGACGGCCACGATCAGCTCATCCTCCCGCAGGGAGATGAAAGGCGATAGACCATCCAAAGGGTAATACTGCTGGCTCTCCTCCTGGGTCTCCAGCATCTCTTGGGTCTCCGCAAAGTCCATCTGATACCCTTCCCGGGGGTTGAACTCCACAGGCTGGAAAGTCCCTTCCTTGCTCTGGTTGCTGGGTGGTGGATTCAGCATTGTAACCATCAGTAGCAAAAAACCCAGCATCAGAAACAACAAGAGAAACTGCAGCTTACGTGATCCATATCTGCACTTCTTCCTCAAGAACATACTGTTGGTGACAAAACAGTACAGATGGTCATGTTAAATATCACTTCGATCTTCCTCAGATTCCAGTCCTCAGGTTGCACAAAAGCCCTGGTTTTCACTATCTGCCAAGAGGATTTTTTTGCTCCCCTCACATTTCACTGATGCCATTTCATGCTTTCCTCTCTATTTACAGAAAAAAATAACATTCCTATTAATATTTTACTTACTGCAGTAAAACGTAGCATGGATCCAGTAAAATAAAGTAAATCCTTTATTATACAGAGTCCCAGCTTAGTTAGGAAAGCACATGTTTTGCTGATTAAAAGAGTAACTAAAGCTTTGATTTTTTTTTTCTCTTTTAAAATTCTAAGTCAAAAGAAATCCCGTTTCTTATAGTTTCCTTGCAGACAGATCCTGCTTCTTCAAAGTTTCCAACTGCTGACTGGATTGAAGCACTGTGTCTCTGAAAGCAGATCTGACAGCTCTCCTCCGTTCAGAGGCTTCAACTTAACTGTGATCAACAGATGAGAACTAGTCGGTCCCTGACTTTGTTTCACACATAACTACGGCACTCAGTCAGGAAGCACTTTGCCAGACATAATACAGAGCAATGTGTGTGTCTTTCTCTTGGTCCTAATGCCCTCGCTGTGCTTGTCCTATCAAATCAAAACTTTGCAAAAGCTGTAAGAGGTGAAATACAAGAAGTAAAACATTGTATTAGAAAAGAAATCAAGACATATCATCGATTTCTGTTACTTCTGAGTAGCTGTATTAGACTGAGAATGCTCGGAGCAAGAAGCAAGAGTTTTATAAACTGAATAAAAGATGGAGTGCACATGTTTTATTTAAGGTTAGATTTATTCATATGATAATGTGTTAGCTGGAGTATATTTCATGTCCAATAAATATTTACAGCTGTAGGGATTTTAACACTGACATAAGGGTGCCAAATTATCACCTGGCAGGCTGAAGTTGTCTCCTCATCCATAAATTTGGTATCGCGGGGCAAGCAGCGCTTTCAGTTTTCATTAGTCCAGGAATAACATGTAGAACGCCTGGGCTGGAACAACAACCACTGACACTGAGAGAAAGCAGCAACAACTGTGATTAAAAGGGGAGCTCAGTCTCTGAGGTCTGTTTGCTAATATTGCTGGCAAGGGTGGTACTGGGCATGGACTGTGGCATTTTTTGCTGCGAGATGGATGCTTGTCCAATGGGAGAAGGGGTGAGAGAGTCCACATGCTTCAACATCACACGCCTCTTGGTCTGGCAGAGATCAGGGATGGATGTACCTCAGGTGTTGCCAACCCTTTTGATGCTGGGACATGGCATGTGGTGTTTTGCACATCTTGTAATATTCGGTGAGCAGAAAGCTCCGGCTTCAGGAGGCATGTGATAACTGGAGAACTTTCACATTCACATGTTTACTTAAAAGTACATTTCTAGACATTATAGCTAAAAGAAAAGTCTGAAGATAGGAATTCAGTATACTCTAAAGGGAACCAAGGATCTGTTCTTTTTTACTTTCTTCCCTGTTACTTACTTCTCTCTCAGACATTCTGTAAGTTCAGCCTATGATTCCTCGTAGACAGCTTCCAAAAGGTTAAAAATGAGAGGACACCTACTTTCAAATTAAAATGAGTCAAGCCTTCAAAACTCATAACCTTAAGATTGCTGGAGGGATGTAGTGTCTCACACTTCTGTGTGTACTCCCCTACAGAATGCCTTGAGGTAGTGTGACCAGTCTGCTGTATCTTGGCACCTTCCCTTCCTCAGCTGTTCTTTAAAAGATACAACACTGCTTTAATCATATCTTGGGTAGAAGGAAGATTGAAACAATATTTTGATACTTCACCATTTTACGTGTCTCCTTTTTTTAGCTTAAATTCACAGAAGAGTAACATCCCAACCCACCTTCAGCCCTGAGAATATTACTCTTTATCCTATTTTTCATAGAGAAAAAGAAGTGTTGATGGTTTCAATTCAATAGGGAAGCAGAACACATTTGCATTTAAAAAATCTGAGTTCAAAAGCATTCGTTTAAATAACAGTACGTGTCAGCCATAGAAAGACGAAATGAAATGGAAGAGACCTGTCCAGGGCACTCTGCAAAAAGCTGGCACCAGCCACTTGCAAAAGATTTAGTTCCACAGAGTCTCATTATCAGGCATACAGAATAAAAATAAAATAAAATAAAATAAAAATAAAATTGAAAGGAGAAACTGAAGAGTGTGTGGAATAAATGGGAGAAAGCATAACTGGCTTTTTTTTTTTTTTCTTTTTTAACTTCTCTGGGCTACCCAGGTATTTTGATTTAATTGAATTAATATTTTATCCTGGGTAAAATATCTTAATCCGATGCTATAACAACTCTGATCAAGATTATTCTAGCCTGCACTAGTAATTGTTGTATTAAATCTGTCCTGCTAAATCCACCTGAGTCACTCATGCAGCTAAGTTTCAGCTACAAATGAAAAGAGAACCAATTAACAAATTTACAACAATCTTAGACACTTTTGGGGCAGAGCTGATAGGGAACATTATCAATGAAACATAGGCATATGGAATCCAGCCTTTTTATATATCCTGACCATTTTAACAAAGAAGAAATTAACAACTATAGAAGATGTTTGGTCAGTGTAGTCAATTAAATGTGCAGGTATAAAACACTGGGTGGCACACTTCCAGCAGCCTCTATTCCCTCTTCTGCACAATGAGCCTTCCTGAACCATCTCCCTTCAACCACCGTGTTTTCCAACCTCATCTCTTAAAACTGTGGTTTTCCATCGCCATCATACAAAAGATAGTCTTTCCAATGGATGAGCCCTTAAGTGTCTGAGAGGGAACATCTTTCTTCCAAAATGCATTTGAATAACAGCATCACTTTCTTATAACCTCCCCATCTGGAAGTCAAGAAGATATCATCCATGGCATTTTCTTTCTATCTCCTGGTTACTCAAAAGTAGGGCCTTCACTGGGAAACAGAATGGGTTGCTCCTCCTGCCTAGTTCTGGGGGGTTCCCTCTCCTAGGACCCTTTCTTGTGCATCTTTTGATGGAAGAGGAAGGAGCACTGTGTGTCCCATGCTCTATCGTCAGACCTAGAGCCATTGCCTTCTTTCTGAGGTCCAGACTTTTAAGTGCTGCTTCATGCAAGTAGCCCATGAAGAGACTGCCCACAAACAGGATTGTTGTCCTTGGACTGCTCTTCCACGGGAGACCCTAGAGCTCCTCAGTCAGTGGGAAAGGAACATGTTAAAGGTTGTGCCAAACATATCAGCAATTGCTCCAAAAATGGGCCAACCTGCACTGCCAATGTTGGCCAGTGCCAATATTGTGTTGACTTTCCTGCTGCTCAACCCAGGCAAGAACTGAAAGACTTATGTTCCTACCTGTCCTGCTCAGGCACACCCAGTTGTGGAAGGTATAAATACCTTCAGTAAATGAAAAGTTCAAGCATTATTGACTACTCCATTCTTTAAAAAAATATTCACCAACTTTTACTATTGCAAATTTTGCTCCTTAATTGTCAAGAACTAGAACGTGAAATCAAATCTAGGTCTTATCCTTAATTCAAAAAGTATTAGGAAACGTAGTTGCCTTATTCAAAGTAATAAACCTTTCAGTCAGTGTACTGTAGCTGTTTGTACTTACCCTTTCCTCCCCACCTCATTTTGGCTTGCATTTTTGTCCAAACTATTCCCCATCACATTGTTATTAAATGTTACGTGACATGTTATGTTATCCGTACATGAAGAAACAACACATATGTTCAATGTGCAGAGCCCATGTTTTACTGCCAGGAATATAACAAAGCAAGAACAAAACCAAGGCTGGATGGAGGAAAGAGTGTGTAGACAGGTCGTTACTTACTCTTTAGTAAACATCTTGGATTGATTTACTCTCCTATGCCAAAAGCAGATGTGCCACTTCCATTCAAAGACTCAACACATAGCAGCACTCACGGTTTTGTATTATATGCCACAGCTCTTTGTGCATTGTAACAATGGCTTTATTTGCACAGATGTGAAGAAAGTCAATGCATAAAATGAGAGCAATTACATGGTGCACAGGATTTGTGGTGTTTTTATAATCAAGTTACTTTCCCCATTCTTCTCATGATACAATAAGAGATATGTATTTCTGGATCAACAGAAGATGTAATTTATTTGCAGGCATTGCAGATGTTTTGTGTGCTTGGCATCATAGCAAATACTGTTCATTCAATGACATTTTCTAATAGATAATAATAAATTAGAACAAGGTCTGTGGACTGGCTTTTGGAAGCTATAAAAGCTTGATAAAATCTGTTGATCACTGGCAGGGTTTTGGTACTAACATTATGATTTATAAGATGTTTGCCAAACTGTCAGTGAAGGAAGTGCAGCTGAAATTCCCTTTTTATAAGATTTCTACATATAAATCATGTGGCCAATGTACAATGAACCATGGCAGTCGTGTACCTTTGCACTGCTTTGCAAAAGCAGTTCTATGGGCATGAAGGTTGGCTGCACTTGATGGAAAGGAGAGGGAATATATATCACAGGAGGGACAGCTTCTGGATCAAGGGTTGGACTTGATGATCTCAGAGGTCCTTTCCAACCTGGCTGATTCTGTGACTCTATGATTTACTGTACCACAGCCTCTGGCTAACTCAGAAATGATAGTTCTCAGGACTTTAAGGGCACTATTATGTACTCCATGCCCCAAACCTAGACTCTAACACAAGCTTAGACAGCTACCTCCTATCTGTGAGGGGTGATACTATTGATCATTATTATCGCACCTAGAAATGATGCATCTGAAATGCTGTGGGCAATACACAGACCATCACTTGTACAGGCTTCTCTTACTGTTAATATCCTTGAACTGGACAGGATTCTCTACACCTTCAACACCCTGACCTAAGGTAATCTGAATCCAGCTTTGAACTGGTTGTGACTGTTTTAGTATCAACATCCTTCACTAGAAAATCATCCCGCATTGACTGTAAGATCTAACCCACTGTTAAGGATAGCAGGACACGTTCTTTGCTGGCTTAATTGCTGTAGCTTTGCAGGAGGAAATGGAAATAAGGTAGTTTATTCTTTCAGAATGGCTGGTCTGGCCTCTTTGGCTTTAAAAATGAAACAAATGAGGTAAGGGAAATGTAATATTAACAACACTAATAGAGTTACTTTAAGGATAAATTCAGCCCAATGGGTGGAACATCACAAGAAGGAATTCTCCACAGTTGGTCCTCCCTGGGGATCTCTGCCTGTGGAGTTTCATCTATGGCTGGGAATTTACTTCCACAGAACAGGCCATGAAACCATTTGCAAACAGAAATCTCTAGAAATCTGAGTGATACTAAAGATATCCACAGAAAAGCTTTTTTTCTCCCACCAAGTACTCTTTTGCTGGTGGGCAGCTCTAACTTCACATCTACTCTATTTCTTTCTGCATATACAGGCAGTACATAAACAGCATATGTTTCTTAGAAACTCTAAATACAGACAGCATTTAAAAGTCACAATATTCATATGGAGAGGCTGTCCCCATAATAAGTATTTTTAGTTAAATTGGAGTTTAGTAAAAAGAGCTTTAAATGGTTCTGGCATCTCTCAACACATTTAAGTGCTAAGTGACATGCAGTTACATAACTGGTTGCTCCTATTTCAATGCAGTGATCATCCACATCACCTAAGGTGGAAATTACCTTTTTTTTTAATCTGAAATAGTTACATATTTGTCTGTAGCTGGTATAGTAAATACTTGCTTTTCAGTTACCTGCTGAATATTAGGGTTTGGATCCATCAGGGAAGTTGGCAGAGAGTATCATGATGGGAAGAAAATACTGAATGATAGCGTGAAGAGCAAATGATTTCACTGTTGCTGGGGTAGGTCAAGAGCTGAGTAAAGCCTGAGTTAAGTTGCTGCAGGTGTGCAGCTTAATGATCTGCAGTTGGGTAGCAAGTGCATACAAAATGAGAGTATAGAGGGCATACTTAGGAATGCTGTTATGGTGGAGGAGCTGAAGTAAATGGATGGAGGTGAGAGATAAGGATACAGTTGTTTTTCTGTGCTTTTGTTTTTAACATGAGGAAAATACAGAGTAAATGAAAGTAAGCTGTGTTGATATCACAGGTGCATGAGTGGGACCTATGACTTTTCTCTGTATCTCCCAAACAAGAGGTATATTCTTTAACTACTTAGTGAGTGGAAAATACTCATTTTTGCAAGCCTGTTGCCTTTGTTAGTTATTTTCCTTTCTAAAATACCAATTTTAAAAATACAATACATTCGTAAGAGTTAACACTGAAGTTATGATGCAGTTTAGCTGTGTGTATGTAAAAGTTCACTTCTCAGAATAAAGGCCTAGATTCCTTCTCCCCCACTCCCTGCCCCGTTGAAGTGCAGCTCATGATGGGATGGGTATTCTATAAAATATGAAGCATTGTATGCTAATGTAGGTCTTGAAAATGTTTGTTCAAGAATTCAAAACAGACTCTGTGCTTTTCTTAACATTTTTTCAGATCATCAATATTCACATAGCGTAAATAAAAATTAAATGCGAAGCAGTGTTAAAAATGAAGCTGGGCTTCATGCCTAAAATGTTCTAGATAAACTTGGTTTAGGCCAGAGATGTGCACTGATATCTATAGGATCTCTGTGTGTGGCCTACATATTTAAGAGCAGTATTGAATTTCAGTCGAAAAATGGAAATACATGTGTTTGTATGTGTATAGAACTTCAGTCTGTTTATATACTATGTATATGTGCATATACATATGACAATATAAATATATAAAATAAAAACCGTCTGGTTTACTCTCATGGCATGCACATCCATTTCCACGTGGATTATCCTACTGTCCTGTCCTATGTACTCTGTTTGGTTTGTGCCAGGATTACTACAGAAAGGAGTAAACCAACTGCTGAAGATACTTCCTTTCTTGCTTTATTTTTTTTTTCTAAACTGCAATAGATTGAGATGAGAATAGAAAAGCTCCAATTCTCATCCCTTTAGCAGTAAAGAACTGAATCCTGTACAGATGAATTAATTATATGACTTAAGTAGCTTAATATGCTTTAAACCTTGCTATCTATACACATTTTTGGCTAACACTGACTCTCTGGGAAGTTGCTCAGTAATGTCTGGAACTTGGAGAGCCTTACTTCTATTTTGCCACTGGGTTTGTTTTGGATCAGCTGTTTTCTCTGTCTTTAAATAGAAGACCCAACCTCCTCAATTAAGGAAGTCTGCTAAGGGACATGAAACCTCTTTGTTTACTGTTTCATGAAGGTATCTGCACATTGGTAAGCCATTAAATAGATTAAGGGCGTGGAAGGAAGCGGCAAGATAGCTAAAATGTGTTAATTTACAACGTTCTTATACAAGTCTGTGTTTCCAAACACTCTGGTAGAAAGGAAAGGAGTGTCCTTTCCAAACATAGCCTTTGAAGGTGAAGCATACAGCTACATGGGACACTTGCTATGAGAAAAGCCTCCTCCTGCCTGTAGTTTGCAAGAATTTTCTTTGTGATTTTCTGAGCTTTCTTCTATTTTTAACAGAAACTTAGAAAAGAATTGGGAGTTTGGAAACCAAGTTACAAAAACTAAGATGGTCATAACAACAGGTTAGATCTCTAAAACTCCTGACTTCTTGGCATCTTAGGAAAGGGGCAGAGGTGGTGGAAGGTATAGGCTGCGGTCACTTCTGACTGCCAAAGAAGAGGCAATAGGAACGGTCTTTTTGTTGTGATCACAAGCAAACAGGTTAATAGATACTAATTAATTTGTTAAAATATAGGTCTGCAAAAATATCACCCATGTTGTGAAGGTCATTGAGGCAGGGATTTTTGACTGTCAAATGCTATGAAAACTGCTGTTATTCATCAGATTCTGGACATGCTTTGAGCTGCATAGGAATACAAACTGAGATATGTAACTGATTATTCCAGTTTGGTTTTTTCTGTGTTTGTGACTGAAGTAGAAGTTTGTTTCTCCTCTCTTACTTAGTTGCTGCGTATGGTACTAGACAACTGTGATTTTTCCCCTGACTACTCTTCAAGGTAAGGCTTGATTTGTCATTTCTTTTTTCTTTGTTTAATTTTGGCTTTTTGTTTTGGTTGTTATTATTTTACCTAATTTTTTCTGTTTAGGAAAAAGTCTCTCTAGGCATAGATGGGGTACTTGGTTTGTGAAGGTGGTTAGGAGATGTAGTCTGAGAAGCCAGTTGTGTGGTTAATGGTCACAGAAATTGAAACAAATAATAAAGCTTTTAAATGAATAGAAAAAGAGGTAGGCTAATTACAGTTAGTAATTTCAAGGTTCTTGAGTGCTTCTCAGAAATCATACTCTTGGCTAGAAAATGTGAAGCAGACAGTTTTGGTAGGAAGAATACTACTTTTAAAGGTGAATACCTGGGGATAGCATCATTTTTGAAGACTCTGGTGACTGTAGATTTATGTCATGGTGCAGGTACTAGAGACCTGGACTGTTCTTTTGCTGCTCTAGCATTTTTGTCATAAGCCTCAGAAGACTAAGCCCGTGTGAGTTTCTGGATACTGTTTTGGGAAACAGTGATTCAGAGATTCTGCACCAAAGGGGAAAAAGAGGGAGGAAAATTTTCAGTAGAAGTTTAAAAATGGTGCTGCAGGCTTCTCAGGACTTTTCCTATGTACAGAAAGTCAACATGCAGGGAAATGTGATCACGGCTAGGATCATCATGGGAGACTTCTGATAGGGGTCAAAGATGGTGAGAATTTGGCACTGCCACATCTGAGCCCAAACCTACCAGTTCAAGGCCTAGTCAAGATCAGCATCAGGCTATGAAGCTGGTCTGCTGGATCATCTCAATCTATTAAGAGGCTGTACCGTTCCTACCTTGCAGTAAACCTGTATCTCCACACAGCTGTCTGGGTTATAGAAAGGCTGACCTATAGTCCTGAAGCAAACAAGAAGCTGTACACCAAGAGCTGGAAAAAGTGGCCTACATTTTAAGAGGAATCCTCCAAACTAGAACATCAAGTGAGTGTGTGTGCTCAGGGAGTGCCGTTAGGCTTCTGGAAACTATCACTCAGCAGGTATAAGAGCAAAAATAACAAGTCTTTATAGTGGTTTTAATAAAGTCAACTTTATAGCACCTTTCATCTTCAAAGAATGAACCAAACTTATTGTTGGTATAAACCTGTGGGGATCAATGAAGATGAAGAGGGGAGCGCAGTTACCCCTTTACTAATCAGGTCATGATTCCACAGGACTATTATTTTGTACCATGTCAGTAACTATTGGAAAATCTGTGAGGCTGCAGTACAAATTTAGCTGCAAAAGGCAAACTAAATCTTGTGACTGCAGACTTAATGGCCATCATTACATATAATATATATGCATAGCTGCAGTACACTTTTTTTGCCAAGATTCTGGAAAGATCAGCTGAGTAACTGACGACAGGAATGTAAAATTTATAATTCATCTCACTAATGACTACTGCCTGCAGTATGAAATTCTGTAGATCTTATTACACACAAAACTGTGCCTCGTTCTCCCTCTCACCCTCTTGCACAGCATCACTTTCAGTGCATTCCTTGACAGTATGGAACCTGTCAAACTTTGAGTTGAGGTAAGTGAAACACTGAACATCATACAGGCACCCAAAAAGAAGCAATGCATTTTTGCCTGTTAGTAAAGCAAAGACCTTTGGAAAGAAACAAGGATACGAGCAAGCTGATGTTTCAGCAGGGTATGGAGAACATTTCTTCTATGCTGCCTTAGTCATTTTATGGTGTGGAAAGGGCACAAGGCCAACATGTGAGGCTAGTTTGTTTTCCCCTTGGCTCTACATACTAGGAGTGTAAGCTAATGCATTTTGCTTGGCTCCTGCAAAGAAGTTTGAGGATCCCCCCTTTATTTGAGCAAGCTTTGACAAAATCTGTCTGCATTTTGATTCTATAGTGTGAGCTTTACACAGAACTCCATTCAGATTACTAATGGCTGGCAAACTAATGTGGTGGAATGTCTTAGATGTGAGTAATCTCTGTTACACCTCTGATGTTTTATTTAGGGGGGGGAAGGGTAAAACAACTCAGGAACACTAGCAAAGCAAAGAATAAATTTAACATTAAATGCTTGAATGCAATACGCAAACCCAAAATCTTCCAAGGTAGATGTGAAACTGTCTCATTACTACCAATATTTCAATAGTTAGTGGATGGGATTCTTTAAGCAAAGTATTGGTCTCGTTTCATTTGACTTGGATAAATTCTTGATGGGACAGCTATTGTCCATGTAAAAGTAGCTATTTAGTGTGAGACTTCTTGCAAATATTTTGCAAAGGTCTATTTTAATTACAGAATCATGCAGTAAGGACAGATTCCAGTCTTACCTTTCAAATTACCTTTTCAGAGTTTAATTTTAAAAATGGATGGATGGGCATTGTCTAACATGGAAAAAATTATAATGCCTACATATAAATAACAGCTTGTATATATTTCTTAAATATTTGAAATGCTTTGAGAATTTAACCTACTCTAATAGTGCATCGCACCAAATTTTTTGCTTTATGGTAATTTGTCTCTGCACTCATTTAGGCTCTTTGGTTGCTGTGAAATGATCATCTGTTCTTGGCACATAAACATTGCAAAGAGCGGTAACCAGGAAACACATTGGTATTATGATAAACGCAGAGTAAGCGCCCAGGAATTCCTTTGGAAGCTGCACAGACTACTCTGTTACTTATTGGTCTGTAACAACACTAAAGCATATGACTTGTGGTGCACTCTATGCATGGAGGAAGGTAGAGGGAATTAGCGAACTCCTTGAAAGTTGCTTCAGAAAGATGTAGTGAATGCTGACAGTGCCCTGAAGCTGCGCAAATGGGGGATATGAGATGTGGATTCTTCCCCCTTCCTTGTATCTTAGCCTTTGCTGGTGGATCACTCACTTATGCATTTCCTGCATTTCTGTCTGTTTAGATTTTCATGTTCTCTGGGCAGGACCTGTGTTATGTCAAACATTCTCGCAGCATCTCTGTGATGCTGGCCTTACTTTAAAGGTAGTTGTGTCAAGACTGGAGTTACAGTGGACAGTGAATTGAGGGTGTGCTTCAGCCCAGGGGAAGCTGCTCGTAGCTTGGGTCAGGATATCACACAGTGAATCGCTAGCTACAGTAGTGTAGCATCAGACATATAAATAACCATAATGAGGCCCTTTTGCAAAGCTGTAAAAGTAACCTTACAGCTGGATATAGATGGAACTGAGTGGTGTAAACTCCTCTAGCTGTGAACGACAGATCCTTCGTAAGAGAAAATTTACTGGTTGAACAGGTTTGCAGCCAGAATGTGCTTTCTACAAGGAGTCTCAAAATGGTTAGGAAGTCTCAACACAGTAGGATAAGAGATTTGTCTACTAATCCTCCACTGGTTCTTCCAAATGTGGGCTCACTAACCAGAGCTTACAGAGTGCTGCGGAAAGAGCTTATGATGGTGTTGCTATTCACAGGTCAGAGTGGATGTTAACATCTACAAAAAATTACTTGTACCTCTGCAATATTTAATTATTTCCCTGCTGTTCACTGTATTTTTTAAGCTATTATATGGGTGAAAATGATGTTCACTAGTAGTCTGTATCCTAATGACTTGCTAATGGTCTTGGTCACCTCTTACAATAGCGCAGTCTATACTGTTGCTTAAAAACTGTCCTTCTAGCAGTACAGTACTAGATAATATAAGATGAAATAATGTAATTTATACAAAGATTGTAATAAAAATTCCTAGGTCTATATTGTCACAGGCATTATTCCCTCAAATGATCAGAGGACTGTGTAGTTTGGTCCTCTCTCCCACAAATAGCAGTGGCTACCACAAGACTGTCATTGCCTGTCGCCTGACAGATTTTGTGTAAGAATGCTAAAGTCAACTGTCCATGATATCTTCTTGTTCCACTGAGCTGAAAGCAAATCCACAGATTCTTAGGCTACCTTAACTCCTCAGCTGCTCCGCACTTCTGGCATGGTGTGGAGCAATGAGGAATCTGTGGTACGTGAGGATCTTGTCACTGTCTCCCAATACTCAAAGTTTCCCGTGCAAAAAATGTCTGACATGGCTAAGAGGGCAGCCTTCAAACCAGGGAAACCTTGGTGAAGGGTAGTAAATAATGCTGGATATTTTGTATTTCTTGATGCAGGGGCTGCCTGCTAGTCAGCGAAGCAGCTATTCATAGACTGAGGGATAGCAGCCCTGGCTTGCAGAGGTTTGCACCCGTGATACATCTGTCTCTATGATTTGTGCTCTGTGTTGAATTTGTGGCAGTGGAAATATGAGATACATGCACTGTTGCTCAATAATTGCTTAATGCCAAGGGCGGACTGAGGCAGAAGAATAAGTTGTAAACAAAGGAATAATCAGCAGTACACTTATTTGGACCTGTTGCCTCAGTTGATGTGAGGGGTGTGTTTAGTGACAGGGTACCATGCCATGTGTCTGAGGCCTACAGCTGTGGTAAACAGAAAATGTGGTTTATTTTTGTGGTGGCAACTCCTTAGGATCATAGAAGGAGATTTTTCTGTGATTACTTTTGGAATTGGGCAATGTGCAAAGGGAGAGGCAAACTAGTTGAATCCTGATGAGGACTGTCTGATGCCCGATCAGTACCCTCAGCCCATTGAGATGCTTTATGTCTATATTGCCTTCTGCTCTTCCATGCCTTCGTCATCTCATGCTGGCCCGCACTGCTCCATCTGCCCTTTGTCTCCACCAGCAATTTTCAGCTATCCACATGGCTCTGTGATTTGCCTCTTGTTATCCACAGTTGCTCCATCCATACAGGTGCCTGGGCAGCAGTGTGGCAACCCAAGCAGCAGCTGGTGTGCATCATCAGCACGTAGATACCAGTGGCATTGGCTTATCAGTTCGACAACTGAGGAGATGATTCCTGTCTGTTCTGTGATGGGGGATGGCTGGATGGAGTTGAATTCTGAAAGCTGAAGAGTTGAGTGTTGCCGGCACAGCTGAACATTCCAGCCTTGTGCAAAGCTAGGTTGCTGTCTTCTTCCTGGCTTGGTGAATCAGGAAAGGGGGTGTTGAAGCTGCTGGGGTGGCCTCTCCTAGTGCTGTTGTTGGTGTGGCTTGTTGTGGTAGGCAGCAGCAGTGTTTGGTTTGGTGAGTCATCAGTGTTGATGGAGAGTCTTCGGCCAAGCGCTTCTTTTACGTATGTTTAATGAACTTTCATAACTCTCTGCCCAAACAGACCACGTTGCAACAATATCATAGTTGTGTATGAGTAGGAGTTAATCTCTTCCAAGTTGTTAACATATTAATTTCATGTGGTCAGTTTAGTCAAACATACTTTTAAGTTTTCCTGCTTGACAAAAGCTTGTCAAGCTTCTCCTGCTTTTGACTGTAAAGCAAATCTAGGAATTGCCACTATCTCTGGAGACAACAGCAAAGACTTAGACAAACACAATAAAACTGTATCTAAGCTATCTAAACCTAATTAGATGTTCAGAATTTTTCAGGCGAATACTGTTTGAAATGGTACTTACTACAAGCCACCTGTGTAAAGTCACGAATTTTAAAATGAGAAAAGGGTGGTGAGGAGAACCATTTTCAAGTTTTCTCTCATCTAACAATGAGCAACTAGCTAGAGGAACGTATATTTCGTGGTATATGTTCTGTTTATATAGAAGTGTATTGAAGTGCTTTTAAAATTAATCTAATCATAAATTAAGTCAAAATAAAATTATGATGGTGAAGAAAAGTTTTACAGGAATCCCTTCTTTTAGGGAACTTTTCCTGAAAATGCTTGTTTCAAACAAATACTAAACTCCCTGAAAACAACCAGCCAGCTTGTTCCTCATTTGTGTGGTTAAGGATTCAGTCCTCATCTCACCTGGATTAGTGTCTGGAAGTCTTGCCATTGTTTTCAGTGGATGCAAAATCAGGTTTTTAACTGGGAACTCCAAAGTTCCAGACAAATCATATTCTGTATGTCACCATGAGCTTGTCTGCTCTTATGCCAGGAAAAACACGCCTTCATTCCTTTTGCTTCTGCCTAGCTTATCTAAGTCTTACAGTGGGGGGGTGGGGGGGTTTATTTGTTTTCATTTACTGTAATATGTCTATATTGCCCCCCTGCTTTTTCTGGAACAGGATGCCATTGAGATGTCTCTGAATTGCTTTTAGACAAAGCTACTAGTTTTGCGTGTTCTGCACTATCTGCTGTTGTACAGAATTTGTCAGAAATTAATACTGCAGAATATCCCTGTGCACTTTGCCTTGTGGAAATGGACAAGGATATTTGTGTCCCATCACTTGCTGCTCGGTGGGGCTCTCCCTGATCAGGGGACGTTTGGGGCTCTTTGACAGCTTGAAAATGACCCTGTGTGGGGGTCCCAGCTAATGAATGCTGCCCAAGGGGAGATCTGTTCCTGCCAGGTCTTCCTCTTAAACCTGAAAATATACTTGTATAGAGCTTCTCGAAACAAACATGTAAATGACAGTAATGGAATATCCACATTGATATGATGCTGAATTCTGGATGCATTGGAAAAACCTAAGGGACTGTTATCTCAATTAGTCTCTGGGGAATGCTCTGATATTTCTTATATGATCCTCTGGTCTCCTGAGGAACACTGGCCATATGTTGCTGCTGGATAAAGTCAAGTCCATTTGTGCCCTGTACAATGAATGGTTGATACGGCCTGTTGCCTTATTGCCCATCTTGCAGAATGAGTGGTCTTGTAACTGATTATCTCACACCTTTTCTGGAACAAGAATTTTTTCCACACACCAAGTTCAGTTGCAGTGGTGGTTTTTTATGTTATTTTTATATATATCTATGTATGTGTGTGTATATCTTACCAAAAAAAGACATTTTAATCTTATGAATCATATGCGCAGAATCATTCCCAGGACACTGAAAGCTCCTGGGGTTCCTAATCAGATGCAGGGTTTCATCTTGCCTGTTTATAGCTCTCAAACATGAGTTTGTAACAGATACTCTTGCTTTCAACCTTCTAGCAAACAAAGTTGCGTCAGGCAACCATTCATTCTCCACTGGTGTCTTTTAATTTAAGAGTATTAAATATGGATCACAGTCTCATTCTGTAGCTTACACAGTAGGCGTTTCATTTTGACTCCAAGCCTTTAATTGGGGCTAATGGGAATTGCTTGTTATATTTCTAAATTCAAACTTTATTGCAAATGATTTAGACCAACACTTGTTAAGCTGTAGCCTACTGTCATACATGGTCTCAGTTGTGCCATTTCTAATGAAAATTATTCTTGGGCTCACTGCTGTAGTGTAGTCATTTCATTAATGTTTTGCACAAAGGTGTTAGACAAGTACATACATTTTTTTCCCTGCTTATATAAAAAAATGTTTGTTCGTGTTGCTTTTGAAGCAAAGATGGGCTTGTTTACCTGAGCTGCTCTCTGTTTTTAGAAAGAATTTTTGCCACAGGTTCCCTCTGCGTCTCTCTAAGTCTGAAAGAAATCTGTTTCTCTCATCATCTGGGATCTGTCTGATTAACTCTCTCTGTAATGAGAGAATGGGTACAGTGCATCAACTGGTTCTTAATAGTAAAGTCTTCTGCACTTACTTTACAGGTGACTCCCCCATGCTATTTCTAGTCTTTTAGATCAACGAATTTGCCTCATTCCTGACCACATTTAAGAGAAAGGCTCCTCTTTGGGCATGGAGCTCTTAGCCTTGCTTTTTCTTCAGGCTTCAGGAAGCAGCCAAGAAAAATCAAATATGACTCCTCTGCACTCCCATGTGTCATGCTAGGGAGCTTTCTAGCTCTTGGATAGAGTTTTCTGGTTCAAGCCAGAGAGTTTGAAGACCCACTACCAAGTCTAGGGTGAGGAAGGATTAGAAAGAGCAGCTATAGTTCAGATTGAAGTCTTTATGTCATGTTCTTTGTATGTTCAAGGCAAATATTCTGTACAAAATTGTCATTAGAGCACCCATCCTCTACCATCCCATGAGGCTGCAGATCACATCCATGGGACCTCATTTTCCTGTGGAAGATGCCGTCCTTTCAGTCCGCCCGAGGGGTCATCCCAGCAGCTGCCCTCTCTTGTATTCTGGAAGATGGTAGCTTTCTCTAGCAACAGGTGCTGTGCTTTGAATGCAAGCAATTTTCTCTGGCCAATGTATTTTCTATTCCTTAAAGACATTACTGAAGAAAATCACTCAACAACCAAAGCCCCAAGTTTAGGAGCATGAACAATCTTGAGATGCAGGGCTACTACTTAACCAGTTTTGCATTTTAACATTCAGTCATAGTGGGGGGTTTTTGTTTGTTTTTAATCTTGGCAAAATCTTTTTTATGTTTTCCTGCCTTGGGGAATATGACAGTCATACTTGTTTCAGATGCACATCTTAACTGGATGGGTTTGACCTGTGAGGGAGGCAATCAGTGAAAATAACCCTGCAGTGAATCTTTAGATTGTAGTGAAAATCAGCACAGGAAAAACTTTCTCCCATCTGGAGGTTTCCCAATTATGTCATAGGGGTGACGGACTGTCTGGAAGAGGAAAGGCTGTTGAAATGCTGGGATATAACCTCCTTGACTCTGTTTGTATTAGACATCTTTATTAGTGGCATCTAATCTTTGTTGCTTCTGTTCTAAATGCCTCAGTGCTTCATCCCACTGTGAAACTCTGCTTTTGCTCAAATGCAGTGTTCTAACATTTTATTTCAAGGACAATTTTGCAGAAGTTGGGAGTGCTGTACCTCAGCCTGCTTAAAAATCGTTCAAGAGCTCAGAATGCCTCAGTAACACTGTGAGGCTGTGGGATCTGCTGCTATGCTTTTATGTGTCGTTGCTGTAACCAAAGAGGCAAGTTTTAACTTCTCATGCAGAACCAATATAGCTTTAAATTATGGGTTTCTGCATTTTAATGTAACCCCTATGCTATTTCTCAGATCCGGCTTCTCTGTGGATACAGCCATATCTGGTTTTCATACTTAATTTTACTAACCATTTCTTCCTAGATGAATTGATGCTAGTTGGAGGCATTGAACTGGGTAGGTATTTCATCTACTGAGCTGCACAAGTTACAGATGTTTAAGTTGTGTAAACCCACTGAGGTCTGCACAGCTATTGGAAGGCACAGTGTATGAGATGCCAGAGTTATTACGGCTGCAGTGTAGCTGTTTTGATACTTGAGAAGAACTACAAGCTACAATAAGTGAGGTTTATTTTCACATTTCGGGGGTGTTTACAGAGATTGTAATCTAAAAAAGGAAAGGCTTGTAGTTAATGGTTGACATAGAAATGACAATAAGAAATGGAACATTGCAGAGCTACATTGAGTTGGCAATCACATTTCATACGGAAAGTTGTATTTCAGGCTTTGATATCATACAAATAGAGAACAGGAAAATAACACTTTCATGTGACATTACAGAATGCTTAGTAGGAGAGGCAGCTGAGGCAGTGCAGTATGGCTTGCCTGCTGCTTCAGTCTTTGTTTAAATTGCCTGCCTGTGCTTATTGTTAACATTCAGAGTAACTTTTTCCTGAACTCAAAAGATAGTTGCTATCTCTGTATTTGACAACTGAGAGATACTTGGCATATCTGCTGATGCACTTTATCTGTGCTTTTATTAATATGTATTTATCTCTATTTGTTACATTAAAGACTGGATTACTACATCCAGATCCATCATAAACAGATAGCATTATTGTAGCCACAATCATCTAGAGTATAATGAAAAAGCCTTACCTCCTTGTATAAATTTGAGCTTTCCTACACAATTATTAAATGGTGTGATTTTCTCCCATCAGATTTTTTATTATTTTGACAGCCAAAATAGTTTGATATTGTATTTTTCTGAATAATGTATTTCTGATTATTTTAAGAGGGTGTTTTCTTGCACATAAATGAAATCCCATCACAGCAGCTGTAGTTCTCTTTAAAATGCTAGCTACATAGCAACATGTTCAATGTTTAATTAGCTTTGCCATGTTATTAACATCTCTTTAATATTCACTCAGAAATACTTGGCTGTTAAAATGTAGAAAAGATAATGTGTACATATAGCTTATTTATATGCATAACTTAGTATAAACATGAAAAATACGAACAAAAAGTGTAGGCTAAGTGCCCAGATAATCTCTTTTTGACAGTCAGCTTTGCCAGAGTGTGGAACCAAGCCTTCTTGCAAGCAGCCTTGAACACCAGAAGATACCCTGTGGCGTGCAAGGGACAGAGATGTGGTTTTGCCAAGCTCTGGACTGGATGAGCTGATGTTTGATTGCCACTGTAGTGGCCTCTCTGCTGATGGCAGTGCTCAGGTGCTTGCCTGGTGAAAGGGTTGAGGCTTCCTGCCTCCATGTGACAGGGTGATTTACGCTTTATCTGACAAGGCTCCACCTTCTGAGTTCAGATTTGAGAAGAGGATCTCACAAGGGACAACTAGCAGACACTAGTTGGGTAGAGAGTGAGTAGACACCTCTGGAGAATCAATAGAGAAACACTTCCCCCAAAGTGAAGGGGGAATAACCCTCCCTGTAAGCAGTGAAGAAGGAATGATTGGGCTTTACATCACAGTTTCCAACTTACTGAGAGAGGAAACCTTTCTGACGTTTCAGACATTCAGGTTTCCTGCTTCAGCTGTTCATTATATACTTCTTAATGCCTCCAGCTAGTCATCACCTCCTCTCCCATGGAGTGCTTGAAACTGGAGGAGGGAAGTTAAATGGAAATAGTTACCCTTCTTTCCTGGCATTTTAAAGACATGAGGACATGCTTGAGACATTGACATTTTTTGGCTCTTTCTGCTGTTCTTCTCATATTTTTCCTCCCCTTCCTCTTCTTCCCTCTAATAGAGACTGCAGGGGAAGAAGGATGGGAAAATTCACAAATTTTCTTTCCGAAGCAAAAATTGAGGGACGTAGGAACTGAAAAAAAGAAAGCTCCCGTTGTTTCTCACTGCATAAATAGACAAAACATGTTGGCAGTCAGTCAGAATGGCAGCTAAGGTACCGGCAGGCAGATGACTGTAAAGCTATCAGACTTATGGGGCAGCTTGATGTAAATGTAGATTATGCATCATTCATATTGGGTGGGGGCTAATTGAATCCATACATCTCTGTTAACTCATATTGCAAGAAGAAAGCTTCATCCGTTGGGATTCTGGTGGCAAGTTCATTGCCTAATTTTGTAACTTTTGCTTTGTCCACTTTCATAACTGCCTAACTGTAACAGAAGACAAGATGTCAGTGTTGGGTCCTTACCTCTTACTCAGCTGCTGTTACTCATAAGAGGCACATTACAACACATTAAAGAGTTGTGTTACTGAACGCAAGATTGAAAGATCCTATTTGAAACAGAACAGAAAGGTTTTGTCAGCAAAGTCCAAGGCTAATTGGTGTCCATTTAGAGAAAGAATAACAATAAGTGCTATTATTACATGACTTTAGCACTGTAACCTTGGACATGTCTGACAATTGCGAGCAATTATTTGCTTCCTTCATTCTGAAGGCAAAACCCTGCAAACATTCCCACACTACTGACAAGGCATAACTGTGGAACCCCCGAGGCAGAGATGTAAACTGTGATCCTTGCAGGCTCAAGTTGTACTAAAGCCAAGGCTTTCTGCCATCTCACTGATATATTAAATGCCAAGCAGCTGAGAAGAAGAAACTGTTACTTCATCCATCTTCATGACTGAATGCCCTTGCTTCCCTTACATCTTGTTTATTCATGAGTATTTAGAGAAATCCTTCAGTGTGGGCTCTGTAGCTGCAATTTTGTCTTCTGTCCACTTCATTAAACCTTGTTCTTGCATTTAGGGCAGAGCTGCTTGTTACTTAGTTCATGACAGCCTGTTTTAGGAAAAAGTAGAAACTACAGTTAGAGGAACAAGTGCAAAGAGGTGGGTGTGCAAGAGGCAAGAGGGAGAAGAATGGGAAGAGCTTCCATTGAAATATATGCAAGGAATTGCTGGCAAGGAGGGCAGGGGGAAAAAAGCCAAACCACTTCCTAAAAATAGGAGGATAGAGATGATGGAAAAAATATTAATTCCTTTATTAGTGTGTAACATATTTGTAGGGCAGTTTCATTCTTGGGTGGTGAGACATGGCTGATTACCAGTTAGAGAGAATGAAAGGGGGAATGGACTAAATGGCTAAAGTTGAGGAATAAAGGAATTTAGCTCCCTTTTTGGTCAACCCTGTGATGGCACTGGGAGCTCTGTGGTTTTTCTTCCCTACCCATTCCCCCACTGTAATCAGAGTGGCCTCAGTTGATTGAGCATGGAGGGAATGAATAAGCTTTGTTTTGATTCAAACTGAGGTAACTCCATCTAGAATTGTTACCTAATCTTGTAGTCCATGAGTCTGGACTCATTACCCTTCATCTAGGATTCATTTAATTCTTATTTTCAGCTATTTTGGAAAACTTACAATGTAGTCAAAATACTACACGATTTCCAGCTGAATGAAGGCTTAAGTGCTCAGTACTGGAATATTATAGGAGTAGTACAAGAGTGTCAGGCAGGCAAGGAATTGAAATGCCCAGATTTAATGCATTTCAATGTTATTTGCCTCCTAAGTTTAAAACTGGCTTTCAAGTACACAATCGTATTTGGTCCCCATTTCTAATACAAGATACTGAGATAAGCTGAGGTAAAGGACAAGAGTTTCAAGAGGAACCTCAAACTAGGCAGTGAGGCAAGGGAAGACATGGACAGCAGTATCATATTTTCAAGGCACAGCGAGGAGCAGATGATACCTGCAGCTTTTGAAATGCTTTGTGCCGGAGCTGGAAATGCAGGTGCTGGGGCATCACATAAAGTTAGGTTCCACTACAGAAAGTAGAACAGAGCTCTTGGGTAATGGGGAACACAAAGGATGCCCAAATCAGTGAAATGGCTCTAGTTGTCATTGTCCCATGCAAACTAACAGAGCCTCCACAGTGTGAGAGTAGGCTGGACTGTTTCCCGTGAGGACACTGTCCTTCAGTCTCCTTATTGCTGACATTTTTCACACTCCAATGGTGAGTAGCATCTGATGGTGAGTGGCAGGATTTGTCAAAGAGGGGTAAGAAATGGCTTTGAGCTTTCCCTGAGTGAGCATCACTTGGGTTTGTGTGTTGGCACTTCAGAAGAGTGAATGGAGGCTGAATCAGATCAGCCTGTGGCCTCTGTCCCACCTCAGCTGTATAGGCTGCTGGGAGCCATGAGCTGCCTGCAGTGGATGTGGAGGGAGCTTTTAGGGCAACTGCACTGTTGGTCACTGTCCCTGCATGGATGTTTCAGGCTGTGTCTCAGTGAGGGCATTCGATCTTATTGAATGGAGGCTGACCTTCTAACCACATACTTTGTGTTCCATGTCTCCCTACTTGTATATGTCAAGCCCCGTCAAAGCAGCACAAAGTGGAAAGTCTTCACCTACTTGCAAGTTCTCTTCCACCATATTTTAGCATATTATAACAATGTTGTCCCCAACACATTGAATACTGTCGTGGCATTTTTATGTTCCTTTCCTGAACTAACTGTCTGGGCTAGATTCTGACTGTGGTTATGATAAGCTGTTCTGGATTTAGGTGGTGTATATTGTAAGTGAAATCCAGCTGAGAAAAAGGATGAATATTATGCTTAACTGAAAAGCATACGCTTAACTGTACCCATAGAGAAGCCACAACTTGTCAGATCTGAAGTCATGATAAATTGGGCTGATTAGTGCTGGGAAACCAGTATTTTTGTTGTTGTTATTACCAAAATTGTGAAAACAAAACTTGTCATAAAAATAGCAACCACTGTTATTCTGGTGTAGACAAAAACAATGTCCAATCAACATCAGCAAGTAAAAAAAAAAAAAAAAAGCAAAGCATGTTCAGAAAACAGTTTAATGAAAATGAAAGTTTATGTAACCAATAAAAAGTGTGACTGATCTGTACTTCTTCTACCCCAACTGCAGACCGGTGTTCCAAAAGTCTTTCCCTGAATTACTGTGTAGAGTGTTTACAAGTTGAAGCCTGCTTACTAGTTTAAAACTCAAAAGCAGGCAGCTAGTGCACAGAGGGGTTTATCTTTTCATCCTACTCATGTGTGAGATGGCCACTCAGATCAAATAGTCTATGAATGGTCCGTGAAGATTTCTGACCTGTAAACAGAATGAATTCTCTGTTTCCGTGTGGCATTGGATTCACTGGTATGTATGGGGGAGATGGCTGTGGAGTGTATTTGAAGAATGCACTGTACAGCCCTGCCCACAACCAGAATACACCACATAGCCTGCCAGGCTAGAGAGGACTGGGTGTTGGTGGGTACAACTTGCTCAGCAGTGTTTCCATCTTCTTCCTTCTGCTATTGATGGAATCGGTGTATTTGTGGTTCTGTGAAGCCATCAGTAGTGATGCATTGATTGTTCAAAGCTGCCTTTTGTTTCTCTTATCCTTCCATTTCCAGCTATTGTGAGTCTGTTATGATCCTCGTAACTGCAGGTCATTGTAACAGCCTTTTCAGGTTTTATTCCAAAAGCATTGTTAGAAAGCTTTAATTTATTTTGATTTGGTATTATTTAGCATCATTATGTAATTATTTTGTTAGTCATGGAATAGTAATTTTTTAAAATAGCTAAACCACCAAGTGTTACATGAAAAAGGTAATAATCACACTTAACACCATGCTTTGAGGACACTTAAGTGGTTGTTAAAATGCAATGATGCATTAAGGGTTTTCTATATGAATTATCAGAGGTTAAAAGTTGTTCACTGTTTTAGATGAAAAGGATACCAAAGACATCCATCCTAACAGATCAGTTCATCAAGAAGTACTACTAAGCCCTTGGCTAATGGAAATTCTTCATTCTAATATAAAGTACACAAACCAAATGATCACTTTTTATGGACAAAACTATTTTCAGTTGGTGAAACTTCTAGTTTTTCACTTTCTAGAAGAAGCAAAAGCAATGCATCAGTGTAATGGAATGATAATTGCTCAGTTGGTCCCCTTTGGGAGCAGTGATAGGCAAAGATGAAACTTGGGTCTGGCAAAACTCATTCATTTATGTCATCATCTCATGACATAGTTTGTTTATTTAACATTGGCCTTCTTACAAAGAGAAGATGTTTAATTATTAATTTTTGGTGCATTTTCAGTGCTAGTTTGTTTCTTTCAGTGCACGCAAAAAAACCCTCCCTTTTCTTCCTTTCTTGTTTTCTTCTTTGATATGTGCTCTTTACTGTCTGAGTAATCCCCTCCAAAACCTGCAGTATAATGGATTAGGCATACTCATGCCATCTGGCTCTGATCAGATCAGACTTTGTGATCTGTGAATATCCAGAGGGGTAAAACCAGTAAAAGTGAAAACTTTGAACAGACTTCATTGACTTTAGTTTCTCATCTTCCTTGATTAGGATGTTATGTGGCTCAAAAGAGTAAAATGTTATGAAAACAGAGCCAAAACAAATAAATCAGTCCAACTGAGGTAAGACTTGGTAGGTTATACGACCACACAGCAGGTGTATTTTATCTGAACCTCATGAATATTTTATATAATCCTTTGTGGAATAACTGAATACTCTTAAAAAAAGGCAACAACCAACAAATCAATGCTCATGAATCATTTACATAAAGTAGATAATACAGAATGGGGAAGGAACCGGCTTAACAATTTCATATGCAGAACATAGCAGGCCAACTACTGATTTATTGAGAAGCAATTTTTTCTGCGGGTGTAGAATACTGCCATAAACAAGATTCACCCGGTGCCCAGCAAGCACCAAAAGGGCAAAACAGCCTTGGCTATACCAAGTGTCACCTCTGGAGTTCTTCATCTCATATGTTCTCACTCCTCTCTCTGCTTGCAGTTGCAGGGTTTTTTCCCCTTATATCTGTTATCCCATGGGCACTGCCATCATCACTGACAGACTTGGCCTTGGCCAGTGATGGGTCCATCCCAGAGCCAGCTGCTGTTGACTCGAATGGATATAGGGAAAGCTTCTAGTAGCTTCATATAGAAGCCACCCCTGTAGCCCCTCCTGCTACCAAAACCTTGCCAAACAAACCCAATAAAGTAGGTAGCCAGAACCTTGCCTTCAGATGTCAAAGTTGCCCTGGGTAGGAAAAAAACCTGCAAGCTAAAGCAAACAAACAAAAGTGCCATAATCCTAGTTTGTTTGCTTCAAAGCCCTCAAAAGCCAAGGTGTTTGTGCTAAGGGAAGTGCAATAGTTTACCTGAGGTGTGACTCAGAAATATGGACCAGCAACTTTCCTCTTTCTCACCGTAGGATAGCAGATAGTCAAAGGTTCCCAGGTCTTTGTCTCTGCATCCCACTGGTGCCTACTTTTTCTTTTATTCTTCCTGTGGTAGGAACAGCTCAACCCCCAGTTCAAATCCCTTCTTCCAGGAGGCAAAATCCAATTTTGCCTACCTTGCTGAGAAGTCCTGAGATTTCCCTGTTTATAGCCATGATTTTATGTGAATGTTGCTGGTTTTCTCTGTTGGTTCTCCATGTTTCTGATTCTAATTTGACAACAAAATCTTAATGTCTCCTCTTAGGAGAAGTTAAACCTGGAGTTTGCCCCTGAATATCTTTATAGGCGTAGCTGATCACCTCTAAACACTTTTCATCATAGCAGTTCTTTTGGAGCTGTTTCTTGGGTATAAATGAACTGTTTTGCAGAAGACCTTGTAATTGGAAAGTAATTGAACAGAATCAGACTTCATTAAGTCTTTCTATAAAGGTTTAAAAAGAACAGAGTTTTAAGACTGAAAGTGAGAAAAGTAGTCAGTTATTTGAAATCTTACTCCTGGGGAGAAAAAGTAGTAAACACTGTTACATAAATGGGGGTAGGAATATAAGCAGTGACTTCACTGTTACAGCCTGGAGTTTTTAACTGTTTGAATTTTTATTGAGGGAATATTGTTCAAACTTTTAATGCTGCCTGTCCAGGAAAGTGTAACCCAGAAGCACCTGGTCCTTTTCTGCATACAGTCAGTGATCACTTTATACCCATTATTTCCTTAAAAAAATATTCAGCTGCAGAGCACAGATTGTTTAAAACCAAACCAAAATAATGAGGGCCTTTTTCATAATCACACTTGTGTCACAGCTGACTTTTATTTAGGCTTTCATAGCAGAACATCTACTGCACGTGAGTTGCAATCTCATTCCATGTTCCTAATAGGATTTCTGTCTTGATTTTGTGAGAGGCAGGGGAATAATTTTCTGGGGAAAGTGAGATGCTCTCACAGGTAGACAAATAGCAACACAAGCTGTGGCATGAGCAGGGGAGTATAACCAAGACATTTGCTGTGGATTTTTCTTCTCCTCCTTTCTGCTCTGCAGCAGAGCACAGGGCTTGTGCTCAAAGACAGCACTGTCAGTACTCTGCTTTAACTTTCTTTCATCTGTTTTTCTTTCTTCCCTTCCTCTCTTACTTGTTTGGAACAAAGCTTGTTTGACCCAAGGACTGTATTAATGCAAAATCTAGCCCACATGTCTCAGACTTTACAGGCAACTCTAGAGGCTGGCTGTAATGTTAATTTTCATTATCTAAATAATTGCATTTTCTTTAAATTTTTCTCATTTTCTTTAGCAAGGTCCTTAGAGAAATAAAACCAGAAAGCTGAGCCATGATGTTTTTTCTTTTTGGACTTTGGCTGAATTTGTTTTGGCTCTGTTGGTGGGCTCATAACCAGTTTAAACCCATTTAAGTTGGAAAATGGACCATCTCAGAATGGAAAGCAGACAGTGACAGCACACAGCATGAGTCCTTGTAGGGAGCAGATGCCAGGCAGGACTTTAAGCAGCACCAAGCATTCCTGTGGGCAGCACAGGGGCTGGTGTTGCACCTATTGGGAACCCTGTGCATTCTGAGGTCATAGGCTAGAAAGGTATAGGATATAACACAGCACTGCAGACCTGCACAGATTCAGACAGTCCTGGTACCTGGCAGGTGTCTATCTGGAGGCAGTGGTGACAGCTGAACTGTTACTCTTTCTGATTAGCAGAAATTGCAAGACTGGTATGAGTTTAAAAAGACCTTGGAAACATTGATTCAAATGCATTTTGATTAGGGTTAAGTCTGATTCAAATGTATTTTGCAGTTTCACAAGGGAGACATAGAGACTGCTTTCTGATCCTGGCTGTTTGCAAATAGCACATACTCTGGCAGCAAATTCCTCTGAGGAAAGGTCTGAACATCAGGCCTGAGGACACAGTTTGTACGTTGTCACAGTTCCACGTGCCAGGAGAGCCTTGGCTGTCCACAGTCTGTCTGCTCCATGTTTCTTTGACCACCTTGATGCTCCCAGCCCTTGTCCTGGCTTTGAAATAGGGTAAGCCCTTGGCTCTTCTAAGCTCTTCAGCTTTGCCTGGCAAGCCTGGCATACTCAAGAGTTTTATTAAACAATATTAATTGAAGACAAGGGTTTAACCCCTCATAGCCAGACTCAATCCTGTGGCACAAAGAGCAGCCAGTCAAGTAAGCTTGACTGTAAATAAGATTATCCTCATCTCTACAGGACAGGATACACAGCAGGAGATCCATGAGTCAATTAGCAAAAGTCTGTTTCAGACTTACACCACATCTCAGTTCCTGAGCTGGTTTTCAAAGGTGTGGTATCTCTGGTATCTGCAGTTTTCTGATACCCTGAGAAACTCTGTAGTTCCTCAGACTTGTTGTCAGCCTTTTTAAAGAACCTGGAGGAGGTTCCCTGCAGGAACCTTCCTGAGAAGGTAATAGATTGCTGGGAGAGCTCCTCCTTGTTTCATCCTCAGTTCCAGGACTCTGGAAATAGGCCACTACTTTCTAGAAATATTTTTTGCCGATTTTTTTGTTGTCAGGTCCATGGAGGAAATAACCTAATTAATTCTCCTTTAGGTTGTACCAGTCATTTCATGCACTTTTGATCAGTAGAGATGGGGATGAATATGTAGCAGAATTAAACCCAGAAAAGATGCCCTAACTTCTATTCATTACTTTATACAGACCTCTTAGGAGTAGCCTGCAAACCTCCAGAATCCACTGAACTCAGGTTGAAAACAACTGTTTATCACTATATGCACAATTATGGGAATTGTGACAAAATATTTTCACATTTCCCATACAGCTATTAAACCCCTTTACCTAGTTTAGATCAGCAGGCCCATAAATTTAACTCAGAAGATTTTTTAAAAGGTAGAAGCATTAATGTGTTCAGTGATGCTGCAAAGCCTGTGCAAGGTGCAGCATATTCTACTTCTTGTCAACCTTATCAGGTCTGTATTGATCTTCAAATCCATAGTTCACGACCTGGGGACTTATTTTCTACCAAATAAAGCACATTTTAAAAATATTTAAAAGATCTTCAGTCTCTTTGTTTTCTGGAACTCTGAAAATAGATGTTCACTTTTGGAATCCAACTGGAACACTCGGTGATGCTCCACATTAAATTTCCATCCAGAAAAATATTACTGGAAGTTCCAGCGAGCATAAATATAAATGCAAGTTCTACTTCCCTGGATTTGAAGCAAATAATGTTGTTTTGGTTCATATTAAAGGAATTCTTCTGTTGACACTCATGCAACATATTTTGTGGTAAGCTGGAGATATGAGCAATGAACAAAGGCTGCAAGGTGGACAAAATAAATGATAGAAAAAGATGAATAGGAAGAGGTTGTGCCATTGAAAAACAGTATGTTTATTAACATCTGGATGTTGTTTTTGAAGAGATGGAATGATGGCTGATGGGAATTTGGAAGGAAAAAAAACCTAGAAGGGTATTGAATTTCTCATGTCTGTTTTCATGCAGACTGAAGCAGCACTTGACTGAATGGGTGGATTTTACAACATCTGAAGCAGCAACAGAACAACTGTAAAAATGTGTAGTGATGAAAGAGGGTGAGGTGGTTTTACACTACTTCTCTCTTAAAGTGAGAGGGAGCATGTTACTTGGCAAAAGAATGTGCTACAGATTACATAGACTGCCCTATGGGAGGAAAACGCCCTTCCCTTTCAAAGGTTCAGTGATCTATTTTAGGCTGTGCATCAATATTTTGTTTTGCTTCATAATTGCTGGGGTTAAAAAAAAAAGTAAGAAGTGGGGTGTCTACAAGCAGAACTATTGCTAATACTCCTTCTAGCCAGAGCTCAGGTGCAAGGTGAGATACCAGTAGAGATGAATGGACATCACTACTTGAGCACAAAATATGGAAAAGAAAGCTTGGGAAGAAAAATTCCTTAGGGAATATCTCATGTCTGTTACTGTCTGCGTCTCTACAAAATCAAATCAGAAAACATTTGATGACTCTAGAATTATTGAACACTTTGCTAACGAGGGACACGTTATAAACATTACAGGAGAAAAAAGATCACAAAGGGGTGGCTCTAATAACATCTAGTTGTGCACATATACAGGGTTAAAGAAGGAGTGCTCATAAAGCTGGGCTTTGGAAATTCATTTAATGTATTTTCACTTCAAGCCCCTCAAACAGCAAAACTATATGAACATAAAATTCTTTTGTCTAAGCATTATTTGATGTTAACTTGTAAGGTTTTGTGCTGGCTGCCTCATCTTGCAGTTTAGAAATATGTTCAGCTGATGGCTGAAATTCTGTCCCTCTTGAACTCAATGATAGACTCCTGTGCATTTCAGAAGGGACAGGATTTCACTCCATATACTTTTGCAATGGAGATTAGGCTGTGTTGCTGCCTGTATAATAGATTTGTTGTTCTTTGAATCAGCCGGAATTTTTTTTTGTCCATGAATTATCACCAGACCAAAATAAAAATGCTGTATGCATAAAGCAAATAGTAAGGAAAAGCATGAACTTTAAAAACAAAATCCATACGTTTTCTGTACGTGAATTATCCACAAGGATCACCATCTCTTTATTTATGACTGTAGTTTAGATCAGTGTTTTTTAACCATTTCCTTTCCTAAACTATTACTACTCTCTGTACTGATGGAGTAGGTCCCTTTCCACACCTATGACAGTGAAAAGGATATAATAGCAGTCACATTGCCATCAGTGTACAATATCAGGGTTGCAAAGCTTTGTTGCCCTGTTTTGATAGACAAAATCTGGAGGAAAGGGAGACTGTTTTTTCAGCTTGGAACATAATGCCTTTTTTCTATGTAACAGGATGCCTTGGTTCTGTTTTTCAAAAACGCAGATTTGTGCCAAAACTGGCAACTTAAATGGCAGTACTGAAAGGAACTATCACTTTCTAGATACATACATGCCTATAAGCAATGACTTTGTTTACAAAAAAATGTTTGCATTCTATTATGAGCAGCTCAAGATATCACTGTCGTGTTACTGAGAAATAAGCATTTCAGCCAGCAGACTTTCACTCAACAAACTGCATGACATTGCACAGGAGAGGGAGGAAAGAGGATGTTCCTTCTGAGAGAAAGTTGCTTTAACTCTGAAAGTTTGTTTTGCTTTAAGTGAAGCCATCCTTTCCCCTTTTCTGTATTTCCTCTTCCTAGATTTAAGTACAACATACTGATCTCTTCTGAATAGTCTCTGCTCTTATCATTCATAGTCTTCCTTCTCTTGCTCGTCAACAGTCCTTACAGGATAGAAACAAATTGTATAATAGGCAGAAGGGAGTTATCAGAGGCAAAAATAGCAACCTCACAGCCCAAGATGTGATATACAATCATTTGGCTATTGCCTACCCTCTACCATTTCCCTCCCCTTTAAGGTTTCAGACATGTAGCTGTTAGGCAGATAACTTGTATTGAATATTTCAGTGTGCAGGGTGTGTAGTCTGTTTGTTTTGATTCAGAGTGTGATTCATTTGGTGCTTTGTGAGGTTTTGGTGCATGCCTTGTGCACACAGCCCCATGAATTATGTCCCTGTAGGAATGCTGTCTCTTATTAGCTCTGCAAAATAGACACCGACTCTCTGGGAGGCTGCTGTGATAAAAAGCCTTATCACAGAAAGGTTGTGTGCTATTTCTATTAACTCTTTTGAGACAATTGAGAAAAGGTTGTAGACTAATAAACTGAGAATGAGACTGGAGCTGGGACTTTTTGATCCTGTCTGTGAGAGTAATACCTCCAATAGCCTTGCAAAGATACAAAGGACCAGATCCTGTAAAGTGTTTTTGTACCTAAATCCCATCAAACTTGGACTAAATGAAATCAGGAAGCATTTAGGTACCTGAATACTTTTCTGTATCTGGCCCTCTGAACCTTTATCTACTTGTTGAGTAGGACATATAAAACTCATAGTACAACTGTTGGAATCAATCTATAAATACGGTGTGGTTGTTATTTTTGAAAGTATCTGAAAGAGAAAGCTGCTTTCAGTGCCAGACTTTGGTGATAAGATTTAATTACCCTGTCGTATTTACTAAAATTTCCTAGAAATCTTCCCCCAAAAATAATGATTTGATCTGTTAGGATGTAGTGAAGAGCAAGTATAAATAATTCAGAAATACACACAAAACGGTGGGCCTCTGGACTCCAGTGCTGGTTTCTCTAACTCAGGCTCATATATGCCAAGTTTACTTCAGATCTTGTATTTAAGTACGCATCTGTGTCTGTAGTTATATGGAGCTCTGCTTGACGGTTTACAAACCCCCTGCAATTGAATCTTACAGAATACACATCACTTTCACAGCAGTTTGTGGCTAGAATCCCTTGAGAAGTGGTTGAAACAGCATAAGTTTGTTGCCGAATAATAATGTTTGGTGACTCAGAAACTGCCATCTCTTATATAGACGCATAGCTTGAGCTCTGCATATTGAAATAGACCCTGAAACATCTGCAGGTTTTCTCTTAATGTTTAGGCTAAAGCATCCACCTAGCTGGAATCTCCCACCTCATCCTCAACCCTTCCCCCAGACATATTTACTCATCACGGCTGTTTGGGTTTTTTTAACCTCCCACAGCATACCCTTAACCATATCCACTCTTAATAATATCTCTGATTTTATGCTGTTAAACTAATGCCTTATTCCAGCCACTATAGCCCAATATTTCTACGGTGTTCCCAAGGTGAAAATTATGCTCTTATAGACTTTTGAAATCCTGAGGGGGAAATGAGAGTTGTACCACCTGTGTGGGTAATACCTGAAGCATATGCTCCTGTCCAGATTAGTGTTTGTCAAGTGAGCTGGTTTGCTGTAGGGCACCTGGATTCACCACAGCAGCCCTAAGTACATCCCACACTGTTGTGTGCTTGGGAAGCAGCTGCGCAGCCCTCTACAGAGCTGCTGGCTACGCACTTGGTATTGGCCACCTGCTCTATGTCTTGCTCTCTGGATGCACCTTTGGCAATTGTGTGTGCCTCTGAAAATGTGCTGCAGGAGTGGAGTAAGACACAAAGGGTCCTGTAAACTTGCAGCTCTTCATCGATCTGACTCTGAAGTCTTCTGCACTTTGTAGTGAAAATTCAGCCTGGTCTCTTTTAATCTTCCAAACCTCCCTGCTTATTGCCACTTTGCGTAGCACAGAATTAATCTAATCCCAGTATCTGGAGGAGAAAAATAGGCCATTGTGTTAAATGGAGTGGTGTTTTGGTACCACTGTCTCTCTCACACTGTTGTGATCTACTGTGCAGTATCCAGAACTCGTCCCTATGCACAGGGATCTTCCAGGCAGAGGTGAGCCCCAGGAGTCTACTGAATAGTCAGCATAGCTTGACTTCCATCATGGATTTTCTTTCTTTTGGGGAAGGTAAAGAAGGAGGAAGGCAAGGAGCAAAGGCTGGAAGCTGAAAATAGTGTTAGAGTACTCTCTGATGGAGATCTGTGCAACATAGCTATGAAATACAGAGATTAATGTATTGATACTGGGACATTTGTGAAGGCACATTACACACTATTCCTTCATGAAAGCAGAGCGTTGGAGGAAGTGACAGGCGTATGGTTTTGATGCTTGGGTTTGTTTTTATACACTGAAAATGAAGGTCAAGGAACTGAGAGAGAACTCCAAATCACAGGTCAGCCACAGGGAATGCCTTTCAATTTGTTTATTCTGTAGTTGTTCCAGTACGTATAAAGACATTTTAGTCCAGGAAAATGTCCTAATGCAATCATGTGATATGATATTGGCTAAGGATAGGAATAATGTACAGCAACACATCAGTTTTAGCCAGAAACTGACCTAGTCTAAATATTACCATGAGACTCAAGTATCTTACCAGAAGAGTAGCTATGAATAAATCTTTTCAGAAGTGGAGAACAGAGAGATTTTGCATCGGATGTTGCAGAGAAATAAGATATCTCTAAAGGAGTAAATTCCATCTGGAGATAGATTCCTTCATGGGCAAGAGCCATGATTCCTCTAAAGGACCTTTACATGATAGTACTCACTTTTTACATAAGATATTTTTTTCCTACACAAAAGGAGACATTGTTTAATTAATTCAAACAGTTATTCACATTTTGAATTCACAAGAAGATTTGAATTCTTAATGATGATGATGACTCATGAATTAAACATCCCTGGGAAGCTTTCTCCTCTGTCGCACCAGTGAAAATCCAGATACATGATCCATACCCCACTGCCTTTCCCCTCTGTAGTGGTGGCATATGCCCAGTGTGGGCACAGTGGCAGACAGATATTTGAGCAGCTTGGGCTGGTTTCCTTTGAAAGCACAGATGAAGGGAAAGATGCAGGAAGAGTACTGAAACTGGGGGCAGAGCGACAGAGCTACAGAGAGCTGAGGTTTTGCTGTGGCCCTTGGGGCAGCCATGGGAAAGAACTAAAATATAGATCCAGCCTAAACTATAGAAGTTTTGCTGGCATAGAAATGTCAGTGGGGAGTGAGAGCCTTTTGCTGATGTGGCAATAGCAGTACAGCCCCAGTGCAAATGCTGTCCAAAAAATCCATTTGCTATCAGAGTATGTTCTGCTTAAGGACTAGATACAAGCCATGTGGGCAAAAGAACTTTTTTTTTGGCCAGTTCCTAATTGTGCTTACCTTAGGAGGAGTTGCTGGTATGGCTGTAGCTTTTAAATGCAAAAGGGCCATAGACCAAGAAGTAGAAGCATGTCCTCTCTCATTTTTGTCATGATTGTGGCATGTGGGTGGATTACAGATTAATTCATGGATGAATTTTTGCTAAGACAGGACTCAGATTACTTCAGCATCTTTACATCAACATTTAGTTTGAAGTTTACTTCAGTTTATAATACAGCACATAAAACTGCCTTGGTACCAGATGACTAAAAAGTGGCAAACGTGACTCCAATATATAAAATAGATTTTCAGGAGGGTTTGGTAAGTAATGATCAAACAATCTAATATCTGTATCAGGAAAACTGTAGAAAGTGTAGTCAAAAGTAGATATACTAGGAGATCCATGAATTAATAATGTATAATAGGAAGGAATTATCATTGCTTTTCTAGCGGGATCTCATCCCATGTAAATTTATTAGAGGTTTTTCTAGAGTAGTTACTAGCATGTGTGAGAAGTTGATATGGTAGGTCTGAATTTCCAAAACAGTCTTTGCCAAACACTTGAAAATGAATAAAACTATTAAGCAATGTGATTGTCCTTATACGAGTCTGGAATTCATTAAGAAACACAAAACAAACAATTGGATTCCATGGCCTAAAAATAAGCACTTTGTGCCACCTGGGATGATCCATGGTATCCAAGACGTCTGCACAAAGCTGACAGACAAGACCTGGGATTTAAGGGACACACGTTTGTTGGCACCATACAGGCTGTGCAATACACAAAATTACATAAGATGTTTTTCTTTGTACACTGGATCTCACCTG
>JAWWLV010000088.1:35131888-35144443 GCA_035041135.1 Platyrinchus mystaceus | reverse complement strand
GCTTTTATCTTTGTTTTAGGCTTGAAAATTATTTGCTGCCTTGCTGCTTTCTACTGTTTTTGCTGATATAGTCACTGTCCCTCTCTAAAAACAGCTGCCCAGGCAGGGGGAGAGGCAGCATCTCTGCTAGTGGTGGTGGGGGAACGCCCTGGCCTGAATTCACTATCTGTATAATTGTTACACACTCACAACTCATATTGGCTGTTCCTGTGTACATTTGGCCTGGTAGTTGCCGCTTCGATTTCAGACCTGGAGAAGGGGGCATGCACCCAAAAAAGCTCAAGCACTGCATCAGATGTGCACACTGATCTAATAAAGAACTATTACAGCCTTGCCTTTTCTTATTATAACTTGCTTGTTTGAGATGAAGTACCTCTTATCATCCAGCCAACCACCTAGTGATAAACCTTCAGTAGAAGGTGGGTTGTTTCTCTTTGCTTTATGTGTGTGTATATGTACATATAACCTGTCGTCTTTATTTTGAGTTCTTCAGTGTACTAGTGGCTACATGTTGTCCCAACTAGGGGATAGTGTCAGTGACCACTTACAGTGATGCCCTGTGCTTGCATACTCCTGTATTTTCTGCCAGTAGGCCCCCATGAAGAAGACTTTGTCATGCTTATTGATATTTAGCTTGTCTTTCGTTGTAAAACTACTGTTTGCTGTGTGCATATCTGGTACCAGTGTGTTGGTATCTAATCACGAACTAGATGCAGCCTGTGCTTTTCTTTTGTTTGGAAGCAGACAGAAACTATTAGGAACATCAGAGAACAGCCTGCTCTACAGCTGTGACACTACAAAGAGAAAAGACAACCTGATAGTACCAACAGCATCAAACTTCTGGCACTGATTACTCTCCTAAGTCAGGAAATATATTCCTTAACATTACTAATGGAGAGAGAGATGTTTCCTGAATTGAGAAGGGGATTTATAGCAGGAATGTAATTTAGGTAAACTGGCTGACCCTAAGGTGGTGAATCTGTCTCACTATTACCTACAGAGAATCTGAAAGATTTATCGTAGGTATCAGAAGTTAGGTCATATGAATATCCACCTCTGCCTCGATTTCTTGGTTAATAAGGAATTGCTGTATCACACTTGTTCATGGGGTTTTATTGCTGCTCATCAGAAAGCAGACTAGACATCTTTGTGGGTTGTTCCTGCTCATGTTCTCTCAGTACGCCTTCTCCCCTTTCTGGCTTCCGTGGATGGTCAGGTTGCCCATCTCTGTTTTCTTGTCCCTGTGTTTGATTATTTTATTGTCCCGGACAAATGGCTGCATGTTACACACTTAAAGTGTCTCCAGGATGGAAGCTTATGCACTTACTCTATATTGAAATTGAAGTAAAGGAGAGGAAGAAACATCTTCCTGATCTGAACAATCCTGGACATTCAGCTGATTTGAAACTTGAGACAGGGAAATTCCCTTTGCAGACCAGTAGTACTGAGATGGTCAGCCCTGTTAGTGCTCTAGTTTCTGTGCTGCTACCATGGGAGATCTGAGATCAAACCCATTCTCCTCGTTCATAAAGGCCTAAGCAACTGGGGATGTAACAACTGCCAAAATCATGCTGCTGGAGCATTAACAGAGCTCTTACCCAACCTGCCCTTTAGTTGTGGTTGTACAACTCCACTCTGTGGGCTTTTTCCTTGTGGATTTAGGTCTATGATGCCACATTGCTTGGGTGGCTGCTCAGTCATGCTGAGGATGTGGGAACCATGATTCCTTGCAGTGTCATCTTTTTCCCAGCTGCTGCCACGAGGAACTTGTTTTTAGCCTTGGTGGAAAGGTCCCCTTCTCCTGGCCATGGGAATGCAACTTTTTACTGATGCAGCTGATTTACAGTTACTGGTTTCTATACCTCTTGGCCATGGGTTTTTTTTTTTCACTGTTCCTTAAAATGTGCTTTTAAATGACACGTTGCTAGTGTTTACTGTGTGATATGACCATGGGGAATAGAGGTATGTTTTTCTGAAAGACATATATGAAGAAAGGCTCATTATTTGCCTATACAAATTACATGCACTGGGGTCTCCAGCTGCTCTGGAGCACAGCTTCCCAGCTGCAACGCTGGGTCAATTATCCTACCATTTCTGCCAAGGAAAGAGAGATAAGCTGGCCTTCTTGGAGCTCATGGAGAAGTGAACTAGCTGTCTGTTGGAAAACCGAGATTATTTCAAAAGCAAAATGTCCAGCTGTGGTGAAAAACCTGAAATTATAGTTCACAGAATGACAAGTGAAGAAAAGTGTTAATTCAGATTTGTTTTTATGGTGCTGATCAAAATATTTTGGAATAGTATGTTATATAGAGTAGGAGTATTCCTTTCTACCTCAGGGCAAAATGAGCCTTTGGCTCCTCTCCTGTTTCAGTGCCTCATGATATTTACAGTTTGACAGTCTCATGCTTCAATTCTGTATAGCATTGCTCCCCAGCTGACCTGCATTTCTTGTGCTAACCTGTGATCAAAATTCCCTTGAAAGGCGGCATTGATTTGACAACAGTTTCTGGTAAAATGCATTGGAGTAAAATGGGAGCTAATGATTCAAACTGCAGCTCTCAAAGACTCAAACATAAAAGCAGAAAGAGCAAACACTTTAATTCAAAAACTCAGAGATGTATGGGTTAAGTCATCTTACCTGTTAGATTTTTTTCATTTTCTCAAAGATAAAAGAAAAAAAAAAAAAGAGGAAGCTGACTTTGTTTTTGTTTTTGTGATCTGAGCAAGAACTTCAAAAAGAAGCAGCTTCCTGAAATTTTTCTCATAGACCTTAAAACAAAAATAACAAAACACACTTCAGAGTTTAAAAAAACCAAAAACCAAACAACAAAAAACCCCAACCCACAAGTGTGCATGAGTATGTATAATATGGAAAAAGAAGTATGCTCTCCAAGGGCATGTTAAAAGAGGAAGTGAATAAAAACTAGTTAAATATGAGTTCACTTTTGGTTTTTTTTTTGATCTGTAGATCCCACCTCTGGTAACACATAAAACTCATGGAGTACAAATTATATGTAGTGGGTGTTCATGTGGAAAATCTGTATGGCCAAAGCATCCTGAGAAACCACAGTTCCTGCTGGGTGAGCTAGGAGTGTGTCTTGAGGGAATGAGGGATTCAAAACTCCCCATGCAGGTGCGTGTGAATCTCTTCATCCTTTCATGGTTTTAGCTTTGCTGGTTGTTTTAATTCCCAATTAAAACCATTCATTGGAATGAAATTAAAGTCTCAAGGTGCTGCTGCACGGTTCATTAACCCCAGGGTTTTTGATGGGCTCTCTCCTTGCTGTGGTTTCTATGGTTAGCTCTGTTCATTGGAGTGATCCTGAACATGCTGGCAGTCTTGCCTGCATCCATGTCATAAAGGGAAGGTGTAGCCTTTGTCAGTTTGCAGAGGGAGCAATATCTCCTGGCTTCTGAGTCATGCTCTAAAGTCCAAAGGGCTTTTTCTTGCATCACTTTCTCCTGTACCGAGCAATTTTTCAGAGCAAGAACTCTGGGAACATTAAACTTTAGATTTTTATTTGCTTTTTCAGTGTAGTAATGCAATGAAAGTGTTTCTGCATTATGTAATTACGTATATTGGTTTTGGGTTTTTTTTTTAAAAAAGCTAGAAAATAGAACCCTGAGTGCTGTGGTGAATTTATCCCTTAAAAAATAGAACAGCCCATAAAGAGGAGATGGGATGGTGATTTGTTAAAATTAGTCTCCCCCTGAGCTTCTGGCAAAGGATTGCAAAGTGTAATTTATGCAGCTGACTTTCTAATCCATCAGGCTTCAATAATGTAGTAAAAATATATTCGTAATGTAGATAAACATGGCTGAGGTTAAGTACCTCTGTTGAATTTTCCAAAGAAAAAAAAATCCCTTTTGCTTCAGCAAGCTATGAAGGTCATCTTAAGGATGAAGTACAAAACAGGTATTTCAGTTTGATCAACAGATCCTTTGGGAAAAAGCTTTTGTCTTCAGGAGCCAACAGAAAATGGCCACAAGCACCTTGAATGTCTACTGAAGACAAACTCCAAATCTGGCCTAGGATGCTGGAGTATTGTTGCCTGCAGTCAGCTGGCCTCATGTCTCTGCTATTGTAGGCTGTGAAACACAAACATCTGGCCTGCATAGGTGGACGTGGAGCAGAGGTGCTGCCAGGACTGCTCTACGGTTTGTGGGATTGTGCCTGACCTAGTGAGGAGATGCATTACCTCACTGTGCCAGGCAGGTACTGTCAAAAATTACAAACTCTAACCCATATAAGACTTTTAACAATTCACAACAATGGCTTTTTGTCCTGCCCAGAATGGTTGAAATTGCTTCAGTGCACTTTAACTCTTCCAAGGCATAAAATCCCTGATAGCTGGTGCCAGGTTGCACTGCCAGATCCCATGGCTGGTAGAGGGAAGGACCCTTTCAGCATTCCTCTGGGCTCCCCTTAGTACAGTCTCAGAGGCTGAGCTGCTCCTTGATTTGCTCACCTGCAGTGAGTCCACATGGCTGCCCAGAGCCCTTCTGCCTGATAACGTGACAGCCACTGCCAGGGCAGTTTGCCCACGTTATTGCAGGCTTGGGGCCAGCTGAGGATGGACAGCATAGCTCTGCAGAAAGCCCTTCCTATGGGGTAGGGATGCCATATGTGGTTGCTAGCAGTCACTTCACATGCCAAATAAAATTCCTCAGCAGAATAAAACAGAAACTTATCACAGCAGACCAGATATTTATCCAGATATACAGTACTCTATCAGCCTCATGGAGGGCTTGTGGTGTGAAGTTTGTGAGGTGTTTCTGTTAGCTGAAAAAAGAGGCAAACTTGTACTCTGTGCAAGATGTCTGTTTTTGGAGGGTAATCATTCATTTAATTTAAAAATATTTAGCTTAGCCCCATGTTTTGCTTTCTGGAAATGTTTCAGCAATCTGACCATTACCCATGCAAACCTCCACAGAAGTAAAACTTGTGAACTACGAAGGCTCAAGGCTTTGCTCTGCACAGAGTAATTTGTGTTTGTGCTACCGAAGTCAGTAACACTATACATTTTCACATCTGCTGAGCATCTTGTCCACAAGTATTTGCAATAATCTGGCAGATATTTATTTATTAGAACAAGTTTTTTTTTTACTCCTCTTCATATCATCCAAGATACAGACTTCAAGAACTGTTTCTCATTCTCTATGTCTTAGTCCAGGCTCACATGAGAGCTGTCTGTTGAATGTGACCAGAGAATTGGGCTTCTGGCCAATAAGGCTAATATTTTATAAAAGGACATATCAGGCAATGTAAACTGCCCTCACAAGGAAAGTTTACGTGTCTGAAATGTCTAACGCTTTTTTAAACTTCTGCCTCCCCATGTACTGCCAACTTTCTCCAAAAGAATCAAACTTCCTAAGACATCCCTTCCGACTGTAAATTATTCTCACATATCTAGCCAGCAGACAGACTGTGTAGTCGCTGGCCTGTCTCAAATGGATATATCAGGTAATTATTAGTCTCTGTAAATAACTCACAATCAGCTAAAAAAAATTTGGTATAATTGTATGCATGACAAATGAATACATTAAACTTTAATCTGCAGTTTCATTAAACAAATGAATACATTGAACTCTCCTCTGCAGTTTCATAAGCAGCAGAGGAGCTCACATTCAATACATTATGAATTATTCTAAATCCTCTAATCCTGGAGTTAGTGAAGAACTCCATTTTCCTTTACTTCCCATATTCCACTCTTTCTAGACCTGAACAAAACATCACACCCCGAGGTGATCATGACTGTGCTCCACTGGGAAACAGTACTAAAAGCATATGCTAGATTTGCTTAATTCCACCTACATTTGCTGCCATTCTCAGATATAATTTTTCTCCTCCTTTGGCTCGCACTACCTCTCCACTGGGGACTGGGGAGTTCCTTTAGAAATTAGCCCATGTTGCAGTTGCCAGAGAAATGCTCTTTCTCCCTGGATTCATGGTTTGCTATTTTTTTTACCCTGTAGTAATATGTGTATGCCTGGGGACTCACAAAAGCCTGAGGCCTCTCTAAGTTTCTCTGCTCCTGTCAGAGATGCACAGAATTTAAATGCTGGCTATATGTCTTTTAGTCTCCTGTGACCTCCAGTGCCATACTGACTTTCACCTCAATCTCATCTGATTTAGGTAAGGGTTTTTTTCCTGCAACATCTCTGTGGTTCAAGTCACTGTTTAGTTTGCTCTGAAAAGCTGCACCAATTCCCACAATACTTTTGAAAGCTAAAACCCAGTGCCATGAAGGAGCTAAAATACAGAGGCTCATATTGTAGCCAGGAAAAGTAGCAGTCAACTCACAGAAGCAGCTTCACAAGATGCCTCTGGGAAGAGGACTAGGTGCTTGTTACTATATATGTGCATGGGCCTGTGCCTGTGACTCTTTTCTTTGTCTCACTTTTTCTCATTGTACTTTCAAGAACTTACAATACTCTTAGCATTAGTGGCATATTTCTAAAACTTTATTATACAGTATTTTATCAGGTGATAATCCCAGGTGTGTTGTCCTCCTTACCTATGCAAACTTACTAGTTTTTTCAAATATTATTTAAACAATATTGACACTGTTTTCCATAAAACAGTTTAATTGTAATTCCCTGGTTATGAAGTAATGTTATTCAAATCACGGTTGTCACAAACTTAACAATCAAATTGTCATCCAATGTGTGACATTATGCTCTGCTAGTTTGTTGTAGGTATTAAATACAGAGTTTACGCATGAGATCATTCTTAAGAGAGGTCTGGATATTGACAAGAGTAGTGCAGAAACACTACCCATAGTCAGCATCAACAAATACTCCCAAGCCAAACTTGTACCATGGATTTAACATTTGTTTGCACATACCAGTGTGTTTTCACTATGCCTTTTCGGTTTTAAACAAAGTTTTAGACAACGGGTTTTTTAAAAGAAGTTTTCTAATATTAAAAGCAGACAGCAATGGAGTGTCTATGGTATTTCTTTACTTGTTGACAATTCGGTGTCCTCTTGCTCACACCGAGTTTTGCATCACGCAGAACTTGGTCTAACTGCAGGCTGCCACCAGAAGAAGCAGTCCTGCTCCCCCTCCAATTGCTGTTGTGCGCAGCCTGGTTACAGTAAAGAGCTGCTAAATGTCTGGTCAAGGCAGGAATTGGTTCAGTGCACAGATCCAGCACCAGACGAAGCCCCCACAACAGCAACTATCTCTGTGGGAAATGAGCAAGTTGGACTGATGGAGCTGGATTGATGCATGGGAGGACAGCAGATGCTGCAGCACCAAAGGAGGATGGGGAAGGAGCTGGCCTTCTCCCCTTGGTGGCTGCCCACCATTACAGCACATCAACTTTCATGCACAGCTGTGCTCTATTTTCTTTCTCCTATGGAAATGATTCCCATTTTCAAGGTTTTCTCATCCTCTGCACTATAAAGTCTTTAAATGAAATACATGCTCCAATAAGTTTTCAACCCAAGAACAGATATTCCATTTCTATAGGATTGCAAACTTTTTTATTTCTCAAGATTTTATTTCCCCTTAAAAGCAGTGTGCTTGAAGTTTTACCCATCTGTATTCCACGAGTCAACTTTCTCTGCAAAATCTTTATTTTAGATTCAGATGTCACATTAATCAATGTAGTCATGTCCTGTTTGTAATAATCATCTCATCTAAATCCAACATAATATTCCAATCAGTGGAACTATCTAAGCTCTTGAATTCTGATATTTTTTCCTTTCCCTAGCTGAAATTTCCTTTATATGGAATATATGTGCTTTGGACTGGTTTTGGGTATAGTCTTTTCCTTTTCACAGACTGATGTAAAAATTTCTGCTTTACCTGCAGACAGATAAGTTTTTCCCAACAGCTGGACACTCCCATGCGTGCTCCTTACCTCCTGCAAGGTTGGGTTGTTCACAGACCTTGTAGAATAAGCACACTCAATTGCCTGTGCTACTTGCTGTCTGAGGGTCTTCCCACCAAGATCTGATGGGATCTGATAGGCACAATATGTACATCTAATTAATATTTATGTTTCCTATAAGTTTAAATCCAGCAAGTTTTTAAAAAGTTTTGGATTTCTGACCCCCACTTAAAACAGTGGTGTGGCTAAAAGACTTTGTAAGCAATCCAGAGGAAAGTGTTTGACTGCACAACTGATATCCTTTGAATCTGTTTAAAGTTATAGCTACTAAACGTCTCTCTAATGTCTAAGAGACAGAAAAAATACAAAACTATGTTACTTCATGCTTGTTTTGGTGTGTGTGGTTGTGAGGTGTTTTGTTTTGGGGTGGTTTTTTTTTGGAACTCTGTACCTTGTCATGAGAAGACCATATCACTACACAAAAGACACTGAGGTGCTGGAGTGCATTCAGAGAAGGGCAACAAAGCTGGTGAAGTCATATGAATAAAAGGAGGCTCAAGGGGGTCCTTATCACTCTCTACAACTACACAAAAGGAGGCTGTAGCAAGGTAGTGTTTGGTCTCTTTTCTCAGGGATAAGGGATAAGACAAGAGGAAATGACCTCATGTTGTGCCATGGGATGTTTGGATTGGATATTGGGAAAAACTTCTCCACTGAAAATGTTGTCAAGTGTTGGAATGGACTGCCCAGGGAAGTGAGTGGAGTCACCATCCCTGGAGGTATTTATAGATGTGGCATGTGGGGACATGGGTTAGTGGTGGACTTGGCAGTGTTAGCTTTGTGGTTGAACTCAATGATCACAGAATCTCAGAATGGGTTATGTTGGAAGGGGCCACAGTGGTCATCTGGTCCAACCTCTCTGGTCAAGCAGGGTCGTCCTAGAGCAAATGGCACAAGATTGCAACCAGACAGTTCTTGAATATCTCCACTGAGGGAGACTTCACAAACTCTGGGCAGTTTATTCCAGTGCTCATTCACCCACACAGTAAAGAAGCTCTTCCTGATATTCAGGTGGAACTTCCTGTGCGTCAGTTTCTGCTCATTGCCTCGTGTCCTATTGCTTGGTCTTTCCCAACCTAAACCATTCCATGATTTCATTTGTTACATTTCTGAAAAGTTCAGGACACAGAGGAGTCCATGTTCCCAAGGTTAGGTGCCAGCTAACGAGAAGTGAGCACTAGAACTTACGACTTAGAGGGGTGGTTGATGATCTAAGAAGCACTAGAAGAAAGTGCCTGAAATGGAAAGAAAGCAGAGCATGTCTGCCTTTGAAGGCTCCAAGTCAAAGCCCTGTATGACTAACTAAACTTGTTCTTCTAGACTGCTGCATTTCAGCCCAAGCTTTAAAGACTGGATAGCCTTACAACTTCTAAAATAATCTGGTAGCTCTGCTATTGATTTGTGGAGGCAAAAAGCCAAAATTTGGCTGATGTTTGCCTCTAAACTTGCAGCCTTGTGATTATCTTTCTAGGAATGGCTGTTGCAGCTTTTCTTAAGAACCAAATAAAAGCGGAGCAAAGATTTCATTGTTCAGCTCTCTGTACCAGCACTCACATGGCTGATGCTCATGTCTATTACTATACATTATAACTTTAAAAAGTGATTTGAAACTAATAAAAATAGGAATAGTTTCCATAAAGTGGTGCTCTCTTGCTTTTCCACTGAACAAACCCAAAAATACTTTGGCTCATGTTAGATAACACAGCGAAAGAGAAAATGTTTTTTCTTTGATCCATAGAGTTTGGACTGCAATGTAAACCAGATGGGAAAATCCCAGCAGAGATTTTTCCCTTCTTTTGACCATTGAGAGCCATCACTCCAATCACATGAGCTCAGAGAGCCCTTGAACAGCTCTAGCATATTTACAAAATGAGCTGGACCGAGAATTTTATTGTTTGAACACAGTGGCTGTATGGAAATAATTTAATGATATACCTATCATATTGTCTAAGGAAAGACTGAATTGTATAAAAGACCTTTCAGTCTAACATGGATCTGAGACAGAGTGACTGGGGCCAGGAAATCAGGAAATTTGTGGAATCCATAGTTTGACGTGCTTTATTTTTAGTTGTCCTAAACACTATAGGCAGCTCAACACTTCAGTGTCTGCTGTACTTCATAATTTCTTCTTACCCTACTGAAAGCAATTTAATTAAATGTGTGTTAAATTGATCTCAGTTTTACCGAGTCAGTTTCAAAAGAACATTAAACAAATTGTAAACTGAAGTGGAACAATCCTGAAATACAATAAGCTTATAACAGGCTATTTATCAGATACACTTGTTCCAACTTTAGCTTTTATGTGCTGAATGTAGTTAATATAGATACATATTTGCTGCAGGAAAAAAAATACTGTTAGGTAAGCAAAAACATACTGATATGTAAACAGGCTATGTAAATACTTCAATCACCTAATGAGCATTCTTTGAAATGTCTCTGTTTAAGGCTGATGTACTCTGGCATTTACTTTACACTTTCATAGCACTTTGGTTATTTAGGTGCACTTTTACTACACTGATGCTAAAATCTGTAATAGTCTTCTCATGGTCAGTTTCCAATCAACAATGAAAAGCAAAGTCTTACGTTGCTTTGGTTGTGTCCAGGATCTCCCTCTTCCAGCACACGCCTTCAACCCCATCAGACACCACCATTCTACAGAATGGCACATCACAGGACCCACAAGGAAAGTTTTAGAAAGATAATTTTATGAAAAACTTTTATATGAAAGGGTACTGGCTCCAAAGCTGTTGATGCCTGGTCTGTCTCTGCTGTAGCTGTCTTAGCCACACCTGTACTTTTCTGATTGAAGATTCAGCAAGTAATGAAATTGGCTCCATTTCAGTGGCAGCTGCAGATTTCTCTTGGCCTCCATAGAGATCAGCAAAGACACCAAAGCCACCAAAGGCAGAGAGACTATAGCCTTGCTGCTGCAACTCCACTATTTTTAACAGTTTCATTGCCATACTGGCACGAGCCAGCATTGGAAAAGATTCAGGGCCAGACACAATCCTGTGTAACAAAAATACTTGAATCAAACATTTTCTGTGGTAGGGCTGTTTGTTGGCAGACTTCAGATCTTGGAGTGGTGATCACAGGCAGGCAGATGTACTACATTATAGAAACTGCCGTGCTTGGCACTTCAGGGTGGTGTCTTTTGTCTTTGCAGGAAGAAAGAAATCTTTACTTTGATAAAGCTTTCTGATTCGCATTCTGTAGAAAGCTTGTTCACCTGGATTGACTGCTGCATGCTTGGGTGTTAAACCTGTCAGTGCAGGGAGAGCTGCATTCCCTCATACAAGCACATTAGAGAACTCATCTGCCTTTAAAGTGATCTTGGCATTTATTTTGGAGACTCATTTGATTACATGAACACAGGTGTTCTTAATGCTGCCATTCTTAGCTCTTCAAAGTTCTTGTTAGTGTGTGGATTACAGAATTTGACCTTTTTCATTAAGAAATGAAAATTGCCCTGCCTAGATCCTAATAGATATTTAAGAAATCAGTCTGTGTCTCAGTAGACCCTGTTCTGCTTAAGCAGATGCAAATGACCCTGTAGCAGGTGGCTTAGTGATCCAGTACAGCCAACATTTGCATACCTATTTTGGGCTAAGTTTCTGCGTCGTGACTGCTCTTGTCCTTGCAAGCAAGTTACTGTTTTAAAGATGCTGCATAGGAATGCAGGATTTTTTTCTTAAATTGTGCCAGCCAACTGGTTTATTAGCTTGAGCAAACATTTCAGCAACTTGTTCAGTTATTTGAAACCCAAAAACTGGAGACTGAAATAGATAAGTTTTCCAGAGAAAACCATGGATAAAGCTTAAAGCTTCAGAGAGAACTTTAGGTTCATATTTTTTATTGAATTTATGACTGATACCCCAACCCACTGAAAGAGAAGGCAACTACATTGTGTCTAGTTTTAAAAAAGATATATGTTTATGTGTCTTCTTGGTAAGACAGAGTTAGTTTTGAACAATAAGAAAGGATTCAGAATAAGGATAATTTCGATTTTGGTCACTGTTTCTGCAGTTGTTACCATGAGGCTGAGTTACAAATTGGGAAGTGCTTTGTCCAGCCGTTTAAATGCAAAAAAATGTTAGAATTGCCAGTAGTTTTTCCATGCCATGATTATACAGAATCTCAGTTTGTTGGTTTATTTTTTTCTCTTTCAAAATCCAGGTATTCCCAGGTTTGCTATGATAAACCAGATAGCAGTCCAACTGCCCCAAAAGAACAACTTAAAGCAGTGCAACTGGACTGCCAAAGAAGACAAAGAGGGGGGACAAATGTGCAGCATGACCCAAACATATAAGGCTTCTGATGCTCTCTCACCTTTTTTTTTTTTTCCCTTAAAATATTTCATTCTGTTGTTCCCCCATTCTTCCTGTTCAGACTTGTGTAATTTAAACACTGCTGCAGACCATGTTTGGTACTCAGCATGATTATGAACATCATGATTCGACAGGGTTTTTGAGGTTTGTCAAAAAGCCTTTGGTGGCTTTTCTCCTCAGCATTACAAAGTTGTAGTCCATGACAGTCCATTAGAGACTGAGGTTTTTGCCCAAGTCCCAGACTATATTGCAATTCCACACAGGGGGGCTTTGAGATTAGTCACCACGTCTTTTCTTCTTTCTTTCTGTTAACACCAAGTCCCTTAA
>JAWWLV010000088.1:35104985-35131830 GCA_035041135.1 Platyrinchus mystaceus | reverse complement strand
CAATTCCACACAGGGGGGCTTTGAGATTAGTCACCACGTCTTTTCTTCTTTCTTTCTGTTAACACCAAGTCCCTTAAGCTGCTGTTCATTTCTTACCCTTCCCATTGCTGCAGTTTCTGGGCACTAAATTCAATGGATGATTCAGAGAGAACAGCATAATGAGGAGTAGTGGTCACTGCAAGCCATTGCATTTTTGTTTGCCCACTTGCAAGGTGAGGATAAAGGCATTAAAGTATGGACACTGGTTTCTCTATGAGGGCCCTGAATGAACAGATATTCTGCTTTGCACTGTGGAATGTGATGGTCTTAAATAGTTTTGCTTATTAAGAAAAAATTAAAAGAAGAAAGAAAAATAAAGGGAGGTCACACTTCACAGCAACCTTCCCACTGAAGTGTCTGCTCTCCAAGGTTTACCTCTAGCACACTGCAGCTACTTATAGAAAAGATCCTGGTGGTGTAATTTGAAAGTCTTCTTTTGAAACAACTGTAATATATGATGTTAATATGTGGGTAGCTCTAACCAGTCTCAGAGTATTTATATACTCCCAAAGTGGGTGTGCTTTTGACTAGTTATAATGTACTTATGGAATGGATTTGTCATCCAGGAAGATATGTTTGTGAGAGGGGTGCTTGAAATGACTGTCTTCCAAGTCATGATTCAAATTATGATCCTTTGCCACAAAGAGTTTCTGTTGTCGCTTTCCTCCCTGACCCCGTTGAAATATTGTTGTTTTGCTGCAGCTTAAAATGCAAGATAATACTTATGCCACCAATATTTTAAATACATTATTCACAGTGATAAATAGTAATGTATTTTTCATATTTCATCAGATCTCCTTTATTGAGTACATGGCCTTTTTTATTTTTTAAGCAACCACAATAGACAGCTTTTATGTTTCCCTATATTCTTTGGTTCCCAGATTACCACACTGGTTTGCCAAGCATTCAAAAAACCAATCCACTGCTTAGGCATTCAGTGTATTTTATACCTGCTTCAGTTTCTCTTGGTGTTATTTTCTCCTTTCTTGGTTTTGAAGTCAACTCTTTTTTTTCTTTTTTTTTTCCCTTTCTTTTTCATCCCTAATATGCATTTTATGACTTTGTCCTTTCTTTTGGCAAGTTAGCAGTAGGTGGATTGTTAAAACACTTTTGCTTGAGTGTTAATTGTCCTTCACAAATCAGCCAAGGTCTCTGGCTTTTGAATCAATGCAATCTGCAGAAACAAGCACAGGGCCAGGAGTAAAACTCAAAGCAAAATTCCCTTGATATGATAATTGTCTAATATACAAGCAGGTGTAATATTGTGAGTATAAGTCAGTGGTGTGGCCTATTAGATATTGATTCAAGTGGAGGCTTAAAATGTGTAAAGATTCAAATCTTGCTTGAAAAAAAATCACATTTTTCTTTGTTGTTCAAATACCTGCATCTCAAGCGCATCTTGGTTTATCCTCTTGCTTATTTGTAGCATAACTGCAATATAAATGCCAAGTCTTTGAGCTGTATTGTAGTGCTCTTGGTGCTGGTCAAATACAGAACAAGAAGTCTTCTTGCTTCAAAAACTTTAAAATCTAGTCTCTTTAAAAGTAGTATAATGAATTACTGAGGGGTGTCCAATAAAGTAGAGTGCAAGTGGTGAATAAACAACAGAAATGCACCTGTAGTGAGTGCTGAGAGGCAAAAAAATCACATATGACAGGATGTCCCAGCCCTTGTGTATAAGCCTACCACTCCAAGCAGCTCCTTTGAAGTCAGTGCAATTCATAAGTAAAGGTCTGCATATCTGAGTATTAAGCAGCACAATTTTCTCAGCAGATCTCTTCCTGATAAAAAATATCCCAGTTTTGAAAACAAATCTTTTGGAATAACATTTTATCAGAGTATTTTTTAAAAGTGTTCGGATAACGTTAGAAAACAGCTGACACTGCATAGTTTTTCCTATCTAAAATAAGTGTTATTATAATTTTGAGGTGTGAGCAAACCAGAGAATTTACCCTAAGAAGAAAGTTACAAGAATATGAAGACAAGGAAATTCTTGATCATTGTTTTAGCTCAGTCCTAGCCACAAATAAAGGAAGCAGATAGTATGCAAAAGCCACCATAAAATTCAATTAAACTAAATACATGTGAACATGAATTTCATTAAGTAGATATTTATACAAATTTATAATGTTATTTTTGTACATGATGTAACAATTCAAGTATGCAACTGAAAGCTGCGCACAAGACTTTCTAAGTGACTTAGATCTTGTTTTCAACAATAGTATTGGCACTCATGAGCCTTTATTTCCTTGAAAGTTAATGGAGCACATAGTCCTAGATCTTTGAAGCATTCACATTTGCAAAGGGGATTTTTGTTTGTGCTTGTTTAAATGCTATTTAAAAACGAATTATGTATAAAAATGAATACACATGAAGAAGCAATATTAAGAACATCTTCCATCTGAGCATTTTTTCCTGCCTTGCTGCCTCCTCCGTGTATCAGTGGCACAAAGCCACCTGAACACAGGTGAGACCTTGGGTCCATCCCTTAGGCTCGAGGCAGATTAGATGTCGGGAGCCACAGATCTCCTGGAATGTGGTGGAAATGCTGCAGCAGTGTGATGGTGATACCTTTGCTGGCATACTTTGCCCTTTGTCAAAGCAACTAAGGAGGTATTTTAGAGGGACTGAGAGGCACACATTTTTTCTACTCTGGTGACTTTGCTGAGACCTCCTCAAAGAACAAGTCTGTGCAGGAGGCATGCCTCTACTTTTTGTTTCTTTTCCAGACTCTACTATGCCCTGCTTATGGTTTCCATTTACTTCCAATGAATAAGTATGAAGGGCATATCCCATCCTTGACTTCTATGAGAAATGTTAGCCATAAGAATTAGACAATATGGGTACTGAGTCCCTTAATAGATCATCTGGTAATAACCAAGTTCATTTGGGAAAAGAGAGCATGAAACCCTTCTCAGGAATGCCTACTGCTGCATGACTTGCTCTGCAAAGTGCACCTGGTGAGTGGCAGCATGCATTCCATGGAGGAGAGCCAGCCCTGGAAGGTCACGCTAAAGGCGTGAAGGAGATAGTCACAAATATTCTCAGTGTGTGAAAGGCCTGTTTTCCCACTGTGCAGCAGAGAAGACCATGGCTAAGTTGGTATAAATGCAGTTTAAAGTACCAGCATGTTGTGGCCATAGCAACTGTTGATAAGATTATTGTGGTGTGCTTCCTCCCCAGTTTTGTGGACAGGGTTGTGGCAATGCCACAGGTAGGATGGCTCAGGCATGTGTCTGCCTGGAGACTTGGGTACACAAAGCTGCTCTACTACTGCAGCACTGATCATGATATCAGTCTAAAAGAGATTTTGGCACAGTGTGTGCCATGTTCTCTCTCCCATATGGCATAAGTAGCCCCCGCAGTCCCTTTGGAACAGCACCAGTCTTGCCAGTGTCTGGGATGTGTTTAGCAGGGGCTTGATCTCAAACCAGCTGCACTCTGCTTTAGCCACAGAGTAACTGAGAACAGATCAAACTCAACTGTACATAAAGGAGGGGTGGCACTGGCACTTTGCTCATCAAGTTCACATCAATTAAATCAGAAAGAACCATCAGCAAGATGGTGCGACACAGCTTTCTAGCTTCACTATTGTCTTTCTACTAAACCTTCACAGTGATTTTCAAGAGTTGGTGGGGAAACCTGCCTTTGTCACTAGTTTTTCTTATGGAAAGCATCTGAACTTGGATATTTCCTAACTGCCTTCAGTCAGAGAAAGAGCATGGAAGATTTTAGACCTTGAAAGTTAAAGGTCTGACAAAGTTAAAAGCAACTGGAAACAGTGGAGATGATGGAAAATATTAGGCTGGGGTAACAATGGATGGAGCAGTAGCAACACTTATAATTATGATTCTAAGTGACAAAACAGAAAGGAAAACTACAGTCCAAGGGATTTAAAAGAATTTTTTTTAAACCTGGGCTAGATTGTCCCCTCCCACAGGAGGGAGTTTCTGCTTGGAAACTGCTACATGGTGATCTGCAGGCCTCTCCCAAACCAACTCATCCCTGAGGCAGAATCTTATTTTCTGCTCTCCAAAGGGCACAGATTTTGCCTTCCAGTTGGGCATACAGATGCCTTAGCTATCTTGTTTTAGGTCCTGCCTTAAGGATCTTTTTCAACATTTACCTCGCCCCTACTCCCAGTTAGCCTGTTTTCTTTGGAGGCACCCTTGTATCTCTCATGGTTTATTGGGAACAGTCTCTGGAATGAAAAGGGAGAGACGGAAACTATGCAGCCTTTGGCCCCTGAGCTTCACAGGTTATATGAAAAGGGAAAGGAGCAGCAGAGATGGGTAAAAATCAGATTTGGCTTGGACGCAAGGAAGGATCTGCACAGTGTGAAGAATGCTAGTACCTGGCTGTTGGCTTGCTGTTTTTTTCAAATATTACAACAGCCCTTCTGAGTTTGCTAAAATACCTAAATAAAACAGCTCTGTGCTATATTAACATTTTTTCTATCTTTATGGTATGATATTTTTAATATAAATTTTGGCAGCATGGGCTGAGAAGCAGAGATTTTCTCTGAAATGTGGGACCTCGGAAGAAAGTCTGTTTGTCCTTAAGTGGCATGTTGTTTCTTGACCTTTCACAGATGTTTTATGAATTTGTCATCCTGAGCTACAGAATTGCTTTTGTTAGAATGTAGAAATAGCTCTGTACTTGCAGAGCTGTTGGTGACATGACTCATGGTCCCACTGCATAGACTAGTGCAATAGCTGGATAGAGGGAGGGATTTATTTTTTTTTTCCGCAGTCTGTTGTGGTAACAAAGAAGAGAAATTGCACTAACCTTTGCTTTCTCCCCCTCCAATCAGTGGTAAAAGTCTTATATATATTCATAAGAAAAATGAGTGATGATCTGTAGTAAGGATTTATTACTTTACCAGTTACTTGAATTTCTCCCTTAAGATTATAGAAAGGGCAATTGGAGGTGTTTTCCTCATTCATAGAGAAGGGTGTAGGCAAAACCAGGTAACAAAGAGAAAAGCTCAAAACAAATTACGACACTGGGAAAGAATCTGCCTTCAGTCACTGAGGAGCCCTCATAAAATCATCCAGTTTATCAAGAAAACACAGTCTGGGATTTATTATCTAACAAACGTTTATTGTTTTTAATATCCAGTGAGTGTTTTTCAGATTCATGTCCTAGAAAATGAGGGAAACATTCCTTCAAGCACTAGCTGAAACTCTCTGTGGACATTATGGAGCCACCATCTCTACCCGTTCCTTAATGACAGCAGGCACCCTTTAAGACAGCCAGCTGAGATACTTAATGCCTCTCTTGGCTGCCCAGGTTGCCAGACAGAAAGAGCAGGTCAAGCCACCCTTCTGGACTTCAGAAACCTAGCTGAGGACAGAGAGTTGAGTACAAAACTGGAGGGTGGGCCAAACTGAATGGTCTTCTGTTCCCTAAGGCCACTGCAGGTGCACTGACAGTACAGCAAGGGAGAGAGAAGCTTCCCCCCAGAGACAAAGTTACCCTGTCCTTGCTATGACAGGCACAACTGTAGTCCTACTTGGGGTCAAGGCAGCTCTGATGCAGACAGCTCCCACCACCTTCCCAGCTGCATCCTTTTATATCACCCTTGGGTTCCTACTGGCTCCCCCTTTTCTCTCAGCCTGCATTTTGTTGGGGGATGAGAATATGGCAGACTTTGCAACCCCAGGAGGAGCAAACACCTATGCTTAAGAAGCAATATGCTTTAAAAGTCTTCTTGGAGCTGCCCTCCATTTTTGTCATTTTTAGCTGGGAAGGTGTTTCAACTAGTTGATGCTCCCACAAAGAAGAAATATGCCCTCTTTTGCCCCTACATATTTCTGAGAGAAGTGAGTTATCTTGGAGCTGATGAGCTGCAAGAGGGGGCAACACTTTCCCTGAGAACCACTGCAGCAGCAATGCACATGGCAGGAGGTGTTTGGCTTGGCCCTCCCAGTTCTGGCCAAGTTTACAGGGTTGTATCAGAAATTGTGCCTGCTGTTAGGAAAGGCAGTCTCAGATGCAGCCTTTACAAGCCCTCAGGGAGACTCAGCTTCCTGTCCCATGGTGTCTTTTTCAGAGAGACCTTTCTCAGGGCTGCCCTGCTTTTGGTTCCTGGGAGGACAGCAGGAGAAGCAGTGAGACAGGGCTGTGGAATCAAATTACATGAGTTGTGATGTTTGTAATTATGGGGAAAACCTCTAAAAATCTAGATTACAACATATAAATTCTGTTGCTTACATCCTTCTTTTGTATTGATGTAATTTTTAAGTTAATTCTTAAGAATCCGATATTCAATAAACAACTAGATAGTGCATCAGAGCAGGAACTGAGCTGCAAAGCAACAAGCATGTTGTAAATGTTCGGCAACTCCCAGCAGCATGAGTGAAGGGAAGGGGCTGTTCCACAGAAGAGTGGCAGCAACCACAGCACAGCCATGAGCGTGGAGGGTCTGCTCTGAGGTGTTTCAGAGCACAGCCTCTCTGTGGGACCTTGGAGATGTACCAGGTGTTGCTCTTGGTGTTTGGTTGCAAATACCAGAGGGAAAGGCTTGTTAGCCTGCAAGAGTGTGTTTTCCTCGCTTGTCCTACTGCTCAGTGTCAGCAGTAGACAGAGAGGAGGTAGTGGGGTGAGACAGCTATGCAAGACAAGTGGTGTCACTGATGGAACGTGCTGAAGGGATCACTGAGCCCTCCCAGGAAATCTGTGCCTGGTACCTTCTCAAGGGTGGCCAATAGACCAATTCACATGGATGTTACGGACATTCATCACCACTGCTGCAGTTTTCTGCCCCAGCCACTAGCTCGGCTCATGTTTGCCAGAATTAAGGGTGGCCTACAAAGCTCTCTATCTCCACAGCCACTAGTAACGGCCCACCAATGTTCAATTGGCCAAAATTTATGTGGCAAGGATGGTGGCATGTTGCTAGTCTTTGGTAGCCAAGCACACTGTGTATTTCACAGTTCATTTAGAGTCTCCAAGGTAACTAACGTTAATTTACGTCTTTCCACTGTGAAATCCTAGTCTTCTGGTGTCAAAATGGCAGGCCTGCTCCCAGGATGCTAATGGAACCAGACATAAGCACAGTCAGCTTGCCACAATGCATGTCTCTCCCTTGCCTTTACAATATCCCTACAGGGCAAAAAATAAAGCCTGTTCATAGCCTGAGCCTCAAAACTTTTAAACCCTTGTTAACAGAGGCAATGTGGCAAGAAAAACAGTGAGTGTAGGAACAGCATCAACAGGCTATTGGACTCTGAGTTGTAAAGTCCAGCTTCTTTGGTATCTGTAGCCAGAAATCAGTGTGGTGTCAAGTCTGGTGGCTTTTTTAGAAGAGAGGCCTCTTGAGAGCAGGATGGACCCTATTCACCCACGCTGCCCATAAAGATTCTTCACTCTGTCCTTGGAGCCACTTGGTCAGCAGCCACTTCAGATGACCCAGGCTCCCAGTCTGGGAAACTTGGGTTAGGGGTTTCTGGGACCATTTTTAGTTGCTGTGTATGCTGCATTCCCAATGCAGCACAGCCATGAACATTTGGGCAGCATCATGCTTGAAGAAACTCTTAGCCTGATCCAGCTCATATAAATCTCTGGGGCTTTCCCCTTGACAGATGGTATTGCTGTGTGAATAGGTGATTAAGAAAACAAAAGCATCAAACAAGCTGTAGGAACTGCCATGGTAGGTCAGAAGGAAGTCCTTCTGTTGCAAGCAAAGCAAAGATACCGAGAGGCATGTGGCAGCATTTCTTGTGGAATGTGCTCCCAGCTTCCTGACCATTGGCTGCTCAGGAACGTTCTGTTCCAGTCACACTCAAGTCTGCATCTCCTGGCACTGCTTTGGTAGCACATAACATTGTCATTACAGTGACTCCTGGGATTGCAAGAATGGATGGACGTTTTTCTGTGTTTATCAGCAGAAAGACAGTTGAAGGCAGTTTTGTTTGTGAGCTTGGCATGCAGGTTTCATTCCCTGCAACAGGGAAAAGATGGGAGGAGTCAGAGTTTACAAAAAAAATAGAAAAGTCATAGGGAAAGAACCAGAAAAAATGTATCTGATTAATTTTGCATCTGTTCTTACTTATGGGTTATGTTCTTGTGTTGACTGGTTACCTCAGATTCAACATTCAAATGTAATGCATGAATTATTTTTAACTCAAGCCTGGTAAATATCAACTATCTGCTGCTCAAACTGCCTTAACAGGTAAGTTGCCAGGCTGAAGTGAATTCTTTAACCAGCAACAGTAAAAACATTTGCAGGACAGGAATCATCATCAGAGGAGGGAATTAAGACATCTCAAAGTGCAAGCAAACACACCCTGACATTTCCTCAATAGAAAAATTAGTCAACGAGACTGTGAACTCCTGAACTGATCTGTGTCCCCTCAGCCTGGCCTCCCTAATTGTAAGCTGGAAGAAGCCTCCACCCGAGCAGGCTGAAAACATCTGCTACACAACAGAAGTTTTTCCCTGCACATCCACCTGCCTTCATTTTCCCAGTTGCTGGGTTTATATGAAAGAGCTGTCAGTGCAACTCCCTTTCAGGAAGTCTCTGCCCATCAATATAACAAAGCTTCTGCATGTCCTACATGCCCAGATATTTTGGTGAAGGTTACGTGGCCGGTGTGAAACTCATCACTGAGTCTTTTGCCTGTAATACATCCTTCACACTCAAGAGCACCCTGCAAGTCAAAATAGACAGTCTCAAAGACATGGCCCTTTTCATAGCCTAAATGTTCTGCAGCATGCTTTTTTATTTAGATGGTAAAGAAAAATAAATTGTTCTTTCTTTCTCACTCATATGGTTCTCCTTAGAGCCACCTCCTTTCCACTATCTTTACTCCTGCTCTTCACTCAAAACAAAGAAACATTCCTCATTTTGCTCATGACACCATTTTCAGGAGTCCTGCCTGCTTCCAGAAAGAAGCACTGCCCTTCTATTCCCGTATTTCAACTCAAGAGATGGACTAGCTTGGTGAGACCTTTCAAACAGAAATTTTTCCAGTACAAAGAGCTGTATTTGAATTGTTCCTTATACTTGCTGCTGCCAGTGGGTTTTGCAAGGCCCCCAAGAGGTGTGACAGCAGGACAGGGTACCTCAAAGAGCCAGTGGTTTTATTTGCATCTTGCCACAAGTGTGGTGGTACCAATTCTGAGTCGCTTCCTTTGCCCACCCTGCCATCTCAGCTGTACTTGATAGGATCAAGATTTTTTCTGCCCACTAAACAAAGTTGCCATAATTTGGGTCCTTTTAGGGCAAAAGTACTGCTGAAGATCCTAGCAGAGAAATATGCTTCTCAATTATCTTAGGTGGGCCCAGTGATTCAGATTTAGTTCCCCAGCTGATGTTTTTCTCAAAACTGGATTAGTTTAAAAATGAAGGGTTTAAAATCAGTTACCTAAAGCCCTTGGGGGAATCCACTCCTGTAATCAATGAGAAACATAGGCCAGAATTAAAAAATAGTGGAACTGTGCATGTAAGAGGAGGACGGACAGATGGAAAAACAGAATATTAACACCTCTTGCTAAAAGCCAGAATTTCTCCTTCCCTGAGAAAACCCTGAGAGGTGGGATAGATGTACTGGGGCTCAGCCTCACACAGATGGTTACATGGCCTTTGGCGCAGGATGGCAGCGCTGTCCTTGCACTTCTCCAAGGATGCTGCTGGTTAGGAGGAAAATCTCACCCAAAGATGGGGGGACCTCTGCCTGGCCAGAGGTGTATTCCTGACTTGGCATACTTGGATCAGGATCCTACATTCCAAAAGAAGACTGAAAGATGTTTAGATTTGTGAGTAGAGTGGTCCAGGGCTTCCTGTGGGTGAGAAATAAGGTCTTGAATATATTTTTACATAGAGGGGGTTACTCTGATGAAGTCTCAGTCCACCTCTGTTCTTCTTCTGCCTTGAATAACCAAGATCCTGAATTTCAGCTGGTTGGATCAAAAGGGATAAATCCAGTCACAGTGTTGTAAATGAGGGCTGAGTCACATGAAGACAGGATGAAGCAGCAGAACCAGAGCTGTGCTGTGCCCATTTTCTTTCTTCATCTTGAAACACGTTATTAGAGACTTAGATGATGATGTAGTCTCCATCTATAACTTTGGAAACTGCTATAATCTGCTATACATTTGTATAACTTCTTCTACCCTCAGGTCTGGATATCTTGCCAGGAGCTGGTGTTCCTCTTTAAACAGAAATGTTTCTCTACTACAAGATTTTTTGACAAGTTTTTACTGCTACTAGGTCAGAAGTTAAGGAAACTTGGTTAAGGGCTAGTATTTCACATAGAAGGTCTGTTCCTACTAAAAAAATTACTTGATTTGTACATAATAAAATATATGGAAATAAATGGGTATGGTGATGGTGCAGGGAAATTCTTTGAGCCAGAAAAACCAATTATCCATTACATTTTCAAGGGATCTATATGAAGATACAGTCTTTTCTGGAGACAAAGTGGTACTATGGAAGGTTCATTCAAAATGAAGGCAGCTAACTTGCGAAAAGATTTTGATTAGCCAAAATTTCATGCTTGGAAATTTACATCATTTCTTAATCTTGTTTCATAAAAATATACTGCCATATATAAGTGTTTAACATCACTTTTGTAGGAATTTGATCCAGTTTAACACATAGTAAATTGGTTATGTGAAGGCTGATCGCTTTATGCTACTCTGTCTGTTCCTAATACTCCGCCTGTCTGACATTCCACTCTGCCCACATGTTCCATCCCTGACATATAAAAATATAAATTCAAGATGAGATTAGGACCACCCTGGAAATTCTGCCTTTTTATTCTTTTAACAAGAATACTGTATTTTGGCTTTCAAATAAGTTAAGAAAAAAGAAAGATGATAAGAACTCATTTGCAGATGATATGGAATATGTACCTGGATGGATTTGCAGCAAGAGTCTCTCTGTCTGAGTGGAGTTACAAGGCTCGTGTCATGTTGTCAGGGTCACGTTGAACAGAAGAGCAATGGGTTTGTTTTTAAGACAGCAATCTTGTCAGTGAGAAGTACAGAAAAGTTTCCCAGGTGATCAAAGTACATTTTTAACTAGCTGATTTAGGGAGCTAATATTAATTTGAGGGGGATTTGGGTCAGATATGAAAAGATTTAATCCCCACATAGTTAAGCCTCCCAAGAGCTAATTTAAATGGAGACTGATCTGTCAATTACAGCATTGCTTCCCTACACAGTAGAATTTCTGAATTATTGAGATTTAATTTAGCTTGAAAATTTGTTAAAGTACTCTGTTACTAGTTCAGATAAAATGGAAGCAAATGACTGAATTGAGAAAGAAGTCTGGTTCTTTTTTTTTTTCCACACTCACCGTGGATGGATTCTTTTGACTTAAATTGTATTTGGGGAGCTTGCTCAAGGTTGGTGATGGGTTTGTATTTTTGGTCAAAAATGCAGATTCAAGGCAAAGGAAATTAGCTTTGAAGTTTCCAATTTATAGAACCTGATTTTTAAGCTGGCAGAAAAAGAAGTCTAGATGTCTAGTGTCAGTATTTTTCTCCTGAAATCAATTTGTTCCTTTGAAACAAAATTTAGCTTCTATACCTGAAGAAAATTTTGAAGAGCCTACCACTTCCTGCACTCCCAAATTAAACATATATCACAGTGACCAAAACAGTTGGTTTGACCAACAACAAAACATTTTTTGCTATTCATTTCTATGTCAAAACTTGATGTGTTTCATTTCAGATTAGTCTAGAACAACACCTTTGACTTGAGGGTGTTCACATATCAGCTCCAAGAATCTATTATTTGTGCTACTCTCCTCTGGGAGTCTGGCCTTTGAGAAGAGACCTTGGTAAAAACTGACTTGTGCAACTAGCCCGACTGATCGCAGAAAACATTCAATTATGAAAAACGCCCTCCTTATGTCCAAGTTTAGTTAAAATTCATGTCTTTTGAATCTCGTTCCACACAACAAATGTTTGCCAGACTCCATAGTGATAACGTAGCAGTGTTTTAATAGCATTAGAGAAGACAATGACATAGGCAGCTGCCTTAAAATGCCAGAAGTTTTGCACTCACTCACTAATAAATACAGCTCAGTCTTGGCTGATTAAATGTGGAAGTAATTTATCCAGTCGAAATGCTGGGTCTTTTGCCAGGATTTCCGTGTCTGTGTGTGCTGGATTGATCAAGAGTATATGGCGTGCTAAGATGGGAATCTTTGCTAGGTTTGGGATAACATTTCTCGTTTGTGACCCCTACTTGTTCCTAGATTGCTGCCACTCAGTGTAAGCACATTTTCAAAAAAGAAGAGTAGGGTGCAGTTGTCTTCTAATCTGTTGGTGTATTCAGCCTTCTGAGTCTTTATTGTCTTCTGCTTCTGCATAACACTTTGCAGCATTCATTTCCTCTGAAAAAAAAACCTGGCTGCCACACTTCATTTCTCCTTGGTCAGCTTCCCATTGGGCATTTATCAAATTCCCCTTCAAAGTGGTGTTAAGGTTCCTGTTAATTTCAGTAAGCACTGGAGCAGATTTTTGTGCTGTACTACCCCATTTGTTTTATGGTGGCAGGTTGTTCTGGGTCCTTGCACTTTTCAGTCTCTGAAGGCTTTTGAAAGATGCCTACCTCTCTCTCGGTGCCTGTTCTCCCCTTCCTTTCCCTTCCCATGTTCCTCTGGAACTGAAAGGGCTCAAAAATGTACCCAAACCATTGCTCAGTGACAGGGGGCATTTGCTCCCCTGCCTGTCTGGCCATGTAGCAGAGAAGGGATCGGGGGGCACGGGGGGCACAAGGCCACTGAGTTTTTGGTGAGAAATTGCTGGAGGCACCAGGAAATTTTTGCTTGCTGATATGAAGCAGCAACTTGGCCATGGCCACAAACAGGTCAGAAGAGAGATCAGCTACTTTAGGATCCCAGTGAACAAGATTACCAGGGAAAGCTAATGAAGTTTTCTCTACAACATGGGCTAGCTGAACACCGTGCTCTCCACTAAGCAGATCAGAGCTTGACTGTGGGATGAGGGCACAGCATCCCTTCTCCGACAAATTGGAGCACTTGGTCACTGCTCGTAGCCTTGCAGAGCAGTGCTCACCTTGGGGCACAACATGACTCTACTTAGGGCCATCAGGAGTTTGATGGGAAGAGCAGGCATTACTCAAATTTGTTCTGCATGTCCCTCAGCTGAATACACCTTTCTAGCCAAGTTCTTGCTATTTGTGTGCAAGAATGTGAAATTTGCTATGTCAGTCCTTTTTTCCCCCCTTTTCCTCCTCCACATTTATTTGTCTTTTCTGAAGTTTAATGCACTGTAGCCAGTTTTATAAAATATGAAAGTAAAGATCCAGGCTTGTCTATGTTATAATTAATTTCTTTTACTTAGCACTAGAAACTTCCTGTGGCTGCAAGATAGATAAAGGACAGAGAGGCTCCAGAGCCAAAGGTGTAATTCTGTATTATCCAGTTATTTTTTAAACTTTTTTGCTAGGAATAATTGCTGAAAACAGCGCTGCTGGTAAAAGCAACGTTAATGTTTATACCAATATAAAACACTGCTAATAAGGGACTTTGTTATATAGAAACAAGCAAAGTTGGTTTTCTTTATTTTGTTCCACTTCCTTCAAGAGCCTTTAGATAATTTGGAGATGGAGATTAAGCAAAGCTTGGAACATTGCTTTCCCTTTAATCCTTAGATCTCTCAGCTGACTCTACATTTTGTTTGCATGCTGAAAGGGAAAAAAATATTTTCCTGGCAGGTTGAGAATGATTTTTCCATTAATCTTTTCTTTTGGAGCCAAGATACATTTTTTCACAGAGATCTGATGTGACATAATACTGTACCTGGAATTTCACACTGAAGAGAGTGGAAAAACATTCTCAATTCTTACCACAGCAAGCACTCACAACTGGGCTACAAACCCTCCAGCAAATCCAAGAAGCCAAAAGAGCAATTTAAAAAGGGGACAGGAAGGGAATATGAAATGTCATGTTATTTATTAAGGACTTTCAAAGATAAATTGATAGAATATGGTATGTAGTGGTACAGGCCAACAGTTATCTTACTTGAAAATTATCTCAGCAATTTGAAATCCTATTAATTAAAAAAAAATGCACATCAGGGCAGAATCTCAAAGTGTAAATGTGAGGAGCAATAGAAATGTTTCAGATTAATGCAATTCAAAGCAGAACAGAAACTGTTTCTGCAATTAAATACATATGTACACGATCTTGGCTTTATGAAAGTTGATAGAACCCGCCCATCTCCCTATTTTTGGCTTATCAATGTTTTCTTTCAACATTTAAAGTGTTTTCTTCAAAGCCCAGAGCTGGAGCATTTCCAGGCAGTTTAATTGTCCAGATGTGGAGTGGATTTCCTAAGTACTTGCAGCATGGGGAAGACATGACGGTTTTGCTTGGAAGACAATGAAAAAAAGAGAAATATTTTCAAATTCTGACTTGATTTTTAAAAAGGACTTGCTGGAATGTGTCTTGAAAATTCAAAGGCCTCAACAGACAAATACATCTGTCATGGTATGCATCTCACCATGGTTCTGCACTGAATTTATCTGTGGCTGCCTGTGCATTCACAGGCACAGCCATTCTGAGTTGGTTTTGCACCCATGGTAAGGCACAGTGAACAAACCATTCAAATTGCTTTTATTAGAGTACTAGATGGCTGCTCTTCCCCTTGAGGCTGCGCTACCCCCTGAGGAACAGCTCTGTGCTGTGTTTCTTGGTACTGGAAATCTCCAAACAATACTGAAGTAGAAGAGAGATTCAACAAAAAACATTATCCTATCAAATATTTTTCCAACACAGGGAGATTTCTTGGTTACAATACACCATAGATAGTGCTTACCTGAAGTTGCCCAAACCCTCCTGTGTTCTCCTTGTCAGTCAAATTTGCCAGCTACCAAAAGCAAGCTGCATTTCATGCTCTCATGCTGCGTTGAGATTGCAGTATCCCTGCAGTATCACACCCATGTAGGAAAGGACCAGGAAAGGATGGCATTTCTTATCTTTTTGACACTGTTCTGGTGGTATCCATCCTACTAGCGAGGCTTATTTTGTGGAGAGAAATATTGAGTGAAACACCATTCCAAAAATCCTCTAATCACAGGATCTGGGTTTTTGATTGGTTTGAATTTTCAGCTGTACTTGTTCAGCTACCAAGGTAAGACTAGACAGCCCCAAATGTCCTCCCTTTAGCCCTCACACATACACCAGTATCTGTTCAATCTGCCGTCACGCATTGCTTCATTTAACGCTTCATTTAATACGTTTTCAGGCCACGGGGCAAAACCAGCCTTGGTGTAAGTGAACACCGCCCTCTAAAACTCTATTTCTGCCTGCATATAGCATGCCTGATCTTGGCCTGAAATTTCCAGAGGTTCAGTCCACTGAGGCAGCCAGGAGGGTGCTGGTGACTTCCTGGTGGGATGGCACCTTGCTTACACAGGGCTGGCATGAGATTGCTTCGTCAGGTCACTGACAGCTACCAAAGGAGGCACCTGGAAGAGTGGTTAGATGGGAGATTCTATCATAACAAAATTTTTTGAGCTAGTCAGCCTTGACTATACTGAGGAAATACAGAAATTATTGGTTTGTGCTCCACTGCCACCTGTACAGGCAGTATTTTATAGTGATGGTGTAGAGAAAAGCTATGAGTCGTAATAGCTGCCCTTCTTTCAAAATACCCACTGCTGGGTGAGTTGTTTCAGGTGTTGAAGGGCTGTGAGCTGTGTAACTGCAAGCAAACACGGCTGTTGTGTGCAGTGCCTTTGCATGAAGCTAGCCTGTAGAGAATATGCATTGAGTCATATTCTGCATCTTATGCTGAAGTCCTACACACTGCTTCGTTCTCCTGAGAAACTCATGCTCACAGCAGGGAAACTGCTGTAAATGCTCCATCTGTATCACCCAAGGCAGAGCCCAGCTAAGCTCCCCCACCCACCCCAGCTGAGAGAAGCAGCCACTTCCTACATATGAGTAATGAAAATGTATTTTATACATTAAAAATTCTAACAAATGTCAGCCCCTTTGCTGTATGTCCTGGGCCCCATGTAGGCTTACTGTGCTGTATTTATACAACTTTCTGCTGAACTGTTTCTGAGAATTGGAAGTGTGAAAATAAATAGAAAAGTTATATGTAAGAGAAAACCTGCTGCCTGTGTCTGAAATCAGTTCTCAAGTCTGTGGCTGGCTAAGTCTCACCCTGATGTTATTGTGTGGTTATGGATTTTGGATGTTCCCTTTGCTGGAATCAGTGACGCCAAAATGTACCCGTTCTGCAGGTCTGCTAAGGGAAAAAACAACCGTGTACCGCTGCTGAATGCAAGAGTCAAAACAGGGACCCTCTTTTTGGCAAAATCCGTCAGGCTCCATCAGTGTTATAGCCGGTAGGAAAAGGCCGGGGAACTTGTGTAACATTGCAGCCCAAAACAGAGCCATAACACACAAAAACAGTAGAAAGTGAGACAAATATTCCTCAGTAGCCATTTTTCTCTCCCCTTCTGTCTGTTCTCTCTCCTTAAACCTTGCAATTTTCCTTTTTCTTTTTATCTTTATATTTCTTTCATGCTAATTTTATTTTCCATCTGGGAGGAAAACATGTGATTTTGCTTTGTTCACTGAAAGAGCTGGCACTCTGCTGGGAGTGATCAGGGAGCAGTCTGAGCAACATGCATGCATTGCTAGGTGTTGTTATAAAGTTAATTATAAGCCCTTTGGTTTCATAAGGATTTTTTAGCTAAGCTATAAAACAGAGGCTGTGTCTATTTATGGTCCTTAAAAATCTTTCACCGTGACCCACTACCCTGATCAAATGTCAATCCTTATTTTCTGGAATCTCATTTTAAATCATTGATTATGGCTAACATGAGAGTGTTACAATCCACATTTTATTTTAGGAAAGCCAATAATGCAGTGGCAGGTGACAAAATACCCAGTACATCAAATATTTCTGCTAAAAGAATAGTTCTATGCCATCCTTGTCTGCATTAGCAGCCCTCTAGCAAATGTACTTCTGTAGTAGGCAGATGTAGTGGCCAGCAACAGGCATATATGAAGTGAAGGACTTTTCCTCCCATTTGCATCTACAGCCCAGCTTCATAAAGGGTCTTTGGGACCATGCTTTTGCTAGGTGCCTCCCTTTCAGTATTCTGTCTGCTTCCAGATCCATTTTTTATCCCTTCGTGTTGACTGGCACTTCAGTACCTGTGCCCTGCCCTACAAGTCTGTAAATTCTCTGTGAGCATAAGCTGTGACAAACTGATTTTGTCCTCAGGAGCCGAGTTATGTCTTCTCACACCCCTGCAAGACCTCCATGCAGGCGTTGGGTGCTGCAGACCCAGACCATCTTCCCTCTCCTTCTGCAGGAAGGCTGAAACACCTCTTGCAGATCTATGCCTGACTTTCCCTGGGCTGAGGGAACCCCATTGGGGTCGTAGACAGGGCACAGGGATTCTGTATTTTCTTTTTTTCTCTGGTAGCAGAAACAGATGTCTTAGAACCATTTCCACAACTGAATGCCTCCCCATAGGGGAGTAGTTGTACAAGAATAACTCCCTGTAGAAGTCATAAGTGTTGTGCTTTTGGAACATCTTTCTGCATGGTGTTCATGCCACCACAGTTTGGCCATCAGTGTTTCCTCTTCTTCCTTCCCTCTTTCTAGTTCTGACCACATCCCTTGGCAGCTCCTATACATTTATCCTTCTGACATGAATTAATGCAGATAGTTACTATAGGGAAAATAGGCAGAGAGCTATTAATTTAGTGGAACACTTCTTTGATCTATTCAATTTGTCTAGTTGATGCAATCTGCTTTGGCTCTCCCTTTCCACAACAAAAGGAACAGCCTTAGTGATCTGCCAGTTTGCACTGCCCTTATTTCATAGCCCCTACTAGCAGGTCTGGTGCTTTTAGTATTTCCTGACATCACACTTCACTGTTGCAAGAAGAATTCGTTTCTTCCAAAGTTTACAAATGTATTTTGAAATCATGCATGTAAAGCTTTTAGTTGACATTATTATTGTCATTGCGTGGGAAGCCAGGCCAGCAGTGGAAATGTGGGAACTCTTGAATGCAAGAAATCCAGGTGGAATTTTGGTGTAGAGACCCCAGTTGTACAAATTATCTCACAGTTTGGTAAGAAAAATTATGACCAGTGCAATTTGTCTATTACTTGCTTGCTTGTTTTTGTTGTTGTTGTTTTGTTTTCTTTGGGGTTTTTTATCTGCCTTATTTTTTTAATAAAATGAGGTGTCATTATTGCCAGAATGGCATGTTTGAAGGAGTCAAAATACCAAACGGTCATTTTGGGTAAGACGACCCTCACAGTAATGTCTGCATTTGAGTTCACAGACTCACTGCAGAGATAAGAACTTCTGCAGTTTCTTAACCCAAAGAAACTTTGAGGCTGGTCATCATCTCAGCTCCCAATTGAGCTAGATAAACAAACATGTACACATGTGTGGAGATGCACATACACATGCCTGTGTGTAGATGTAGTCTACAATATGTGATCCAATGCCTGTGACTTGCCCCTCACATCTCTTTGCCTATCCCTGGCACAAGTTCTCCTAGTGGGTTATGTCTTGCTGGGAGACTCAAAACAGCCTTTTCAGTTACTCAGCTCTGTCTGTTTAAAATTGGGCTTTTAATTTAAAGTCTTCTACAAATGCATATCTGCTCTTACACCTTCAGGGTCTTTATAGTTTCTCACACAAACTTCAGAGCAAGGTTGGCTTTCTTTAGGCATGTGTCACTTGTATTCCTGCTCAATACTTGTGCCTGGAGGAATTCACTTCTTTGAAGCAATGCTCTGGGATAGTGCTGGCAATGGCTGTGGCCATGACTCCCCAAACTTACAGGCATCTGCTGTACTGCAAATCTGGGTGTACCGTGATGCACAGTGGATGTGATCACATGGCAAACCCTGCATTGGCTATAGTGTGCCCCACTTCTGGGGTAGCCTGCAAGGCTGCCAGACTATCTGCTTACAAATCATACACAGGTTGGTATCATGCCAAAGCTATTTGTCAGGCAGCTAAAAGATGTATGTGCTGGTCCATGTGAAGATCAGGTGACTATAAAGGCAACCTCTTTTCTAGGCTTTGCTTATAACCTGGGAGGCAGCTAATATTTGCAGTCTTCAACCCTCTTAAAAGGCCTCCCCATCCTTTCTTCCATGAATTTAAGCCCTTGCCATGAGTTTTTTCCAGGCTGAGTTCTTCCTAACACCCTGCATGCATGGCTCTCAACCCCAACACAAGCCAGTTCCAATGGCTTCTGCTCTATTTTAATGGGTCGACTCCCACATCTCCAGGCAACAGTTCTGTGAAATAGATAGATACTACAGGAACAGCAAAGTGTGAATGCTCAAGTAATGATACTACATATTTTTCTCAATCTGAACTTATTTCCAGGGTCTCTCATATGCCAGCTTGCATTTGATTTAATATATCTGGCTGTGTCATTTGCACATACACTTTATAGGGAAATACCAGCTGATACAAGTTCAAAGGGCTGTGGACATCACTCCAAACCTGTGGGAGTCAGGCACTAGACATCTCTGCTGATCTGGACCATTAAGGGGTGTTAATACAGAATTAATAGTGAGAAATACCTAACCCCCCTCTTGAAGACTTGTGCTCTATTGCCAAAGAGCTACGTTCATCTCACAGCCATTTAGGAGATATATTTAATGCTACATTTCGGTGGATGAGAAGATTTAGGGTCTCCCCAATATTGGGGAGCCAGTGGTACTGCGGCCGTCTCCTGTGCTGGTCGTGGCAGCCCTTGTGCAGCCGGACAGACGCCGTTCTGCTGCTCCCCTCTGCTGTTCAGCGCGGAAACAGCACGTTCGCAGCCGGGCATCCTCCCCCAGACTCCGGAATATTTTCCCTTTATCTGGTTTTCCTCTTTCTTGGACCAGGTGTGGGAGGGGTGTGGGAGGGGAAGAGAGCCGAGCTGACACTGGATGTGTTTATTGTGCTTGGCAGCTGGCTCCAAATGAAAAAGGAAATAGTGCTGATTTCCTACACACTGTAATTCTCCTTTCTGACCTTTCTCATAGATAGGGAAGAAGAAAGATATTTTGCTGGAAAAGCAAAATAAATGGGACACAGAACCAGAATTGTGGCAGGGGAGATACTGGCTAAATGTGCAGTGCATGGCAATGGGTTGAGGCAAAGAAGCTTTAAATGTTTAGAGTCAAGGTCAAAGGAAGGCTGTGGTTCAAGTTCAGATTTAAAATGTTAACACATTAACATGTATTGCTTTCTCAGGATGTAAGTTCCCTTTAAATGGGAATCTCTGAATGAGCCTTTGTCATACTGATTGAACTGTAAATAAAAAAATTCAGATGCAACTCTTCTTCCCTCTCCTCCTAAAGATCCCTTTCAAATGCTTCAGTTTTGAAATGTTGGATTCCAGTTTAATTCAAATGGCAAGCAGAGTCAAGGAAAAGGCACTGCAACATTAGATAATTAGAAATGATAAAATGACACCCTCAGAATTTTTAAGACTGGCAGTTTAAGTAATCATTGCTTATAATAGAATTAATCATCTAGATTGTATCGACTTGCATTTCTTTCTTCAAATCAAATCCTGATGCCAAGTCATTCTTTATGTGTAAAAAGGAAAGAAACAAACAAAATCTCCACCCATTTTACTCTGTGGTCCTCATGTGAGTAAACAAAACACACAGCTTGGAGAGAAGACAGACATTGCTTGCTATCTTCTTTTTTTCTCTCTCTTTTTGCTGGATCAGCCATAACTTACTGCATTTTTTCTAAAGCTTGACTGGCATTTGCAAGTTTTTCACAATGGGCCAATATTTCTGCAATTCCAGGCTACCTCCACTCTCTCCTTTCACTTTGTGCTCTTTTGTCAGAGCTGACACCAATAAACTCGAGGGGACTCAGATGTAAAAAGTTGGTACATCCTCTGGATTAACACCCTTCCACCTAGGAGGGATGGAAATGGTGTGATGGCATTTGGACTCTGCTCACCTGTAAACACCCAAGACAGAGAGGGCTACAAAAGGCCTGGGCAGTCTGACATTCCTTCAGGAAAAGCAGCACATTCCAGTCTTGAACAAATAAATACAGTGAAATGAAAGGTCTCCTTCTTCAGCTGCTGAGTCAGACAGCAGTGTGCAAGCAGGCGAGATGTTAATTGATTTTCTGTGTTCAAGTGCTCTGTCTTTTGTGGCCACTTGGTCCATTTACTGTTTTTTTCCAGGATGGAGGAAAAAAAGGTACACTGAGAATGCAGAAAGAGCTGTGGAAGGACATGGATTTCTGTGTGGATTGTCACACAAAGGGCCATGCTTCAGAGAGAAAGAGGTTGACTTGAGTCTGCTCTAATCCCTGCATTAGACTACCATTCTAAACTAAAGTGGCTGCACTATGATTATATTTAACTCCTCCAAAAAGAAAGTGAACTTGGTTAAATTGAAATAGTTTAACTTCAGATAGGAGCATCCCTATGGGAGTTTAATGTGGTTAAACCTTAATCACATTTATGTGTAGATGTGGCTCTTAGACAAATGTTTTTGTGGTGGACTTGGTAGTGCTGAGTTAAGAACTGGACTTGATGATCTTAAAGGTCTTTCCCAACCTAAAAGATTCTGTGATTCTGTAAATTAATTATCTGCAGTTTCACCTCTTTGATAAATTTGGATGGATTTTCCCATATAACCTGACATCTAAAAATCCCTACTATGGCAGATCTAGGGTACATTTTGCTTCTTGAAGGCCCAGAAAGACTTTCCAATACATTTAATAGAAGAGAAGTTTAATGTGAACAATCAGCAAAGCAAAGAATTAATAACAATATGGTCACAGGCTGTAAGAAACAGAGTCATGTATTTTATAGTCCCAGGTTTCAGGTATTCCATGATCCGTTCCTCAGAGCAAAGATCAGACTCAGATCTGTTGTTTGAAAATACAGATTGCTGGAAGCTGCGTGAGTAGAGACTGCCAGACCTCTATTAATTAACGTAGGCTGCATCTTGTCTTTGTGACAAGTCGCAGTCAGCATAATGTCAAAAACCATGCCTGCTGACTGCATGTAGTGAAAATGGGGGGGTGCAGCCTCCCCTTCCTTCTCAAATCATAACACTGCCTTAAAGTGAGTATAGCAGGGGTTGCTTTCATTTGTTTTCGAGCTTCTGAGTTTCCTATCTTCAAGCTTTTCTGAATTGCAGATCAAAAAAGAGATATTCCCATGATTTCAAAAGCATAAGCTTTAAGTAAATCCCAAAATTTGTGAAAATGTGAAAATAGCAGTTCTGTACCTCCCTGCATGCCAAACAAGCCTGCACAAAGGATTTCATTTAGATAGGTTATCATTCCTTATTATCTATCCAGCACTGACAGTGGCTGTAAAACCCCTAGAAATGGTGGCATTACCATTTATTCCATGTTCAGCTCACAGAACATACTCGTGACATGAAAATACCATAGAATTGAAAGGTAATTACCGCCATTATGTAACTCCTTAGCATCCAGAAGCAGAATTAACAGTTTGAGTGGTGCCTATGAGAAAACCAGAATACATTTCAGTAAGCCCGTCATTTTTTATCTCTTAAGTAACCTTAAAAAAAATTGAACTGGCTTAGTCAGTGTGGGTGGAAAAAAGAAATAGCAAGTTCTTATAATCTTCACTATGATGATAATACATGTATTACTTCATTTAAATAAAATCTCTGAACAGCACCTGGAGTTTTACAGAGAAATCCTGCACTGGGGATTTGTATGCAGCACGCTTGCATATGAAATGTCAGAATTGCATGGACAAAGACAGCAGTGAAATTTCAAAGGTGATGGAAAAGACAGATGGCTGAGCAGAATTGGTCTGCATTGCCATGGAGAAAAGCCTGGTGCCATTCTCAGCAATCAGTGCTTGAGCTTGCAAGAGTCTGGCTGCTATGGAAGCATCTCAGCCAACTCCGGGTGTTGCAATATGCCAGTTTTCCAAGAAACAGATTGATGTACAGTGTGTACTATTTTTTTATTTTCCTAAGGGAGGAGGGGAGAACTATCTATGGATTAGGGTTTGTCACTTGGCTTTAAATTTCATCTTACCAATGCATTTATTGACACCTAGGAAGATTTCTTTGAAATAGAGATGATATTGTGAGTACTGACATAACCTCCTTGAAATTACTTCCCCCTCCCCTCCTGGGAGAGCAGAAAATCACTATTTGTACAGAGTCTACTTATTTCTACTCACTGTTATGTATTTAATCTGTGTGAAAGGCCCCATGTTCCTTCCCTGAGACTGATAAAAGTGTTGATCTCTGATTTTCAAGGACTTCTTTTGAAGGCTTGTCTTTTTGAGGGGACTGCACTCCTGAGAGGTCTGTGCAAGAGTCAGTTAGAGCTGATGCCCATGCTATGAAGAGGTTCCCCTAGGGTCAGGCTCGAGGCTACATCTGATTATAACCAGGATTGGGAGGGAAGCAGTCTGGAAGCCCAGACTTCAGGGTTTGGAGTAATTGCTGAGCAATATAGGGAACAAGAATTGAAAGGAAGTGAGAATTTTCCCTAAAAGGAAGCATGAAAGCTTTCTGCCTTCCAGGGCTGCAATCCTCTGGAAATATGAAGATCTACCAGAGAGAGTTTAAAGAGTGACTCAATCTGAATCTGTATCCGCAAGCAGTGGGTGCCAAAAAAAAAAGATAGTTAAGTCAAACTAGTCTAATTTCTGTCCATTGTTTTTTCTAAAACATTTGAAGATTGTGAAAGTTTCCATTTAAGAAAAAGCAGCTAGATGTGAAACTCTGTTATGGGCATTTGAGTGGCAGTGGCAGCACATGAAATGTGAGCAATGTGTTTTTAAGTGGCAAACCAAATGGATGGTGAAAGCACAAGCAATTAAGTGATTGGCCCGATAAGTCAACATTGTAATTGTGGGAAAATGCTGAACTCCTGGTAGGAGACTAGGCTGAGATTGTAGAGCAAAACACTCAGTAAAGGCTAAATCCTTGACAAGACAATCAAAACACAGCCTGAGAGGAAAGTCCCCAGCTATGGTAAAGCTCACAGCTTATGGGCAGTTCTCTGGGACCTCACGCCTGGTAGCAGACCCAAGGCAGAAAGTGGTGTGAATCTCCAACAGACTATATAAAAAACATGAGCTGCTCAGACTGTGCAAACTCCCACCCCAGCCAATACCGTGCATTTCGGGACCAGTACTTCCATGGCTTGTGGTCCCTAGGAAGAGATGGCAAGTTCAAGGGGGTGATAGCAGTGCCATGGGTGACGAAGGGGTCCCAGCATGACAGTGTGTGGAGCAAATGCCAACAGATAGGATGTGGATTCATTTTCAGTTGAGTGGGAACATGCAAGCTATTGTGATTTCAGAAGCAGGGATCTTACAGTACTGGATGAGCAGCTATATGTGGGAAAACTCAAATGGTATAGTGGTAGCAAAAGCCCCTCTGAGAGTCTGATATAGCCTGTATCAGTTTTGATGGCAGATAGGAGAGAAAAAGGCCATATGCTAGAGAGATGGGGGTGGAAATGACATACACTGCAGCTCAGCAGTACTCCCTTCTGTTGCTTGGGTCTAGACCATTATAGCTGAGGTCACTCCTGTTCAATTTCTGGACTGCAGGATGTTGAATCTCTCCCTAACCCTGAATCTTAGCGCTTCTCCAGGGAGCAGATTCTGCGAAGGGAAGACACTGGGTTAAAGGATGTCTCTCTTCCCTTGTTTTGACAGAGGAGAAAATACTTTGCCTAAGAGCAGCCCTTGGTTTTGGCTATGGATCCTGTCTTCAGGAGACCCTTATTTTAAAAAGAGTTGAGGAGAAGGGTGTCCTCTTTCCTTTTCAGCCTCCTCTCTCCTGGACAGTTCAGGGTCTGGGAAAAAGACACAAAAGACAGGAGTAAGCGATGTCTCCTTTGGAGGAAAGGGGAATGCTGGCCCAGAGAGGCCTTCAAGGCCCAAATCTGGCCATTGTCTGCAATTCTCCCATTGGGACCTCTAGAAAACATGCAGTTTCAATAGGGCAGTTAATGTTCCAGATGAAAGTGTGGAAAAGAGAGTTGAGATAAAAATTCATTAAAAATGGGATGCAATCATGCAATAGTAAAACTTCAGTGTCATTTAACTTCTGTGTAAACAGAGCAGGGTTTTGTTCTCATGGTTATCAGGGGATGGACTCAGGAAGCCGAATTAAGTTCTTGGCACTGTTTCTGATTCACTTAGTGGCCTTCGGGAAATTACTTAATTGTGGGGTCTTGCGAATGCTGAGTGCATGCTGAGGAGCATTTGTTTCCTCTAAAGCAAAGGGGAGTTTTTGGAGCAGAACATGAGCTCAGCACCTCAGAGGATCAAGATGTGCTCATTGAAAAAATACACACCCCTTATCTTTGTAGCTTGCATAAAGATAGAGTTCAAGAATCCAGGGTGCTAGTATCCTTATCACCCACAAAGTAAAGAGGATGGCTTGCTGGGGATCTGTGAGAAAGCCAGCTATAAAGGGCTGTAATTGAATTAAAGGATGGACTGGCTTTGTTGAAAGAAAAGGGAACAGAACCACTCAGGCATATGGGCTCACATTGTGAAACAAATTACAGGCTGACACATCCGCTAATAATCTGTGCTTCGGTGCAATAGACAGGAATAACTCAAAACCTCTGTGGCTGGCAAAGGGGAACCAAGAGTAATGGGGGAAGCTTGTTTCCGCTGAATCCCATCCCACACCCGCTGACAAGGTCATCTGATCTCAGCTAAGGCTGGGTGGAGGGCGATATGCCAGTGAAAGTGCTGTGCTGGTAAGGCAGATCCCAAAGGGGACATGTGAGTGTAGGAACTGAGGGTTTTCTGGCTGGAGGTGAGGCAGATGCTGACAATGTTGGCAGGACAGAATTAAGTTACCTGCCTGTGGCTAATAAATTATCTGTGCAATCCAGTGCACACTGAATACTGCCTGGGCAGAAGCGTATTCTCCCCAGAAACAGTTTCTCCTAATAGTTTCATTCCACTGAAAATGAAGAACACTTTTTCTGTTCAAGATGGTTAATTCTTCCGACGGTGCTGCAGGGACACACAGTTCCCACCAGCATTGCCTTGGCATCCTGTGAGCCTTCATACCAATGCTCCCAGTATGAGGTGCCCAGGACATGGTGTTACCCATCCTGCAAAATGTGAGAGCTTTCCATAGTGGAAGGTTAAAGTCTGATCCTACAGAGATCATGGACATTTCCTGTATTTTCACTGCAACTGGCTGCGTTTTTTAGGTGGTTTTGTTCTGCACCTTAGGAAGCCAGCTACCATAGGTGCCCAGATAAATCCCTCTGGGCAGTGTGCATCTGTGTTACACACACTGGAAGTCCTGTCTGGCAGAGCTGGACTGCACTGAGGCCTTGTGATGTACATGCAGGCTTGGTAATGTGTGTTTTTTCAAGCCAGAACAGCAGATATCCTCAATCAAGCAGATTTCCCTGGCTTCTCTATGCCAAGCCTCTAAAATCCTTTGTGTTCCTCCTCTGACCCCATGCTTTCGCTTTCCCCAGGCATGCCATCCTTGGATACAGACAAGCCTTAAACAGCCTACAGCGAACATGAACATCAAGAAAATAAGTCTGTTCAGCTGTGTGCAGGTCATGGGTTCAGAAGATCAGCCACATAAACACTGATAGAACAAATGGATTTGTTTCATGACATTTAGTCATGAAGTGATATTTATGTTAAAACCTCAGTTACATTTTTAAGATGTGGTGCTAATTTCACACATATATAAATGCACTACATACACATAGATACACACAGACACTGGTAGAAATTCTGTGTTCATATGAAAAAGGTATAAGAAACTGCTTGCTAATTAAAACTAGAACATACATTCAA
>JAWWLV010000088.1:35072124-35104885 GCA_035041135.1 Platyrinchus mystaceus | reverse complement strand
CATGTTTTGAGTGACACCACCAGATACTTCCTAAATAGTTCCACTTCACTGGTTGTTTAACCAAAGACATTTGAAAGTGTTCGTTTGCCTTTTTTTGCTATTGAGCTGTGATGTTCCAGGAGCTTCAGAAAGAGATGCCTCTTATAACTGTGCTAGGAACTGCTGTCATTGAAATAAATGAGAGCAAAATTTGGCCCCATCTGTTCTACATAATCTAGTTCCTAAATCAGGAAAAACAGTCAGTAAGAAATGACAGCCAATATTTTATTTTTGTGGGAATTTGCTGAAGCATAGAATGGAGACTAACATGCTAAAGATGTTGGTTTCATCTAGGATGATGTTGGAGACTTTTTTTAATTAATTTTTTGGGTAAAAATGTATCTAAAGTATTAAAGTGCAAGTTAGTTTTACTTATTGTCAAGAAAGAGACTGAGAATAAGTGGTCTTCAACACTGTGGTTTTTAGGCAGGATAATTAAAGGTGAGCAAAAAAGAGACAACAGATGTGGTGCTTAAGCACTGAAGAACATCACACTGTCTTAAATAAAGGAAAAGCAACATATTTTTACTGAGTAAACTACTTGAATAGCACTAACTCCACTGGCCTTAAGGAGGCCACCTCTGGTCTGTGGGTGGCTGTTCCTTCCCAGTTCCTGAATTGGCTTCTTGTCGAGGTCTGCTCTGTCCTGCTGTGCCAGAACTCTGCACTTTGCCGTGAACAGGCTTTGCCTGGTGGTGCCATGGAGCTCACATAATTCTCTCACTTTTGGAGGGGTGCTAGAGTTGCCAGGGATAAGTTTGCTAAAAGACTCTGCGACAGAAATGTCCATACATGTGAAATTGCTCTAGGAACCAAGGGACATGTTACTGTATTGCACTACAGCAGTGGACAAGCAGGTGTTTTTATGGACAGCGTTTCAAACACTGTTGTCTGAGACGAAGGAACTCTCTTAAATATGACAGACCACCTGTAGTTTAAAAAAGTCCATAGATGGTTTTAAGATGGCTCTCTGAGAGTGGTGGAATGCAGGTGTTTCCTCCTGTGGTTGCTCTTGCACAAATGTGTGCCTGCCTGTGCAATTGCACCCCTTCCTCATGGCACAGTCTTACCGGCTGCATGCGATCAGGTGCAGGTGAATAAAACAAAAAGTCAATCACTCTGACCAAAATTTCCAAGTCTGCATATATGTGTTGGATATGAGCAGCCTGATTTTGCAGAAGAGCCTCCACATTTCCAACTCCCCTTGAAGTAAATGGAACTGCTGCTGTTTTCTTTGGCAGAGGGAGAATGAGCTCAGCTTTTGTGTGGACAAGGCAGCTCGTAGTGACCGAGGTGCGTGGTTGCCAAAGACCAAGCGTGGGCCTCTCCAGTCTTACTGTTTACCAAATGCCATGGAAAAGACAACAGCCAGTACATCAAAGTTAGGAGGGGGTTAGGAGGTTTTTTGGAATGAAGATCTAAAGTAGTTAGATTATCACTCATCATCAAATGTCCTCAGGCTGGGGAAGAGCTCTATTAAGTATAAAAAGGGACTTTGAATTATTTGCTTATCCTTTTGAAGAACAGAGCAAATTGAGGACCACTGCATTTGGATCCCAGATAATTCTACTATAATGAAAGGCTCAGTTTTGTAATATCAGCATATGACTATTTACACCACTCCTCAAAGAGAAGATCTCCTCTAAAGTGCTTGTTTTTCTGGAAATTATACTTTATGAAATGTCAAACCTGTAAGTGGAATTATTTATAAATAATTTATGTTTATAATACAAGAATGTGTTAAACGTCACAGATTATGAAGCATATTTTTATATAAGAAGTATATGGTTTATCCACCACATCCCAGCACCTCTGCAGTTTACCTTTAAAAATATTATTGAAATACATTTATTTCAACGCAAAATTAAAATGGAAGGACTGGCTCATTTCCTGACATTATGCTATAATATCCACTGGTCCATTTAAATTACAAAAATCTGAATTTGGGTATATTAGTTAAGTCCCTGTGCACTTAGGAACTGAACTGTTGAAAATTTGTAAAATCTAGCAGCTTCTAAAATGTGAAAAGGGCCCCAGAAAAGTTCTGAGTTATATACCATTGGGGGATAAAAATATTTTATTTTAAAACAGTCTTTGACAAATGCCCATCTGGAGCAGGAAGACCATTCTGATCTTGATCTTGGAAACACTTCCACACTCCTACCTAATTTACCAGCATGAATAAGAGAGCACTATACAAGGAGACTGAACTGGACCTTTGTATACCACAGAAAGAGAATGGAGGATATTAAAAAAAAAGGTTTTTGATTAGGGGTTGAGAGTTGGCATAGTAAGGGTTGTTTAAAAAAATATTGTTGGCATGTTGGTGCTGAGATATGAAGAGAGAGAAACTGAGGCTCTGAATTCAAGTAGTGCCACGATTGAGGTGCTGTAGCTTGTTGACTGTGACTGAGCCAGAGCTCCTGTGAGCGCTGAGATATTTCTTGATAGAGCACCCATGAGGCCTCTCATGCAAGGAAAATTTATTTGCCAACACTCAGGATATATGCAGAATATATGCCTTATTTTTAACTCCATTTTTGTACAGCAAGTAATGATTAAAAACCTTTCTGATATAATTAGTACTCTATCAAATTCTCCAGGAGCTCTCATTGCTCTTAAGCACCCAAGTAATTACTATGCTGGGGACCTGCCATGTCCATGAGCTCACCTTGAAATCACATTACTAATAGCAAGACTGATGCTCACTTGAGGCAGTCTTTAGAAAACTGTGACTGATTGCTCCAAAAGCTACCAATAACAGAAAACCTACATGTATCGTCCTGCCTTCTTGCAGTAACCAGAGTACCAGTTACACAAAGATGTGTTACTGCTGACCATGTGTGAGAAGAAAACATATAGGAGCTGCAGTACCTGTGCAGAACCCAGGAGAGCCTGTAGACACAAAAACTACAGATATAACAGGAAAATAGTTTGCGTTACAGCTGTGTGCCTTCATCAGACTAAGCCCTCTCAGCTGTGTTGTGTAATAAGTGCAATCTTAATTTGCCAGCACCTCTTACCTACGTGAATTATCTTAAAGGGAAGTTTCAGTTTCTCAGCCAGGCAGAAAGGAAGTATAGCCCTTTCTCTGGGAAGAGCATTGCACCTGAGTACCAGCATGAAAACTTCCTGGACTTCGTTGTGCTGGGCAGTCTTGCAAATGCTGGGCAGTGTTGCAAGTGGAGCAGAGGGTGGTCACTAATCCCAGAAGCTAAAGGCCCCAGTATTTGGATACTTTAGAGCAGAGAGAAGAATGTTTGGCCAAATGCAATGGAACAAGCCTCTACATCTGTAAACAATCTTGCAGGGTCTTCAGTGAGCTCAGAGGCATCAGATACTCGGTTCCCTGGGCCGTCTCCTGACAACCTCTACATGGGGCAACTCAGAGAAGCCACTTTGCTTGTCCTGGAAAGATGGTAGGCAAAAACACTCTTGTAGAAAACTTCAAATACCTCTGGTTTCAAATGCATCTGGAGTCAGAAGGCTGATGGAAACCTGCAACAGTGTGATACAAATGCCTCCAGCTGATCTGACAAAAGCGTGGGGCTGTTTCAGTGCTCAACAGTTTGTGTCTTAACTGAACCTGTAGAAACTTAAGACACTTTGCTTTCTGCTTCATAAATGCATGATGTCTGCTTTATCAAGCAAAATATTAGCCACAAACTAATGGGCGTGATTTATCTCATTTGGGAATCAGACATACTTGGGGATATATGATGGGTTACATACACATCCCTGAAGGCCTATTAAATTGATTTCACAGTTTAGGTACTGAACAGATCCAAGCAAATGATCGGGGCATATTTTCCACAGAATTAATAAAACAAACAGCCTTTGGCAACTGGATCACTGAATAAGACACATTAATTGGAAACCTACCATTAAACGTGATTGTTAGTACGCTGTCTGCACAGCGTCAGAGAATCAAAGATAACTTCTGGGAAACCCTCTAATTTTTGGATGTAAAATGAGTGTGAAAAGAGCAGGCCAAAACTGTGGACAATACCATGCAGGCCACCTGCCAACAAAGTTTACAGATCACCCAGCAAACTGAAGCTGGACATGTCCTGGCAGACGGAAAGAAAAGTGGAGCTGATGCCAATTTTCCTCAGTATTTATCAACACTATTATAGCACTGTAGCAAGAAAAAAAATCCAGTCAGATGAGTGACAGGGGTTTTTTACATCTTTCTTCCCTTAAAATATATGCCAGGGAAGTGTCAACTGAGACATCTGGGAACTCCTGAGGGACAAACTGTGCAAAAAGTTTAGCTACAATTCATGAAAGCTAGAAAATCCTGGTTTGATTGATATCAGAACCCCAGCAAATAAAGCTGTATCTGGACCAACAGGCTCCAGTGAGCTGGACTTTTTATTTCAGGCTTGAGTGACCTAAAAAGACCAAACCACTGAGAGGGGGAGAGAGGAAAGCACTTTCATAAAATCATAGAATCATTTAGGTTGATGCTGTCCCCTTGGCATAAAAACGCCCTTGGAGGGACTAGGAGATCCTGCCCAGCCAGACAACAGCAGGCACTCTTGGTAAGAGTGAAAACAGCCTTCTGTGACCTGACATGTGTTTTATTTCTGGTGAGGGGGATGAAAGCATTTGTGATGCGCTATGACATTTCTCTCAGTCCTCGAAATGCACTTGACATTCCCACAGAGAACATCATGTTTATGCCTTGCAGGGGGATGGGAGGGTCCATCCCCTTCTCTCTCTGCTGCCCCTGCAGCAGAGCTGCAGCAGAGCTGCAGAAGATTCACATCCTTCAAGGGTCCCCGGTGGGTGCCAGTGGGCTGAGGTGGCACAGGGGGCAAATTCTGCTGCTGTTATTCCTCAGTGTCAGGTTCCCTTCACTTGGAGAGAGAAGGGTTGGGATGCAGCCTTCCATGCAATAGAAATTCAGTATTCTTGAGAACCTTTTACAGCTTTTCCTAATCTTAGTGAGAAATGTTCATTACAGGGGTGATTTTGCAATCCCACAAAAGCCAAAAATGCATTCACAGAGGCCAGACCTGCCCAGCACCAGCACTCCAGCAGACAGCATGGGAAACAGCACAGCTGATGAAAAGTGAGCAAAACCTTACGCTTCTTTTGATTCCAGTAATCCCTTCTCCAGCATTGTTCAAACCCCAGATACACACAGTTTTTCCTAGACAGACGGGGTCAGATCCTCAGCTCCTATCAGCTGGCACTGCTTCACCAACTGCAGTGCAGCTGACGCAGCCGGGCTAATTTGCTCTCACCAAGGATTTGACCTGCCGTTTTCTTCTTGACAGCATCCCTTAAAAGATACATGATGTTCTGCAGGGCCAGGCTAATCTGCTTGTGAAGGAGCATCCATTGTTCATTCTTCTGCCTTTATCACCCGTTCGCTCCAGAAAAGAAGCCCAGGCTGGATGCTGGTGACAGCCCTCCTAAGGCGTGGGTCTTGCTGAGACTCATACTGCAGAAAGCCCCCAGGAAGACGGGAAGCAGCCGTGGCTATTAATCACCCTAGAAACAAGTGATTTGCTATGGGTAAATTTGTGGAAATGGCATGGTACTGTAAAGTGTGACTAAGGCTATTATCCCAGAGCAATGGAAAGTTTCAAAGCACCCCCACCCCCTCTTTCCATGCCAGCTTGGAAGTATGTTAATTATTTTTCTGGGTGTGAATGCTCCATGTCTGTAATAAGTCACTTTAAACAAGCAAGTCCACTGCCCTTTCCATGCAAAGCAATGGTGGACCTTTTAGAAAAGACTGTTGAAAACATCTGACAAAACATCATTTTAGTGATCAAAAAGCTATGATTCAGCAATAACTGATGGAATTGAGAGTGGTTGATTATTTAATTAGAGGTGTTTCCCTGTTGTTCTTGCTGCAGCAGGGATCAATATGATGTAGATGGGCAGTCCTGCAGAGCTCTTAGGCTCTGCTAGCAACGTGTTAGGACAGCAGACATTTGAACTCTGCTGCTCCAAAATTTCTCACTCCATCAACTGTGAAAAATTATTTCTTGGCTCACTGTCAAAAAGCAACAAGATAGGTACACACTTTGTTCCTGCCATCATCCACGAGCTGGGTGGACGCTCTGGCCCTGGGAGTTAACACTCAACTGAAAGCAATCCATTTAGGGCCAACTGATAGGCAATGTTATTGGTGGAAGTTCCTTGTGATGATCCAGTGGTGCTCAATAGCATTCCCAGATCCTTCTTTGTCCCCTCATATTTCACAAGGAAAAAAATTCTCTCTGCAAAGTTGAACTGGATAGTTAGGAATACAGTGGGAGTTTCACTCTCCTCTGAACTATGTGTTTCTGAGTGATGCCATGGGTTTCCCAAACTTTACTTAACATTGGATCACATTGCTCTTCTAAAGGATGGAAAGGTCTGACATAAGCTAATGAGTCCAGAACTGGGCTGCTTCTGATCCTGCTGGTTTTTCTGTTTCCATTTCATGGCCCTGAATTTTCAAGGGCACCTTTGAATGAATCTTTTCATTTGTTTTAAGGCCTGCCTGAATTTTCCTAATGGGCTGAAAATGTATATAGAGAAGGCAGGATGATAACTTCAGAAGGAAAAGTAATGCATCATGTTATTGTGCAGGGAGCACAGAGGTATGCAGAGTTTTACTTTACAAAGACTAGACAGCTTTTTATATAACCAACCTTGAAGCAAGAGCATTACCATAGTAAGAGCTTCACCAATAACTCCTTTAATGCCTTTTAGCAGACTGTATATGTGATATGAACTACAACAACTTTACCATAATTCTATTTAGCTATTCCAAAAGAGAATTCAGGCTACGACTAACAATTATACTAATGCACTATGTTGGTTAATTGAATGAATTTATGACATAAGATAAATGTCAAAGTTCAAAGCCAAGTGTGCATGTGTGTGAGAGAGAGAGAGAATGTATGCAGATAGGGTTGTCGTCAGCTGGAGCACTAAGTATAAGCCTTTGTTACTTTACATCTGGGAAAAGATCCAAAAATCCTTTCTAAGCAATAAATTATATGCTTCTGGGACAGCAATGATATACAAGCAAAGCAGCACCTGTAATGAGCCTGCAACCATCACTGAGACCTGGGAACATTAATTTGGGAGGGAAGAGCAAGAATGTGCCAATGATGCTAGAAAGTCTCATAACATACCCAACCTTGCCTTCTAACTGAAGAAGAGTGCAGAGTAGTAATGAGAACATTATTTTTTCCCTACCAGCTTCCTGGAAAGTATTTGCTTGTCAAAAGTATTTCACAGGGTCACGGTACAATGATTTTCACTAGACATTACTGCTTCTGTCAGCTCAGTCACAACAACTACACTGTGAACTTGAAGTGCATTTAAAAAAATAATTATGAAAGTATGTCTTGATCAATGTTGACTCATTAGTTGCTTAGTATATGCAAAAAATATTATCATCCTTAATTGTCTCTGTGATACTGTGCTCTGAGAGGAATATCCCTCAAAGGAAGCCCTTGGGAGAAAATGCTACTCTCAGCTTTTATGAGACTAATGTGGCTTGGACTGAATTGATCAAACTCACATTCCAGGGAGTAGCTTAAAGTGCCCATTTAGCATTATTCCCAGTTGGCAGCTTTCTCTGTCTAGTTTATAGATTGGTAATTTTTTTCCTTGTTTTGGTTTGTCCTGCATTTTAGCATATATTAATATTTAAATTGACTTGGAACAAACAACTTCCCTTTGATGACAACAAAGAAGTTTTGATGAAATAAGAGCAAGGTAAGGACCAACTTTGGGGTTTATTCTTCCATCTTCTACTTGATACATATGACTTTCTCATTACATCTCCTAAAGAGAAACTGACTGTACAGGTGGGTGTAAAGTGCCACATGAGACAATGGCACTGTATTATATTATTTGGTGAAGAAGTCTCTCATCCAAGGGCTTTGATCCAGCTAAGCACTTCAGTAGGTACCTAACTTTCAGCACCAAGAGTAGTCTCCAGGTTCTTTAGTGCTCTGTGCCTGTGCTGCACTCACATCTCCCAGGGTGGCTGGGTGGATCAGAAGAGCACATAACCTCGCTCATGGTCAACAAGGCAAGTCTTCGTGGCAGAGATTGCCTGGCAAACCCCCCTCTCTGAGGTCACCTAGAAGGTGCTCTTTGTCAAGCCCCTTCAGAGAGGGCTCTGTACTCACAGTGCACGCAGAGCTCAGTTTATGAGCCTCTGGCATGTGAACTTCATGACTTGGATTGCTTGGACAATGCAGGTTTACGTGCTGGATGTGTGTCCATGAGGTCAATCAGCCAGCTCATTCCTGTATGTGCTCCTTGACTGCTCTGAGAGTGGCACAAGGAATACGTCTGGTAGTGAAGCTCTATTGGTCTTGGCGACAGTTCCTGACTGAAAGACTTCTCCAACAGTGAAACAGCTCAGATAGCTCAGAGAGAAGCAAAAGCCCCAGTCCTGCAGTCCAAAAATGAGAGATCCTGGCCCCTCCATGGAGCCTGGGGTGCAAGCAGACAGGAACTCTGCTTGAAAGATTCCATGGATAAGGAGAGCAGGGACTCTGATGTTAAAACCTGGAAAAGAAGCTATGCTAGCCATTACTAGGGTCAGTGCATAAACAGCATGTATTGCTTTCACTCCTACACTAGATGTGTCCATTAGATGCTGCACCAACTACCAGAGGGTATATAACTTAAAGGGCTCCAATGCACATTCCATACATAGGATGCTATTTTATACAGATTATAGCTATGGAAATAGCTTTCAATATAAAAGGGTTTTACCAGAACCTGAGGCATTTATAGTTAGCTTTCAGTTTACAAATTTCTTCTTATTGAGGGCAGAAGAGTTTGCTTTGCTTTAGAGTAATCAACAGCTTAGGCCAGAAGGGACTAGTCTGGTCTTGTACATAACACAGACCAAAGAATGCCCTTCTCTTAATTCCTGTGCAAAATTCATTAGCAGTGTTTGGTGCTAGAAAAACAACCAATTATAATGTTAAGCTTTCCAATTGTGGAAAATCCACTACAGCCCTCGTTAATGTTTACTTACCTTCACCAATAAGAAAAAATGCCTTAGCTAATTCATAGTCTGAACTCATCTGGTTTCAACCTGCATCCACTGAATCTTATTATACCTTTCTGTTCCAGAAATGTCCTTATATATGAAACTGCAACATTTGCTAGAAAGAAAAAACACATGGATGATATTCCATGGGAAATTAAGATTCAGGCAGATAATGATGATGCTCCATCAGTGAATACATGTAGCAGTGCATGTCACCTTGCAGAACATAGCCTGGAGCTGCATTTTTGGACTAATATATGTCAATCTCCTGGGACAAGAATTACATTCTCTACCCAGTGTCTAACGTCAATTACAGTCACTGTCTTTTAAGATATTGAAACTACAAAAAGGGGCAATGTATGAAATATTCATGCTGACATTTCCTTATAGCACATCCTTTCCTGGCTCAGCCATTTCCTTAGCAATAGCTCTGTATCATACTGTGCTCCCCTGCTGCCCCTCTTCCCCTAAGCCCTGTCAATTCAGCCACCCTTGAGACTCCTTTGGTCCCTTTCCAGAAGAAAATCTATGACGTTTCTTATGTGCCTGCTCTGCCTGAATTGCTCTCACCCCACGCGGTCTGTAACCTGCCTGTGTTTCCAAACCCATGTGACTTTTTCAGTCAGCCTCTGCCACCCAGCACTATCTTAACCTCATTCTTGATACAGTTCCACACTTCGTTGCATCACATGATCAAAAAAATGCTAGCAATAACCAGTTTATAGAATATGTTGTGCACCAAAGCAGAGTGAAAAACAAAGATCCTTACAGTTTACAGTAAGAGAAATTATTACAAAGCTTAGATTAATTTCGCATTCAAATGTTTTCATTTTGAGATGTCTAAAGCATTTCCTTGTACAAATGTTATCTTTCAACAAAGTTGTACAGGGAATTCATTTAAGTCTTTCTCTGCAAATCTTTCCCATTTAATAAATTGATCTTTTCCGAAAAATGTAACACAACACAACAAAAATAGTTGACAAAGTATCTTCCAATCTGATTATGCCTAATTATGATTAGCAAAATCATGCTGTAGGGTTTTTATTTTTTCCTTTGTCTGCTAACCACCATGTGTGCTTCTGGTGATAGATAAATAGCATCATGCTGATTGAGATGTGATTGCTAGTTCACATGGTGGTTCCTCATTTTAAAGCAGTTAATTTCCTAATATAACCTTGGGTGTCTTATAATGCTGTATGTCACCCTGGCATTTTGAGCACTTCCTTTAAAAATAACAGTATAAGGGGTATTTTCTGAGTGTCTGTCACTTCTCCCTTTTAAAGTTGAAACTTTGTGGAAAAGGGTGGCAGAGATATTGCTAGTGATAGTTGTCTGCACCACACATTTCCTCTTCTCTCCCACTGGTTTTTCTGTAGAAGGAAATTTTCACTGCACAGGTATCCCAAATTCTTCTGAACGTATAGCAGTCATCTTTTTAGTTTTGTTCACTCAAGCCTGGAATTCGTAGTGGTTGTAAATCAGGGGGTTTTTTTATCTGGAGAGAGTTATGGAGTCAAACCTGACTTCTTGAAGTTGCTCCATCTCTTTGATGGTTGTTCTGGACTAGCTCGTATATGAATGTTTGTGAGGTGATATCCTGACAGCAAGAAGGGCTGATGTGATGTGTTTAGAAAAGCAGTGCTCAGGCAGCCTGCCCAGACACATAGGTTTGCCATGGGCAAGAGGACAAATTCCACATTAATCCAAAGGTGTGGATGTGATGATTGGGGTGACTAGAAAAGTGGGTGCATGACACAGTGTCAAAAAACCCGGCCTCCAGTCTCCACTTGACCATTAAACTGATGGATGTCTGTGAGCAACAGCCTTGCTGCATCACACCTTTGCTCTATTGCATCCTTTCTTTAGCCTCCAAGACATACTGAGATCACCACCTGTTTGGAGGAGGCACTATTTTACATTCTGTGTTGCTATGAAGATGGTGCCCTGGATGTGGTAGTGTCTTTGAGGTGATGCTGAAATAAGAATAATTAAAAACAAAACAACAGCCTCGAGCACACTGGAGCGATAAAGCAAGTTTGTTCAGAACAAGTTGTCTCACAAAAGGATACAGGTATTGTTTGTATTACCCCCAGGTAAAGCACTGAGCACTTGCATCCTCTGTACAGAAAAACAAACTGACCCAAATTCCTTAAAATTTCTTTCATTCAAGCGATCCCAGTTGATAGCAAAGCCTTGTGCCAGCACTGAAGAAAGCAGCATTGTCAGTCCCTTCTCCAGTCTGTAGAGCAGTCCCAGACCTGTTGTTTGCTCCCTTCCAAGCACCTTAGGGCTCTTGGCAGGAGAGCTGATGTGCAGCAGGAGGGCAGAGGGGGCCGGCCAGACTCTCTGCTCAGAGCTCTGCTACAGCTCAGGCACTTGCCACTGCTCTGATCAAGGTTCTGTGAATGTCGAGTTCCAGTTTTCCTCCTGAACTGCTCTGCCTCAGTAAAACTTAGGCGTGAACCTGAGACCTGAAGACATCGTTGTCCAGCTTACTTCTTTTAGTTAGCTCTAGCAACACCCGATGAGTCACCCGAGCCTGCTGTGTTTGCTCTCACACACATCTGTGCAGGAACAAAGCCACATCACATATGTATATCAGGTATTTTGTATACAAAAGGTACACTGGATAACACAGCCAAATGCCCTATCACCGACATAACAAGGGGAAGCCAAGCAGCCTGCATGAGTCATTCTCTGTCAGGAAACAGATTTGTTTTCACCTCCTAGGTACTCACCGGAGTAAAAAGGGAAAGCTGCAGCCTGTGCTGCTAGCTAGCCCTCTGGGAAAGCCTCTGAGCTGGTGGCACTTGGGTGGCTTTAGAAACAGTGTGGGGCTCTTTCCATAGGTGAGGAGACTCCCTCCTCCCCAGAGGACGAAAAGTGTTAATTAAGCTGTCAAAGATGTGCAAACTGGGCTGTCAGGCTCTTCTGATCCTCCCAACAAAGGGATCATCTCAGCACTGTCGGGCCTTAGTCAGTTAACGATGAACAAAGTGCTCCTTTGCGCTCAGGGCGGGCTCAGCTCCACAGTTTTGCTTGTTCAGTAAACAGGTTTCTAATATTCCTGCCTGACTTTGTCTCAGTAATGCAAATAAGTGAGGAGGGGCTACTGCGAAGTCGGTAGCTCCTCTGTAATGTCTGGGTTTATTTCGGTATCAGCTCAGGTTTTTAACTAGAAGCAACTCTCAAAATTTTCAGATCTCAAGATCAGAAAACAGAAACTGAAAACCAGAGAAACTACTTCTAGTGAACGACCCTGAATGACCTTTCAGCTTAAAGTGACCAAAAATTAACAGGTGTTTATTTTAAAATCTTCTCTGCTACTTTCCCTTTTGTCGCCATTGATGTGTAATCAACAGCTCTGCTGTACAAGCTTTTAACTTAGGGACACCTTTGAAATTTCATCTTTGCTTTCTTAGCACATCCGAGAACTTCCTGGAAGTATTTAACGCTTGTAAATACAGCCTTATAACATAGAAAATTAAAATACCATAAGGTGATCAGGCAGAGATCCAGCTGGCTCAGTGTCTTGTTTCTGACTGTTGGCAGTAATGCAAACCATACAGCAATGCTTCCCTGAAATATTTGCACAGGCACCAGCAATGTGCTGCACAGGGACTTCTTGACCGATGGACAGTGTCTTTGCAAAGACTAGCTCTTCATGGCTATTTTCTGCATCTATTCAATTCCTTGTGTATTTACTGAATAAGTGATGCAACAGAGAATTTAGTCTAGTTTGTGGCACATATCTGTGAAAGCACTTTTTTATTCAGTTATATCTTTAATGAGGACTCTTCCAGTTTATTAACACTGGCAGCAGGACCAAAAGGGACTGCATTAGAGACCTGAATCCTTGAAAGATAGCCATCTGACTCCGATGCCATGTCCAAGCAGCATGTGACCAGGAGTTAGGTACAAGTAAAAAAGTATGTGAGTATGGGACTTAGGGTTCAGGAAGGCACTAGCGTATGAACACCTGCCAGCAACCAGATGTCAGAAGTTGTAAGGCAATAGCTGAAAGCCAGTCAAGAAGGAAAACTCGGGAGACTTCTGGAGTGATTTTTAATGGATATTGGGTCTATGGTACACAAAGGTGGGAAAAACAGGTGAAAAAACAGGCACAAGGTGATATCTTGGGACTCGTTCACCTGACAGGGTGAGAAATTTACAATCTGCAGAAGAGGGGTGATGCATAAAGTGTATTGGTGGTGGTGGAACTGGATTTGCTTTCTTGGAACTGTTGAACTGTTGATTTACTGAGGCATTGAACTGTCAGAGGCCACTGTGCTTGAATAATACACCTCTGCTTGCAAGCTAGAGCTCCAGACAGTGGTATTGCAGCTGGCTTTGCCAAAGAAAAATGTATGGAGACATAAGTGGCGTTACAGAAATGGCAGGAGGAAATAGAGCAGAGAAGCTGTGGTGGTGTCTGTCTACCCTGCAGATAGAGTAACAGAGGTAATGGTACGGTTTTCAAGGGGTGGAGAAACCAAGTAATAAAATTGCAGCAAATTAAAGTGCCCTGGAAGCACTCGCTGATGTGTTTGAAAGGACTGCCTTGCATCAAAAACAAGAAAGGTTTTGGTTGTGATGACACAGGTGACACCCAGGATCCTGGACATTTGTATGTGTTTGGGCTACTCTGTCTGGAGGAGACAATCCCAAAAATATTTGGAGGTGTCAGGAGGACAGGTTGGATGGAAAACTTGCAGTACTGGCTAAAAAGTTGCGAAACTGCAAAACAGCTAATGTTAGATAAAGCCTTTGAGAGGAGAAGGTACTTGAACACCATGGATCAGGAGTGACTGAGAAAGAAGGAAGGGGATAAAGCAGCTGAATCTTCAATCTCTGTGGTATGAAGGTGTTTGTACTTGAGAATCAGAGACACAGCGTAAAAATAATGGGGACTAACTTTGGGAAAGCGGTTTCATCTTAGAGGAACCAAATTCATTATGAGGTGCTTTCTTGGACATTTGGCAGAAGATCCTTAAACAAGGGTAAAGGCAGAAGCAAAGAAGCAGGTGTGAAGGGCAAGAATAAGTGCTCTGTTTTGGTTTCTATCATCCATTTTCCTCCACAAGAGGAAGGAACAACCCTTGAAGTACACACATTTGCCCAGAAATAAATTTCTCTTAGATAATAGGACTTAGAGAATGGGGAAATGGGAAGAACCTTGGTCCAGATGGGAGGAGGTGGGGGAGAGTTGGGGTAGATGGGGCAGGGAGAGCTGGGGGAGAGTGCCCACCACAACCCAAGCAGGAGGTAGGTTCAAGCTTCTGGCAACTGCCATGTATAGATGAATCCAAATAAGACATAAGCTGACATCAGATGTTGGCAGGGGAACACCTATGTGTGGCAAACAGTCATATGGTCCAGCACTTATGAGTCTAGCAAATTCCTGATAGAAGAACTTGCTGTATACCTTACAGAGATCTGTTTAGATGGGGGACAAAAAATAAGGCTGAAACTGGCCTCTTCTAGGACACAGATAAAATCAAGATTTCTCGTTTGTTTGAGAAGCAGTTTTGCTAGTGGCTCTCTTAAAATCACTATCTCACACCTTCATTGCTGTCATAATCAGGTTCTGAAGCTGTTTGCTCTACCTTCATTAATTTTCTCTGAGTCTATCAAATGTTTTATATACAAGTTCAAAGATTCAACAATGCTAGCAGCACACAATTCACATCAAGTATAGTCTTGTTTTTATTGTAACTGATAACAATCACATTCCAAAGAGTGGAAACACTTTCTGACTAATCAGGTCACACAAGATAACTTGCATGCTTCATGCAATATACAGTGATTACTATTAAGCATTACCGCATATGGGGAACATGCTCAGCAAACTCATTCAATCCTTTTAATTGTGCCTATAAAAGTATGTAATGTTCTCATATAGTTGATGCATTGTCATGACCATGGTGGTCTGAAGGAGAGAGATTCTATCCTTGCACACTGTTAATTGCCACAATATACCATGGAGGTTGCCATAAGTAATAAATTCCTGAAATTGCCTCACTGGGATTTGGTCTTCTGTATGTTGCACTGTAAAAAATCAACTGAATGGCACCATATATGTTTGGGGAAAGAAGCACACTAAATGAATCACTTATACGAAAAGAATTGCAGAAAATAGTGCATAACTCTTCAATACTGTCTCGATACTGTCACCATCACTTATGTAATACATTTTTTCAGATAAACAGGAGTCTGTTTAGCAGGGTTTCAACATTTCTGGACATGCACTGCAGGAATGAATCAAAAGGCTGAGTCTTTCTAAAGTTCCTAGGTTACTTCCACTATGTTCTGCTTCTGTGTTTGCTTTACTTCTTTCATGCCAAAAAACCCTCACAATTCTTTTAAAACTTTCTGCCAGTTATGTTGTTTGTTCTTGTAACTCCAAATTGATATAATAAATACTTTCCTTCATTTCTGCATAGAAAAAAAAATGTTTAATACCTTCTTTACACTCAAAAAGGCAACTAGTTGTACTTTGCCAGACATGCACACTAATTGGGTGGAAAGAGAAAAGTACAGTCAGAAATAACTGATGTACAATATAACAGCTTTCTCTTTGTGGAGATGGGTACAACAAGCCCTCACAGTTTTAAAACTCCCCACTAAATACTTGATTCTTCCAAGCAGCTTACACTGAATATCTTTGTTTTGCTTATTCAGTGAGTGAACTGGTGATTCTGGCAAGTTGAAAACCCTTTATTGACCCACTGGGAATGCAATTTATTCCTGATAAGACACCATAAACCTGGACAGAGTTTAGTGCCTGGGAAGGTCTTGTAACGCTTAGCAGGAATGTGATTTCTTACCTGGCTGTGGTAGAAAAAACCTGCATGTCAGTGTTAAATTCCCTATCTATTTGTTTTTAAGGGAAATTTTGTTAGAGGGCATACAGTCAGTTTTGATAGATAATTTTTTATATGGTCTCTTTTCCTCACCTAATTTTCCTGCAGGTAGACACACACAGAAACAAAACAGGAAAACACATGACAAATTGATTGCATGATGACAGATTTATCTCTCATTGGTTGCTTGTAATGATGTGGAAGTCATCTTAATGAGAAACCACATACATCCAGCCACACCTTGCATTTTGCATAATCACATGTTGGAGTTTTCATAAATTGGTGTGCTCATGCTTTTTACCCCTCTTCATGTTGCTTTCCTCAGCATTTCCACACCGGTGAGGACATAACATGGCACTGGCTGCTGGACTCTTTCAGACTCCAAAGGCCCTTTCAGTCAGGGGACCCATGTCTACCTGCAGCATCCCCACTCACTGGCAGCACTGCCCCACGCCTGCCTTGTAACTGTTACCTCCACCTGCCACAGGTCCACACACATGTTTGTATCTTTGCTGCCAAAATCCTTCCAAGCATGGATCACTTCCATTCCTTAGTCACGGTTGTGGTTTGCTGAGCAGGAGTTGTTAATGGGCAGTGTGTTAGCCCTGAAGATTGCTGAATACATACCCAGGGTGAAACCTCACTAGGTTGCCAAGCAGCAACCTACAGCCAGAGAAGGATATTGGGAGAATATTGTAAGAGGATAATCGTACTCTGCTTTGCCTCCCAGTAGAAGCCCTCTAGTTCTCTTATATTGCAGAGAAATGGCACAAAGTAGAACAGATGGGCTTGGTAAAAAGCCTGAGACAATGCTTTAAAATGCCAGTGGAGATGTGGGAGAAAGCACTGCGCCTTTCATTATCTTCAGGGATTTCTACACAACAGATTTGTTGAGGAAAAGGCAGAGATACTTTCTCCAAGCAGAAACTGCCTGCAAGCTTTTTGTGACCATTCCCATTCAAGGAGACAGGAAAGATGCAAATTTTACAGGAATACATGAGTGTGCATTCCCAGTTGCTGAATTTTATTGCTTCTGCTGTGCTAAACATCCAAGTCTCCGCCAAGAAGGGGCATATTTTTTCATGAGGGTCATAAGCTTTAAACTACATTTGAGCATGGAAGCAAACAGTAGATGGTAAAATGAAGCCCCTGAAGATTTTTCCCAATGCCTGGAACTAAGGATCTAATAAAGTAAAACTGGTTTTAGAATACAAATGCTTTTTCTTTAGAATGTCATGAAATCCAAGAGTGCTGGTTCTGCTCAGTTTGACTCTATCTATCAGTGTTCAGCATTAACAAGTTATTCCAGTGATGGTTAGGAACCAAGTATGAATGAGGCATCCTTGTACAAACAAAAGGTCATAGGCAGTATCTGTACCACACAGCTTGAAATAGAGCTAGATCAGACATAAATAGAGTAGGGAAAGAGGTATAATGCATAAACAATGAGGTTCACTGAAATGATGTAAAAAAAATAGTATGTTTGCTTCACAGCTGTTCTTCCCCTCTTTTGTGATGGGTTGAATTAGGAGGAAATCAGATGAAGTGTGAAATGAGGATGACTGAATAGAAAAGGTGAAAGAAGGGAAAAGAACAGATCGTTGAATGAGTGATACAGAGGTAAAACAATCACAACAGAAGCAGCACACAGAAGTGAAAGAGTCATACAAAAGTAAAATATTTTCCAAGAATCCATAAAGCCTTGTTTTGGCTCTTCTCATCAGCTGGAGTCTCAGGCTGACTTCTTCTGGCAGTGTTCCTGTAAGACTCAATGGTAAAGAGAGAAGAGACACAACCCAGGTCTTTCTGCCCTAAAAATTGTGTCTATACATGGTGAGGAAAGGCAGATAGTAGACTGAGGTGCCTCAGTTTTGAATGAGGGTTTATTAACCTATAAATCATATAAAGTATGAATCAGTTTACTCTATGAAGTTGTGCATAAAAGACAGCAAAGTTAAAAATAAAAAAAACCTTACTTCATACTACACAAAGGATGGTGGTAACATTATGGCTTTTAAATTAAAAAAAGCACTGGATATTAATCAATTGACTAAAAATTCTTTGTTGGAAAGTAGGAAATAGACCTTTGGGGAGGTTAATAGCCTGACACAGAGGCTGGGAGAACAGGCAGCTTGGAAAGCTTTCAAGCCCTGTTAGCTCCTCAGCCTCAGGATACCCATGACTTTGAGCCCAGGGTACCCAGTTAAGCCAAAGAAATAACTTAAGCAGTTATTAGAGATGGGAACCAGGAAGGAACCCAGCTGGCAAAATCACGTTTCTTCCTCTTCATCCATTTCTATTTTTGCTTCCTGCTCCTTTTCTGTTTTCCTCATTTTGTATGTGCTTCTTAATAGAAGTGTTTAGCCTTGTTATCCAAGATTTACATCTTTTTCCAACAGAGCTGTGAACCTATGAGAAGAAATGATCTAAAAAAATATAAATCTTTGCTTCATCTGGATTAGTATATATTATGCAATGGTTGATCTGACGGTGCTATGTCTTTGCTTTTCTTCAGCATTTCACTGCAGATAAATGCTAAATCTTTGAAAACTTGAAATACTGTCTTTGGAAATATTTGAAATCTCTGGTGGCAGACCGGTCAGGCTATACAGTAATGGTGCCCTTGAAAGCTACTTAGTCTTCTTTAGACAGGTTATACTGTGCCATGTCAGAATCATGGAATGGGTCAGGTTGGAAGGGATGACAGTGAGTCATCAATGTGGTTCAGAATTCATCAACTCAAAGAAAAGATCCTTTTGCTACTTGCACTTTCCTTTTCTTTGCCTCTCTTCCAAGTGTTTTATCTCCTCTCCTTGTCAAAACCAAACACTAAAAACCTGAGTATGAAGAGACCCTCACCATTCCCAAAATAAATCTTTTACAACCTCCATCATTACCTAAAAAATATTGCACATGCATTACTAAACAGAAAAAATCCCTTAAGTTGGTAAGAAAAAGAGAGGTATTGTTTAAGTGAAAGCTCATCTCATAGTTCTTCATTCAGTGACTTTGACTCCTGTATCTTCATTAAAAGATTCAGGGAATTTGTAGTGGTGGCTGCTGATGATATGACTAAGCAGCTCCCTCCAGCCTGACTGCAGAGCATCGTGCCCAACACACACACACAAGTCATGCTGTCAAGCAGCCATCTGGACTGCACTACCACCCTGACACCTGAGAAACACCCCCAAAATCCAGTCTCTTTGCATCCTATCTCGATGTCTGGCATGTCTGCCCACAAGAGAGGGGAGCCTGTAATGTTTCAGGCATTCACAATCATCCTGTTGTTGGATTGGGGCCCAGTGCCAGGATTTGTGCTATCTTCTGCTGGCATGGATCAACATTTGAATCCAACCCTTAATATTTAATTAAGAATGGTATGAGCATCTGTTTGCAAAAGCAGTCAGAGAATATCTGGATTCCAAATAATAAATACTTTGCATCATGTTGTGAGGCCATGCATTTTATTATTTAGAGTTTTCTTGGAACTAAATTCCTTGCAAATATACACAGGATTAATTGGAAAGAGAGTCTAAATGTTCTTTCTTCTTCTGACCCCCAACACAGCAATGCTGTACAGAAACTGACAGTGCAGAATCACACAAAGAAGATATCTTGTAGGCCACAGGATAAACCTAAAATTAGAGCACTAGTTTATCTAAAGAATTGGCTTAGGAAGTCAAATCACTTAAGATGAACAGACAAGAGTAGAAGGAGGGATGCCAGGGTACTAAGAAACAAAAAGCATAGCTTGAATTATGCTTTCTTATTCGTTATCATAGTTTTGATTTGGTGTTTCTGTTTTTTTCTGAGAAGTGGATGATTCTTCTTTAAGCTGTAAGGACATAATTACTAATCTGTTGAGTGAATATAATGTTTTACACTATTGAAGTCCTATAGAAATGAAATAAGAATTATTTCAAAGTACTGGCCATTAAACTCACACACCATAGAATAATAAAAATTGCTTTATCTAGATTTTGTTTCTGATTATAGCTTTTGCTGAGCAATGGGACCTGATGGATTTGTCATTAACCCAAAAATCAGAAAATGCTGGTTAGTAGCTGAATAAACCCTGCTTACTCCCTTAAGTAGCTACTAATGAACGCACTTTGACATGTAATTTGATTCTTACTCTCATTCTTTGGGAAATTGTGATGGGGACCTTTTTGTTGTGCTACAATGCATAACAGAAATGATTAGCTGGTGAAAAAAGGTCAAAAAAGACTCAGAGATGAGCTGTAAAAAAATTAAATGCTTTCAGACAGGTCTTCCAAGAGGAGGGTGTGATGATAAAAAACAGATGAAGCAACATTTCTATTAATGATAGAGGACAACCCATGATGGAAGTTTAATGGACTTCATAATGCCCTTTATCAAATGTTATTATGTTCCAAGCTGGTCTCTTCCACCAGGCTATCAGCTCTTTCAACATGCTGAGGGAAAAGCAATCTGCGAACACCAACCATTTACAGAAAAGAGTGTTGATAAGGTGCAGAATCAAAAAAAATGCAGAAAGACAGGCTATAATGACTCCAGCTCCCAGGTAGACAGGAGGAGGGAGGGGCAACCAGTATCCAAATACGGTTCATGCCAAGAGACAGAATGAAAATAGAGGGCCAGACCTCTTGGGAAGGACAATCCAGGAAGGTATCACCAGGCATGGGAATATGGGGCTGGGAAGTTTTTGGGAACATTGGGAAGGGCTCTTTGTGCATTGATGCATGCAGTAACAGCAAGGAACTGCTCAGCTGGCTGTGTTGCATCCTCAGCCTTTCCCTGGAGCAGCAGGGAAGCTGATTAACTATGTTAGTAGCCTTTCTTTCTGTCAATAAATTACGGGCTGGGATGTGGCATTTAAAGTGCTCTGTAGGAAGGAATATGAGAGATATTTATTTTCGATTACATGGAAATGGATACAGCAGTGTTCTTATTTAAACTGGCATATATTCATGGAGCTGAGGCAGAGGAAACTGAACTCCCATTGCAAGTGGAGGAGTACTTCTCTTCAAGGAAAACACATGAAGATGAGAATTCAAGTAAAGTAGCTTATTCTTGGAGTTCAGGGGAATATCAGCAATATGGAGAGCAGCTCTTCCTAGGACTAGGTTTCATCTCAGGTTCTTGTCTTCCTGTGGCTGAGAGACCAAAGAAAGCCTCAGATCAATATGTGCAAGTGTAGACATTCCCTTTTGGATGCCACTGGTTTATATCTGTGCTTTGATGCTGAGGAAACATTCCTTTGCACAGAAGGCACCATTTTCCAAAATAACATAGATATCTCCTCTGGATGGCTTGAAAGCTATATTCACTGTCAAGGTTAAACTGCTTTTCTTTAAGCAAATTTGTGCTTCTAAAAATTAGCTTTATTATGATGCAATGTCAGTATTAGACCTATATACTACTAATAAAGTTATTTGATTATTATTTGTATTTTACTTACATGGAAAATTAAACTATATCAGGTACCTTATTTGTTTCTAATTGGTTTAATTTTATGATGTGACTAGCATAACAGCACGTTATTTAAGAGTGCACATTGTGAAATAATGGAGAAAAGTTCATACATTATTTAAAGATTTATAAAAAATAGCTCTCTTAATGTAATAAACCCTTTTTTTTTCACATAAGCAAACCTCTCGGTGACTTTTTAGGTTACAGAAATGAAGTTACTGCTGAGTATCTAGCCTCTAAACTTTGAAACATTGAAATAAAACAGGTGCTTCCTACTAACAGGGCTTTTGATAACTCCCAAATTTCTTGTTAGACCATATCACTCTGTTATAATTCAGAAACAAATGATAATAAAATAATGGGTGCAGTGCTCCACTCCTCAGAAAACTTCTATCCCCATGTGCTCATGTCTACCATGAATAAAATGGCTTTGATAAGGGAACTCATGTTGCTGGACAAAATAATTACAGAAAGGCTTTCCAGCATGATGTATCTCAGGATCACAGCAATGAGGGCTGGGAGGGAGTCCAATAGTTCATCTAGTTCATCCTCTTGCTCTGTGGCAGAGCCAGCCAGACCTCTCCCACATCTGGCAGATACCATGCTCTGGTGGCAAGTGCACAGCTCCTCCAGGCCTCCCAGTCCTGTCTCCAACCAGCACTCACAGTAAAACACTTTACCTCCTAATAGATAACCTAAGTCTTCCTTGCTGCACTTGTAGCCCTTCAGGTCTAATCCTCCTCACAGGGGATATTCCAATAAATAGTATTTCACACCACTTCTCTAACCACTTACACATATCAAGAGGTATCACATTCCCCATTTAGTTCTTCTCTTTGCTTGAAAAGATAATTCCAGTTCTTTTAACCCTATGCATATAAAATGCAGTGTCTGATAACATAGTATCATATATTCCTCTCACCCCAGCTTTCCCCACCAGATCCATACTCTCCTTGGCTGGTCCTTGCATCACTCAAGAGTAAGTTTGACTTTCCACAACTTTATGACATTGCTGATTTTTATACAATTCATGAGATATTTAAATTAGAAATGCTGCATGTTAATTAGTAGATTGCAATTTTTAGAATGAAATTATGACATGTAAACAATGGAATCGGATTGTACACAACAGACTTCTATTTTTGGTTGAATTTCTAGTAGGACTTACCCCTTGCTGTCCAGTTTTTACTATTTAAACAATAAGAATTTGTTGTTACTTCAATACTTGACTTCCTGGAGCTTCTAATACCTGTAAGTTTTTGTTTTCTGTCCTATTATCAGGGCAGTTAGTGCCATCATCTTCTAATATCACAGTGAAGGTCTGATGTAAAAGATCTGAAGATTCAAAACCTATTCAAATATATAATTCTTCTAATGTAAAAAAATATTCTTTCTCATTCATAAAAACTGAGATGAGAAAAACAATACTCAAAGTAAACTAGCCTGTGATATACTTGCTTCAAAGAAGATCCCCCTGTGTGTTTTCCCAGAATCAATCTTTTATGTTGGTTTTGCTGTATTACATCTTATTGCTATCATTTAGGGTAAGAGAAAAGCAGGCAATTTTTTTTTGGGTAGATGTCTAAAAATAAAATGTGTTTGCGTTCTTATGTTAAAAGAATCTGAGTCTTTTTACCACTGCTTATATATGTTAAAGAATCTGGACCCCAGTGGGATTTTTCCAAGTGCTGAGCTGCCTAATTTCATGAGAATCAAGAGGAGTTTGGTAGCTAAATACTTGGGCATTTTGGAAAGCCTTTTTAGCACCTGTCAGTGGTCAGGGCAGATGTCCAATGCCATTCTTTGAGCAATTAGACTGTTTTGGTTCTGCTCAGTGAGATGAAAGGGCAAAGCACTAAAAGATTTTTCTTATTCATTTCTTATGCCTTGAAGGAGCATTTGGCCCAGTACTGCCTTTTTTCCAGAACTCAGCAATACACTGTACCTTACTTGGCAGATTCCAGGGAATTAATAAAGAAATCATAATCCAGAAACATAAAAATATAAACAGTAATGCCGGATGCTGTAGTATGCACGAAAATAATTTGTGCCAATTCTAAATGTATAATGCTAATCAACATAACTAGATTTGTAGACACTAAAATGACATCTTTGTCTTTCAACAAGTGAAAATGAAATGAGAGGCAAAAGCAACTCCCAGCAGAAAACAAATTCAGTGTTGAAATCGTTCAGTAGTGCTTTCAACAGTTGCTTGCTTAATTATTTCTTGCTTTCCTTGTGCTGCTGCCAAGAACAAAGGTCATATTTAATGACTGCCTAAATCATTTGCAATATTTTTTTAGACTTGCCCTAGAGGTGCCTGATGCAGATCCTTTTGTACTTGGTAGGAAAGTCTCATATGGATTACCCTGTTAAAGAAACATTATCCTTCTAAACTGATTTGAATCCCTTCACGTCCTCCAAAATACACACTTTTCTTTTTCTTTTCTGTTTTATGTCAAATACTGTGGTGACAGCTCCAACAAGGCAACACTGTTTGTTTCAAGATTATAGAGCACTCAGGACAGCCCCATCATCTTTGAAGTAAATTAGTGGAGCCACAGTCCTCTGCCAAACACAAAAGAATATATGTCATTATAGCATCATTGTAATGATGTGACCTTAACAAGGAGTCAGAGACAATAGCAAAAACTGAGGACCTAAGTCTTCTCTGTCTTATCTCTCAAGTAGAATATGTCATGGCTCCATCAGTTGGAAGGAGTGGTTTATTGTCACTGTTCTAGAAAGTGAAATCAGATACAATCCCATTTTTTAATGATGGGACACTCTTGGTGTTTGCATTCACTTCTTTTCTTGCCTCACTAAGGGCCAGTAAACAATAGGAAACTATGTTGTAACAAAGCACTTCATGACTAGGTGGAAACAGAAGAAAATAGAAGAAAATGAAATATTCATTTCAGAATATCAGGAACAGCTTGAAATAGACTGTTAGGTGTCTGCCATCAGGCCCAAAACTGGGGCACTTACACTAAGTCAAGGAGGGTCGGCAGTGAAAAGCACTGGGGTTCAAAATAATGAAGTTCATTCCATATGAAGGACCTAGATTACAGAAGTGACCCTGTACTTTCTGTATGTTTGAAAACATCCCAGTAAGACATAGGGTGATCACAGAGGTCATACCTACACCAGCATTATGCTGACACCAAATCAGTTCAGCTTCCTCCTTTTCTCTCCTCCCATCAATAAAGGTGTTCCTGCCCCATAGAACAAATGGGATTCCCTAATTTTTTTAATGTTTCTTTGAAAACTGATCCTTGAAAACACAGATAAAATGCTTCCATCTCTCTTGTTTATTAAAATACAGGCTTTAATGTTTAGTGCATGGTGGTTACTTTTCAACACTGCTGAAGTCTGCTCTTGCTGTCACTTGAGTCCATAGCATCATGGGGTAACCCAAGTGAAGAGGGACCTCTGGAGGGCTCCTGTCCAATCTCCTCACAAGGCAGGGTCAACTATGAGTGTAGGACAGAGTCCTCAGAGCTTTAAACAGTCAGGTCTTGAAAAAATCCAAACACACACACTGTACAACCTCTCTGGGCAATGCCTTTCCATGCTCAATTGTTCCCATGATGTTTCCATATATACAGTCAGAGCATCTCCTCTTTCAAGCTACATCTGTTTTCTCATGTGCCCTTGCCATGCATTTCTGTGAAAACCCTGGTTCTGTTTCCTCAAAAACCTCCTCATAGGCACTGGAATTAAATGATGTGCAAAAGCACAATTCCTAAGTAGCCTACAATTTATCCAAAGCAAGATCAGACCTTCATATAAGTTTCTTTCCTATTTCTTCTCCTTCTCATCAAGTCCTGACTGAGCATTAGCTCCCTATCCTTCCCCAGCATGCTGATCCAGCAAAGTACATAAACATAGGTTCAGCAGCCAGGACACGTGTGTAGAGAACCCCTGACTTAAGACAAACTTCCAGTAGTGTCATATGCATAAGCAGTCTCTCAGAAACATGAACGGCTACAACATCACATGATGTCATACACACCTTCAGCATCATTCTTGGTTTGGAGCTAGGATTATCCATCCATTATCTCTCAGTGACAAAAGTTGGAAACTAAACTTGGATTTATGTTCTAAATGCAAACTGATATTCTGCAATCATTCCTTGGCCCGGGAGTATGTGCTGGTAACACATTAACCACAGTGAGAACTGGTAACACTGCATCTATACCTAGACATGTGCTTTCAGACCTTGTCAGACAGAGGGAAGAGAGAACAGCTAAGCCGTGCATATGCTCCCTGTTTCCCTCAACAAGACCATAAAGCAGCAAATTGTTACAGTAACCTTAACTTGCATATCAAGGCATTCCATTGAAATAATATGCTGTAAGCTTGTGATTAGCTATCAACAGATTGTCACTTAAATGTCATCCTTAACGAGTTATTTAAGATTAAATACATTTAGCAGAGAACCAAGCCGCACTGGGGGAAGTTCAGCTCGTAGGAATTTGCTGTCCTACTAGCTCTGAGACACGCCAGTTTTTTGATACAGTATGTAATGACATGGGTAAAACTTAGCTACATTTTGTATCATGGAGACACGGCAAATGTTAATAATGATTTAATTAGACATTTGTACTGACAGTAAAAATATCCACAATTACTCTTATTAAGCCCAAACTGTAAGGCTGCCTTTCATTTCTGAAGGAACAGGCACGCTGTTCACCAGATCATGGGAATTAGGAAGAAACTGCTTTCCTGAGTGCATTCACCTTTTGTTCATTATTAATGCATTTGTCATCCCCAAAAAGCATGACAAAAGATTCAAGTGCAAGAGGAAGGCGTGGGAGAGAGAGAGAGAGAGACTGCCAGTGTATGTACTTGCACTTTCTTGGACTAGCCTGGCACTTCCTAACACGCATCCATAAACTCTACTGGTAATAAATACCATCAATCCTCAATTCAGAATTTGAAGATTTTGTGTATATGGGGCTCTTCTGAAGTTTGAGCAATGCCTAGTCTTCCAAGGAATGGCTTGCTCACTTCCCATTTTTTCTCTTGGGTTCTGCCTTACCAAATTCTAGGTCCTTCTCACCCACAGAAGTACACGTGTTTCTATTTCAAGGGGCATTATTATTTCAGAAAAAAAACCACAAAATTGTGGTAACACATGGTGGCAGCAGTGAGCAGTAAGGAAGGAACGGTGAAATCGATACTCAAGGTTCAAATAGCATAAGGTATTGGCAAATTCCATATGACTTCTGAGTTTTTCACGGGCCCATCTGCATATTTCTGCATTCTTTTTATGTGTCTTTGCAACACCAGGTATGACTATGAGGTTTTTCTGAGGGCATTTATCCGGTGTGTGAAACTCAATGTTTCTAACAAGCAGTTCAGGCCATAGATCAGAACAATATGATCCTCAGAAACACAGCAGAATGTAACACTTCTCAGCTGTTTGCTGCTCAGCATGCTCCTCAAGCCTAGGTTGCAACAACCTCTCATATAATATCTAATGACAGTTCTGGGCTGAGAATGCAACGCTGAAGCCGACAGTGAAATGCAGAGGGAAGCGTCTGCCTCGCTGTGCTGGGATATCATGTCCTTGCTCCTCTTCTTTGAATGGAGACATTTCCTTCTGAGCGCTCCCTTGGGTACTCACAGCTCTTTGTCTCTTTGCTCTGGGGACAAAGGCAATGCTACCTGTGATAGAGAAGTCAGCTCTTTTTCTTAAGCAAATCCTTTTAAAAGTTAAAATAGAGCTGCACATAAGAAATAAATAATAATATAGAATCAGTTAAGAAAAAATATGTTTAATACTTTCATAAAATTTTTTGAGAAAAATAAATATTCGTTTTCTGAACATTGTCAGCACTTTGTGGCAATGTCACCGACAGGAAATTTAATTTTGGAAATTACTTTGTGTTTGGGACATCTGAGCAGTCTAATGATCAAATATCATAGCACATCTCTGGGCTATGACTCAAGAAAAGTCACAGTAAACATCAAGAAACTGAGCAGATTAGTATTTCTATTTCATTTTGGAACTTGTGAAGATACATTTTCAAATGACAGGATGTAAATGACAAGGAACTGCTTGATGAACTGCTCTGCATTCTGTAGAAAGAGGGCAGAACAGGTGATGTGGGGACTCCAAACCATAGGCCGCCTTTGCTCTTCAACCAATGCCCCGTGAAGTAAGGGAGGAACATTAGCAGGGATTTGCAGGCATGACAAAGAATGAAGCCAACTCCCAGAAAAGCTGCCAGCCATTAACTACAACAGTATTTCCAAGCATCTATTGTTGCCTATCATGGAATTAGTGTCATTAGTGAGATGTCCCTTCAAGAGCAGCTGAGAGGATGGGAAAACATGACAGCACATTATTGTTGTATAAATGAAGAAAAAGGTCAAGATTTGTAGGTTTTCACTGATTTTACAAAAAAATTGTGGACTGCAATTGTCACAGTCTACAAAGTGATGACAGAATTCAAGGCAGATGCACTTGCAGCAAGAGAGATTTCAAAGCTGTTTCCCTGAGACTGTAGTATTTGTAATAAGTGTGAGTGAATAAGGGATGAAGCACTGTTGAAACACGGTAGTCCTGGAACTGCGGGGGTGCTGATAGGATTTAATGTGGAAAAAAACTAGTAAGGCAGGACTTTCCACTGGTACTAGAAGTAATAGCCCAATAAAGTAGACTGGTCAACCTTGCATTGCCATTGTCTTTTTTCCTGACTAATCATGCATGAAAGCTATTATTCCTGATGAATCCATATTCCTGTCTGTGTCTTCTAGTGATCTATATCAACTACTCCCACCACACCCTATAAGTGTCCTTGGTAGGATTTTATATTAGCCTTACTGCTGTGGTTCACACAGGCTGATTGGTGCCTTGGCCTGCCCTGTATTGCAGAGGTAATTATAACATTGCCAGTTCTGTAAAGATATTTCTGTAGGGTTGATGGAGAAACTCTGAACTTTGAGCATGCACAGGTGTGTACCTTGTTTATGGAAAAACATATACTGTCCATTTAATATGCAAATCTGTATTTAAATTACAGCCTGAGATGACGCGCTGAGATCACATGATACCACCCTCAGTTGAAATTTAAGTTTTCAGATTAAGTGTCTTGGCCTCCTGATTGAGGCATTTGTTTTGAAGTATGTGCAGCTTCCAGTCAAAGGGCATTTTAAGGGTGGGGGAGGGGATGTAGACATTTTAACATGTGGACTCTGAAAGTCCCACTTTTTGTCTGGGAAGAAGAGTTATCTGTGCCACAGCAGGGCTGTGTGAGAGAAGGCAAGAGAGGAAAAGAGAAACAACATGTGACCAGTCCTCCCTGAGCCCAAAGAAATGCCTAGCCAAGGCATGAATGAGTATTTCTGAATGAGATCTTATCAGACCAAAAGGGGAAATGGAGACAAGATGTTAAGGATGTGTCTTGGTTTTTCTCATGCATCTTGAACTTTTGTTAGCCTGCTGTGGTTTCCCAGTGCCTTCTTCTCAGGACAGAGCATTGCCTTGGAGGGAAACAAGGAGGAAAAAAGAAGGACAATATAAACATTTTTTTCATTAGCTTTATATCTTCTGGAAATGTGAATATAGGACAAGTAGTAAAGTGAATATAGAAAAAAGAAATCCCAGATTTTCTACAGTTACCTGTTGCTGGCTTCATGTTTTTAGCAGGATTCCTTTGGGGGAACAATGTGGCATCACCTCCACTATGCAGCAAATTTCAGTACTCTGTGTGGTCATATGTTACAAAAATTCAGTTGCTGAGTGTGACAATAGTTTTACAGCACTGTTAAAGGATGGCAAGGACCATGGGCCCGTTGCAGTTTCATTAGCATAATTGGCATCCGCACTTATATGGATTCAGCATTATTGAAGCAGTTTCAAGGGGACTGATTATGTGCTGTATTCCTTGGAGCAGTATTTCAGGCGGAAATCCCACTGGGATGGAGAAGACATTTAAAAAAGCCCTAAATTATATAGTGCTGTGTCAGTATTACTACAAGAAAAGTGTACTAACTAAAATAAGTTTATCACATACAAGCAATTACCAGCTTAATGGATTTACACTGTTCTTTTAGATTTATCTTGATTGGTTCTCTGTTATAGGTTCCCTTGATCATCTAATAGGTTTGTTCTTTCCCTAGAAACTGAGCTTCAGTGTTTTCTGTTACTTCCATGCAAATTGTACTCACTCAGTTTGTGATCTTGGAAATAAGGCATAGCAGCACTCTAACCTACATGGTTCTGCTAGCAGCAGATTGCTTGGAGATTTTTTCTCTTTCTTTTTGAAGCAAATGCCGAAATGCAACTGCAGAGCCAGCAGGGCAAAACCACCAAGCGGTCTACAAAGTTATGTACTTGTTTGTCCCCAAGTCTGAGGATATAGACTTCAACAGCTAAACAGTTTCTGAAAATGGCAGCAGCTACTGAGAGCTCCAACCTGTACTTGGATATTGGTGAAGTTTCAAAGATGTTCGAGCTTTCTTGCAGCTCTTACATCAGCAGGCTTGCACTTCAACATAAAGTCATCAGGACTCCATACTTTCTTTTTCTTTTCCATATATGCATCAAAAAGTGGGTGTACTCCTTCAGGATAATTTTTAATCTATATAAATGTATCTATATAGATTACATATATTTATATATGTGCTATGCAGATTTAACATCACACAAATGTTTGTGTATTATGCAATAAGGCATAGTGAAATTATGAAACTATGGTCTTGCTAGCGTTACAGCATGTGTACCTGCAGCTGTGCACAGCCTGTGAGACCTGATGGCTGCCCAGTTCCCCTGCCCACATAGGTACACTGATGACCTACTGGCAGTTTACAAGGATGAAAGCTAATCCAGCACTGGCATTTGCTTCCATAGGTAGAAACCCAGGTGCACATTCTGGAGGGCAGCCATTCTCCTGGAGAAAGGTGTCCAAGAGCAGGTCACTGCCAAGCATTACAGGGATCCCTCCTCAAGACACAGGGCTTAGTGGATACAGTATCCCATCCAGATTTGTCATGTGCTACAAATCAAGAAAGAGATATGACAGTAATGGAGAGCTAGTAGTTTCTTAGCTAGTCCTTTGTCCCTTGCCATCCCAAGATAATTTACCCCTTCCCATACCTTGACCATGCAATTAAATGATTTGAATATAATCCATGTTTTCAAATTAACTGTTTTGTGTTTTTTTCTTAACCCAAAGGAGACTAGAACATTGAATGTATTAAATATAATCACAGAAAAGACCACAGGGTCCCTTAAACTATCTTTCGGAGACATATCAGAGGAGAAAATTCATTTCTCCATTTTCTTATTAGACCACTGTGGGAGACAGCAAAGAAACCATCACATATTTCTTTTGATATATCATAGAGAGTAAGCTGTGGAGTACTGTAAAACACTGTTAAATGCAAATCTATTTTAGGAAAGATGATTAGACTTGATAAAGGTATTTAAAGACAGCACTAAATATGTCACCGTGAATACAAATAGAATAGTTCTGTTATTTTTAAATTAAACTGATAGAAGAAAAAGTATTTACTTTTTTTTTTTCTTTTTGGAAGAAAGGAAAGAAAATCTAGGTTTACATTACAAAAGGGATAGTGAGGATTTCCTTGTTTGTTCTCCAGAGTTTTCTTAAGCCTGATGTTTTGAATCAGTGAGTCAAATAGAAGCAGGATAGCTGCAGATTGCAGACAAGGAACCAGATACACATGGAATTGATGAGGTAATTAATATCACTTTCCTGTACATTTCAAAGGAATGTGTTGTGTCCTGCACAAAAGTGTCTGTTTTGAGGTTAGCAGTCACCGCCTATCTCACAGCTTCTTTCCAGGGTTTCAGTAGATAAAGAAATTAGTGTCTGTCTACTCTAGTCATTAAAAAGCATATTTATCAGGGACTGAAGGGCTCTAGGACAAGCTGCGAGTGCCCAGAGACATCCCAGCCTCACTAGCAGGATGTGTTTTCACATGTGCATGTGGCAGCAGCCAGTGGAAGCAGTTCCCATGACTCCCACCCCTTTCTCCCAGCCCCCTGCCTTTCTTGCCCATGCCTGGTAGGATTATTTCCGTGGCTGTGCAACGAGCTGGCTCAGTGGACAAGTCTTAGTTAAAGATCACTTGTAAAAAGACAAAAAAAAACAAAACAAAAAAGGTTATTTTTCAGCCTTGCTGCCCAGGTAGCAGAAGCAGGTGCTTGGCAGTGCATCTGGGGATGCACACATCCCCAGCAGTGAGGGGTGGCAGCAGTGGGGGGCTGTTTGCACCAGCTCCTGTGAAACCACAGCCTCACTGCAAGACTCCTCTGCTGAGGAATAGGAAAGAGTGTGGGGAGAGCTGATAGCTCACTTTATCCACCTTGGTGTTTCTTTACATGAAAGAGCACCATGCTGGCTCAGGGGAGTTGGAAAAAGGGGCTGTGTGATAATGGAATGGAGGGTAGGGCCAGCCCCAAGCCTTCAGAAATCCTGAGTCAGGCCAGCAGAAGCCATGAAGTCTTTAAAAATAAGAAAGGTGGTATTCTTTTTAATTCTTGCTGCAGTCTTAAACTTTAGGCTACATAAAATACTGAATGTACACCTTCTCACACTATTCAATGCAGGGACTAGATTCTTTCTTTGATATAACCATAAATTGAGATTTTCATACTGTTCAGAAAATATACTCAGTCTTATTTTGATGGCTACTTATCTACCTAGCACACCTGACACTTGTGTATCAGAAAACTGAATCTGGACATCATTACTCTATGAGACCTTTCCAGGCTGCAGTTGTGGTCACCTGCTGCCTGGGGCTGGCCATGATTCTGTGCTGCCAGCCCTGAAAAAGCAGTGAGGTCCCTGAGTTGCAGGCACCTGCAGGCACCCAGTGCCAGCAGGTTTGCTCGCAGGCCACTGATCTGCTGATGTGCTACACACACCATTTTGGATCGTGTCCTGCTCTGGAGCCTGCCAAGTCAGTCATCCTCGGGAAATATTCCCCCCACACACACTTTGCTGATTTAATTTGGCAAATCCTCTGAAGATCAAAACCTTCCATAAAAGTTTCAGATTATGTATATCTCCTCTTGGGTTTATGGTTGATCAGAGAATGCCCATGTGCATTATTTATTATGCAGTTGAAGTGTTTTGACAGAGCTGGAAATTTCACTATCAGGAGACAGCATTGCTGATGGTCCAAGACAAATCGCAAGAATTATTGCATTGGGCAAAAATCTGTAGCTCAGCACATGCAGACCTGCCAATATATACATGCAGATCTATACCTTGCATTAAGATATGCAGTTTTTTACTATAATAACTTAAGTGCCAACTTTCTTCTTCCCTCCCCTCCTCTCCAGTGTGTCCTCACAGTGCTCAGCCTCGTGCAGGTCTGTCAAAAAGCCTGC
>JAWWLV010000088.1:35044206-35062488 GCA_035041135.1 Platyrinchus mystaceus | reverse complement strand
GTGGGCAGTCCTGACCTTCCCTTCTCCTTCGCCTCCTCCTCCCCTCCCGGGGCCGCCGGGCGCGCCCTCCCCCGCCGTGGTGTGCTGGCGCGCGCGCGGGTGACAGGCGGCGGGCAGCGGCGGGAGGCAGCATGGCTGCTGCTGCCGCCGCCGCCGGGGACCGGGCTGGGCGGGAGGCGCCATGTGCGCCCGCTGCGGGCGGGCCCGCCCTCCCGCGCAGGTATCGGGCCGAACAGGTGGCCGCGGGAGCCCTGCCCCGCCGGTCGGTTCCCGCCGATCCCCCGCCCCGGGAGCGCGGCGGAAGCCCGGGAAGGGTGATGGGGGTGGGTCTGCGGGCTGCCCCCGGGCCAGCCCCGTCCCGCGCCTGTTTTGGGAAGGCACAGGTTTCTGGACGGGGGTTCCTGGGCCTGAGGGACTGCGCGGTGTGAACGGATTGACCTGCAGATTCCCGTCGGGGGGCGACGTGCCCGGGAGCGGGAGCTGGCGCCGCTCCCCCGGAGCCAGAGCCGGCCCTGCGCAGTTTCACGTGCCCGGGAGCCGCCTGCCTGTCCCTCCACCTTTCCCTTCCAGGCCTTTACAATCTTTTGTTCGGCCGCAGTGCCTTTCTCCTCCTGCGATCTTGACAAACCTTCCCCGAGCCCGCGCTCCCCTCCCGAAGGCAAAGGAGGTTCTTCATGCCTTCAGTGGTTTGTTGCTCTCATCGCATCACACCCTTCTTTGTCTGCCAGGCTCTTCGGTTTCCATCCTAGCTGGTGAAAAATACTTGTCTTCGCTGCTCTGTCCTTTCCTGGTGTCTCCCCTGTCCTACCTATTGTCTCCTGTGTGGTATCAGGATACAAAGGTGGGAGGGTCTGCGCTGCCAGTTTGCTGCCCGTGGAAGGATGCTTCCTAGGAATGTTTTTTTTCTCGTGTTTTCATGTGTGTGAGGCCAAATTCCGTGTAAAAACTCATACGCCCTGCTGTGGGTCTCCTTACTACTCTTTCCTAAAGAGTAACACCACCCCCTCCCCCCAAAAAAGCCCCACAGAAAAAGACCACCTAGAAACTTGGTGGTGGTTAGGTAGCTGGTATCCTGTGACTGATCAGCATAACAAACAGAATCAGCCCATCCTTACCTGCGAGTCCTTTCATCAGGTACATACACATCTGTGTTTTCACACTTAGGTTGCCGTGGTCCCTTGGGATTTTGTTCTAAAAAATGTTTGGTGATGTGGGGCTGTGTTCTGCCGTATCGTATGTAAACTTTGTGAAGTCTCATGGTTTTTTAAAAGCTCATCTATGAACGAGCAACAGTTGTGGAGCCAAAATGCGTTTAATGTCCCATGAGTAAGGTTGCCTTTTGGGCTTCATTACTGTTCTTCCATGGGAGGCTCTCCACAGAAATAAGTGCTTGTTCATCTCTTCTATTAAATAAGCCCTTCGGTTAAAACCAAGAAATACAACCCTTCTGCAAGTAATCATTATGAAATAATTTTCGAAAGCCCCATTATCAATATGTTAACGTGGAAGTACTGTACTTCAGAACTTTTCTTCTGGGAAGGATACTGCTATTGACAGATGCTGAGGTGAAATAGTGGACTGTGTGGGACCATTGGTTTGACAGAGTAACGCATGTGAGGTTTTCGGCTTCTATTGTAATGCACGTTTCAATCCAGACGGAGTACAAGGTGGATTTTATTAAGAGGCTTCACAGATTTGTAAAGGTGAATTGATACATTGGGAACTGAAGTATTCTTTCACTTAAAAGGGGCAGGGAAAGCAAGGAGGGAAGTGCTGGTTTTGAAAAGTTCCTTGTAGAGGGAGTGATTTTTAGCAGCAGCTGCATTTCTGCTGCTTAAGTGTCAGTTGCTTGACAAATCAGTTATTTCAAACTAAATTCTGTTAAAAACTATTTTCTTTAAGAATGCCAAAAAGTCATGAGGAGTCATATTAACATGAAATCTCTCAGCTTTGCTAGCTACAGAGAATTCCTCCAGGCCAGTGTTCTCCTGCAGTATGCTGCAAGAAGTCTTGACTTGAGGACAGGCTGCTGTGCTGATATTGTAACACCACCTGCTCTTTATAAAAACCAACCTGTGGTACTATATGGAAGTAGAGGTGTTTCTCTTCAGTATTTCATGAAACATGCTTTTTGTTTGCTTGAACCATATACTTTCCTTCATAGTGGTGTGTTAATTTAGAATACAGTAAATTGTCATGTGTGTTTGTGGTCCCTGTAGTGGTCCCTGTCTTTCTTTAATGGTGGCTGTGCTTCACAGGGGAGCGCAAAGGCTGCTCTGTTTTTGTACTGTTGAGCAAGTATGAAGGGGGGAAGTGATTTTTCTAGTTTCCTTCTGCAACAGTCAGATTAATAACTTTCTGAAACAAAAATTCTACTAAATAAAGTATTACTTTAATTTGTAAGATTATATTTCCAAATTCAAAATAAACCTATTGATTTTGCTCTTTGTTAATGTAGAAGGGCGTTGTGTTACTTATATGTCAGAATTATGCTGGGAAGAGGCATATTTGCTGCATACAAGAAGCTTGGTATTTTCTTACACTTGTTTTAGTTGAGTTTTTCAAGTTACTGCATGCTAGTGTAAATGCAGTACTTGGAAACTACAGTGAGGTGAGAAATTCTGCTCTGAGGCTCTTAGTTGAGTTCAGAGGGTGAAATCCCGGTTCCGCTTGCTTGATTTAATTTACTTAGTACTTGATAAACAAAACTTTGATCCTACAGATGCTTAATATGTTTGTGAAGCTCAAATATTTATTTTTGTCTGTGGAGGCTGATTTGACACCTTTAACCTTCAGAATAAAGGTTTTTCATGCACTGAGAAGATAGGCCTTTCCTCAGGTGCAACAATCAGCCAGCAGGTACATTATCTATAAATTTGTGTTACTGCTTGACCTTTATTGCTTTGCCAGCCTATGAGGTAGGAATATATTTCAAAGTTTTGACATAACTGAGGGTGTACAATACACTTTCAGAAGTGACTTAATGTGTTTGCTTTCAAAGTATGTTAGGTATCTAAAAAACTCATAAACATGTTGGCAAAAATTACATTTGAAGCTGAATTGAACTATATTAAGCAAAGTTGATACCTGTAATGCTCAATAGCAAACTTTAACTCAGGTATAGAAAAGCAGTAGTTCAAGTGTCAAGTTAGAAGTTGTAGATTGTTCTTGTTGCTCTTGGTTTGTTGCGCAGTGTTGGACAGACATGTTTAATAATAGGGGAAGCAAATCTGCAATTTCTGAGGGTTAAACCATTCAAGGTAGAAGTGAAAAATATGGTAAGTGTACCTTATGATTAAGGTATTTGCTCTTAAGTTTGCCTTCCTACTGTCTTCATATATTGGTGCTTGTATACCAGGTTCTTCTAGGTGAGAAGCTGCTTTAACTACTAAAATGCCAAGTAAGAGGAAGCCTATAAAAGTTTGTTTCTTCCTGAAATTGCTGTAAGAAACTGCACTGAAAACCAAGTTTAGGTCAAGAGTTACTGGTGTTTTATCAGAATTTGTTGGTGGGGGAGAGGACAGGGACAGAGAGGGGAGAGGTGTGGGGTAGAGAAGGGAAAAAGGAGTAACTTGTTTGTGGGCATCCAGAGTGTTATGCCTTGGTCTCATGTATCAAAGCCCTCAACTCTCCATAGCTAACTGTGAAAAGCTAAGTGTCATCTTCACTTTTTTTGCTATTCAGTCATAGTTTCTAGGTACATTAACTGTTTCCCAGAACAGGTAAATTCTTGCTTTAAAGGGTTGTGAGGTAGTCTCTTTTACGCCTAAGGAGTAACTGGCAGCCTAGTTTTTCTTAGTGTGTAGGTGAAATTTGGATTATCTAACAGCCCAGGGATTCGTTGCTTTTCTGTTACAAGCCTTACCTGCATATGTGCCTTCAGGTCATCTTTTAGGCTCGCATAAGCCTGCACAGTTTTGTTGAAATGTATGAAACTGATCTAAGTTGGATGATATTTCTTTTTCTTCAGTTTTGCAGCTATATAAGTACTTGAGGCAGAACTTGTTGGATGCAGCGTCATTATAGTTGGTAAAGCTTTTTTTTTTCTTTCAGTGTATTTAGTTTTAGTGATGTGTTTCCTGTTTTCTCTGAATCTTTAATTTTTAATAAGAAGATGTCTTAGGCCTAATAGTGATGGACATTTGAAAGAATTTTGTATGGATTTTTCTGTATGACTGCTAGCCTGCGCTTGAGGCAATGCATTTATTTCCAGAAGTCACATGTGGGTCGTAAGGATCTGTGTAGGAACAACTGCATGAAGATATTAGAGTGACCACTTATCTTTAAAGTCCTTGAACAGTGAGAGCACTGACTTCTTTATTGCCCATTTATATCTTTCTCTTAGCTAAGATGGATCTTGTTCAATTGGCAGTTAAACAAATGTTTGCAGTGTCATAGTGAACACTTTGAATGCCTCTATGGTTGCTATTTTCATTACTGCCAGCGTTAGGCTTCATTCTTTTAGAATTCATGCCAAGAATAAATGTCCCAACTAGTTCCTTGTTACTCTAAGAGGAGGAATGGTCTCCTGTGGTGATGAAAAGGAACTGCTGCTGTTCAGTAAGGGAGGGATATGGTGGGAATGGAGTTATGTGTTACAAATGAGTGAGTTATGTGTTACAAATAAGTGAGTTACAAGTTCTGTTCAGACGCAGACTAATGAGATGTCTGTTTTGGTTTTCTTTTTTTTTTCTTTTTTTCTTTTTTTTTTTGTAGAAGTTACTTTAAAGTTATTGTTTTGTTTAAAAAAACACAAACATTTCTTCTGGGAATCTTGTAAAAGTTAAGAACTGCTCTTTGTGCTCTGTTCTCCATAATATGTTCTTCCTAAAATTTGCACCTGATCTTTTTAAACTGTATACAAGATAATTAAATTAAGAAGCTGTAATACTTACCAAGACACTTGAAGTCTTACTGTTAGTTCTCCTGCTCCCAGGCTAAGAACTTACATGTACTGAAAAGATAAGTTTCTTTAATTGATGGACAACTTGGAGTAACTTGAACTCCGTTTATCTTGTTATACGCAGTAATTAGCAGCCCTTCCATTAGAATGTGCTGAGAGAACCTGGTTCTACCACGTGCTCGTTTGGGGGGATCAGATTGCCCGATGATAACTCGGGAACTTTTGACTTGTGAACAAGCAGTTCTTCTCAGTCAAGAAAATACACTTTTTAAAAGAAGAAGGAAAAAAAAGGTGGGGGAGAAACAAAGCAAGCCTTGATTCTGCAGTCAGATCCTTATGGCAGATCCTGTTAACTCAGCAGCCTTCTGTGAGGGTATAAAGGTCTATTCATGTAGATAGCATCGAAGGTTTCTGACCGTTACTTGGAGCAAATATCAGGGGGAAAATGAGGCCAGTGTGCACTTGTCTATGAAGAGGTGACTTCCTTAGCACTCACAAAGATGATTCCTGCAGGAAACTAGTATCTGTTGACTCTGAACTAGCAATCTGCTACCTGATGTGGATTATTACTTTCCCAGATTTCTGTGGTTGTTTCCATTTACTGAAATGGGTTGTGGAATAAGATAATTGAAATTAGGTGTATTTGGTGTTATATACTTCATGCCCTCCACTTCTTTTATCAGCTGGTTTGTTTCTCAGGTGCTGTATTTTTCTCCAGTCACCTGGGCCTTCCTGAGGTCAAACTAATATCTGATCATTTGTTATTTTGCTTCTGCCAACTTTTTATTTTGTTCTTACCTCTATTCCTCTACTGCTATTTCTGGAAATTGAGTGGGAGACTCGTTGCCTTAGTTACAGTGACTAACTGTTTCAAAGTTATTTATAATGTTTGTTTTTAAATAACCTGTATCATAATACCAATCATAGAACATTTCACATCAATAAAAAAATAAACAAAGCAATTCATCACTCAGTGCTGGGAGCATGCTTACAGTACTGATTCTTGGGTGTTTGTTTTCCTTCATTGTTGGGGGTGGAGGACAAGTTCTAGTGTGGTATTTGAAGATTAGTCTGAAATAAGGTGTTTTGGTGTTATCCTTTGTGCAAATGAGGAGAGAATCTTAATATTTAAGCTCTGAAATATCAGCATATTATTCTTCCTCTCCTTCGTAATGACACTGGCACTCTCCCCAAGGGGTGGCAATATACCAGTTTAACTATGTTAATTCAGTTTGATTCCGGTGTTGATGAATTATACAGCACTGACCCATTTCAGCACAAAAAACAGCTAATGCAAGAGTGGTGGGACTCAGTAGTTGGAAGAGAAGATGAGACTTGTAGGCAGCTGTGTGGGTGCATAAAGAGGAAGCACCAGCAGTAATATGCAAATAAGAGTGACAATAGTCGGTGTGTAGCATCCTTGTAGGCTGAGGAACTACTTGTTAGCTGAAGCACCTGATGACTTCTGTCCTAAAATAATGAGATGTTCTTTACTGTGAATTGAACATAATCTTAGAATTTTGTTGTTTATTTATACAGTAATGTATGTATGTAAATTGAGTGAACAGTACTCTATAAGCAGAGTTTTTACATGACTAAAGTCTACCTATTTAGGGCAGCCTGAGCACAAGTATTTTTCCCACTGTAAGTACTGCAACTGTATTTAAATTGGAGAAGTTTAAAGCAAAGGTCTGCCTATTCTAATACTGGGGGTTTTGGGAAAAAATAAGGAAAAAACCAAAGCCATTTTGCTTAAGATTATGTTAAATTTAAGAACTACGTTTACAGCTATGGGGGTGAAAATGTTTTCCTGCCCCAGAGTAATTGTAACTGACTCTAATTATTAGAACTTAGTGAATGTTCAGGTTTTATATGTAACTTCACTTGTTTACATGGGTTAGTCTAATTCTGACTTGTCCTGAACTGTTGTAGTCATCCTAAATGTTTAGTGTTTCCATACTCTCAAACAATGAACTTCACTTAATGGCCTTCCTAATTCCATATGATGAGTAAGTTCTTCTTGGTCATTTTGCAGTCATGCAATCATACTTAAGGTTCACTCTCACTTTGTGCTGAAATCCTGTAGGTGCTTCAATCTGGTGCAGAGAAGAAAGCATGGGTACATCTGGATTTTTTTTTTTTGTTACTTTGGCAAAGTGAAGATAGAACAGTGCCTGAATGAAGAAGGAAGAGAAGGGAGCACAAGCAAGGACTTTCAGCATGGCAAAATGAGAACATTGCAGTAGTCAAAGCAGAGACCAAAATGAACCATTTTGGAGCTTACAGAATTTCTAGAAGTCATGAAGAATTCATGTTTTTTTTCAAGATTTTGCTATTTGTCCTCCTTTTTGATTTTATTTTGATAGCTCCACCGATGCTGGTCCCCCTGACAGGGAGGAAGTCGAACCTTCCATCAGGAACCCAGTCATCAAGCAGCAGGCAGCATAAGAGACCAAGAATCTACCTAGCTCATAGTTGGAGGACCTACTTGAGTCATAGACAACTGAACTGGAGGGAGAAGAAAAAACACTTTCAGGAAGTTCTGTAGTCATTTATGTACTAAACGTAATCTATAACTAATGCATAATCTAGTCATTTAAATCCATTACTGCAGACCGCGTTGAGGTAATTGGCATTCTCTTCTTCCCTGTCCTATCTTCGTGTCATCTGCTTCTTCTGTCAGTTGCTTATGAGACTGTGCAGATATTCTATGCAAAAGTCCTTCTTGATGTCTCTCTCCTGCCTCAGATCTCTATGTAGTGTCTGCTAACACTTCATTCACTCACCAGTGTCTCCCCACAAACTATTGTTGGTAGATTAAAATGAAGGACACGAAATCAGAAAATGAAGAAAACCAAAATGCTATCATTATTTTTCCGGTTATGTTATTACTTATTGTTTTAAATTAGTGAAATGTCCCAAGTCATGGTACAAGGATGCTCTAGAAACAGCATGTTAATGGAATTCCTTACCCCTCTCCTCTGTCCCTCTGTAACTGCAGCTCTTTGCTATGTTTGTAAAACAGGAGGATCGATAGAAAGAGGTTTTATGCTTTTAATACTGTGTTGCTGTGCCGTCTCTGCTAAATTAGAGCTCTGTATTGGTACTGCCTGATAGCCTTTATTTCCTTTGCTGCTGTCTCAGTTCCAGGAGCAATATTTTGCTTTATAGCTGTGCTGTATCTATGGCTTTTTACTTTTTTAACAGTGCTTTCATTCTAGGGAATAACTTCCTTTATTAAGGAGGACTTGTAGAAGAACACTTTCTCTTCTCGTTTCTGTCACCTGCAAGCTTGTAAATGCTATTACTGTCCTGCATCATTACTGATCCTGTAGTAATCACCCATCTCATTATTTATTTCTTCCAATCCTACCTCATGATGTTTGCTGTTTCATTCCATCCACCAGCACACAGCCATTTGTTTATTATCTAACACTACTTAGATAATGGAATGAGAAATCTATTAAAATAGAACCTTTCAAGTAAAGAAAAGTAACATTTTATGACTTGTCCATAGACATGTGTCTATTCTTTTTACCATAAGTTTAGCAAATTATACTTACTGCAATCAGGGATGTAAATAGTCAAGTTAATCTACTCCATAAGAAACAGAGCTCAAGAGAGGACTTCTCTGAAAGTCTTCATAATGAGAGTAAAAAAAGAAAGGTGAAGAGAGGATTTGTAAAATGCTGGAGTGAAAACCAAAAGGACAAAAATGGTTAGGATATCACAGATTGTCAGTGTCAGTGAACAGCAATGCTCTTCTGATGAACTTCACGGTTTCATAGTCAAGGATTATCCAAAAACCATCAGGTATCCAGCTACCCTGTTGAGCTTTGTTTACAGTGACTTCAATACATTGATTCCTTTTTCTGCCTACTGCACCTTTGTACAGCACAGGAAAGGGACTCTCCCAGCATCTCTAATCTAAAACTAACACTGTGAATAATATACAGAAGAGGATGTCTCCTGCTGTTTTTCTACACCCAAAGATGTAAAAAATGTTTTTTTGATCAAGTATATCAAATTTATTATCTTGGAAGGGCAAATATAGCTGCATGCAGCCACATTTTTATTTTTGAAAGGGCTTTGCACATTGTGAATTGGTTGCCTGTTTTTTTTTTTAAACTCTCAACATTTAACAGGCCATAATTGTTTAAAATTGATGTTTTTCATAGTTTGCATTTGAACAAATTAGTTGTGAGGTTTTCACATCTGAAGGTTGATAAAAGTTCTGTAATGCTCTCCATATGTGTTGAAACTGCTTTATTAATCATTAAAGTATTAAACTTATTGCATGCATAATTCTAGAATAACTACTAGAAGAACTGTGGTTCATGACTCTATGCCCAAAAGTACTAGAAGAAGTCCACAGAAAAATTAGCATAACTGTTAAAAAGCTGCTGATCACGTCTTCGCATTTCAACCTCCTTGTCACCTGGAAGGCTCTCTCTTGCTGTTGCAATGGCTGTAGAAAATACCCTATGCATTTAGAGTATCACACTGATTTCCTGTCTCGACATCCAGTCCCTTATATGGGGAAGCAGCACGATGTGTTTCCTTCTATAAAGCTCCCTACTGGAACTTACATAAGCCAAAGAAATAGTATCTGTTTGAATGGCAGGAGGAATAGCGATGCCAGGGGTGTCTGTGGAGACTGTCAGAGGAGAAGTCCAGCTCCCGTTCCCTGGAAGTTTGCCATACCGGTATTAGCAGGGCTCTCTTCCATGTTGATTGGAGGTGGTGTTGCAAAGTTGTTTTGGAACTGTCATTCTGGAGTGAGTTCTTTAGAAAATTGGCTCTGAGTGACCACAAACAGAAATAAACCTTGTAGACCTGAAGCTTGGTCTGGTGGCAGCAGTTGGCCCCAGTTAACTGAATCAAAGACAGAATGTATGTGCCTGCAGAAAACAATGAATGTGTCTGCTGGAGCTCAGCCTTCCATGTTACAGGAACTCTTATTACCTCTACTGGCATACACATCTTTTACATGTGTCCACGAAAGCCATTTTATTTATTTATTATTTCATGACTGTAGTGCCCATTAGTGCTTCCTTAATGTTGCCTGACACCCCTTGTTTTCAGAAAAAGTAACCTGTAAAAAGTAGGAAGGATAATTGAAGAAAAGAGGAGGAATTGTTGGAATGATGCCATTTGACCTGATGGTTTCATGACCTGCTCTTGTGTGGAGTTCAGGGACATGTAGCCTGGCTGTGATGCGTTGTCACAGGATGCCTGCTCAGAATGCCAAGTTCTTACTTTTCATGCTGTATGGCATGGCTGCAGAAGTGAGGTGGCAGCAGCTTTGGGGTTTTTGCAGTGTCTTGATTTTTTTTCATTAGATAAGAAACAATGAAAATGACCTGTAACAAGCAAGGTTAAATACAGGCAGGAACAGTAGGATGTGTTTTTCTTGTTATTCTGTTTTTCTTTTAAGAGATTAATTAACAGCCAAAGCTATGCTAATTATATGACTTGGAAATTATCTACCACAGTGAAGGCCAGCATTTTCAGCTGACAGATAGGAGAAGGAAATACAGATACATACACTACTGAATGCAAATATATTTCGGGTGTAGGGTAGGACTGTGCATGTAAGAAATGGAGTACATTGCCTGAATAAACCCCAGTCTTTAAAGTCAGAAGAGTAAGTAAGTTTTCATAAAAGGGTAGGAGTTCAATAATTTTAGGATGGAGTTTGATGATGTGCTTCTCCTTGGGTTGTTTTTTTTTTCATTTGCAAGGTTTCTAACAGTAATGATTGAAACTCAGTGGCTTCTAATCTACTGCCTAAGGCCATGGTTTGATATTAGGTTGTAGCTGAGCTTAAGCAGTCTTTCATTTTTTTCTTCTGCAAAGTGGTGAAAAGGGAAGGGAGAGGCAAATTATTTAGGTTAGCATATGACTGTGAAGTTGTTCCTTGAAAGTTTTTCCTAGTAGGAACTAGAAAGGAGTGTTTTGGCTTAGATAAACCTACTCTAATCTCTTTCTTTGTGTCAGAAGTCCTGTAAACAAAGATGATGTGTCTTGTGTGAGTGTCCTTTGGTTTTGTGGCTGAAGGTGAGTGGAGAAACTTCAGTGTGGTCTGCCTTGGACCACTTTCTCTGAGAAAGTAACTTTATTGCTGTTGGGCTTGCAAGTTCTTAGATGTGTTTTGAAACTCAGCAACAGGCTTACTTTTCTTGTCTTGTTCGTGATATGGGGTTTGAGTGTGGTTGTGAATTCCTCTTTAATTGTGAGAGAACCTATGGTCTTAAGGAGTCTGCTTCTATAACACACCCTGTTGACTTATATTGACTACAAAAACACTGAAAGAAGGAAAGTTCCTCTGTGACATACTTACTTACCACATGTGCTGCGTTTCAGAACTCTCAGCTTTCCCCGTCTCCTATACAACATGTAAGTAACATGTCAGTTTTCTTGCAGCATTTTAAAGTTGTTTTTTTCCCCTCTTAGGCTGATCACATGCTCTACTACTCAGTTTTACAACTGGAGCTCTGCAAATGACATCAAAAAGACTTTCTCTCGCCTTCCATCTCTTCTCAAGAGGTTACAGTGAAGGTATAAAACCATGTTCAGGAAGTCCAGTTACCTGAAAACTATGTGCCAAAAGTAGTTTGAATTTGCTGCAGCCTTTTTCCTCATAGAGTTACGTATGGACAGAAAGCCCTTCAACTTCTTATGCTTCTTGTGTGTGCAGCTTTAATTCTTGGACACCATCCAGTGACGGCTTGGAGTCATGCCTGTTGTGACTAGTGATCCCTCTATCTCCCTGCACAGATATATGCTTGGGGTAGGGAAATATCTAGTAAGAAAATATGGTCGTAGAAAAATGCCTAAGTGAAATAAACTCTACAAATAGTAATTAATGAAGCATGTCAGTAAGAATAAACTGCAGTCTTCTGTAATAGATGAATTTTTTTCATCTCAGCTCTATAGGAAATGGAAATAAAAAATAGTAGTTAAACGTACTGTTTTATATTCCACATATCACCTAGTATAGTTGTATGGATACCACAATATAAGCACATTGGTTGTGGAAATATTTTTATCATCAGCTAAAGAAGATAGCATTTTGAATCACTATCAATGAAAGCCTTATCAAGGTGGACTGTTCCTTACTTTGTTCTGTTTCTCAGTTTGATCGTGCTGCAAAGCTGTTTAATTCAGTGGGCTGTGGATGAGGTTATGCATGCATCTGCTGGTTTAATTTTCTGGAATAAGCAATGATAAAACTACAAAGCTTGGTTTAAAAAAAAACCAACCAACAAACAGAACTGGGCCTGTCTTTTGACTGCGAGAAAGCACTGGGAATAATTACCTTGGCAAATGAGGGTATAATAAAATTGCACTTAACAGTCTCCACACAAATAGTTGTCTACATATCACCTGTATGTTTGTGAGGACTCAGTGAAGGTCAGGTTACAGCCTCTATTTCATGCTTGTTTTTGAAACAGCTCATCAGCACCATTTCATTTTTTTTTTTTTTCATTTTAGCCTAAAAACCTGAGGCAGTCATTCAGGGGCTGCTTTATGAGTAGGTCATCTGTCTGCTGTGGGCTAAAGGATGGTATTAATGCTGCTTCTAGTAGGTGTCAAAACCCACATGGGTGACATAAAAATGTAAAACATAAACAAATGAACACTGGAATGTGGGAAGGGGGGTTGAAATGAGAATGACAAACATTAAATAAAGTGCACAGTGCTAATAAGAAAGTAGTTTGGTATTTAAGAAAACTTACCTAAATATCAGATTTTAGATTTGCTTTGAAAGATGAGAGAATATGAGAGGATAGAAGAATCTTCTTTGTTATGTTGAAATAAATGAAGTTATTAAAAGTATACAAAGTTTTGAGAATACCTGTATTTTTTAGCAGTTAGTGTTTAAAAATCAGGGTCAGTGTTGCCAATTAAATTACATTTGTGGTGATTTTCTTGCTATTCTGTACTTAATGTTCCTTGTCTTATAGGAGATATGGAGTACTTTTTGTCGTGCTTTGTGTATTATGTTGTACAAAGGTTCTCAGTGATAACACTAGACAAAAGGTTAATCTATTTTCAGTGTGGTTTATTGGCATGGATTGTGGGAACTTGGAGGGAATGTTCAAGCTTGAGTACGTAGAGAACAGGGCAGGGAAATTTTTAATTTAAAAATTACATCAGGGAAAGATATGAATATTAACTTTTTAAGATTTAAGTGTACCATCTACTTACATTCTTTCATTCCAAGAATATAAAAAAGTTACATTTAAGTAGTATATATCTGTTGCCAGAGAATTGAATTCAAGCTGCTTCATGGACGGAAGTCATGAGCTAAGCACTTGGAACGAGTTTGTGAAAGTTCACTGTTTGAAAGCGGCATTAGACAACAGTAGCCTCTTCTGGAACAAATGGTATTTTCTTTAAAATTTCTCCTCTTAGTTGGTCTGTTCAGTGGGGAAAAGAAAAGCTTCTCTTATGAAGTGACTAATCCTAAAATTTGAACAGACTTTGTGACCAACTCCAAGTCATTGATTCAGCTTATTAAGTGTCGTATGAAGGAAATACTATGGACTACTTAACTTGAGACATTTTTGGAAGATTTTAATTAGTGGCGCATGTAATTAAACAACTTAAAATATTTTTTATTTTCTGTTTTTATTAAATGCTCAGATAAAATCGTAAATTAAAAAATACAGCAAAAGTAATAAAACCAAAGTAATTAACGCATTAAAGTAACAAAAGTGAAGTAATTAACGCACTGTAAAGGTTGTCATGTGCTAATTAAATGCATCCAAAAAGCAAAAATAGAAACCAAGATGGTTCACTTTGATTTGACTGGTTCTGCCCTTCTTCTAAACACAGGCAGAGATTAGTTTAAAAAGTGTTAGTAAAGCAATCAGCTGCCTCTTCTGTGAGGCTTATTTAGTGATAGCTTGCTTGTCTTCTCCCTGTGGAGGGACTTAAGCAGTCTAGGACTGAGAAGGAGAAAGTGCTGCAACACTGCTTTGCTGTTGTGGAAAGATGATGGAATATTCGTTTTTTAGGGCAGTTCTTTAGTCTCTGGATTTGGTTCTGCTGGATCACACCCTGTTTAGTACCCATCGCTTTGCTGCTCTGTGTTTGAAAGGTTGTCTTCACGTCATTAGGATTGGAAGGGACCTCTGGAGATCTTCTAGTCCAACCCCCCTGCCAAGGCAGGGTCACCTAGAGCAGGTTACATGGGAACACGTCCAGGTGGGTTTTAAATGTCTCCAGAGAGGGAGACTCCATGACCTCCATGGGCAGCCTATTCCAGTGCTCTGCCACTCCCAATGTAAAGTTCTTCCTCATGTTGAGATGGAGCTTCTTTTGATTTAGTTTATGGCCCTGCTCCTCGTCCTGTCACCAGGCACCACTGAAAAGAGTTTGGCAGTATCCTCTTGGCCCCTGCCTTTGAGATATTTGTATGCATTAATGAGAGCCCCTCTTATTCTTCCCTTTAGACTAAAGAGGCCCAGCTCCCACAGTCTCTCCTCATAAGAGGAGGTATCTTCTCCCAGTCTTTTCCCATCTGGCCCCTATCTTACCCCTGAAGAAGTGAAAAACTTTTAAATTTTCCTGTGGCACAATTTTTCTTGGGTTCCTGTCTTTCAAGAAAAAAAAAATCTGACTTGTTTTATTTATTTTTAAGAGCACTGCACTTAGATACTTGGAGGTAGCCAAATGTACTTTGGAAGTGAATTCTGTGAAGTCAACGTAGTGGTACTTTAGCTATAAGTGAGTAAAGCCTTAGTTTGGTTTAAGTGATCTACTTCAGATTGGCAGCATTACTATCTTGGGATTAATTTTCTTGGGAATGTCTGTGTCCACCATATAAGAGGACTTAGCTGTAACAGTTAATCGGTCTTTTTCTCATCCCTTTAAATGTTCCACTGTCTGTGAAATGTAATAATAGTTTTAAAAAAAAAATTTACTCCTTTTTTTTCCCATGAATGACCACATCCTGCTGAACTTAAAAATTGTGCTTTTATGCACAGCAGTCCTCAGATGAGATAGAGAAGGTGACTGACTTCTGGCAGTCAGAGGAATCCTATTTTCTTCCCTTTGCAGACTATTGATGTAATGGAGTCTGCTATGGCACCTATGCATGGCATGTAAGAATGCCAGTTTTCCTCATATGTTTATGTGGAAGTGGCACTCATGATTTAAGCTTTAAGCAATTGGCAGAGTGCAGGTAAAGGAGATGTTTGGCTGTGTATCCTGTCCAAGCAACTGAGTTCTTCCCTGGAGAAAGAAAGTCCTGAAGTGTGTGGTAGTATCCTCTGTGTTTCCTGTGGAACTACACTGAACTGGAAGAAAAAGAAAAATCATGTTTTGTCTCAAAAATATTTGACCTGTCATTGTCTGATTTGGGCCTCTTGTAAGGTGAAGTGCTGCTACATCCATATGCTGAAAATGTGTCTCGAAGTCTGCTGGCCAGTTCTGTTTTAGAGTTTGCATATTAGGGAAAGAAAAGCTCTATGTCATTGAGCTGTGTTAAAAGCTTATATGGACACATCTGTTTGGAACACCTCTGTTCCAAGTGAATTCTGACTCTTCTCATGTCCCATCTTAAAGCCATGTTTTTGTCCTCTACCAATAGCTTCAAAGCTGATAAGACAAACAACCTCCATGTGCATTAGCAGTGCTGGAAATGTTTATGTGAAATTGCAGACTCTTAAGTCTATTCAAAGAGCTGCTTATTCCATATATTTTGCTATGTATTCCATTTTTTCTCTTGAAACACGTCAATAGGATTAAGAAGGCAACTACTGATTGCGTGGCTGGCCCTGGGAATAGAGAAATGACTGCATGCATTGTTGGTTCCTATGAATTATGGCACTTCCTCCTTACAGATCCACTCAGGCCATTTGGATGTACTTCTATTTTTGCTTTCAAAAATTACTCTAAAGACGTTCTTCTAAAAGGTATTGCTTTCCTTTCGGGGAGGGAGAAACAACTCCAAGGAAGTTCTTACCTGTGATGATTTGTTCCTGTTGGTGCATGAGCTGAATGTTTCCAATAGACATTCTTTTTTATGCCTATCACTTAATTTCACAAATGCATACTTTTTTTGTTTGAAATAGTATTTATATTTTATCATTCTCTCTGATGGATGTGTAGTTTTTCAGTATTTTCTAAAATGCTACTAGCCCTTCTTCCTATTTTTTCTACCCTCATATTAGGTAGACTGGGAATGTTAAAATTCAGACACGTGAAAATTAAATTGCGATGATTAAAACTCATGAATTAAGAAACAATTTCTTAAAAGTGATGTGCTGCTAAAAGATTACCTCACAAACAGCCACCCTGCTATGCTATAAATTCTATTGATCAAGTATAATCTCTGTGCTTTGGCAGATACATAAAGCATGCAATGCTTTCCTCCCTCTGCCCAATATCCATTTTTAACAGTTGTCTTCCTGTAGATGTTCTGAAATATGTCACAGCTGTGTACCAGAAAGTCTCTGTTCCACAGTAATAATCTGAGGGATTCTCTTCAGTCCTCTTGTGTTTTTCAAGCACTGAAGTTTCCGTGAAGCCAAACTGTAGCCTTTGAGAGGTAACCTGCTATGGACAAAATTGACTCAAATAGCTCTGAACCTGTATTTTCTTCTTTGATTATAATGTGTATGAACACCACTTCTTGTAGTCTCTTCTTTGATCGTGACAAGCATCTGTTCAGATTGAAAGCATTACTCTTTTCTGGCTTTGTTAAAGTAAAGTGGTTTTGAAAAGTAGCTGTAAATTCTGAAAAACTATCCTGGTTGTGAACTTTCCTGATGGGTTGATTTAGATATGAACGTCTATGACTCATAGCACAGCACACTACCTTATTTTTATCCAGATAATTACCTTGATAAAAGATGTGTGAAGTAGCATTTAAAGATTTGTTCCCTCAGCTTAAGGAGCAACGCTATTGTGTACCTTTTTGTCTGTCCTTTTGATGTTATGTCCTATCAGTATTCATCTTTTGCTTGCTTTGCTTTCTTCCCAAATTTTTAAATGGAAAGTACCTCTGAGGTAGCTAATGAAAAGATTGTAAAAACTGAAGACTGTGGAAGTGGAATCTTAGCTGCAGTAATTTGTGGTTTTTTTGTTTTTTTTTTTAAAGTGTGTCATTTTCAGGTATACTTTAAGAATTTTCAGTGTTGATATGGCTTTTTTGTATATGTAGTTATTATTTGAAGTTACTTGTGTGGACACACTGAAATAATATGCAGGTAAAGGTTTCTGGAATCACTAGAGGATCTTACTCCCCTTCTGCCTTGATAATTTTTCATTTTTAATAGTGGTATGAACATCAGAGGATCAACACATGTTTTCACTTATGTCATTTGGGATGCTTCATAGGTTCTCTATTCTCCAGGCTTGTCAGTTCATTATTTTACCTCTTGTTTTAGCCAGGGAACTGTTCAAGCTCAAAGATTTTTTTCTGAATAGCAAATCATTAAGTAGGATTCAACAGCAGGAGTGCTCTTCAATCTATTTTTGAATTTACTTTTATTTAGAAATGGTCTAATACTTCTGACGTGATCTCTGACAGTTCTGCTGATTCATAATGAAACAGCTTGAGTTACGGCTTCATTTGCCCGTGAAGCTCCTCTGCGTGGTTGCTCCTGGTAAATAGTAGTCACTGAGGAAATGGCATGGCATAGCATCTTCCTGCCCCTTTATGGCTTCTCCTCCCCTCAAATCAGCTCAGCTCACAGCTGGACATACATGTTAATGATATTGATTTTATGTTAGTGTACCTACTTGTGAACTGTGATTATTGGGCGCAGACATCCTTGTGAATATCTGCTGCTGCTAATCCTACTGGGAATTGTAAATGCTGTTACTATAACCTATAGAATGCTCTGAAATAATGTACCTGATCTTAACCAACAAAAAAGTTTAAGGGTCAAGTAAACCAAAACAAGTACATCAAGTTTCTTTTTATTTTAAGATCATAAACAGTTTTCTCACATAACTAAAAGATAAAGGCATGAAAACTAGGAGAAAATGAGATACCATTTTAAATTAACTGTACATTTGATGCTCCTTGAAGCTTGGTGTAAAATATAAACAAATCATCTCAAGGATTTTGGAACAGCAGATGGATGTCTCTTCTCCCCCTTCCAGCCCCCGAGATACCCAGGAATATCTTTGGAAGAACTTCTTGTCATTCCTGATAGTACTCCAGTTTAAATGTAACCATCATAAATAAGCCTGGTGTTTGTGTTACATTTAAACGATCTGTAGCATGAGTGCTACTACCACTTCTCATCTGATGTAAAAGATGAAGTGTTAGGTGTTGCTTATGTTAACTTACATATCCTGGGGTCCAAAGTAAGCCTAGTTTTGTATTTTAAAATATATTGCTTTTATTACAACTA
>JAWWLV010000088.1:35013191-35044106 GCA_035041135.1 Platyrinchus mystaceus | reverse complement strand
TATGTTAACTTACATATCCTGGGGTCCAAAGTAAGCCTAGTTTTGTATTTTAAAATATATTGCTTTTATTACAACTAAAATAATGTTGGTAAGCTCAGCCTTCCACATAGTTTGACTGTCTGGGACTTTTTAAAAGAGAACTGAAGAAAACTGAACTTGACACATTTTTCAATTACAATTAGTAATTTGTTTCATGATAAGCTTTTACACCTTGGTTTTGATTTCCCTGAATTTGGGTGCCCCACCCACACAGCTGTGTTGAGAATAGCAGCTTTCTGTGGCGCGTTGCTCCAGATGCTGGTGATGCCTTTGTCTGCCCTCGCTTATATACTGCCAGGAGTCATCTTTTTGGATGAAACTTCTCCCACTTTTGCTGAGATTAGTCTCACACTGTGTCTTTGTGAGATCCTTGTTGTTTCTTCCAATGTGGTTATTGCTTTTACTCTGCTCAGCACAACTTGGTTCAGAAGGCTGGCCAGTGTTGATTCTGTTGTTTGTTTTTTTTTCTTAGTCAATGCATTTTGTCTTGTCTCTGTAACAAATGGTTATCTTAAATAGCTTCTCTCTGAATTATTGATGTTCCACAATGACTTCATTCTCCAATCTATTTACTTTCTACTGTGAGCATCTCTGCATTATGCTGTGAGATAGAAATATTCATGTGAAATACAGCATTAATCAGCCTTTGCAGTACTGTTATATATGAGTCTCTATGTATCTTTACAGTACTACAGCTTTCTATGTAGAATTCTACAAATAATTATAAATTCAGAGAATAAGGTGTTCGGTGTGTGTTACTGTAGGTAGTTCTTATTTTAACTGATAAATCTTCCTCTATTTCCCAGCTTAACTGCTTCCATAACAATAAGAGCAGAGCATCATATTTGCTTTGTGTTCTCCTGCTATCTTGCCAGACTATCGTCTGAATGTGAGTACAGATGGTATGACTCATTTACACTTGTCCTAAGCAGAGGAGGTACTTAACACCAAGTATGTGCCTCCAGCTTTTGATTCCTGTGAAAAAGAGTGTTTTCCTCTCCCCACCCCAACTAGAATTCTTTTGCTGTGATTCAATCAGATTTTAGTTCACCTTCCTTTTAAAACTGGGCAATCTCCTGTGTTTTTTTTAACCCCTGACACAAATGAAATTGACTTTATTTTTATAAGATGCAGACTTCTGCTGATTTTGCTGAAGTCACTTTTAAATAGGAAAAATGAAGATAACCTAAGGAAATGTGAACCTAAGGAAAGGTAAATCCATTGTTTGGATGTAGAAAATATCCTGAAGTACTGTAGACCACTCTGCTACTTTTTCAGTACGTTTGGAATAGAGATAACTGTTTTTTCTAAGTGTATTAGGAAGTTAGTGTATTCTGCAAAGCAAATAAATGGGCAAACATTTTTCTTCCTGAAACAGACTGTGTCTAATAGACCCCATGGTCTTGGATGTGCTGAAAAATGGTTTCTTTTCCCTCTCTAGGAGAAGGGATAGAAACGAAGGCTTAGGAATGTGTGTGTTTGGTGGGGGTGCAATGTTATTTTCTTTTTTAATAGGATAATTCTCCCCTGTTTTATCCATGCCTCAGCTGAGGATCTGCTGTTACAGGTAATGTTGAGGAGCATGCAGTGTGCTGAAGGCACACTTGGCACTGAACAGCACCACAGTGGAACTGAGAGAAGGCTGATGAACAGTCAAGTGCCTTACTTGTCTAGCTTGTCCCTTTTCACTTGTCAGACCCCAAATCAATATTATTATATTGCAATATAAAATCCTTTTTAAGGCAGTAAGTTTACTGAGAAAAAGGACGAGGAGCACCTTTTTCCGAACTTTTATTTAATATTGGCAATTTAAATGGGCAAAACTTGAAAATTGTTTTTCATTGTACCATGGCTATGTCTGTCTATATATAAAAATAGTATAGTAGCTCTGTTTTTCAACAGAAACTTAGTTTTCTTGCAGCTGTTTCCCATATATGCTATTTCTCAAAAAAATTTGGAGGACCAGCCCTCCCTTAAACCTGTGTAGGTGTTTATAATCTGCACCAGAGCTGCAAGTCTGCTCCCACCTGGAAGCTGAACACTCTTGTTTTATGCTCGTACTCCCTCTGATGGCAAACTGCTGCGCTTCTCTTGCTTTCTGTGTTTGCTTTCATCTCTCTCCCTTGGTCTCCATTTTATCTGTTTGCTTCGATGCTGGATTAGGCTAAGTCATTTCATATGTGTGTGTGTTCCCCACTGAAAGTGTAATTTTAATAAAGCTGATAAAAATTGAAGGGCCCTACCAGACTGCATATAGACAACAATAAGCTATTTGGTTACATAGGGGGAAGGGGGAGTTTATCTTCTTTACTTGAATTTATTTAACATTTTTGACTATCACAGTCATTCCTGTGTGATACAAGTGATACATATTTCCTAATGCTTGGCTTAAACTGATAACTCAATCTCCCTAAAGCTTGAATAAGAATACTTTGCTCTTTTAAACTCAAATTCTTTGTTCCAGAATTCCAGTATTTGGATAAGTCACTTTTGTGTTGGATCATTATTAAGAAATGACTATGTTTAAAATTCTGAATTTATACTAGTCAAGATCTAATATATAGAAAAGAGATATAAAAGAACTGTCGTTGCAACTTGTGTGTAAATAATGTGATAGCATAGGGTAATCTTTTATTAGTCATTGATAAGTTTGACATGTAGATTACAAATAGTGCAAAATAAAGCTGTTTATCATGTGGTTATGGAAATAAGACATTATATTGTTTGTATGTCTGTGTGTAAAATATCAGCTTGAGAGAAAAGATAGTGATCCTGTTACCTATGTGATAAATGAGCCTTTGCTACAGCATTGCTCAGAGGAGAGTGAAACAGGCACATCTTTTTGTTCTCATTGCATCTCCTTTCTGCTTCAGTAGTAGTAGTTTCAAACGTTTCCTCGATGTGTTTGTTAAATTATTTAATTATTATTAAATATTACTAATTTAATTAAATCTAATCTTTACTTAACATCAATTATTTAAATGGGTAAAGGCTCGGTTCTGGTTCATTGCCACTGACTACAATAGCACTGTCAGGTACTTACTGTCTGGGTGCTGCCTGTCAGATGTAATGCTGGCAAGAGTTTCAGGTGGCAGAAGAGATGTTAGTAGAAGTTTCTAATATTTTAATGAGTTTTCTGGTGTGTTGGCAGGCATTTTCTGACTGCACTAAATTCATGGTTCATCTGAATCAGAGTCCCCTATTTAGTTCAGTTTGTAGGAACAGAAAGAGCTGTTGGGACGTCAGGCTTTCAAATATTGTTTCTGTTTGCTTGCTCACCCTTGCACCTGCTTGAGAGTCCTATTGAGTATGCATTTGGCAATTTTGGTGGTAGTAGGTGAACCTGTAGACCTGTTTTGAGCCTTTAATGTCTCCTTGAATGTGAAGTCCGTAGCCTTAAAAATTTGCGTGCCTATCTTAAATTTGTGAAGCAACTAGATCCTTCCCGGAATTTTGGCATTTTTAGGAGAGATGTAGAAGAATATGTGGTAGGAAGAAATTTTGTGGTCTTGCTCAAGTGTTTTGGTTTTCTTTGGTGTGCTGCCACCAAGTGACAAAACTTGATATTGCTTTTTTTTTTTTTTTTTTTTTTTTTTTTTTTTTTGTTGAGTGATTTCCCCTAGTCATTCTTTCTTTTCCTTCTTTCAAACTAAATTAGAGTATGACTTTGCACTGCTGGCACATTCACATATAATATTCCAAATTATTATTTGGAGTAACATGACTGCTTGGAAAGTCTGACTGAAAATTTCTAGGATAGAAAAATCATCAAAATTAAGCTTTTTTCATCATCCTGCTGTTCAGTTTAGATATTCTTGATTTCTGTAAGTTATTGTGGAGTCTCCCTCACTGGAGACATTCAAGAACTGTCTGGATGCAATGCTGTGCAATGTGCTCTAGAATGACCCTGCTTGAGCAGTTTGGACCAGGTGATCCACTGTGGTCCCTTTCAACCTCACCTATTCTGTGACTGGAAATAATCTTCGATCCAAAACAATAATAATGTAGGCACAATTCAGAACATAAAGATCAAGTATAAAAATGCTGAGGTCAAAAACCGATATTTGGCACTTAAGAATGTATTATGGAAGCAATCTTTGAATCCTACATTTAGACATTTCAGGGTATCTTTTGATGAACAGTCTTATAAAATTATATATTTAAACAATAAGCAACATTCAAAGTTTTCAAAATACCTCGTTGTGCTAATCTATTAAAAAATTGCACGGTGAGATGAAGGATATTGACTGTCCAAGGGGAGAGTGTTGCAGGTGGAGTGGGATAGTCATGGAATGCTGAGGGTGACCTCGTGTGTGCAGCTCACAGATCTGAGGGGTGCTGTCTACCTGACCTGCTGCGCACTCTGTGTGTGTGTGCAGACAGGAATGAGGGGGATTGTGTGCAGAAATTAGAGAAAAGATGATGCATTGCCACTGATTATGTTTACACTGTTTATTTTCCGGTTCTTATAGACTTCAGCTCTATAAAAGTGGCTGAGCAGTGATTATGCTTTCTTTTAAGAAGATTAAGGAAGTTAAGACTTTAGTTACTCTTTGGGAATATGATTAAAGGTCTGATTTGTAGATGAGAACAGTAGCCAAGGTGTATCTGCACGGATTAGCAAAGCTACCTTAAGTGCTGTTTAAAAAGAGAGTAGCTTCAAGTCCTTGTTAGAAAAGGTAGTCTTTCTTCATATCCCTCCCTTGGGAGTTTCCTTGCTGTTCTCTTGCACTGGTTCAGCTGATCTTATAGTGGGCCAGTTTGGGGGCTGAATTAGCAAAAAAGAGTTTTAGCTTTCTGACAGTAGGTCTCTGTAGGTCAGCATATGGGACAGTAGGGTAACTGCAGTGGCAGCACAAAGAAAACACGAAGGACATGTAGCTACAACATTAGTCCCTCTTTGTCTTGGGCTATGCTGGAGCTGAATACACCATGTGCTGCTCTGCTCAGCTTGAAAAGGTGAATGAGAATTGTTCTTTGACCTGAGTAATTGATTTATGTTTAAGACTCGTCTAAACAATGTTGTAATTATATAGTTATTTTTGATGATTCTGTACCTGCTTACCACAGCTGTTTTTGGTACACAAAGAAAATATCTGTCAGTAAAACCCACTAGCAGTAAAGACTGCAACTGTTTATATAAATACATTGAAACTTCCAGAGATCTCCTTTCTGGCACGGGATGTCTCACAAGTTGCTCAGTACACTGCCAGTTCTGTCCCAAGAGGTATTGGCCTATAGATATGCCAGTTGAGATTCTTACTTTGCAAATGAAAAAATTAGTAATTACCCACAGTATGGTTTTATTTGCCTTAGTAAACAATTGCAACTTCCTTTCCTCCTCCTAGCATGGGAAAATATATTGAGACTGTTTGCATTTGAAAGTAGCTCTGAGATTACAAAAAGAGCATTAGTGTAAAGCCTTCCCCTAGAGGAGATTATCCCATGCTACTGTTGCCAGTGTAGTATCTATGGATTCTCTGAACAAAGTAGTCCCTGTTGACAAAAGTCTCCTTTATTTGCTGACGTAACTACTTTAGTGGTCTAAAGCTGCTGTCCTTCCCAACTTGCACAGGTTTTCTGGAAACTTTGTAGTATAGGTCTCAGTCAAAGTATAGGTCTCAGTTGTTTTGCTGTTGAGGAGGGCAAAACACTTTTAAGCTGTTATGCTCTCTTCTGTTTTTTTCCTCTCAGTAAGCTGAAACACTTGTAAAGGGAAAGATATGTAAACCTAGCATAGTGAAAAAAATCGTAAGAGCTTAGAGGAGAAATTTCATCTTTTCCATGTCAATTTTTTGAGGAAGAACTGGTTATATGTATACTGTTCTTGATTTTTGGAAAAGTCAAGATTTTGATGCTTGACTTCAAGAGTAATTTTGCCTGAGAAGCTAGTGTGCACTTCAAGCTCTTAACTATTACTGCTGAATTAAAGCTGAAAAGGCCAGTTCTAATCAACAGGCTGCATGTTCAGGAGTTGTAGTTACTTTTATTTTTATACTTAATTGCGCAGTTTGCGTACTGAAGTAGACCTCTACTTTGAAAGAAGTAGCACCTGCATGGTTTTTTTCCTGTGTTGCAACCACCAGGTTAGAAAATTGCAGTCTGTTCTCACTCAGCATGGTCTCACCCTCTTCCTCATACCTTCATAATGCAATCTGTGACATAGAAACAAACAGCAGTAATACTTCTTGCCAATAATAAAAAAAAAGATGGATTGCTTACATTATTTCTGATTGAAAGCACCACGTTCCGGTAGCAGTAACAATGATACAGGACAATTTTGGTAGAACTTTGCATTCTAAAAGTTCATGATAGTCTCTTTCCAGTCAACAACTTCCTCGTACTGGATGAGGAAGATTGTCATAAAATGAAATTGTCAGTTGCTAGAAATCTTTGCTTTAATGGTGTGGGATGGGAACCTTTGTTTATTAAGACCTTTTATGCTTGTACTGTAATCCATCTTTCTCCATGCATTTCCACCCCCTAAACATGTGACTTTCAAAATCAAAAATAAAAGCTTGGAGCTCCATATGGGCAAATCTGTTTATAAAATTGAAGCAAGCAGTAGTCATTTGTTTTTCACAGCCCATCCAGAGCTGATCTCACCCTGTTGGGACCTTGGACAGCCCGGCAGTCCAAACCTCCAGCATCTGTGATACTTGTAGTGCAGGACCATGGACAGGGCCTGGGTTTGGCTGCTGAGGGGTCCCCAGCTGGGGGGCATTGGAAGCCATCTTCATGGTGAGTGGTGTTCAGCAAGGCCCTTCAGTCACAGAGCTTAACAGTGTCTTTGTGTGGTAAGTGTTGCTTGTGGGCATTCCTGACTGTACACTTGCAACATTTGCAGCAAAATTGTTAAAATTGGTAGTATTGATTAGACACTTCATTTGCAAGAGGGGTATTCCTGTCAAGACTTGTAGGGATTTTAGATAGTTCCACTATACTCCTTTTGTTTTGGCTGAGTATTTCTGTAGTTGCTATGATTTGCACAGAGGTGTTCCATTTCTGATAGTTACCGTATGGTTAGGGTGATTAAGTCTTTCTAGGATTTCAAAGTAAATTTGTTCAGAATTTCATCTGAATAGATAGCCAAACTCATGGTCAGCAACAGGAGAGAAATAGCACAGAACTCTTTCAAATCTTGATTAGAAAAACCTCCCCAGACTGTGCAGTTTGTGTGCCTATTTGTTATGGGCTGTGACTGGTTTTTTTAAAAGCCTTCTCTGCAAGGAATTTTTTTTATAACTTTCTCTGCTACCACAAGAAGGTGTATCTTTTTGCATCTGCTTGCCCCAGAAAGTCGCTAGCTTTGAATATAAAGTTGGGTTGAGTAGCCCAATGATTAGGAAGCATCAGGATTTGCATTTTTGCTGGGTTTTGTTTTGGGTTTTTTTGTTGTTGTCTGCCCCCCCTCACTCCCCCACCTTAGCCTTGCCCCCATATCCCTTAATTTTCACTGAGTAGCTCTGCAACTGCTACATGAAGTTCCTAATCTGCAGTTAGCTTGATTAATTTGGTTTTTTTTTCTTTTTGAATCTGAACCATTTTGTTGATACTTAAAAAACCCCCACAACTGGTACTAACCTTAAAAAAAAACAACTGACCAACAAAAAACCATGCAAAAAACCCCCAGAATCAACAAAAACTCCAAAACCCAAAGATGCTTGAGTTTATTGATATGGAAGTGTAATTAGATTAAAAATAGACATCCCTTAATAGGGAACTTGCTGAGATTTGCAGAACCTCTGCCTGCCCCCATCAGTCTGTGCAGTCAACCTTTGCATCCTGATTTAGTACTTTGTGGTGAAGCCTGATAGGGGCCTGTGACATTCTGTACCTTTCTGAGGGGTATGCTTTAAGTTAGTCCTTGCAGGGAGAAAGGTGAATATATTTTCACTGTTTTCCAGTAGTAAAGCTGTTCATAGCATTGTTGCAGTGCTTCAGAAGAGTCTGACTTTGTCTCATTTTCCCCAAGGAGTTCCATTGGTCTCTTTCCATGTATACAATGGTTTGGGTTGGGAGGGTCCTTAAAGATCATCTAGTTCCAACCCCACTGCCAGGGGCAGGGAACCTCCCACTAGACCAGGTTGCTCGGAGCCCCAGCCAGCCAGGTTTTGAACCTCCAAGGATGGGGAGTCCACAGCTTCTCTGGGAAACTTGTTCCAGTGCCTCACCACACTTATCATAAAGAATTTTTTCCTAATATCTAATCTAAACCTACCCTCCTTTAGTTTAAGGCCATTCTTCCTTGTCCTATCATTCCATGCCTTTGTAAAAAATTCCTCTCCAGCTTTCTTGCAGACCCCCTTTAGGTACTAGAAGGTGTCCTAAGGTCTCCCTGCAGCCTTCTCCAGGCGGAACAACCTCAACTCTATCAGCCTGTCTTCATAGGAGAGGTGCATCTGCCCTGTGATCAACTTCCTGACTCTCTTCACTCAGGATTTGTTCCAATAGATCAAAGTCTTTCTTGTGTTGGAGGCCCCAAAGCTGGACGCAGCACTCCAGGTGGGGTCTCACTAGAGCAGAGTAGAGGGGGAGAATCACCTCCCTTGACCTCTGGTCGTGTCTCTTTTGATGCAGCCTGGGATGCAGTCAGCCTTCTGGGCTCCAAGCACATTGCTGGGTCACGTTGAGCTTATTGTCCACCTACACCCCCAAGTCCTTCTCCCCAGGGCTACTCTCAATCCATTCTCAGTCCAGTCTGTACTTGTGTTTGGGATTGCCCTGACCCTCTTGTAGGACTTTGCACTTGGCCTTGTTGAACTTCATGAGGCTCACAGGGGCCCACCTCTCAAGCCTGTGGAGATCCTTCTGGATGGCATTCCTTCCTTCCAGCATGTGAACCACACCACATATGGTGCTGTTGGCAAACTTGCTGAGGGTGCATTCTATCCCACTGTCCATGTCATTGAAAAGACGGTAAAAAGGGCCAGTCCCAATACCAACCGCTGAGGGATGCCAATCGTCACTGGTCTCACTTGGACATTGAGCCACCGACCACAACTCTTTGCGTGCAACCATCCAGATAATATTTTACCCACCGAGTGGTCCATTCATCAAATCCATGTCTCTCCAGTTTAGAGATGTCATGCAGGACAGTGTCATGCTTTGCACAAGTCCAGGTAGATGATGTCTGTTGCCCTTCCCCCATCCACCACGCTGTCCTAATAGAAGGCCAGCAAATTTGTCAGGCATGATTTGCCTTTAGTGAAGCCATGTTGGCTGTCACTAATCACCTTATTTTCCATGTGGTTTAGTGTAGTTTACAAAAGGATCTGCTCCATAGTCTTGCTGGGGACTGAGGTGAGACTGACTGGCCTGACTTGGATCTTCCTTATTTACTTTTTTTTAAATGGGGGTTATGTTTCCCCTTTTCTGATCAGTAAGAACTTTACTAAACAGCCATGACTTCTCAAATTCGATGGATTAGCTTAGCTGCTTCCTTGTGCGGTTGCCCCAGGACCCATGGACCTATCTCAACAGGTTCCATGGACTTATGCCCCTTCAGGTTCCTTAGATGGTCTCAAACCCAATCTTCTCCTACAACAGGAGGTTGTTTGTTCTCCCAGTTCATGTTTTCACCTTCTGTAATTCAGACAGTGTGGCTGCAGCACTTGCTGATGAAGACCAAGGCAAAAAAGTCATTGAGTACCTCTGCCCTCTCCATGTCCTGAGTAATCAGGTCTCCTGTATCCTTCCTGAGAGGACTGATATTCCCTAGTCTTTCTTTCGTTGCTGATGCACCTAAAGAAGCTTTTATTTTTAACCCTTGTTTTCCTTGGCCAGATTTACCTCTACCAATGCTTTAGCTTTCCTAGATAGACCCCTGGCTGTTTGAACAATTTGTCGGTATTCCTCCCAGGCTATATGTCCTTGCTTCCACCCTCTGTAACAAACGTGTTTGTGGTTTTTTTGTTGTTCATCCATGCAGGCCTCCTGGTGTTCTTCCCTGATTTCCTGAACTTTGTAGGCATGCATTGCACTTGAGCCTGGAGGAGATAATTCCTGAGTATCATCCAACTCTTGGGCCCCTCTGCCCTCCAGGGCTCTATCCCATGGTACTCTGCCAGCGAGATCCTTGAAGAGACCAGTCTGCTCTCCTGATGTCCAGGGTTGTGAACTTGCTGTACAGCCTACTGCTGTGTGTAATGGCTACCAGAATGGTGCGTGTGTCTTCTTTGACCTTTTAAAATTTCAGGTACCAGCTACAAAATGTTCTGGTGCTGCAATTTAAATTGCTATAAATGTGGATTAAACTGAGGAAGCTAAAAATTATTTTTCTCCTGATCTTAGTAGTACTGGGTGGGTGGAATTTTGGTTTGGTTTTTGGTTTGTCTTTTTTTTTTTTTTGCTTATTTATTTGCTTTATTTTTTCACTGTGTTTTTTAACTGATTCTGGCACCTGATGCAGAAAAGATGAGTTTCAAGTTTGGCTGAGTTAAAAAGCTGGCTGCCTGTGGCAGTTAATATGTATGGTCTACCATTTTTGCAAATGTTGCTAGTAGCTCTTTAGTACAAATATGTGGAGCAGAGTAAGTTTTCAGTGTGTTACCTCAGATTCTTTTTCCAGTGTGTACTTCAAGATGACCTCATTTTAATCTTCTATAAATGTGAATAGGTATGATATTTCTGTTGCTGCTGACCAGAAAGTGATAGGTGATAGTAATGACTGAAAAATAAGCTCTTCGTGATGAAAGGAATTTATCAGCTGCTGCTTTTTGGCATAGGTGAGAGGGAATGTGTTGTAAAAATATGTTGACTGGCAGTTTGCTTGTTCCATCTCTGTTAAAGCCAGGAGTTCTGTGGGACAAAAAGTTGATTGGATGTTTCTCTGGGATGAAAACTAAATCTTTTTGTCCTTCTTGATTAGGTTTTAATGTTACAGGAATGCCACTTCAAAAGTTATAAAACAAAACTTGTATTGAGTAAATGCCTGAGAATCTTTTCTTCTTCCCTTAGGCATGGGAAAGAGATAAAGGTTTATTTTGACGTTAGTTTTATATTTTATTTTTTAAAAATGGAAAGCTTCACAGACTTTGCCATAATGTTTAAATATTGGATTCATGGCTGTTATAAATACTTTAGAGAACAGAATTCAAGTGTTATTTTTTAGAAGATCAAGAAATTTCTCTAAAGAAATGACATAATGGAGCTGCTTTTAATTTTTAAGAGCTAACAATATCCTCTAAATGGCTTTGTCTTGGACATTTAGGTGAAGACAAATATTTCAAAAAAATGAGTATTTTTTCTCTAGGTATTAATATTTCTTGGATAATGTTAATCAAATTAGCTCTATGGTATTTTAGAAGAGTCTGTTAATATCCCTAGCAAATAACATTACAGGCCTATTACATGTATATTACTCTTATATTTTTCACTGTTGATGACTTTAAAATTTTATTTAGCAAGGAGTAGTTTGTCAGCTTGTCAATCTAGAGATGTGCAAATGTGTGACTTCACTATTAATATATGCAGAGTTTTTCCTTGGTCTGTAGTGTTGGTTTTCTTTTGTTTTCTGCCTCAGTCAAGGAAGAAGAAATGGCAGAGGTTTGAGTTTTTTTCCATACGTGTTAGACAGCCAGTTGGGAAAACTGAAATGTAACAGACTTCTACTCTAGAATGAGAATCTGGAAGGAACCTCACCTTTTGCATTTGTTTTCTGTGGTAAAACATTACCAGATAAAGCCTGTAGATACTCTACCATAAATTGAACTGGAAGTCGTGAATTTTGTTAATGTTCTCAAGTAATCGTGTGTGTAACTATGAAGGTTTTCTTGGACTTCGAGAGTAAAGGGCTTTTGTATAGCACCAGAAAATTATCCAGAACTAGTTTCTGATGTTTGGGGAAGAACATTTCCAGTCTCATTCTTCATATAACAGTAGTCCTGTCTATCTTCCTGGTTTCTGCTCTATGAGGAGGTACAGTGTCTGTGGTTGCTTTTCTGCAATTTGGGGGGGCTGAAGATGGAGAGAAGAGGTACTTCCTGTGTTCCATGATTCAGTGTTTGTGGGAGGCAGGGACCCCACTGCTCATAAAAAATTGATGCTAAGTAGTTTCTTATTAATGGAAAATGAGCAATAGACCAAATAATGTCCTGTACGTTTCTAAAGAGGCCAACAATTCATTAAAAGAAAAAAAAAGTAATTGGAGGTTTTAAAGAAGAGAAAAAACAGAACTAAGAGAGAGTAGACCTTTATTTTTTTTTTTTTTAAATGGCCATGAGGTGTCAGTGTATGTCCAAAAAGAAACTTGGGAGATCAACACTTCCTTCTGAAAAAATAGTCGATTGCCTTTATTTTCTAGAGCCTGAAATAATTTCCTGTAGAAAAGGTTACAACAGCTGAGTCAAGACTCCAAAAATTTATATCTGCATGACTTAAAAGTTCCATTTTCCTAGTTGTGTGGGGTTTTTTAAAAAGGATTTGTAAGGTTATTGATGTATTTGTAGATTCTGGTTTAGTTTGCAAACCAGTTCATGATTTAAGTGGTGTTTTCTCTTCATTGCCATACATTATGAATAGGTGGTTGCCTGAGGTGTTTTCTGGGGAAGACACTCCACAGCTTGGTATGTAAGGTATAAACAAATAGGACTATTCTAAACCATATTACTGACTTTTTGTTACCAAATGTTAAAGTGCTCCTAACATGTTCCTCATTATTGTTATTGATATTATTATTGTTATTAGTAATAAAAACAAAAAGTGTATATTAATAAATAATTATATTTATGTTATAGAAACCTGGGTTTTTTTTTAAATAATGGTTTTATAAAATAGAAATTGCCTTGCCAAGAAGTGGTAGAAGACAATTGGATACAAGATGTCCTGTGGGTTTGTTTCTGCAAAAAAATACTTTCCCTTTTCATAACTGCTTGTTTCCTGAATGGGATTTGGTTAATTTGTAGATTCTTAGATACCTAATCCTACGGATTTTTAGAGGCAAGCATGCATGAAACATCATATTATTAGTGTTTTAAGTAAGTAATACGCATCTTGTGTATTGTGTTTTATGTGTTCTGTTTTGATACCGTCTTTCTCATTCTTTAGTTTAAGTATTCCTTTATAAAGCATTTTGTTGGCTTTTAGGAATACCAAAATTTACTTTTCAAGTTCTCCTCTAGGTGTCGTCTTAATTGAATAAATCACTGATTGAAGTCAGTGTTAGAAACATTTTTGAAGAAATAAAGCCTAAAATAAGCCTAATAGAAAAAACCCCACAGAAATTCCAAACCCACACATTTTATCTTTTAAATCTTGTGTGGATAATTGTGTAAAGTTGTAACTTCCTTATTGTGGTTGTATTTAATACATAAATTGCTGATGTGTGGATTCTGGGTACAGAATTGGTTTTGTAGGGGGTTTTTTTGTTTGTTTGTGGTTTTGTTTTGGTTTTTTTTTTTGTTTGTTTGTTTTTTATGTCTGGGCTCCAAAATTCTCTAGTGTTTTCTTATTGCCATATGCTTTATAAATACTGCTAGTACTGTAGGGACAGTTTGGTTAACATAACCTGTGAATTTTCTGTGTTGCAAAATTATCTTCTTTTTTTTTTACGGAAACTTACTAGGAGCTATTTATGTATTGAATTATAGGAGGAGAAACTTGAATTCTTTGCATAAATAAGGTTCTGTGTAATTGGAAAGAATTTAAGGAGTGATAAACTTGTTTGTAATAGTGTTCAAGTTTGGAATAGTTCAGGTGTCATGAAAGCTGTTTTGAGATATTTTAAGGAAAATACCAAGAATGGAGTAGTAGATTTATGGTTGATGAAGAGAGCTCAGATGGTGGGTGTGGATTTGCAAAGCCATTGCATTACTGTCTGTTGCAGTGAGCAGTCTGAATGCTCCCACTGCTTCTGTGTCAGCTGCTGGCCCATAGTGAGCTGGCTCAAACAACTGAGCAGCAAAAAAAAAAAAGAGGCAAGTGGATCACACAAGTTGGATGTGCTGGCTCAGGAAAGGGATGTGAATGTGCAAGGATTGTGTGGGGAAGGGAGGAAGAGTCTGTCTGGTGACTAACAATTAAAATCAGACTCATCCACTTTCTCAGCTGTCACTTTAAAAAAAAGAAGCAACCCACAAACAAGTGACAAACAAATTTCTAAGCTGGTAAAAATTTAATTAGCATTCTAAAGTAATACTCTGTTATATTATGAAATTTCATTTGGTAATGGACTGCTCGGCTTTTTAAGCAAAGTGCTTTTTAATCTTCTAAATACAGAATTGAAAAAATTGATAGGAAAAGTAACTTATGAGTGAATGTTGTGTACTTGCTCCTAACCTTTAGCAATGTGTAAGAGCTCCTGAGAGCCGCTTCCCTGGTAGACATTAAGGGGAGGATTCCTTGGAAGGTTTGAAGCAGGCAGGTAAGATTCTTATCTGCAGCTGTGTTTCTCCTTTCTCAGTTTTGGGAAAAGCCACATCCATTTTGGCAGCTGTGGAAGTTTCAGATGAGCTCTCTCGTCCGGTAGTAGTGTGTGTGTATGAATGTGAGGATTTTATTCAGCTGTGTTTTCTAGAGTATTTCCAGTTGCCAGAAAGGAGCTTTTCTTGGACAAGAGGGAGATGTAAGAGGTTCCTAAAAACTTCTAGCAAATCCTCACACACGAGGCAGCTATTGACCCACACTATTTTAAAGAGAATTAGAATAATTTATATACAGTGACACACTGACTGTTTACATACTGAAGAAAGAAAAAAAAAAGTGTGGTGGTATCTATAGCAACTAGAATTCATGTTGTTTACTTGCATATAGTTTTTTGAATCCCTCGTCTGTATGGAAACAAAAGTCCCACATGTGAGCAAGCCAGCTGAACTGTGGCTTCTGTGGTCGCAGTCTATTCATATCTACCCAAAACTGAATTAAAAGTATTGCACTAGTAGGAATGTTACATGCATTTTTAGCATTATAGTAGTTAAATATTTATCATTTTGTTTCAACTTTTATAACTCTTCTGCAAGAGAAACTGATTTCAAAATTCTTTAAAAGAAAACTTTTACATCTTTTAAGGAAAATCAAAGTGCTCGGGACCCTCACCTCCCAAACCCCATTCTGGAACAAAAGCCCTCACCACAGAACTCCCCTGCTTTCCCGTCCTCTTTCCCTGCAGCAACACTCATCCCTGGGTGGCACAGGGAGGGAGAGACAGCAGATTGTACTGTCACATGACTAATGGGAAGGAAAATCTGAACAGAAACTTTTAAAGGTCACTTTTTTTTTTTCTTTCTTCTGGTTGATAATTTTAGAGCTATGAAATATTTCAGCCACTTTCTCACCCCAGTATTACTGACTTACAAAACTTTCTACTATGAAAATGTTTAATAGTGACAAAAATGTAGAATAGGTGTTTTTAAGGAGTAGATTTTGTTGTCCTTTTTGACAAAATCAGAGCTTTGTTTTGAATAGTAGAAATTGTGTGGTCCTCTGAGAGAATACATGCTGCAATCTCTGTTCTTCTAAGTAGAGTTTCCTCTTGATAATGCATTTTAGTTCTTTTATTTATTAGACTGTTATGGTTCTGAGCGAATAGCAGACAAACACTCAAAGCTAAATTAACTTTCCTTCCCTAAGCTGGACAGATTTGGGATGGGTTCTCTTTCCAGTGCCCTTCTAGTAGGGGGAAAGCAGAATGCACTATATAGTTGCTCCTACTTCACTTTATTTTCCTTCCTCAGTCCAACATGTGTTCCTTCCCCACATGGTTATTTAATCACTGGAGGCCAATGAGTGCTGCATGGTTATTTAATCACTGGAGGCCAGTGAGTGCTGCATAACACTTCTTTGGATGCATTGCCCTGCTCTATTCTCAGCTTTTCACAGGCTGTTCATTATTCCTCACTCTTAATTGGTTATATCTTCTTGCTCCTGTGACTGGATTAATGTTTTGTCGGTATTTGCTGCTGAAATAACACAGCTGTGAGTCCAAGCAAAACATGGGCTAAGGTGAAACACTGCTAATATGGCTGAAGCAAGACAGGTAACAGACTGTTTGCTGTAGCGGGATTTCTGAGCTCATTTTTGCAACTAGACCTAAAATCAAACTGAAATAGGCATAATTATCAGTTGGGAGTCAGTGGTTTCTGACCTTGGCTAACAGAGCTTCTTGGATTTTGTGCTTTGTTTAGGGAAGCCAGGGAGAGAGGAGGGGAAGCAAAAAAAAAAAAAATCCTTTTTTATTTGTTCTTTGATAGCTGAATGGTTCTGTTGAAAGCGGGTCGGTCTTGTTGATTTTTTCGTATGGGCAACTGCAACTTGTTACTTGAGAAAAGCAGCTGATTCTGGAAATGTCCTAAACTGATGTGAGTCATCACTGAAAGTTTTAAATAGTTGAATGTGATTTTTGTTTCCTCCCTTCCATGGCTCAAAATGGTATGAATCATTTTTTTAGTGTTTCCCAGATAATAGTCTGAGCGGAAACGGTATATGTTTCTGACTCAAGTTCCTAAATGTTGGTGGAGCACTCCCAACCACTGCTGGTTTTGGTCATGTGGGAATTCCATAGCAGTTTCAGACAAATGTATGAAAGCAAACATTATGTAACCACGGCAACTTACCCACGAGGATTGATGTGGCTGGGGACATAAAACTGGGGAAGCCCTCGACTGACTGGCATAAGGGACTCAACTTTTCTGCCTAAATTGTGTTAAGTGGAGCAGGATAAAAATTCAGTCATGAGAATCACTTTTCAAGTGTATTGAATATTTTGCAGAACACTAGGATTTGTGTTACATTTTTATATGGCTTCCTGCTACTGTCCTTATGTGCTAAAATGAAGGTGTCTTTTATGAACCCACATCTCCTCGTAGTTTCGTATCCTCTTAGTCAAATTCAGGTTTCCTTGTTCTTTCTATGTAACTTGGACCATAACTCAAGGTGATGCATACTCCATTGTAACTGAAATGGTGCTGAAAAAAAAGTGAGTTAGCTAATGAATTTTACAGGGGAAAGAGAAGGGGAAAAGGAAAAGAATGGGCACATCTATGTTATCGAACAGTATTGGGAAGAAAAACCTTGATGTGACCTGGAGAGGAGATTTGTCTGTCAGCCCAAGCTCATCCAAAGTGCTGCAATGACAGCTTTTATATGTCATCAGTTAGAGTGGAGATTGGGATTGAATCAGAGTGGTCATTCACCATAGGCAGCAGAGCAATTCTCATTTCTAGAAATCTACCTAACATTTTCTTCTTCAGAAGCTCAGCATTATGGCAGTCCAGCAGAGTATTAATGAGGAAATGATAAACTTTATGCCAGATTTCTTGGCTCTAGATAGAACTTCCTCATTTTCAATTTCAACACCAGCCCTGTCCAGTGCTGAATCTGGGTGTGTTGCATTGTGCTGCCTTCTCCTTAAAGAGGTTTCCATCCTTCAGCTAAAGAACCAAAGTGAAGATAAAGGTTATTTAGCCCATACAGCTAAATAAATGAGCCTCAGTAGGGAAGCTGACTGGCCCTACAGACCGAATGTAATATGTTCCTAATCATCTGCTGGATAAACAGCAATTTGTTAAAAAACAAACCAGAAAAGCATCTGAATCCAGGGAAGTTGGGACTTGTTCTTTTCCCATGTAGCAGTGAAAGATCACACTCAGGGTTTTTTTTGAGTAAGCAGCTGGCAGGAGAGAATTGTCTGCATCCCAAGGAAGATGGGTTTCAGTGCATCAGAGCAAGAAGATGTTAAGCCTGCTATGCCATACATTAGAAAAACCAGGAGTTTCTGGCATTCCAGAGTGCAGTCTCTGAGAGGCCTGTGGTGATCTTATGCATTATAGTGTCTGTCCTTGAAGCCCAGACCATGCACCATTTGCAAGCCCCTTAATTCCTACTGAAGAGGGAAAAGCAAGCCTTTATAGTGAAAAATAAGACAATGTCATGTTGACCTTTTTTTTTCTAATAAATGATGAGTTTGATTCTTTTTTCTCTGCAGAAGCAGTATTGCAGGAAGAAATTTTCAAAGAGGAAATATGTAAAATCAGCACTTCCTCTGTTCATCTTCAGAGCGTGACTATAGATCAGTAGAAGAGTAGATCAAAGGAAATGTACTAATTCTTCTCAGTGTATGCATGTGCCCACATGCCCAAAGGGAATTCTCTTAGTTGTTTTACCAGCTGCCCTAATATAATTTAGTAGGATCACGTTTTGGTTAATTTATGAGAATGCATACACTATTGGTATAAACACTTTAAGGGCAATGTGGTAGATGATATAAAACTATGATTAGGAATTCTGCAGTCATTCATTTGCTCCAGCTGGGCTACCCGTTTCTTCTCCTTGGGAAAATGTAATGGCATTGCTTCCTGAAGCATCAGGCTGTCAGTGCCAGCTGTGACAGTCGGTTAATGTCTTCCAGTGTGTCTGGGTTGTTATTTTTGCTCTGCTGTTGTTGCGTTCCTGTCCGGTCTCACCTCCCAGCAACTGGCTGGGTGTGCTGGGAGAGGACGCTTGACATGCGAAAGAGCAAACAGGGACTGCTGAGACTGAGCCTTTGATTTTTGTTTTGTTTTCGTCAACTCTGCTTTTAGAGCTGGTGTGCACAGCTGAAATTGCTGCCCTCAATAATTATTCCTGGAAGGATATTGTGATTATTATTGTAATTGATGCCATTTTCAGTGCCAGAAAACAAAACTGGCTGGTGACATGGTCTGAGCTGGAAAGTGCTAAGGAGGACAGAAGTAATGCTCCTATAAGTGGCTTTCCTGCCTTTGCTCTGCCAAAAGGTGGAAATACTTGTAACCAATCTGTGGGCCTTGCTTTTTGTATTATGAACACCTTTTTTAAAAGCTGTCATACTTGCAAAACGCCTTAAGTGTACAGCTAATAATTGTGTGTTTGTGTGGTTTTAGCAAATGCTGAAGTGTTTTGCCTGCTTCTCCCTTTGACTGAACTGATATTTTAACATGTCTTCTCCATTTTCCAACGGAAGTCGTCTTCTGTCACTTACCTTCTTCCAAAAAGAGAAGTTGCTTTAAAAAACAACCTGTTTCCTGTCCAAAATCCACACCATCCTACCTTGTTTGTCAACATCTATTTGTCTGTTTTCATGGATGCAAACTTAACTATTCATAAACAATATATTTGGATAGTCACGTCTTTTTGTGGTCTCTCTTCCCCGAAACAGAATTGTTTTGACTTCTAGTCAGTTTTACAAGACTGACAAAAAATACCAATGTCAGACTTGTATGGTTGTTGTTTAGAAAAGCTGTTGGGTGTAATAGCTGCCTTCTGTTTCCATCAAAAGACAGGGAGGTGGCTGCTGTTGTATGCAGCTGATAAATCTGATGAATAGGAGCCCCCAGCCAGAGAACATGCTTTTTTTCTACAAAATACCTTGAGTCTCTGAAGTCAGACAGACCAGAGGACACCTTTTATGTGCTGTTTGTTAATGTAAGAATGGATTGGTGATTTTGATTACAGGATTGTACACTAAAAGTGCACAAAAAACCTCTCCTGCCAACGAATTTAAATCTGGCCTTAAAGGGAAATGTTGTGGATGACATCCAAGGTAGAAAATAGTGGCAGAAGATGCAGTACCCTCATATTTTCACCTTCTTTAAAGAGAAATAGGACTTGTATTTGCTTTTCTAGTTTTTGGTTTGTGCACAACTCTCAAATTTTTTTCAGATTGGTAGACTCCATATTTTGGATATCAGAGATAAATTTTTTTAAAGGTGTTAATTTATCTTGTACTATGGTGGCTGTAAGGTTCTCCAGCCAAGAATTTCTCTGTAGGTATATTGTTCAGATATATAAAATGTGCAAGAAGCCTTAAACAGGAATTTACTTACAGACTTTTAACACTTTTTAGATATTTTATTGCCTTTTGATCAGATAATATTTCTGAAGTATTTTTCAAAGGTTACAGTTTGCTTACGTATACAAATTAAGTTTGTCTGGATCACAGACATTTTGCATTATTAATTCTTCTTATGCTGCTCCAATTGAGAAAAGTTAGAATGAATGCTGGTTTATTTTTCTTCTTTGTTGTATCTGAGTCTCAGTTTTGGCTGAGATGGCTATTCAGATATTGGATTTTATTAATTGCAAAGTCTTAATTCAAAGGTAATATATGACTACATAAAATAGTTCTCTAGATTAACAGAGGCTATATACTTGCATGAGAAAAAGAAATAGGAACTGCCTATGGTATCTGGAGGTGCAAACAGAGCTAATTTGCTTGTCCTTGGAAGCAGAAATGTGGAGTCCAGGAGTTAAAACTGTTCTCTTTTCCTGCGTGCCAGCTGTGCATATGGTCTGGAATAAACAGCAAAATTGGGAAGAAAGGTAGTAATTTCTTGCTTTAAACTGTTCTCTTTCCTGACTCCACCTCATTCCCTCAGGAGTGGGAAGGAAGCAGTAGAGAAGTTCAGGGGAGTGACTCATGAGGAGTATGCTAGAAATATTGTAACTTAGTTTCGTGGTGATGCTGAACACTCATCTCTGTCTATACGTGATAAAATTCTGCTAATACTGGGACATGGCTATTTACTTAGAGCTGTAGCTATTATAAGCAATCTTTTTCATCTGAAGAAATCCACAGATTAGGTATTTGTCTTGCAGAGCTGATACTTAAGACTTGGTTCTGAATTTTTTCATTTTTACTGGAACCTGACAGAACAATTTCCTTCCTTTCCTAGATCCTTAATTATAGAAAATATTAATTGAAACCAGTTGGATTAATCTCAGCCCAGAAAAAACTTGATAAATGCTGATTGGCAAGGGAGAAATCTTTATTTGGGTAGGTTTTTTGATATGGAATATGCTTCAGCGAGGTTTTCAGTGTCATCAGCAGTGCTGCTACAGTCTCTGCTCATCCATTCCTAGAGAAGAGGGCAGATCTATAGAAAAGGTTGCTGTTTTTAGCTGATTCAGAGTTCATGTTTTTTCTGTCTGGTGTAGACATGGCTGACATCTGTGTTTTAACCTGTAGGTTCCATTCTGGTAGTAATTTTTCTTTATATGCACCGATGAAAGACTGTTGGAACTTGATTTACTGAAGGGCAAGTGTAGTTTGAAAGTTGCAATACTTCTATTTTTTATTTGCATACAGCTGTCATGTCAACACAAAAGCTTTTTTTTTCTTTTTTCCTTGTTTTGTTTTTTTTTTTTAAAAAAAATGCTTATCCTTATTTCACTCCTTGACATATGAGAGTTAAGTATGGAGATCTTACTTTGCAAACAGATATTGTGGAAGCTATCAGATAGATCACCACTCAAGCCCCAGTACATATGGCATTCTTTTTTTTAAGTTAGTCCATTTTTGAGTCTTCTTTCCTACTACTACTAATTTAATAAGCTTTCTTATTGGAAATATATGACATTTGAAGAAGATGGATGGTGGTGACCTGCTGTCTTCAGTTATTTTAAGCTTTATTAATATAAACTGAAGAGGGTTTTTTTTCAGATGCAATATTCTTCATACCTTTGGAGAAATCTGTTATGATTCCTAAATTAGTTTGAGGAGAGAAGGCTTAAATTAATCTTCTTGAATCTACTCTGCTTTCATTCTCTGTTACTATTACCTCTTCTCCCACACTAAAAGTTGTTAGCCTATATAATCTGCTGAAAAATTGAAGCCTTGGTTTGGTTTCTTTCAGTAGAATTGTCAACAGCTTTCAGTTTTAAGATTACCTGTTAGGTAGCATTAGAAACTGTACTTTGCACACCAGAGGATACCTTGGATGGTTTTTTGCTGTTGAAAGAAGAGATTATTAGGGATGGTGTTTGCATTGAGGTGAAGGCACAACTTTAGGTTGAAGGGAACGGGAGGGGGAAATGCAAGTTCATTGTGAGCAAAAATTAAATGTTTCTAGAACTGGATTTTCCTTTGGTTGTGGAAGTAATTGCACACATACAGCCCTAGCGTGAGAAGGGTTTTTTTGTTTGCTTACTCACATGGATTAAAATGCTGTAGACATCAATATAATATTGACTCAGTTGTGTTGGTTCTCTTCCTAATGCAAACTGTGACGTATTGGCTTTTAACTCTTTGACTGTAGTAATGTCATAATTCAAAAATATATTGTGTTAGGTAAAATATAGTATGTTAACTTGCTTTTGGAAATAGTTTATATTAATTTTATTTTAAAAATATTTAAGATTTCTAGAATAATTATCAGAGTGGATTAAAATATTCTGCTTTTTTCACAATTAACTGAGTGTGAAGACCTGTCCTTTTTTAAGTTAACTATTGAATTTCTAGCTGACTTTGGACCATTAATTGCAAAGGTCAAAAATAGACGATGTTCAGGTAATTTGAACTAAATTGGGCATTATCTCTACATAGCAATGTGTCCAGTTGGTATTTCCAACAAAAGCATATGGAACCTTTGGCCTTTGCTTACTGTATAAATGTACCGACTCTTCATTTACACTAAATACGGGCTGGAAAACCATTATCTAGCCAGCGTGTGTGTGTGTATTGTGTGAAACCCAGGTATGGGTTTTGTCAGTATTTCGCTTGTAGACTTAAAATCTGACTTTTAATTTTTTAAAAAATTGAAGCTTTAGTTATGCAAATAAGCTACAGTGTCTGTTCAGTAGGGCATTTGTGACGAAGAGAAAGCAAACTATTTTCTGTGGTGGGGTTGCTGTGTTGTGTAGCAGACAGTAGGGTGTTGCAGTAGCTGAGCCTTGAGGATGTCCATGTTTTTATTAAAACTGGTTCTGCTGTGGCCAAGAAGAACATGTCATATGTATTCATGTGAGTCTGTGTTATTTCTTTTTAATAAATGGTTGGAATGCTAGAACAAAGCAGTGTAGTGTACAAATAATTGGGTTTTTTGTAATGAAGACCAGAAGTATGAAATTTCAAAACAATTGGACTCTATGTAATGAACAGAATATAAAGATGTTTGTGAGACTTGGGAAATTTTAATCTGAAATTTCATGGTGAATCAGAAGCTGATGCTATATTCTGCCAGGTCAGGAGTCTTGAGCTCAGGGAGCCCTTAGCCAAGGTGATCTTTTGCACTTAAAAAACCTTCACCAGGGGGGCATTTCAGCAATTTATTATGTTGCAGTGAAGCTGTTGTAGACATTATTGCAAAAGAGAGCTAATGTAAGCTTTTCCTGCCTGTGACCCCGAAAGGTGGGAATTCAGTATGTCTATTTATATCCAAACCATTTAACATACCATTTAAACCTGTCTTTCTCTCTGCCTGGCTTCATATGTGAAACCTGAGTGCAAATACTTTATTGAAGAGCTATAAACTTGCTCACCATTGACAAATTCTGATCCCAGCAGCCACTGAAGGACGTCAGAATTGCCTTTATGCTGCACAGCAGGAGCAAAAACCCTCCCTCTGTTCCTGTAACACTGAAGCTTATCCAGCAACTTTGACAGAAGCCATTTACATAATACACCCACAAGCCAGCACCATTTAGGCAGACACAAGCTGAAGTATTTATTCAGCAAGTTGTAGGGCTTTATATTTTACTTTATTATTAGGGTATATTTTAATAATATTATTGTATGCAAATTATACTTAATATATTTTTTTTCAAGAGTTTGGTCATTAATATCTGGCTTTTATTATTCTATTCAAGTTATACTTAATGTAATTTTTTTCAAGGGTTAATATCTGGCTTTTTAATAGTCAACCTATTGCTTTAAGATTTTACTTTTAATTTTCAGAGGATTTATGTGGGGAGATTTTTGTCTTCAATGAGTAGAGTGGGGACTGTTTTGCTGCTCTGACCAGTGCCATATGAAAGCAGTTAAAGTGTTTACTGCCTAAACTGTAGTTAGTCAGCAGAGCCAGTACACCACATTTCTTTGCGGCTTTCAGTGGAAAATATTAAACAGTCGCTCTTTCTTCAGTTATAGGATTTTTACGTTTTCAGCTGCATTAGTCACCAAACTGGCGCAGCCATAACTGCAAAGACTGCCCCCTAAAAAAAGAAAAAGGCGCCTTTTTTTTTTTTTTCGTGCCAGAGGAAGTTGCACTGGGAGCGGTGACTGGGTACTCTGGTAAGTGTGACATGTGAGCATTACTAGGCATTTCACCCTGCCAGGCTGCAGTCGCTGCTCTCCAGGCGGCTGCTCAGGGGGAACGCTGCCGTGCCAGTGGCTTGTGCTCTGCTCCTACGGACTCGGACAGCCAGGTTATTTTTTGAGCTTCGCAAGGCTATCTGCTGATTGTATAATTCATTTTGTCAAGGAAAAAACCTGATAAGCAGAAGCTCTTGCTGAAGAGGAGAATCAGGTTGGCGCAGTGACAGATGTTCGAATAAAGAAGTTGGCTCAGAGAAGACGTACGGGGTCTGATTTTTTTTTTTCTTTTTCCTCCCCCTCAATCTGAATGAAGACTATCATGGGAACTGCATTCACATGGTGATCAAAAGAAACACTTGAGTGATGAACTGCTTTTGCAGAAGTCGTCTAAGGCAGTAATTTGAGCTTTTGTGTGCGGTAGCTAGCTTGTTTTGCTGAAGCATTCCTCCTCAACAGTACTGCGAATTCCCTGATGGAGAAGCCCCAGCTACTGCCCGGTGAAGGAAAAATGAACGCTCCGCATTGCTTGTGTCCCTGACGGAGTAACACCGGCTGCGTTGCTGTCCTTTGGGGAGGCTGGATTCTGCCGGCAACATTATTCAAGGAGTTCATTGTCCCTGTGGTCTGACTCATCGCATGTAAATGTGCTGCAGCCGTGCTGCACGTTGCAGCTATTTTTCTTGCATGGGAAAGAATTATTTTCCTTTTAGCAGGTCCTGAATAGCTGCTGGAACCGAGATGCGTTTTTCTGGCTGGGCTGTTTCTGGCGTTGAGAGAGGAAGCTGTAGAAGGGCAGGATGAGCAGGGGGCGCGTTTATTTCCAGTCACCAGAGAGGCTGCGACGGTTGGTTTAAAACTGACCTTGCGGGAGTGGGGAATTGCTGCGGCCGCCTCTTTCGGGGCGATTGTTCCTTGTCCTGCCCTCGGTAGGACCGACTCGTGTCTTCTGCAACAATGATTTCACTGTGGGGGTAGAAGGACGCTGTGGAAGTTGTGACATTAACAAAGACAAATTTGCTCGTGGAAGGACAGCTGTGTGCGACAGTGAGCGCTGTTCGAATGGAATTGGATCTTGGGATATTTTTATCAGCTGTTCCGCAGTTTCGTTATTGTGGTTTCGATGCCTAGGGAATTTTTATTTTAAAAACAACAACTTTTTTTCAGCAGTGTCTTGAACGTTTCAGGGGGCTTAAATCTGAAAAATGAAGTGTGAGGGGGTGTTGGAATGTCCCTTTTTAAATGCAAATACACCAGCGGTAGCACTCGCAAGTTTGTGAGGGCATGTGAAAACAGGTGAAAGTATTTCCTCTATGGTCCCTACTGCTATACCTGTGCTCTGCTTCCAAAAATACCACTGCTGGCATTTTTTTGTTTGCTTTTGCTTACTCAAACGGATCGAATGAGTCGAGTCTGTATTGTTGTTTTGGAGGAGGAGGAAGATGATTCTCCCACATTTGTTTCCAATTTGCCTCAGGAAAACTTATCTTTACGTCCATCGCCCTCTGGAAATGTGCTGGTAAGGCATGTTGTTTGTTGGCATATTTCCTGCTTATGATGCTGTCGCAAATACCAATAGTTATTTTCCTAAGATTCGGCTGAATACATACACTCTTGAAACAAGACAAGGTGGTAAAAGCTACCTATACTAAGGATGGAAAAAGCTGAAACTTAGTGGTAGAATTTATATTTGCAAGAGTCTGTTCTTTTTCATACAACCTTATCTGTGGTGCAACAATAACAGGTCTCAACTCTTGTATAACAGCAGAGAGTTTTTAGAAGGCTTGGATAAATGTATTTGAAGTAAATGGGTTTTCCCTGCTCCACTCCTCACTTCAGTGGTAAATTTATGCAGTAGCACTTTAGGAACAGATGTGATTATTGTATTGTAATAATATACTATGTTTATTTTGAGAACTGATAGAGTATATAGTTAAGCTAGAGAAACTCTAAGCTAAAATAAAAATTAACACAAGTCACAATCTTGATATAACTGTTAGATTCAAGGTACCACTTTATGGAAATGATCAACACTAGGGACTATGCTTTTATTCCTTCAAATTATTTTATTTTGTCAACTGACTGACTTAAATCTTGCTAGCATACCTCAGCAGCTTTTTTTACTTACTAAGAAATCCTGCTATATTTAGTAATAGATGTGCTTGTGTGAATTTGTTACCATGCTTTTCTGTTGCACTTTGCTTTCCCGCTCTATCTAAACAGGTGAAAGACTTCCAGTAACTTTAGTCACTTGCTAGTGTAAAAGGGGATTGTTTGCTTATGCTATATAGAATTTGCAGCATGTAAGAACTCCCCTAATGTTATTATGAAGTGTTCTCTTTTCAGCTTTTTCATCTGTTATAAGCTTTCCTCTGGACTTCTTTTTTTTTTAAAAAATATGTATTTATATTTATTATATATATAAATATATATTTATATATATTTATATTTATATGTATTTCATTGACTTAGATTATGTCTGTGTGTTTGAGGTTTTTAGAACTTGGAATTTCTTTGATTTTAAGTACTGTTGGTGGTTTCTTTATTTCACTGCCTGGGATGTTTTGTTTTATCATGTGTTTCTTTTCTGTATCAGAAAATGTATATGTATCACTAAAACCTAAAATGAGGGTTTATTCTGTGTTTTTTCTTCATTTCAGCCACCATTGGTTCAAGCTATATTTAATGGAGATCCTGATGAAGTTCGAGCACTAATATTCAAGAAAGAAGATGTTAATTTTCAGGTAAAACCAAACAACATTGTTGTTGTTGTTTAAAATTTGTTTTAAATTTGTTTCGGTATAGCTTTTAGCTGTACTAATAACTTAAACTGCTAATTCTTGACTGTAAATTTATATACTGAGTAAAGCCTATACATACACTTAATAGTGGAAGCAGGAGTATAGCTTTGCAGGTTTGTGTTGATAGTAGAGACCTAATTCTATATTCTTTTCAAATGTTATTTAATATTAGTTCTGCAGTGCTTGGGTAACTGAAAAGTTTGTTTATACAGTTGCATCAGCCTAACTTAGTTAAGTGTGATGCTGTGTAGACTTTGCTTCTTTTTAAATTGAATACAGCATATAGCATACATTAGACAATTATAAGAAAATAGTTTGGGGTTTCAGTAGGTAGGTTTGATAGTGGATTTTAAAAAGGGAAGCCTAATGATTATATTAGTAAGAATGAGAAATTGGATTTATATGTCCTATTTGTGGTGCTGCAAACTCAGGCGCTGCAGATGTAAAAATTGTACTGAAATGAAACTGAGTTTGTTCCATTGGGTGAAATTCAAGATTTGAACAGCATACAGTTACTGTATTGCTATTAAAATTCTAATTCTAATGTTTGACACTATGCCAGATAATATAGCATAAACTCTTTACATGGATTAGGAATTGCTTTGATTATTATAGCGGACTGTCACAAACCATTTAGGGCTTAACACTACAGGAATATATGTACTCTGTATCACCCCTATGTTTCTCTTCCAAATGCATCACAACAAGAGTGATGTTAAAAGACAAAGGCTAACATCTAGATGCTACCTAGTGGCCCATTTAAGACTGTGATAATTGTTTACACTTTCTTCTGGAAAGCTGTAAACTGAAAGCAAATATTTAGTTTGGTATGTCTAGTTTGACATTTAAAAGCGTTCTGCAGAATTTGTGGCTGAGCAATGCCAGCTGAAAAATCCCAGTATAAAGGAGTGTCGAAGAGCTTGAGTAGGACCCTATGCCAGCAAACTTACTGGCAAATCTAAAGTTTTGTTTGATAAGGTTGGACTTTTTTTTCCTCGTTCAGTATTTTTGTATGTCCTTAAGCAACATTGTATGATGAATTATATGATACCAAAATACTTAATGTTCTCTTTAGTTACGAGAGCATTAGCTGTTTATCCTTCTACCTATGTGTGTTTTGGTCACATTGCCATTTTTATTTTTAAAAGGTGGTTAGTAAGTATTGTTTCTTTATATTATCCATGTGTTAAAGTCAGGTTTAGCATTCATAGCTATGGAGCTGGTAAACAAAGTTAAGTTTAAAGTATTTCTGCTTTTTTTTAATATCTATTGCAGAAAACTCTGCTGGATTTCAGTATGTATGTGGTAGTAGTTTTGGGTTTTGTTCTTTCTCAAGTTTTGTCAAACAGTTGCAAATAAATAGGAAGTCAGCAGATGTGCTTAAATAGGAAAGTGTGTAGTTGCTTGCTGCCTTTGAAGAGAGTTACTTCATACTGCCAGGTAGTTATATTGTAGGTGGAATAGTCAAAATCTGGAGGGTTTTATGTTTTACTTATTTTTTATTAATTCCATTCTGTTTATACACCTTCCTTTAACAGAATACGTGTGCATTGTAGCCTAGTAACACCCAAGGTGTGGTTAGAATCCGTGCAGGACAAATATGTCATTTTTTCTTAGCCACCTTCTTCAGCATTGGCAGATGCTTATCATGCATGAGCACTGGGTCACACCATGGCAATCCTAGTCTTACTACAGTATTTAATATTATATTTATATTTGTCCCTTAAATGCTCTTAGTTGGGACTAAACAAGCATATGAATTTTCCCATTGTCTGGTAGAAATGAAGTAGACTGCTTAGTAGATGTTTCTTTGTGTCTGTCTGTGTGTGCATTTTGTTCTTTTCCTTGGGTTTTTCGTTGGTTGTATGTACTTGGCTGGACATAATATATCTCTGCTTAGTCTAGATCCGAAGTTTTTCCCGGAGTTATGTGTTAAAAATTGTTGTGGACAGAAGGAGGGGAAAAGTGAAGAACATGAAGTTATTCCTAGTTATTTATATTTCCTAAAAAAGAGAAGGATTATGATAAACTGTTTTGACCATTGTGGATTGTATCAGACCAGTGTATATGTCGGATTTTTTTCCACTTTACTATCCAAGTGCTTCAGTACAGTTGTTTGAATTCCAGACTCAGTCCCTCCAATGCCTCTGCAGAGTCATTTCCCCCTCTCAAGAGCAACTAATTATTTTGCAGTTTGTATTCTAATAGTTGAGATTCCTTCCATCCTCCCTTCCCTTTGCCTGGGCTGGACTCTGTAACTGGAGACCTAGCAGTGTTCTGTGAATTAATTTTGCCCAGAAGTGAACTGAAGATAGAGCTGTTGTACATCTTTGTTGTGACAGTGATATTCATCTAGGAAAGTTGTTAGCGATGAAATGTGGATATTTTTCCCTTCTGTTATCATCCAGCTTTATTTACCTTCTTGCTTTTATGATATTTTAACATTAATCACATTTGGATTAATACTCTTTTAAAGCTAAGTGAGTTGAGTCTGTGTTCTTGGCTTCCCAAAGCTAGGCTGTGGTAACTGTTTGATGTTATGGTAATATCTAAATATTGCATCCAGTTTGGGCTGTATTAGAGCATTATTCTTAAAACAGATGATGTCTTCTACCATAGTGTTATATTTAGAGACATTCTGAAATGGGTGGTCTTTCATAGCATGAGTTGCTGTGTGCAACTGTAAGTTGATGTACAGATGGCAAATGGGCTATTTCAGGAAGAAGATTGTTCTCTGTTGATGCCACACCAGCCTGTTGAGTCACAGACTCAGTTTAGTTTTAGAAAGTATGTATTGTATTCTGTCTGCTGTTATAGTCTTTTGTGAAGAAAGAGCAAATTGACTGTATCCCTGTCTGCTTAAACTGTGGTTCAAAAAGGCTTATCCTCTCTGCAAGATGGAAATGTGCAGCTTTTTGTAGACAAAACTGATTTATAGGAACTTCGTTCAAATGAATTGTTTGGAAAGTGAACTCTCCTGAGGCTCCAATTAATGGAAAAAGCAGAAGGGAAGGGATTGCTTCTCCCTTCCCTTTCCCCAAGAAAGCTTGAGTAACTGTAGCTGCTTGTTTCATGAATCAGGCTTAAATCACACACATCCCATATGTCAGACTGGTTACAGTTTCTGTTATAATCATGGCATTTGCTGTGCCCTGAATGTATAAGTGTCTGTATATATATATTTAAAAAAATATTATTATTTCTTGGTACCATCCTGAGCTTTTGAGACTTGACAGAAAGGAAAATCTTGCATGATAATGGACACATTTAATATCTCAATTAGTTAATGGGGATCCTCAACATTTCCTGCTCTTGCTGATTAGATTAGTGTGGCTGCTTCGAATTTTATTTTCTTCTCAGCAGTTAGTTTTAGCTAACTAAATTATTTCAGCATTGGGTTTTATAAATCAGTGTTGGTTTGGGCTTTTTTTCTGAAGATTTGGAGGCCTGTTACTGTTGTAAACTGTGCCATTTCTGTTTGGAATCAAAACCTCTATGATGTATGTTCAGTTTAAAAGATCGTGAAAGTGGAATATTTCTTCTCAGCTATTATTTAAGAATATAATTCTGTGGAGGGAAGACCAGTGCATTGTCAAAAACTGATTTAAAGGTTGCAAATCTGACTATTGAAGTGATTGTTCAAAATCAGAACAATTTTTCCTTCTCTTAGATCTAAGACCTATTAGGATACTATTTTTTCCTAGGAAAACTGATAGTTTGGGTAATCCAATATGCAGTTTTTATAACCCCATTGCACTTGATCTTAGCTGAGGGAATAAACAGCTGATCCCTTCTGGGACTGCTGTCCATGTTTCCCTTGCTCTTCTCATGCTAAAGCCAAACAAGCACTCTTTTTGAAGGAATCCCAAAATCACACAGATCTCTCTCAATGTTCAAAAACGCTCACTGTTCCTCTTTAAAATGGTAACATTAACATATGTGACAAGTGATTTAAACATGAAACACCTGTATCTTACTATATATTGTGCTTTGTGAGAGTAAAATTGATGACACATTCTAAAGCTGCTTTATATGTGAGTTGGTGTGTTTTTTCCAACATAAAGTGTAATAATGGAAAGTGAAATTCCTCAT
>JAWWLV010000088.1:34985643-34997931 GCA_035041135.1 Platyrinchus mystaceus | reverse complement strand
AAAAATCCATTGCGCAGGCTTGAAAGGTAAAAACACCTTTCCCAGATCTTCATTCGCGAAGACTGGCCACTTACTTATGTGGTGCTAGTGGTAAGTAGGTAGTATTGATTCCTTAGGATGCATCAGTGTCAGGTTTGCACTGCTCAGTTTGGAATGACTTGTGTAATTCAAAAAATTCTGTTAGGAAACATGGATAAGACGGTGAACTGTGTGGCTTCAACTTTTTCTGAGCAGGGAGTAACAAAGAGAGTAGGTTATTTTGGGGCAAGGGGTTGTGTGTGTGATGATGTTTTCTTGGAGGGGGGTGGGTTGAATGTTCTAAGTTTTGAAGTTGTCTTATGTTTTAGAAGAACTTCTTGGGTCTCTGCTCTAGTTTTGCTATCTGATCTCTCCTGCTATGAACTTCAATTTTATTCTCGTATGGCGCTAACTCTCAAGTAGGGATTCACTGAATAAGGTTATTTTAGTAAGGGAGAGGAATGATCTTCAAAATAAAATGTCAATTAAAAATGTGTATTAATTTTATGATAGTCAGTACACAACAGTTGAATTAATAGCAATGTCATGTGACTTAAAGTTTCTTGCTGCATATAATCTTGATCCCTTGCCCCTTGAAAGTCTACTAAAAAGATCTAGACATCTAAGTAGAGCTTAGGCTAGAACCAGGATGCTGACTGATTATCTGTCTCTTTTCTGATTTCTCAGCAGCCTTCCCTCAGAGAGCAAACTGGTTGGTTCTTGTTCATTTTTATCACTCACTGTGATGTGATCTTATTTTTCTGATTAAGCTATAAACTGGTGCAGGGGAAATGGCACTGATCCTGAAAGAGTTGAGGGATATTTTGTACTAATCTTTCAAAAGAGAATCTTCATCAGTGTTTGTTGTGTATGTCTAAGTAAGATCCTTGTACCTTCAAAAGGATGTTAGATCAGCCTGAACTATTTAAGAGTGCTGGGTGTTACTTGCATCCTCCAGTGTTTTTTGCAAAATAAATTGCGTCTCTACCTTCTCATTGCTTCTTTATAGTAAACAAAACAGTTGAAATTGGGTTTCAATATTTTTGCCCCTATGCACTCTGACTTTTTTTCTATTTTCTATTAAAATAATAACTTTCGAAACTATCTTTAAACTTTGCAAAGAAAATGTTTCTCACGAATTATTGCATATGACATGACACACCATTTTAACAGTGCAGGACAGACTCAAGTTCCTGTCTCTGGAGACCAGTGAATGGTGATTTATAACTGGTGGGTTAATCTAAAGATGTGATGAGCATCTGCCAATCTGTGTGTGTCAGAAAAACAGTAGTTGACTATGTAGGTGTTAAGAGCTCCTTAGGGAGAAGCATGCTTGTCTTAGTAGATGTGACTAATGTCTTTACAGTAATTATGTTTTTTAAAATATGAAATGTACAATATTTGGAAGATGCACTTTTATGCAGTGTTTTTTCGTAACGTACAAAATGCTAAAACATACTTTTTTATTTTAAATAAAACCTTTTTTCCCCCCTCTTACCACAGGATAATGAGAAAAGGACCCCTTTACATGCTGCTGCCTATCTGGGAGATGCAGAAATTATTGAACTACTTATTTTATCTGGTATGTTCTGTTCCTGTTAATGGAAAAAAAATATAACTCTATGCACATCCAAAGGAGTATTTATGTACATCTTAGTCTGTGTAGCTTTTATTGAGATACTTAATGTACTAGAAATTAAAGATGTTTGTACTGAAATTTTGGGTTCCAGACTTCTGAGTGTTATAATACTGTGTAGTTCTGCTTTAAAATACTTCTTTGCAGAAAGCTTTCTCAGTTATAGCTATTTTTATTTGTAGCTTGATCAGCTTTCAATAGTTTAACTCTGTTTTAAAGAAGTTATTGTGTATATGTTATAGGTAGGTCTTAGCAGCATTGCTTTGCTTCTGAAATGGCCTTCAGAAAAATAATTAAATTTGAACATAGAAGACTGCATCCAGAGTTGTTTATATCATTTTAAGTATCTTTGCCTGTTGGCTTAAATGCACAGAATACAATTAGAATCCGCTGAAAATATTAAAATCTCATCTTTTTTCCCCCTATTTATTTATACTAAGACAAACTGCAAGTTCTGTAAAACAGTATACCTTGTTTTTTTGTTTGTTTCATTTTTTGTTTGTTGTGGGATTTTTTTGTTTGTTTGTTTTTAACTTAGAAAACCAAGAAGCTAAACCAAAAACCTGAAGCAGAACTTTGTGACTGAAGTACTGAATTAATTCTTTGATCTTGGACAAACCTACCCATCAGGTAGCTTGAGGCAGAATTCTTGATACGGAGCTTCAAGCTTACAGAGAAAGATTAAAACTTGTAGCAGTCCCATAGAATTACTTTCATCATCAGTCTGCCTAAATGTCTGCCTTACTAGCACAGCTGGCTATTTCCACCACCCCCCATCAACCTTTAATAACAAATTTGGGTTTAAGGAAGTGTCACTTAAAATTGTAGGAGTTCGCTGCCAGACTTTCAGTTGAAATTGCCAGGCATAGTTTAATTTGTTATAATTTAAGCGAGCTTTAATATTTTCATTATATATATTACATGTAGTCTTTTTGTATAATTATCTATATGTATAATTAATTAATATCACATTATTTGTATTTATGTATCTATGTTATGGAAATACTTTATAGTTACAATTTGTCCCGAAAAGATCATTTTTGAAAAGGTGAAAGGTTTTAGAATCTGAAAAGGTGCTGGTTTTCCCTATCAAGAAGAAAAACAAGTTCTGGTGACTCTTGAAAATATATAGTGACCCCTTTCAACAACTAACAATGTATAAACTTTGTAAAGTTGCAGTCACCTACTTCTAAGGGTGAATTTTCTTTCTGGTTTGGGTGAACAGAGTCCATTTGCCAGAACTGCATTTGAAGAAAATAGCCCTCTCTCAGGGAAAGAGCTTAGGGAAAGGAGTGAGATTCTAGTTCAGATAGAAATGAAATAAGATCCTGACTGGGGGATGGCAGTAGGGGAAGAAAGGTTTGGTATAGCCTGGGGTTGTTAAGCATAAGGAAAAATGGAGAACAAAGAAGGGAAGTGAAACACTAAAAATTAGGGCTGTACAAATAGTCCAGAGTTGAGCAGTTTCATGGAGGAAAGATTGTGGAGTGCTGCAGTGTCTGCAGATTGTTCAGGAAAACTGGGAGGCATTGATACATCTCAGATAGCACTTATTTAATGAAAATCAAGATTTGCTTACTGCAGAACAATGCATTAGACAGTTGCAAATCAAAAGGTTTGGAAGCTGTGGATTGGATAGGCAATGTCAGTCTAACCTTGCTGCGCTCACGTGCTGTGCTTTGGACTTCAGTAACACGTTGTGCCCCGCTGTGCAGGCACAGCCTCCTAAGGCACAGGGTGAGGCTACGCTGGGAGTGAACCAGGGTGGGATGGTAAGGGATGCACAGGTAGGTTTGAGTTGTTGACACATTTGCAAGTGAATGAAGAGGGGCATTATTTGCAGGATGAAAGAGGTGTCTGGTGTTCAGGCTGTATGCAAGCCTCTTAAACTAGGCTCTAAGAAGTAGTTATTAATTTAGTCATCTTCGTTTCTGAATGCTGGATTTGAAATCTTTGTGGTTGGTGAAGCTGTATCAGAAGTGCTAACTAGCTTCTTCTCTGAGAAATCAGGTCTAGGTGTCTGAAAATGCACAAGCTAGGGTTTGTCTTTTAACTCTTTTAATTGGAGGACAGGGAACAGAGGTTAAGTGTGTTTATCCTTTCCATTTCATAAAGATAGGGAAAATTCATCTGTTGTGTTTCAGCTGGAAATCAAATTTCTCCTTTGAGACAGATGTATAATGTTACGTTTTGTCATAATAGATCAGCATTACAGAGCAAATAAAGAACATGTGTTACCACAGCAAGGTTGGAGGAACACTTGCTGTGTTGCAAGATCTCTTTCTGAACAATGAGGAAAGTAGTCTGTTGAATAAATAGCATTTCTGAATGACCATCTCCTCTGTGCAGTAAATTTGCATGTAAAAATTGTGTCTGTGACTTTAATTGACCCAGTACAACATTTCTGCTCCAGGGATTGAATTAAGTGCAGGCTACTTTCATCCTTGCATTTCTCACCTTGTGAGAGCTTGTCTTTACAACTTGTAATGTCCTCTAACACAGCTTTGCTGCAGTGTTACTAGGAACCACTTCACAGCTTTCCTGCTGTGCAAGCTATGCTACAAAGACTGTTTGCTTTGTTTTTATTCTTTCTTCAAACTGAACCTCAAAATTACTGAAGTCAGTATTAATCTTTTCACTACTCAGTGGCTCTTACCTGATTTTTTTTCTCATTATTCTCTATTCTTAAAGTGTTATCACGTTGCCTACATGTATTTTTTTAATTTGATTGGAATGTCTTTTGCATCCTGCTCCAGGGGATTCACGTTGCTTTCAAGTATGTCTTTTGGATCACATGTTACTGTCACAATGTGTTTATATTACTTTGCTATAGACATGAGCAACCCATATTGCACATACTGAAGGTATAACTGATGTAGCCTTTTTGCAGACTTTTGTGGAGTAGGGTTTCAGTCTTAGGAGCATTCTTACTTAGTCTTTGAATTCTTGAGAAATTTTCCTACCAAACCTTAAGGTTGCTCTATGACCTCTCCTATTGAAGTCTTTCACCTGGGCAAGGGACCTGAAGGTGATGGTTTGGTTACAGGCTCCAAACATCAAAGACGTTGCTTCAGTGACTCCAGTTTGGGGCTGGACATTTAGATTGCCTTTTGTTTTTTATATTAAGACTGTTTCACTGAACACTAATAACTTGTCCCCTGAGGACGTGAATGTCTTACCAACAGATTGTCATACCACTGTGGTCTGTGGAAGTCCAAATGTTCAAATCATCTCTCACTTTTAGATTGTAGCTTGATAAGCAATTAGCATTCCCCAATTTGTTAGGTAGGGAGGTGACCAGTAAATAAAGAAGAGGCATAGCACCCAGAAGGATGGAACAGAAGTTTATATTTTAGTCACTTGAGAATTGTAATTTTAGAAGCATTTTCTTTTTTGTATTACTCTGGGAAGAGTTGTAATACTCATCACAAATGTATTTTTGTGACGTATGTGCAGCTCTGCATCCTGGTGTTCAAATACATCTGTCTGCTTTGCATAATTGCACTGACTTTAATTGTTTAAATGATGGCAAACTACTGAAAATTAGAAAGGTATAATAGGTTTTAATTAACTGGATGTCCAACTTTTTGTTCTTTCCAAGAAGTACAGATTAAAAAAAATCAAACCCTTTATAAGTCCTGCATATGAACTTCTGTTCTCTCTGTTTGTCCTATAATGTTTAATGTCATCAGAGTCTGTTCTGCTGGGAAGTGACATGTGAAAAGCAGAACAGATTAATGTGATCACATAGTGTGTTCTTGTGCTTACTAACTTTTTTTCATTTGTTTTCTTTAAAATACCATGCAGACTGTTATTGCTTTCACTGAAATCAACGTAATTTATAAAAATTAACATTTGAATTGTTAGTTGTTTTCTTTTGAATAGATTTTGTTACTGTATTGCATTGATACTTTAATACTAACACAACACATTTCTTTTTGTTAAACTCAAAATTTTCACTTCATGAAGCTCAGTGTTACATGAGTGTGGCCAAACTCAGTCTCATTAAGGTTTAGCAGCCCATGAGTTTTTGTTTCCTCTGGGCTAGCTGGAAAATGTAAGAATGATCCTGATACTGGGAAACTATCATTATAGTAATAACAGATTTTGGAAGATAGTAAAGACCCTTGAGTATTACAGAATTCTACCTGTGTTTCTTTAATTTAATTCTGAAGCTCTGTGAGTATTAAAAATCCAGGCAATGACAGTCACGCAGCTCAGCTGTTGGAAGGCTGTTGCTGCAGAATCTCAGCTGCATGAAGCTCCCTTTGTTTGGATTGCAGATGTACCCACACACAGAAGGCGTTTCACAGGGGCTCCTTTTACGCTTTCAGTCACTTCCTCTTCTTGTGACAGCGATATTGTCTGACATTTTTGAGCTGTCCTAACTTACCCCTGGCAGCAGTAACAGTCAGTTGCTGTGAAGAAAGTAGCTTTGATGCTCTTTAAGAGAGAAAATTAAGCTGAGTTAGGAAAAGGTAGAAGCATTCAGTAGCTCTGGGAGTCAGAGGACCTCCTGTTGCTCTCTGAAGCTCGAGGAGGTGGTGGCTGAGATAAAATTAGCTTCCTATATTGAAAATCAGTAAAGTCTCAGAAGGACAGCTTTGACTTGATTGTGGTTTTCCTCTATTTTGTGGCCAGTGTATCTCCATGTGTTTTTTGGTTTTGCGGGGTTGTTTTGGGATTTTGGGATGGTTATGTTTGCTCATTTCTTAAACAACAAAAAGAAAAACTGTTGTTAAAGAAGCATCATTGTGGCTGGTCAAAAGATTCCAGTCGTATTCCTCTCAGATTTTTTCTCACTATTCTAGATCCCCTGCATTTAGCCTATAAATAGCAAACAGCTTTCTCTCAATAAGGTCTTATTCTTTATTTTTGCAGCAATTATTTTGCAAGTACCCAAGTTTCCAATAGGAAATTACTCTCGACTTCTATTACTGATTGTTCCAATTTACAGCTCAAATCTTTTACTTTAAAAACTTCTTCTGTACCTCCTCCTGGCTGTTCACATATTTTTCTATCTAAGGAATAGTGTTCTTCTCTATCTGTTTATTCCTCAGTGTAGTCTGAGAACTTCTACTTGCCAGCCTAAGTGCTTCCAAGGTCATTGTCTCTAGATAAAATAGTGGATCATTTAAAAGGTAAAACTTCTGAAGCTATTACTGGCTGTTAGGAAAATAATTAAATAGCATCTGATTACAGTTGGACCGCTGGTTACTCAGTGATTTATGTCTGAGATTTTCCTAATTTCTGCAAAGATAATTCCTAGGGTTATTTCAGGATACTAGTTGTTAAGACAGTTTGTTACTTCCTTAAATGCACTCTGAAGATCTTATTTGCATCTTTTACTCCTAAATAAACATTTCAGAGCTTCAAATACTGGGTGTCTGTATTACATAACTGAATGAAAGCACTTTTGCTTTCTTTGCTTATATTATGATATTGTTCAGTCCTAGCACATCTTGTACAATAACAAAGGAAAATACCATTCTTGAAAGTCTAAAAATACAGACTGCAAACAGAACAGTGGAAGGCAATTCAGTACTTAAGTCAGTACTGTGAGCTAAGATTAAAATGTCTTGTCAGTTCTGTTGTATTTCTTTTCTATTTCCAACTTGAATCTATTTCCAACTAGTGGCACATGAGTAATGCAGCCACTGCATTCATTGGTCTTCTGAGGACATTTACAAATGGGAAGAGTTCTGGTGCAGAGGAGCTTGGGAGGAGAGTCACAGCAAAAGTTTTTAAGAGAGAAACACAGGGGTGAAGTGAGAGACATGGCTATATACTTGTATGGCACTTGATGGGTGAAGGAGGAGGTGTGTGGATGCTCCTTGCAGCATTTCCTGCCCAGTCATTCCTTGCCTGTCTCTCCAGGGGGTGGTTGAGGTGCTGGCTCTTATTAAGGATATGGACACCAAGGAGTAGCAATCGGAGCACAGAAACATACATCCAGGAATTGGTGGCTAATAGCACATTTAAATGTGCAATGTTAGAAACGGACTGATAGAATTAAAACCTTCCTGATCAGTCTGCAAATCAGCGTATGCATTCAGTTGGAAAATGGGCCTCTTGAAACATAAACTTGCTAAAAGTAAGCATTGCTGAGTTTTTCAGTAGCTTCTATACTATATTTATTAAATAAAACATGTCTTTCTAATTGTCAGTCTTGTGAATGCAACTTGGCAAGATGAAATGTAAAATTTAGGGACGAGGGAAGAAAATTATGTAATACTTCTCTCTCTCTAATTCCTCCTACCCCCATCTTTTACAGAGCAAAAGTCCTGCTTTTATATTTACCTAGATGTGTAAACTTACTAGGCTGTACTAGCAAAATTGGTGATGAAAGGAGTGATCTTGAATGTTTTGGTTCAGTGCACCAATGTGGAAGAAGAATTTGGTTTGTTTGGAAGGTTCAGTTTCAGGGGAGGGTCATTTACATGATTGGCTCTTAAGTTCGAGTATTTGTGTTACAATATTGTGCTTGATCTCTCTTGCAAACCCCCTAATCCTTTTCCTGCAATCTCTATGGCATTAAAAGAAGAAGTGAAATACAAAAAATTTTACAGTGAACAAGTGAATATTTGAGAAGTTTTAATAAATGCTTTAAGAGAGGCCCCTGAAGTCTGGAAGATCCAGTGTGGTGAGTGGGGGGGGTGTTTGGAGTTGGGGTTCTTTTTCCATTTTGCACACTAGGGATTGAGATACACTGTACTGTGCTTTGAAAGAGCAAACTGCTGCCTAACTGGCATTTGAAATGTGAGAAATGCCCTGGTTAACACGTCAGCAGGTGGGGATTCATGGAGATAATATTGCATTGGCGGTGCTGTGCAGTGAGTTATACACATACATGAGTTCAAACTGTCTTTAAGCAAACCATGAAACAAATCACCTTAAAGCAAAAGGTACAGGTGTGATATATTTTTGTAACATTTGTTTTCAATGGTCTAGATTAGAGTATTACCCCAGATAATCAAAGCTGTAAACTCCCTCATTGTTTTGTGATAGGACTGAGAGGTTTGAGGGAGCTTTATGACCCTTCAAGAGCGTCTGAAGGGGGAGGGAGGAATGGTAACATTTTCCCTAAATCCTGTGCTAGGGAGTAAAGAACAGCCTAGGGGGGGATTATGTCCTCAGATGCAAGGCTGTTTGGAGAAGCTCTTTCATGAAATTTAAATCATTTTTGGCAGCATAGCTTCTTAGAGAAATTTGAGGACAAAGAAATCTCTATGTTAATTGAAAAATATTTTATTCAATGTATCTAGAGCTGTAGTCTCCCAATTCCCACATTAGTAATGCATATGTGTTCTTTCCTAGTACATTTATCCTGATTATTGCTTAAAAGCTTTGTCTCTCAATATAACAATTCTTTTCAATATAACTCTTCTTTAAGAATTTTTGTTTTGGAGGAAAAAACAAGCTTGATGGTCTTTCTTAAGTCCATCAGAGATTTAGATTTGTTGTCAAAAATCAACTTTTGTTTTTTTTCCTTTGTCAGAGAATCTACAATTTTCTTTTGTTTGAAAAGTTAGCTTATTTTAATTTCTATAACATATTGCACTGTTTTAATTATGGGATATGGTAGACCTAGGCTTTCTTGTTTCTTTGAGTGAAAGACCATATATGGGATGGGGAGCATATATTGCTGTGTTTTGGTTTTTTGAGAGGACTGTTACTTTTAGATATATCACTTAAAATTTGCTTAGACATTTCTTTGGCTAATGCTGATTTCCTTTCATATATTAGTTTCTTTTAGTCTTAGCAAGTGTGATTAACTTACCACTGGGAAAACCTTTTGTACAGTATCTTTTTGTATTTATTCCTTCTCTCTTCTGGTGCAATTTTTAAGCTGTATGTTAAAAGTAGCAGAAATGTCAATAAACACCTTATCTGAACACATAAACACTGCTTGGACTCTAAGCACATTTTCACTTAGAGCTAGAGCTTAGGTAACTACCTCTTCTTTGGAGTGGAAATGTGCATTTCTCCCTTCTGATGGGCACAGTGCTTCTCCTGTCTTGGGCTTCATTACCTGGATGTATCTGACCTGACCTCAAGTCTTGCAAATTCATTTTCCTGAGGAAAATCAGGATGGTAATTAATGGCTTAGTAACTCCCTTAAGTTCTTTAAAATGCTTTAAAGACATTTGTATCCTAAAATTAGAGACAGAAATCAGACTTTGAAAGTCTTCATTCCTTGGTTGTTGGCGTGAAGTCAGGTGGAGCCTGGAGTACCGTTTTGGCTCTTATTTTTGTCTCTTCTGCTAAAAACAAGGTGAGGTTACTGGAAGACAATCAAGAATTACAGATACTTTGAAGATATATTAATTACATTCTCACTGATCGTTACTTCATTTTATTTGTGATTTCATTCATCACTTACTACCAAAAATCGTAAGACATTCCTGGTGACTTTTAGAATCCTCAAATTCTTTTTTTGCTTGAGTTCTGGGCACAACTTGATGCAGTACATTGTTGTAGCATATGATGTGATGCAGTACACCACTAGATCCTTAGGATGTTTGACAAAAGTAGATATTTATGGTATGATGAAGTCTCTTAAACTTTTGTTAGATTTGTGGGAGTTTTCTTCAAATGGGCTTGGACTTTCTTCCCTATTCATCAGTCTGTTTTTCAAAAACTTTTGCACTTGGAAAAATAGGATAAAAACCAAAGCTTCTGAAATTTAGATAAGGAAAGATGGAAATCCCTGAAATTGTAGCCAGCAGTTAGACCTCAGGCTTTATCTAGTGCTTGGAAGACCTGGGATCTAACTGGGAGTTTGGATCCTGCATGTTCTGTTCTTAAGACTGAAAGAGATGGATTGACTAGAAACTCAAGAGAATTGACTTCAGGTGTTTGGTTTGATTCTGTACAGACTTCTAGGGTTCTTGGTCAGGTCGTTCAGCTTCTTTGCTGGTGCAGGTCTTGGATCAAGATACCCTGTCTCTTAGCTGAGTATCCTGACCAGCAGCTTGTTTGGCATTTTGTGTCTTACTGGCCTTCCATTCTCTTCTGTTCCTGCATAGGAAAAACTACAGTTGGTTCTGACATAACAGTGCTATATTTAGCCTGAGAAGTCAATCAACTCTGATCATGTAGCATTAATGTTACCGTGTGATTCTTTCCAACAGTATTTCCAAACTGTTTCTTCAAAAATATAACATTTTGTCTAAGCTACCCCTGTAAAATCTCAGAAGTTTTGAAATAAGGATGGATAAATTTCCAGTCAAGGTATAAATAACCTACAAGGTTATATATATGTGTATGTGTATCAGTAAGAAATCAAATTATTAACTTTATTCATTAAATTTTCTTTTTTGGTGGAGCTCAGTGGAACTTAAAATGTAGTTCAGCTGCTTCCTTCAGGGAAAAAAGTTCCCAAACCCTTCTTTCTTTTTATTATTAAGAAAAAACCTAAAATTCGACCCAGGTTTGTGTCCTAACAGATGTTTGTGCAGCATTATTTCCTGGGGACAAGGATGGCTCTTTGTCTAGAATGCTTTTAGAAGTAGAGAAGTGTGGCCATATCTCTCCCATGAAGGGAGGACAAGGCCTGGGGTGGGCTAGGTGACCTGGTGGAGTGGTGAAAACTTGTTCCTAAAGTCCCAGTAGAAGAATCATCCTCATTCTTTATACCTGTGCATCACACACGCCAACCACAAGGAAACTGGAGGCATGGGGAGTAAACAGAACTTCTTTCTCTGTTTTAGTGGAGAGTTTCAACTGAGAAAGTACGACGTTTTTGTTGCTGAATGAAGGCAATGAGTTCATTTTTCCTACGCAACAGCCTTTTATGTGGCTTTGGAAGTGCAAAAGAATATAGAGGATGACCAAGTGTAAAACTATGAGTATACTTTGATGTGAAAGAATATTATGGTTACAGTGTTAAAAGAACTTTCCTCAAAGTGCTGGACTTCACCTGGAGAAAAGATCCCTTTCCATTGTTTGCATTGTACTGTATTAGTAAGCCTAGAATAAATAACTTCCAATAGTTCTATCCATGTTTTTGAAAATATTTCAGTCATCTATAAATATATTTTAAATTTCTGTTACTTTCTTTTTTGTTACAGGAGCTAGAGTTAATGCCAAAGACAGCAAATGGTTGACTCCTTTACACAGAGCTGTAGCATCTTGTAGTGAGGTATGTTGCTTTTTGTGATTGCTTTGTTTTAAAATAAGGCATCTCAACTTGCCTTCTGTCCAATGTTCGTTTTTTAAAAAGTGAAACTACTCCAAATATTTGGAATTGCAGAACATTTTTGTAAGTTTGTTTAGCCTATTGAGGGTATGTATATATGTGTTGTACTTGCCTGAGCAGGAAGAAAGGGGGAAAACTATAAACTTACAGTTCTGAGCTTTGCTCTCTGCAATTTCCTTAGCAGAGGATTCTGTGCACAGTGTTCTCAAGTTCACTGTATTTCTAAGGTAACCAGAATGGTTCGGCATGAGGAATTTAGAGATAAATTAAGATTTAATAGTTTTTACAGCATCATCTTTGCATTTCTTTGGGTTTTTTGCATGCTTGTCTGTTCAGGCATCGAAAAAATAAATGGTTCTATGAAGTCCTGCAAATATCTGGTTTTTTTTTTTTTTTTTTTTTTTTTTTTTTTTAATTTATTAATTAAAAATAA
>JAWWLV010000088.1:34928021-34981641 GCA_035041135.1 Platyrinchus mystaceus | reverse complement strand
GATTGGATTTCTAAAGAATATTTCATCCCTGAAACTGCAAATTCTTTCCTTGCCATTCTTATTCCAGGAGTGGATAATTATTGTTCTCAAGGTCTTGATCAATGCACTAGCAGTACTGTCAGGATAATGTACTTCATTGTCTTTTATCAGACTTGAAAAGTCTTGAATGTGCCAGTGAATTGTGAAGTGATCAGCACAACATTAATGCTCTTAATTTATAATTTGAAGCTGGATGATATTGCACTTCACATACCAGTTCTTGAAACCCCTTAAGTTAAAGAGCATTCTTCATTATTGATCCAACATGCTTTGCAATATTTTTGCACTAGTATTTTTCATGTACATATATCTGCAAAGCAATGTCTGTGACAGGCTGTCCAACCACCTTACTCAAGGTGGTTGTTTGCAGAATTTTGTTGAATGAAACTTGTGCATGAGATTGCAGAAATCTGATAAGTGTCAGTGAGAGGATAGAGACATTTTCTGGTTTGTGCTTGCCTAGATGAGGGTAAAGTCATCTGTTTTTGAGAAAAGCTACATTTATTCTAATTTTAGTTGGTGCTATTTCATAGGCTACCAACAGGAAACTCTGTTAATGCAGGAAAAATGTAATTTAACTGATGTTGATCAACCTACATATCCTTGTAGACAATAAAGTAGAAAAAGCTTTTGAAAGTCTTCAATAAAAGAAAAAAAACCCAACGCTGTGACATTCTCTTCCACAGTTTAGAGCCACTGTGCATTGCTCCAATTGTTTGAAGAAAATCTTTAAAGCTTTTGCACCGTGTAAAACTGACCACAGAATAAAAAAGTTACGCTTTTCGTCATTCTACTATAAATAACTTCCTAGGGTTATATCCATTGTTTCCCTTCCTTCCTGCTTTTCACCCGGCTCCATTGCTGTCCAGCTGCAACGCTGTGACTGAAATGGACTTACATTCTTGTGTGCTGGCATTGCCCTCAGTAGCAAACTGGGATGTCTCTGCAGCACTTCTCACGTCAAGTACCTTGCTCTTCTGTTTGAGAGTCTTCCACTGATTGCTGCTTGTGTTTTCAATGCAGGTCAGGGTTTTTTTTTGTTTTTATTTTCTCTTTAAATTTCTTTCTGCCACTGTTCCATTCAGTGTCTCTATTCCTTTCACTGCTTTCGGTATCTTCTGTGTTTCTGTCTCTCATGTAGGGCTTGTTTTCATTTGTGTCCCCGTTGTCTTTGGTTCAGAAGATGAGTATTATTTTTGCATTTCTTTCCCTTCTTTCCTACTATACTGAAGTAATTAAGAAGTGAAATATTGCAGCACTTCACATTGCACTGTTAAACTCTTATGGTTTTGATCAGGATAGCTGGGTAAAATGGTGTTTTGTATGCTGTTGGACATGCAGCATAAAATACGTATCATGGTGGCTGAATGTTTATAAAAATAGCTTTGTCTGTATTCCATTGGGTAGATACTTCCTATTCAAACTTTTGCAAATTCTCTTAAAAGTAAAGACTCTCACTTTTTATGAAGCACTTAAACTAAAAACTGGACTTGATACTTTCTACTTAGATGGCTGTCTGAATAAGTATAAGCATAAGAATTCAATATGCTCCCTCCCCCCCCCACTTCTTTAACTAAGGTAAGGTTGTAACTTGAAAGGCAAAACAAAGAATCCCACATCTGTCATAATGGATCAGTTACAAAGGCAAAGCACTAAGTGTATCATGGTCTGTTAAAGTCAGGTACTACTTCATTTAGCAGACTTTGCCATGATAATCTGTGTGTTTTCAGTGATGACTTTTTTGGCAGTTAAATTAACAATGGAGCAAGAATGACAGATTTTTTTGGTTACCCCATTTTCCTGGCTTCTTAGTGGGCAGTGTCACAACTGCGTACAAGCCTGTGGAAAGCTCACTGTCTTTGCAGCAGTTGTGGTGTTGGAACCCCTGGCCCAAAGCTGGCAGTGAGAGCTACTGCCCACCACTTCAGGGTGGGCTCCCTGCCCTCCCTTCCCTCTTCCACCTGGAACTTCCCCCTGGTCATCCCTTCCTCATGATCCCAGCTTGACTCTTACCCTCCTCTCATTGTCTTAGGAGAGCAGTTAGTGCTTTCAGAAGGCTGTGGTTCCTCCTCAGGCTGTTTGAGTCAGTCTTGAAAACAGAGCTTTGCTAAATCCTGTATGATTTGGTTCAACGTTTTAAACGCTTTGCAAGTAAAGGAAGTTGAATTGGGGGGGATATGTTTTTATGTCAAAGTAGAATATTTTCTTTTCATGTTTGCATAATTTTTTCAGAGTTTCTGCTTAAGATTTAGAAACCTTAATGGGCATGCTTGCAATTGAGGTGACAATGGAAATCTGACAGTCACACTGTCTCTCGAGTTGTTAACATAAATTTGCAGTAAATGTTTAATAATTACAAAGTGACTTTGCCTCTCTAGTTCTCAAGTTTTCAAAAAAATCCTGCTATGTAAGCAGAAGACAAGATTGTGTTTTGAATTTACAAATTTATTTTTGCAGTATAAATGCTATGATTGTGGGATGTGGTGTGTGGAGGTGATTATGTTGCTTTTATAGGTCATGATAGAATTAGAAAACAAGAACAATTCTTTGTTTTCCAGATTAGGTCCAAATGAATAATGTCTTATCATGTTATAACAATCATAGAATTATTTAGTTTGCAACCCTCTGCTGGTTAATAAAAATTTATGCTTTATTTTATTTGTCTTTATTATTTTAGGTCATATTGAAGTTGTGAAATTACTCGTGACCCATACAGCTGAAGTGACATGCAAAGACAAGAAGTCATATACACCCTTACATGCTGCAGCATCTAGTGGGATGATCAGTGTAGTCAAATATCTTCTGGATCTTGGCGTTGATGTAAGGAAAAATAAAACTGACACTTTTTTATTGTTTGAAATGCTTTTGTTAGTACTGTAGCACATTGTTTATTTAGGGACAGGTTATGGTATAGTAGAAGCATGTGAATTAAGATCTCTGGAAATACTACTTTTTCTGTTATGAAACCACATTCTCCCAGGTAACTTAAGAGCCTTGCAGATTTTGCACAATGATGTGAAAATAAATGCGTATTTATTAGGGTTTTTTGTTTGTTTGATATTTCTTGCTCTTAATTCGTTAGACTTGAAGTGAGGAAATAGGAATTCTGATTCTAGCTATGCCTTTTTTGAAGTGCAGGAAATTAAATGCTTTTGCTTCAGTTTGTAAAATATAGATGACTTTCTTACATCATTTAAATTTTGGAAAATACTAAAAATTGTGAGAAACTTCAACACCACAGTAAGGCCATAATAATGTTAAAATGCAAAATAAATTAAAAGGCTCTAACAGTACCTGCACATAGAAAATGTCTTAACAAAAAACTGTAAAACTGTAAGAAATCTACATTGTGATTCACATTTGAATCTTGCAAGGCTGGAGATTGCAGCTCAAGTTCCTTATTGAGAAGTAGATCAGAATTCAGTATCATGTTGTGTACAACAATAAATTCAATTTCTATATACACCCATATACCCCTCCTCAAGAAAAGTCTCTGTGACTTATGTTTTTAATGAAAACTTGCAAATGCTCTTTTATAGAGGTCCGTGCTATGCTTTGTAGTATGCCACTGTTGACATTTTTGTCATGTGCATCTTAAATTGCGCACAGGAAACTGGTGTGGAGACAATTGCAGGAGGTTGGCTCGCTCGTAAGGCAGTCATGCTCTTCCCCAGGACACACGCCTTGATCAAAGTGCTACACCCAGAACTTGCTTTTAATTTCTGGTTTTGAAGAGTTCCAAAACATAATCTCATGACATGAGATCTTTCTTTGTTAGAATTAAATGCTGCATTAAATACAGTTTTCTGCCTACTAACTAAGCTTGGGGTTTTTTTTCTCTGATAGATGAACGAACCAAATGCCTATGGAAATACTCCTCTCCATGTAGCTTGTTACAATGGGCAAGATGTTGTAGTGAATGAACTCATAGACTGTGGTGCTAATGTAAACCAAGTGAATGAGAAGGGGTTCACACCTTTGCACTTTGCCGCTGCGTCAACACATGGAGCATTGTGTTTAGAGCTTTTGGTCTGCAACGGAGCAGATGTAAATATAAAGGTAGGTATATCCCAAGCCACCCATTCATGTCTAAAGATGCAGTACATCTTTATCAGAGATATTTTTTTCAAAAATATTTGTTACGGTAGCATTTAGAGGTTCCCACTGATAGATAAGGTACTGTTGTAAAAATGAGCCAGTATGTTGCTTCATCAGAATCTCAAAACTTCAATGGGATGTATTAAATGGCCCAAAAGGGTAATGAAGAAGGATGACGATACTGTCTGGTCCATCTGGATTACATTTAAATGTCAGAGTTCTGTATAATTTGTTTTCCCTAGTCTAGCCATGTAAGTATAAGCAAATAATTTGAATAAAAGCAAAAGTATATGTTTTCCTTATAAATAAGTAACATGAATGAATCCGAGGCTATTTCAAAGAAATCTGTATGAACAGGCTAATTACTGGAGCAGTTGAAGGGCTGATAATGTAAGATCTTAGAATAATTAGGCAGATTTGGGAAGAGTGTATTAAAAATACAAATATAAGTAGATCAGGCCAATGGAAAGGCTTAATAGCTGGTGTTTTAATTACTCCAGCAAAACTTGGTAAGCAGAATCAGTATACCTTTTACATCTCTACTTGGTCACAAGTCTTCAGTGGCAGAATAATCCTTTTAATCTGGTATTACTGTAGACAGAATTTCTAATACACACAAGCATAAAAGCAAGCTATAACCTATATCTTTTATTGTCTTCTCTAGCATGTAGTGTGAAGTCTTGAGATGTGGGAGAGAAATGTGAGACCTCCTATTTTGTATGACGTTGATTTTTATTCTGGTAAAGAAAATTCAAACTGTGTTCAGAAATATTTAGTGGCAGTATCTGATGTTTTGACAGGTTTTAGGCTAGGGTGATGGAATGAGGAGTCCAAGTGTTCCTTATGCAGAATGTCTAATTGCCTGAACTATCACCCACATGTGGTAGGAAGGGAATTACCTGTCCTCTTGTTTCTTAAAAGTTTAATAGATTTATGCTTGAATTTCAGCACAATCTGGTCAGGAGATGAATGTTAGAATAGCTGACATTTCTGTTAAAAACCTTGGTGTTTGTAGTTCACTTCATGTGAGCAGTGATTTTCACGGTGATCCTATTGTTAGCACAAAACCAATAGTCAACTGAAAATTTGGGAGTAGTTTAAAAATAAGCTCTTTGATGTGGAAAAATCTTAGATGTATATTCCTGCTCACTGTTACATATATTTAGATGTGTGGCTCATTTAATGAAAATGTATATAACTCAGTTGTGGAAAAATTAATCACCAATGTGCCCCACAGAAGTAAGGAGCTGTGTCACAGGGTTTATTTCTCACTTGTCCTAAAATATCCAGGTCACAGTCCATTTATTTCTGTTGCCAGCTTTCTGCTCTGCATAATGGACTGAACTGGATAAGACTGAGTGTTCAGTGTTGCAGCACTGGCTGACTTCTGTCCTACATTCTTGAAACGTTATTTCTCAGAAACATGTGGTCTCTGCCATGAAAATAATCCCACAATGTTAAATATACTAGTGATTACATACATATGTTACTTAGACAAATAAAAAAACCTTCCAGGGCCTAAAAGAAAACTGGAGATGGATTTTGTACAAGGGCATTCCATGACAGGACAAAGGGCAGTATCTTCAAATTTAAAGAGGATAGGGTTAGATTAGATATTGTGAAGAAATCCTTTACTACAAGGGTGGTGTGTCACTGGATCAGGTTGCCCAGGGAAGATATGAATGCCCCATTCCTGGAAGTGTTAAATGCCAGGTTGGATGGGGATTTGAGCTACTTAGTCTAATGGAAGGTGTCCCTGCCCATGGCGGGGTAGTTGTAACTAAATGATATTTAAGGTCTCTTCCAACCCAAACTGACCTATGACAAATATTACCAAGGCAAGAACTCCTGTCTTTCTGTATGCAGGGTTGCAAAGGTTCATAACTTGGTGTATATTTCTGACTTGCAAGAAAGAAGTAAGGAGGGCTCCATTTCAGAAAGAGCATTAGTAGCTTTAGCTGTAGGTTGTTGTAATTAAAATATGTTGATTTAGTACGTATCAAAACTATTAAGTACATAATTAAGCAAGTAGGGCTGTGTAGGGATTTTAAGCAATTATAGCTTGAAAACAGCATTTATCCTGTTTCCTCATCAAGGTTTCCATTGTAATTCTTTTAATAGCATTTCTGTGTATTTATACCAGCATGACTGAATTTGGCCTGTAAATTTGCACCTGAAGGTGTGAACAGCCTTACTTGGTATATGAAAATTTATCACTTGCACTGTTGAAAAGTGCAAGAACTGAGGCAGAAGAAAATAATTTCCAAGTCAACTTCTACTTCCCAGGAAAGGCCTATAAAGATAAATCTTGGATTTAATCAGAAGACCAATCCCTAAAAAAAAAATAGTATGTTGTCTAGGTAAGAATAAATTGTGGAATTAAAATGAGATGGAATTAGGCCCTTCTAAGTATTTAATGAAAGCAGTGTTCTGTTCTATTTCCAAATACTGAGATTTAAGTTCAAAGTAGTTCTTAAAATTGTTATAAGATCTATTTTTCATCAGAATTATGTTGCTTGTGTAAGCTGGTTCAATAATTTTGTCCCATGTGCAATTGTTTCTGTGTTGTTAGAGGTAACAGGATACAGGTGGTAAGCTAGGTGCAGATTAGACAGTACTATTAGAGCACTTTCTGCTGTGGGTGGCAGTGGGGAGAGCAAAAGGGAGACACTCTTATTCTTGATAGCAGATGGAGGGGAAGTTCTTGTGTGTGTCTGTGAGTGGTGGCCTCATCTCGAGAACAGATGATGTGACAGAAGATAATAGAACACAGAAATATGTTATATGCTTTTTATCACCTCTGTAGGCAGAGGACATAGTTTCCTGCTTGTTTTCATAGCCTTGGCAATGTCCACTGTAGAACAGTGAATCTTGTTAAGTATTGCTCATTACTGCAGCCCTCTCTCCTCACTATTCAAGATTTCCATGCATGGAAGAACACATTGAAATGAGTATGTAATGGGACAGTATTAATTGTTTTATGGGCCCCATTGCTGCTTGAAAGTTTGGTGACCTAAATAGAAAAAGTTTTTTACTTCCATTGGTGGTATTAGAACAGAAGAACTGTTGCTAGGGGGAGGTTTTGCTTGGAAGAGTGCTGTGACATGATAGACCCACATTTCCCTTGACCCTCAGCAAAGCTCAGAACTCTTGAGTACAGTTAATATCTGAGTATTGACTTGATAGGACACATTATGCTGTGTGTTATTTCTAACAGCAACTACTGTTCTTGGCAAATTGTTCTTAGCAAAAAAAAAAAAAGTATTTTGTGGATATGTTTTCTGTAGTGATAGAGGAGACTTGGGTGATATCTTTCCTATTACCATGTTTAATTGAGGTTCACTAAAGACAATAAAAGTTAGCCTTAGCCCGTAGCTGTTCTGTCATGTGCTGTGATCCCAGCTGCCCTCATAAAATCACATAGCTGTAGTTAGGTTGATATTTAGATAGAAGGCCTTAAAGGCATAAAGAAAGGAAAATTGGAGCAAAAATTTTGAAGATACCTCTCTTCTTATGCAGTCCAACCTCCTGGCATCTCAGGAAATAGTTCTTTGCTCAATAAATAGTGCCTTTCTGTTTCATTACTTGAAGAAATAGTTGGCTACTCGTCCTGACTCTGTATATCCTTCCCTAGTGGCAATGTCTAAGAGGGAAATTCTGAATGCAGTCCTGTACCTAGCAGTTTGACTAACATAGGAATTATCATCTTCATTTAATTTTATACCAATTCTATGTTTCTATGTTGATAGACAATTGTGTATTATATTGTTCCTGGGCTAGAAAGGAATGTGAGACTGTTCGACATGAGAGAGGCATTGTGGCCAATCAAATCCATTGTCTTAGGAATCTATGTTACATGGATTTTTAAGTAAATATGAAAAGAGTAAATCTAAAAATCTGTTATTGGTGGTACTGTGGTTTTTCATTTACAACTGGAAAATGATTTTGTAGTTATTTTGCTGTTCTTTGCAAGATCTCCCAGAAGTTGTCTAATGAGGGTTCTCACTTGACCCACCGTGTTTTCTAGTTTCTAATACTGTCACCTTAAGTTATTCTTATGTCCTTGTAAGGTACTTTATTAATGTGCTCACTGAGACTTGGATCTACTTTTTTTTTTCAGCTCCATCTTTTTTCTTTTCATTAGGCTTCCTTTGAGATGCAGATTTATCCGATCTGAACCAGTGAGACAGCAGGTTACTTTTATCTGAGCCCTGAAATTCTTCTGTCTGTTACTTCACTAAGCTTATTTTATGTGATCATTTTTCGTTAAATTAATAGATTCTCCAGGTTAAAGAAGGAGAAAAGTAAGGGAAGGAGACACGAGATGTGTAACAGTTGTTGTAAAGGAGGAAAGTAGTTGGACACAAAGAATGCTAATGTTTGCATAAAGAGAGGAGAACTAAACCATAGGGAGAAAGATGAAAGAAAATCAGAGCATAGAGATGGCTTGGAGAAGATGTCACGATGTATTTGGCCTTCTCTTAAGGCCTCCAATGACAGAATTAAAATTGATTGTACAATCGACCCCATTTTCTGTGTTTATTTGCATTTGCTATGATATGTGGATGTTGTCTTTTGGATTATTTATGGTCAAAGAAATCTGCTAGCTGAAAGATCTGAAGATGACTTTCCATTATCAAGTTTTATTTCTTTCAGTCTAGGTCTGAGAAGACAATGTTTTCCATAATAGTATTGTTGTAGGTAGTGTATGCTGCTCTGCAGTGACAAATCTGAAAATTCCACATCCATCTTTCCCTAAAAGGGTGTCCAGCAGACTTTCAGTAACACATCCATAGAAGCTTTGCCATTTGGTTTCAATGGAAGAGTAAAGATGGGAAGTCACTTTTGCACGACAGCAATTTGTGATATTTCAATGCATATGTTCATATTTTATCTTCCCCCTACCATCTCTGTCCTTTTTAACTTTGTGTTTTATGAACATTTCACACTCTTCAAAGCCAGCATTTAAAATTCAAAGATGTGGTATGCATGTGCATTCAAAAGTCCTTTTATTTTCTTGTCATGTTTGCAATTTTTTGTGTGCATTTGTAGGAACCTTTTTCTGCAGTAAAGCTTTCCCATTACCTGTGATAAAGTACAAAGGGAAAATCATCCTAAAGTACTAATAACAGAAAAAATGGTTTTGTAAATGCATTGAGATTGAGCTGTTAAAAATTGAAGTTTCCTTATGCATTACTGTTGGCCTGTGTAAAGAATATCTTTACTGGGTGAACGACTAAGTGCACATTTAAGATGTGCATTTCAAATGTATAGTACCAATTAGGGTTGAATAGTTCTACCCTGGGATTACTTGTGGTTTATGATAAATTGCTTACAAACATCCCCTTACAGAAATTGCCAAGAAACACATGAGCTTTTTATCTTCTAATATGATGAGTAATTTACTCTGTGTAATTTGCTCAGTAGGAAATACAGCTACTTTCTTTCAAGAAACAAACTTAAAGCATTGCTTTATTTTAGACTTGGGCAGGGGAAGACTTGGACATAGGCTTTTTGCTAAAGTTGTGAGCTGTCATCATCCTGTTCAGAGTTATCTTAAAGACATAAGTGTGAGTGAGTGGGCATCACTGAGTTGTCACTCACAGCTGGAAGAGTGACTAAGAGCAGCTCTTGTGAAAAGCTTGCTATGTCTGTCATGCTGACTTGTCATTGCCAGCATCTTTCTGGCAGAAGTGCATAGAAACAATTCAAAGGATGCAATAGAGGGGAAAGAAGAATGAAAACAACATCCTGAGGTTTTTTTGGTTTGTTTGGGGTTTTTTGTGGTTTTTTTTGGTCAGTTCTGGTGGATTACTGTTATTGGCCGTAAGTAAACACAGGGGTTGTTTTTTTTCTTTTCCAGAGTAAAGATGGAAAAACACCTTTGCACATGACAGCGATCCATGGTAGATTTTCAAGATCCCAAACCATCATTCAAAATGGTAAAAAGGGGGAGGGAGTAGTTCTGTCATCAGCTTTCCAGTATTACAAATATTTTTGTTCTCTTGTATTGGTGGCAGCATACTGAATTTTTTTTCAGATCCAGTGTCCTGTAACAGACCAGTTAATGGTGGGGTCTGGCATGTCTGCTTATAAACTTTGATAAGTTACACTGAAGAACTGTTTCACTTTCAGAATGCAGGAAAATATACAGATTTCTCTTCCTGGGTTGTAGAAAGTTTGTCCCATATGGTTGCATAATACAATGCTTTTCTCTATTCTTCTTGTTATAACTACCTAATACAACTCAAAGCTGTATAGGTTGTAAATCTAAAGGAGTTATTCATTGACTATTATTAACGTTCCTTAAATTACCATCAGTGCTATTTTTCTAACAAAAGTGTCTGTATGCCTACATGTAGGCCTACTTAGTAATTACTTTTTATTATAGGAGCTGAAATAGACTGTGAAGATAAGAATGGAAACACCCCTTTGCACATAGCAGCTAGATATGGCCATGAGCTATTAATCAACACACTGATTACGAGTGGTGCTGACACTGCAAAGTAGGTAACTTTACTGACATGAATGCAAGCTGAGAGAATTTAGAAATGTATTTATTATATTAACAAGACTAGTATGATTTTTAATATCATCTTCAACTTGAAATAGGATTATCCTGTACTGTACTTTAAAGTAGCTACTCAGTACATCACAGTTTGTACCAAGAAAAAGAGAAATAGATTTTCCTTTTATGTATTTCAAGTAAAAGCTTTGAAAGTTTTAATAGGCTGTTGTACCGATTTAATGCATTCTGATAGCTTGTTAGAAAGCCTTTAATATGTGAATTTAGCTGAGTATTCTAATTAGGTGGTTTGCTGAACCCACCATGCATGTGCTCTTTGGCACACAATCATGTTTGTTTTATTTTACTTGTAATGAAACTGTGATACCTGATTATGGTGTATCTTAGGCGGGGTATACATGGGATGTTTCCTCTCCATTTGGCAGCATTAAGTGGATTTTCAGACTGCTGCAGAAAGCTCCTCTCATCAGGTAGGACACTCTTTTAAATTCTTATATGTGTTTTGCCCTTCATTCTTTATTTCATAGAGTAGCTTTTAATTAAATCTTAATTTAGTAGTACATAAAAATCTTTATAGTCTACTGGCAACCTGGTGCTAGTTTTTTAATGGACAGTCCAGAGTTAAAATGAATGCAAACTTTTGCAGAAGTAATTAAAAAAAAAAATCATCCAAATTGTAATAATGCGTTTGTAAGTTTTTTAATGTTGTGTTTGTGCATTTTGATTTGGCTACCAAGGGGGGATGACGGGCTCAGACTATAATGAAACTTCAAGGAGAAAGACTGATGTTCTGACTGCATAGAGCATCCTCCTCTTTCTCTTCCATGACGTCTTTAGCTTAGTACAGATCAGTATTCCCACCTATTCCCATAGTGGGCACCTAATAGCTCTGACGAATCTGTGGACTGCTGCATTAAGAAGCTGTTGCATTGGTGGTGTGTTGTTTAATCACATGCAAGGCAAACTGCCCTTTTCCTTCATTGTTTGACTCCTCCCTGAAGTTGTGGAGGTTGTAAGGTCATTACTTCCTTTGTTGGCCAGAGTCTGATGGGAATTCTAAGCTCTGTGAACCATTGCAATTCTGAGAAAGTAGATTTGTCCAAAGGGAACTTCAGTAACAAAAGAAAAATAAGAATAAACTAAATGGTTCTGTATTAATCTGAAGACACTTAATGTTTTTTGAAAAAAGAAAAGTGGGGAGGAGAGAACTGAGGAAAAGGAAAAGTAAGAAGTCGCTTCCCCAGCTTTATATTGTTTGTTAGGGAAGGCTGGGAGAAGAACTAAAAGAATATAACTAAAACTACCTACTGGTAAGGCTTTTTATTTACTGTCCTGTTCTGGGCAAGCTTGCAAGGATTCACCCTAGGAAAGGACTGTCTGATAATTGACAATATTTCAATTGGATGTGTTCAAAATGAGGGATATTCTGGCTCTTTCAAGCACAATGTTATGGTGGTTGTGCCCTTACTAGAGATTCACTATGGCAAAGGAAACCTTGCAGAATTCTTGCAAGTGATTTCTGTGAGTTTTACATGAGTTGAGCAAACTTGGATGTAAATGTAGCCTGGAGCAGAGATGAGTATGCTCAGCCTTTTGGCTGGAAAGACTGGACAGTGCTAACATCATGTTAGTATGTGCTGTTGGTGTGGGGATTGGTATCTGCAGACTGTGCCCCTTTTGGTTTTGGGAGGAAAGGTCTCCTTTGTGTAAATTAGGGATCTGATTTTAAACTTAATTAATATTCATGTAACAAAACACCATTCTCCTTGTTCCAGTACTGAATGACATTTAAGTAGTTAGTGGTGGCAGACAAGCAACCAGTGAAAAAAACATCAAAGGCTACTTTTCAAATCAAATTAGTAAACTCTTAAAGTGTTTGCCATATAGCATTGCCTATCAAAATGAGAGGAGAACATAGTGGTGCCTACAAAACCTGTTTTGTGGCATATGGAGTAGGAAAACAGTCTTGAAATAATAGCACTCTTGCATAAGACATCCTGTGTTATTCATTATTTATTGTTGTTGAACAGTTCTTTAAAAGCTAAAAAAAATACCAGCATTCCCAGGTACGAAAACTGGAGATTGAATAAGTTACATTACACAAAGGCAAGACTCTTAGGAGAGTATAGTAGTTCTTTCAAACCAAAAAGGTAGCTTTGAAACCTGATTTAAATATTATACTTTGTGTCAAAATATATGGTTATTTATGAAATTGCAGTTACATTTTTTGATCCATTTGTTTTATTTAAATGCCTGTTTTTCAAAATGTTGCAAATAGCAAGGACATGTTTCAAATGAAGTAGTTTTTAATGCTTGAGTGTTTTTTTGCCAATAGGTGTTAAGTTTGCTTAGCAAGCGTTTCTCTTAGCAGTAGATGACACCGGTTTTGTGAAAGGTGATGTTACATAATGATTTTACAAAATGTTTGTGTTGTAGGTTTCGACATTGACACACCAGATGACTTTGGCAGGACTTGTCTTCATGCAGCTGCTGCTGGAGGGTATGCAACAAAGCATTCATGCTGTCATATTTAATGTTATTTTTTCAATTGATCATTCCTGCTCTTTTTTTTTAATATTTCTTCTCTGTACTCCCCTTGGAATTTATGTAAAGATGAAAATAATTTCAAGGTGGATTCTATCTGCAGTCAGTAAAAATAAATTAACTATTCAACTCAATAAGTAATTGCTGGACTACAGTGTCCAGATATCAGTCTTACTTTAGGTTTATGTTTGGGGATGAACTGACTACTTTTAGATTTCCACAGATGATTATATAATTTTTAGAATTTACAGCATTCAAAAATGGCATGCTCACCTCCGATCACTGTAGAACATGGGGTAGAAAACAGCAACTTTGGGAAATTTGTTTTTACCAAATCCATAAGCAAAAGATAAAGCAATAATTAAATTCCAGAGTTTGGGTGAATGAAGTAGTCAGAACTACTTACTCATCACTTAAGTTGTGATCCATATTGATTATTGTTATTGTATTGTAGGTTTTCTATAGCATCTACTCAAAATTGCCTGAAGAATTGGGTAATAAATTTTGGGACACACTTTGTGGGACACAGGAACTCCATGATATTGATATTTTTATTTTTCTGTTTAAATGCTGTTTAAGTAATAGGGTTAAGTAATCATTCCAAGTTAAAAGATACTTGATAGATACATCCTTGTTGCAAGTGATTACGGTTAAATTGCTATCTTTTCATATGAAAACACATAACTTGTGACACATTCCCTCTTTCATCTCCAGTTTAGGAAAGTTACCAAGGTAGTGTTTAAACAATAAACAGTATTGTACATCTATTATGATGATCATAATTTATTGAATATTGATTACACAAAAAAGTAAAATATTTATGTTGCAACTTATACTTGGCCTTAAATAGCATGTAGTAAAAAGTTGCCTCTGTGCTGGAATCCTGGTAGCAAAAAGCATGTAACATGCAGGTGTTACTGTTTGTTTACAATAATTGAATTTTTTTATTGAATTATGTTCATGTTTATGTGCTTTATGCATGCCATTTGATATCAATAAAATTTATATATGTGGTCTTGAAATAATTTATATTCTTTACTGATTTGGTCCAGCAATTATGAAATCTGTTTTACATGCAGAAATGTATTTATCAAAAATTTCATATTCTAGTTCAGTTTCATTAAAAATAACATGTGAGATGTACGTGTGTAGCAGTTCTGATATTCATAGAGGCCAGTGCTAAGAAATTAAATTTGCAATCATGAGTAACAGTGCATTAATTTAATAGGAATTTGGAGTGCCTAAATCTTCTGCTAAATACTGGTGCAGACTTCAACAAAAAGGACAGATTTGGAAGGTAAGACGTTTTAGATTTGTGTACTGTAAAGGGCTCTTAAAAGTATTGCAGAAGTAGCATATTGCTGTGTGGGCACGTCTGTGTGTTCCAGGTTAAGTGTTTTTTGAAGATACAATGTCTCTAATAAACTGTGCTTCAACATCAAAAATCACAAATATAGTTTGTTTATTGTGCTTTGTCAAGTAGGTGTTTTATCTTGTTTTTAGAGAATGAGTTTCATATTCAACTGAATTTTTCTGTGCCTTTTTTTGCTTCCAGCGTGGATCTAGTGTGTTTAAATTGCTCTCATCCAAGGACATTAGTAATGTTTTCCAAATAATGTATTAGTCAAATCTATAAATCTGTTGCTATTTCTAAGCTTTTTAAATTAAAATATCCATTATTTTATTATAACTGCTTCACTTTTTTCCTTTCATTATATCCATCCCTTTCTGTTTCCCTGTTTAAGCTCTAAACTCTTTTGGAATGACATTAATTTCTATATTTAGTACAGGATTATTTAAGTTCAGATGGCATGATCAGTACTTGTGTAAAATGTCGTGTCACGTAATGGAAAATATGATTTTCCAGGATGTGAACAGCAGAAGTAGGAACTGAGGAAAACATTATGGATCCAGAGCTGTATTTTGCTTTAAATTCCACTTCAGTTATTTCCTGAGAAAGGAACAACTATCTGTCCCAACTTATGTAATTGAAAGTTGTTTTTCTTTCCTGGTTTTGATTTTGGTTTAACGTGCATGTTATAGAGAGCAATTATTTCCAAAGATGGAAAATATTCAAGTAAAGTGGAGAGAAATTGGAAAAAGTAATTTTAAGAGAGAGGGAAGAGCTGGGACACTTTAAAGTGCCTGACTGTCTCCTCGAAATTGAGATATTTATAGCAGTAGTCTCTTTTTAAAAGTAAAAGTGGAGTTCTGAGTCATCTGGATCCTTTTGAAATTTTAGCCGAACTAGTTTATTTAGCGAATTGTTTGTATTTGAAGCTGCAATAAGTTTTCTCTAAGATTATACATCAGTACTAATATTTCACGATTTTGTTGTAAGAAGACAAGGTATATTTTAAATTTTTTCTTTCAATGCCTCTGCTATGTTAGTATAGTTAAAAATAAATAAATAATGCTTTCGTCTCTTAGGCAAAAGTTCAGTCTGTTTATCAAAAACATCTGTTTGTTAATTGTTGTATTTTACTTTTAATTCATTTAGTTGCTGTGCAGTTCTTTGATTTGTCCATTCTTTTCCATGTGGCTTGAAATTACTTAACAGAAAATAATATTTTTAATGTAAACTTGATTTTCCTCTACAAGTTTACAGAAGAAAAATAATATAAAGCTTCCTTTAATACAAAGTTTATGCATATTTTGGCTGGCAAATAAATCCCCTAGATACTGTTCCACATTATTAAATGGTCCCTAGAAAATGGCCCCATTTTTTAATATGGTAATGATGCATTCTACACCACAAATACTTGTTTAAAAATGTAAGGAGGAAATAAGTTTCACTTTATTTTGCTTTTTCTGTCTCTATAATATTATTTTGCTGTTATTTACCATTGTACTTTTTATTTAAATGTGTACTAAAGAACTCCACTCCATTATGCTGCTGCCAATTGTAATTATCAGTGCCTGTTTGCCCTTGTGGGATCTGGAGCTAGTGTGAATGACCTTGATGAGAGGGGTTGTACACCTCTGCACTATGCAGCTGCATCAGACACAGATGGGAAGTAAGTGTCATACTTTGTACTAAAGCCTTTCTCATTAGGAACATTTGAGCTGTGAATGTTGTGTATGCTGTGCCTTCACATTTGCCAAATGCATTTTTTGTATTTTTGAAGATGGAACTTGACTATGTATTGTTCATTGTATATAAAATACATTATGTAACAAATATTTCAGAGGGGGAAAAATGGACAATAGTAAAATATCTTGTAATAATTTTGTTATGTCCTGTAATGGAGATGTCTTAATTCAGGAATTCATTTGGAATAGAGTTTTTAATCCCATCTGCTGTGTAGTGGTTGGGTAAATATCTTTTGTGGGGGTTATTAAGACAGCTGTGAGCAGTAGGGTCATTCTGCTTTACAAACAAATTCTGATGAAGGATGGTGTTTTATGGAGGGTTCTTAATATTGCCCCAAAAATCTGTGTAGTTAGTCAGGAATGCACTGTGAAGCTAGACTGTGAATCACAGTAAGCCTACAGCAGGATATATATGAACTCATCATTTCGATGTAAGATGCTTCTTCCATTTATTACTTGATTAAAATAGTCTTATTTGGCATTACAACTCTATCTCTCGAGAGTGTAAATTTTTGTGATATAGTTACACTTCTACTAATGAAATGCATCCAGAATCTTTCGTAAATCCAGAAATCTCCTACTTATGTTTATTTTGTAGCTAATGGTTATATTTTACATGCTTATTAATGCCCTAAAAGCTGTCAAGCAAAGTGTATATAGATAGCACAGAATTGATGAGGTCACTTAAGCTCCAGACATTGTATATATTGAGGAGACTTGAGAAGAGCAGCACTTACTTGCGCCCACACTCACGTATACTGGTCGTGGTGTGCATTTCACATGCATACAGTGACACCTTCTCTGGAGAAGTGCTGCTTTGTGCCATATTGCCTTGTTTTAATACAGCACCTTTTAAAAGGTGAGGTAGCAATAGGAATGAGGTGGCATATAACTTACAGACTGGGTTTTGAAGGCGAAATATAGAAGGCCATTGAACTTCCATTTGAGTAACATCCCTTTTTTATGTAAAGCCAGATTGCAAAATAAAACTGTCTGCTGCTTTTTAGACATACTTTCAATTCCTGCTGGAGTTTGCTGAGATAATTTTGCTTTAATTGTGCTCTTACAAGTTGAGCTAGGATTAATTTTAGCTTCCCAGTTGCTCTGAAAACCTCCAAAGTATAATGGTTCTTCAGATGACATCGTTTTGCCATCTGTCTTACAAAAGGCACAAGCAAGAATGGTGATGACAGTACTGCAGAGCTTTGTGAGGTAACTCAAAGGGATATCTGTGGGACCCACATGGTATTGCCCTTCTGATTAACATTTGGGTCTCTGGAAGACAGGCTGCAAAGCAGAATGGCCTGAGGAGAAGCTTTTTATACTGATGCAGCAAGATGATTAGTAACAGCTGGAAAACCAGTGCTGCTCAACTAGTATTCGAAACAGGAATGAAGTTAAAATGATTATTCAGTTGGAATATAAAGCCTGGCAAAGAATGTGTCAGGAAGCCACCTATGTAGAAATTCCAAATGCATTTGTGCATTCTTTGTTCAGACATCTTTAAAGATTGAGTTTAAAGATGAGGATGTTTCTGTTGAAACTTATGTTCTGGTTTGTTCCTGTTTAGAAGTATTTCTTCTGTGTCTTAAACGCTTCTGATCTGGAACAAACACCAGTAAGCCAAGATTAGAGAGAAAAACATGATTTCAGAATGAGGTAAAATAAGCAGAACCTTAAGGGAGAAAAAACCCATGCTGTTTCTATGTTAGAATTTTTTAATGGACAGTTCACCAATAAACATATGGGAAATAAATTTAACTTACCTGGGCTTTCAGAAAGTTTGATTAATCTCTTTTTTTAAGAGACCTGTTGAGGACAGTAAAGTATGCAAAAGATGCAAAGTTAATCTCTTTCTTGGATGCAAAGAAACATCAAAAGTAATTAACTGGTTTGCACTGAAAGAATAGGTACTTGAGGATTTTTAGTAGACTTAGCTTCCTACATCATACTTACTGTATTGTGGTTTTTGTGAGCACACAAGTAGAGAAGGTACACAAGTGTAGAAGTTTAGGTAGCCAAGGCCAGCGACGTGTAACGTAGATATGGTTTACAGGTAGCTTTTTATTAGATATGCTGAACTTGTTGTAAAGTTACTTACGTCTTATGTTACATGTGTTACTCCTTAAAACTCGGCATTTTTACCTTTTTCACTGCCTGCTTAAGTCCAGTTCTCCTTTATGCTGGGCACAAAATGATGAAAGTCAGACTGCACCTTGGCATTGCTTCTGCTTGTCTCAACTTCTTAATGAGCCAGAGTCCTTTGTAATTAGACACTTCCTTGTTCATAGATTTTCCTGTAGCTTTTTGCCCCTTTAATCTTCACTCACCTGGTTCGTTATTTTAAACCTTTGTTTGGAAAAGCAAATGTCAGGTCTTAACTGCAGCAAATAGCTGTTGTTGCACATGGGGTTATCAGGCCCTTCACCCGGTACAGCTGTCTTACTTTGTGCTGAAATGTGTTTCCATTTCATCTCGGCTGGTACTGGATCTCATTCAGCTGATGAACTTGCACTGTTCCATCTGCTGACTCCAGGCTGTTCCTTGAAAGAACTCAGAGTTCTGATGTTGCAGCGTCATTCTGTCTTCCCTCAGGAGATGGCTGGTTTTGTAGGATTTCTGCCTGTATTTCTCCAAGGACTGAATGGGGTTCCTTGGGGTTTTGAATGATCAAGTTTGCACTCTTAATGGCATTGATCAGGGGGCAGGTTAGGACTCCTGCCTCTCAAATCTAAATCTGCCATCTCCTCCTGAAAGTTTTCCACATGACATCACAGCATATCCATGCCATACAACTAAAAATGTTGAAATTCCCTTGAAATTCCTACCAAACAATTTTCAATGAGATAAATGGGAGCTAGAACCCTCAGGTTGTCAGTTTATCCATTTGTCACTACTGATAATGGTAATCTGTGAGACCTTTAAGTAAACTGTGTTAAGGAAGAAATATTCCAAGCTGCATTTGACAGGATAATATATTTTTTAGCTTCATATGCATTTTATATAACTGATAAAGAAGTATTTAGTGATCCCAGAGAGAAGAAGGGATGTTGACCTGTTGTACACTGCAGAAAACCAAATGGCTTCACCAAGTTCAATGTTGTGATAGTGACTTTGCAAAATGTTGCTGAAATTATAGACAACATAATGAATGAGTAGAGTTATTGGTTGGAATAATTTAGTGTGCACACAGGGAATCTCTTAGAAAAAGAAAACTAGGGAGAAAGTGAGCTGAACTTGAATCTCCTATTTTTCAGCCTTCTGGCTGAGTGTCCGTGGTTGAAACTGTGCTGATCATGTTCTGCCTTATAACTTCGTGTAATGAAAGTAAGGAATGGTAGGATATAAGTAGGTAAACAACTAAGTGTGTTTACTGTATAAACAAATCAAAAAACTAGTGTCTGGTGGTAGAGGTGTATGTGTGTGTGACTCCAGGATACCACCACGGTATCAGCTACTGGTTGTCTTCCTTCTGTAATAAGTATGAAAGAATGTACTGATGCAGAAAAACATACAAAATGGTAATCACTGATATTAGGAAAGGTAACTGCAATTGTGTTATCTAGGAGAAAAATAGCCATGAAACACTAGTTTTAACCAAGTCAGATAATTCAGAAGATGCAGGAGGATGTCTGCAGAATAGGAGTCTTTCAAATTTTGGAAGTTTTGTGATTGACCTTAACTTTTGATGTAATGAGTTAGGTGTTTTCTAGTCCTAGCCAATGTTGTACATTAAATCAGTGTCCCTGTGTGCTGTATTCTATTTTCCAGTTGAATTGGAACAATTTATCACTTAGCATTAAGTTGAAATTCAACATTTAGATACATGGTTGCATATGTCAATTTGAATAGGTGCCTGGAATACTTGCTAAGAAACGATGCCAATCCGGGGATCCGAGACAAACAAGGATACAATGCAGTTCATTATTCAGCTGCTTATGGTCATCGCTTGTGTCTTGAATTGGTAAGAAAACATATCATAGATGAAATCTGTAACAGATTTTTTGCTGATGGCTGAAATAAAATAACCATCAAGAACTGTTAAGAAATTTCATGAAGGTCATTAGAAGGAGCAAATGAAAATATAGGGAAAACCTGTAAAGAAAGAGTGCCTTATAAAATTAATTCACGTAGTTACAGTAACTACTGGCCACATAATAGAATTTTAGATAATAAAGCCTTAGTTTTTTATTACTCCTTTTGCAAAAATATATATGTTATCTGATACGCTATGTTATACAGCTTCAGTATTTTTATTGCAATTGCAGTTTTATGTTCAAATATATTCAATATATAACTCTGACTGTTTTTAATTGCAGATTGCAAGCGAAACACCTCTAGATGTTGTAAGTCTATTATTTCTTACTGTTGAAGTATTACTGTACAGCGAAAGAGAACATGTAATTTTAAAAATAATGTGTATTTTTTAGACTTATTCAACCATTTTTTCAATGCATAAATGTATTATTTAATTTCAATTACAATTTAGATTTAATTGCACTTTGGAATTTTAAAATAGGAAATTATTTTTTAAGCCATGTACTTTTTTACTTAAACAATTTTATGACCATGATATAAAAGTGTGATAATGAAAACATGATTTGAGTGTATGTTGAGTTCTTCAACCACTTTGAATGTTTTAATTCTGTTTGTGTACTCAATTAAATGGTCTTGAAAAAGACCCAGAATTAAAACCTTTGAACACATCTGAAAGTAACAAATAGAAATGTATATACATAGATATTTTAATGCTATACTGCTTCTGCCTTTTTGAGACCATTCTTTCTCTCTCAGAAATGTTCTTCTGTTCTGAGAAATCAATCCTGCCTTCTGGCCTTTCATATTGTTTTCTTGCTGACTTTTCACCTAATCTAAAAGCTTACTTGGTTGGTTGGTTTTTTATTTTTTCCTCCTGCTGCCACCTGTCCTTGTCTTCCCTTTCTATACATTTTATCTATATTATTTCATATGGGTGCTTCAGAAAAAATAATAATTTTAGCTTAGTTTCTGATTTAATTATTGCTTTGTTATGCAAAATTAACCAACTGGGTCTGGGGGCTGAATATGGGGAAAGGGTTGCAGTCACTGTAATTCAAACTCTGTTAAAGGTTGAAGGAGATAGTAATTTTATATTATTCTTCCTATTTTTTTCCTTTTCAAGCTGTGTATACTGGAAACTGTAGCAATTATTGCTGAGTGTTTTTAAAGATGAGGGGGTTTTGCACTCACTCTGACTTTCTCTCTCTTAGCTAATGGAAACATCAGGTACTGACATGCTGAATGATTCAGACAACAGAGCACCCATAAGTCCACTGCATTTAGCAGTAAGTGTTTCGTTCTTTAGTGATGACAGCTCTTCTAGTGGCACACAGTCATTGCACAGGTTTATTCATTCTGGATTTTTTCAAAATAGCTTAATAACAATAAAAATGTAAACATATGCACTAATATTCCTGAATGAGGTATACAGGGTGATTTTTACATTTCACTCGAAACTTGCTTCATGGAACAGCTTTCACGTGGAATCTTCTAATTAAGATTTATATTATAATTTATACTTATGAAACTTTTATAAGACTTGTTCTGTAAGTAATTATGACTTTTTTTAATCATCACATTGTTTTACCCCCCTCATTGTTTAGTTAGAGAAATATTTTTTCTTAATACTTGAAGAAAGATTTGCACAAAGGGTAGCATAGGACAGTGATGAAACTGTCTATACAAATACACTCAAAATACAGAGTAAGCAGCTGAATATATAGCTTTCATCTTTTCACTGAACTTCAAGCAATTGAAAAATGACACTGTACTTTATGAAAATACAGTAAGTCTCATGCAGTACCTATATATATATATATATATCTCCAAAGTAAAAAATAATCCGTAATACTGGTAAATGAAAGCTATTTGTACTGTATTCTTTTTACTCATTTTTTTTAATACTTTATATAAAAAGCTAACAGGAATTACTTAGGTTTGCTTATGTTCCTCACTTGAGATAATCAGAGTATGATGTAACTATGAAAAAGGAACGAAACCTGCACCATTCAAAAGACTGTTAGTTTTGAAGACAGATGATTTTTTGAAACTAGTTGTAGTTACTGAAAGGATAAAACAAAAAAGATAGATAGATAGATAGATAGATAGATAGATAGATAGATAGATAGATAGATAGATAGATAGATAGATAGATAGACAGACAGATCAATCATGAGAGCACATTTTCTCTCCTACAACTGAGGCTGAGTTGTAACCAACCTAATTTAGAAATTCTTGTGGTTTGCCTGAATTAGAGCTGACTCTCCTGACTGACATACAAACGACAGCTTATTCACATCAGTGCTGTGGGCTGAAAAAACTTGCAGTCCCAAGTCTTGTGATCCAGGGATAAACTTTACCCAGATTTTTGGACAGTTAATATTTGGAGTTGTGGCTTAGAATTATCTATTGGCCTGATTTATTAGAGAAGTGAGATAATTCATCTTTAACACTGTTCTCTTGAGGGTCCTCTGCAGGTTATCAGCACAACATACAGCCCCAGTAACCAAGTGTACATCCTGGCTTTTTCCCTCTCTGAAGGGCAGCGCTCTTCCAGCAGGACATCCTGTGCCTAACGATACCTGTGCATATTGCTTATTCCCAGTGCTCCCACAGGAGCTGACTGTAAAGTCGATTCTTTTTCAGTTGAGCTCTGATTGAAGTGGAGAGCAGCTAATGAGCTGGGACAAGTACACCACCACTTTCCCCTGCTTTTCCTCATTCAGCCATTGTAATGAGCTATAACAGGGAAAAGGGATCCTGCTCATCTACTGAGCACATAAGAAACATTAAATAGCAGAGTCAAAGGTCAAGCAGGCCCATGTGTCCAAAATGCCATCAGGCCTTTATTACTGATTTGGATATTTGATATCTTCTACTCCATAGAATTGTAAAAAAAAAAAAAAAAAAAAAAAAGGAAGAAAATATTTAAATTATTAAAGCCCTTAAATGAGTTTTTCAAAGGAATGTATTCTGAGACAGGACAAACCCAGGAGCTGTATTCACTTCAAATAATTCTACTGTTCCAATTAGGAAAGCTGTGAGCTTCTTTATTTCTTAGCTGCCTGAAGACATAGAAATGTTTGTGAGGCTTTTTAAAAATCCCTATAATTCTGATTAAAGGTTTTTTCATTTACTTCTAAGGCGACACTCATGTAATATAATTGTTTGCAGTTATCTTTGGTAGCAAGAGATGGTAAGAAAGCAACCAGAATTGTTCAGCAAGTCCAACAGGCTACCTGGGAGAGAGAAACTGTATGAAACAGTCAGCAGAGGCTGCACGGGAGAAACAAGTGCTCCAGAAAGGCCCTGAGGACCAATTCTCCTGTGGTGTGCTGCTTCAGCCTCAGAGAAGGATTAATGGTTTCTCCGAAAAACCGAGCTACATAAGGTTGAGAAAAGCAACAATATGCATCACATCAGAGATAATTTTTTCCTTAACAAGCCTATGCTGTAAAAAATTTACATTTTGCATTGATCAGAAATTCTATAGATGGGCATGTTTTTCCCTGTCTTAGGAGGATTTACATATACATTTTGTGGAAGAAAGACTGTGGGTTTCTAAAAGCTTCTAGAAGCTGACAGACTTCACTCTGATTGGAGGCTTTGAGTATTTTAAAAATGCTATTAATTATTTATCAGTTATCCCTGTTACTATTGCTGTTGGTTTATTATATGACTGCATATCACCATACATTATTGAATATTATGGTTATAATGTATCATTATAGCATAAGTATCAACAATATTAAATAGTAATAATATGGAAAAAATTAACACCAACATTAACATTAGTAATATGCTTCAAAGGTAAAATAACAATCAGATTATCATCAATAAAAAAATGCTTTCTGTGCCAGAGTGGTGAATCAGAATCACAAGATTTCTAATGCTGAAAAACTTCAAGCCAGTTTTTGAGAAATGCAATTTTAAGAGTACAAAGCTTAAATTGAAATAATCTGATCTGACATATTAGAGCAGAAAATGTGCAGATGCCAGCCTACAACTTACTGTTAAGAAAAAAATGAGCCTGCGTGTTCAGTTATAGGACATTTTTTTCCTTCAGTTCTCTTTTCAGAGTCAGAATTATTAAAGAAAAATTTGCCCTTTGAGATTGATTTTGGAGCTTCAGTGTAAATTTTTTTTCCCAGTTATAGTAAAATCATACATAGAAAGGAATTTTATATTTTCAATTATTTTCCTATTCAAAGGTTTTCATAGGGGAATTATATAAATTTTTTGTCTATGAATAATTTTTAAAAAATAATTAATTAAAAAAATTGTGTACTGATATTTTTTGTTGTTGTTGTTGTTGTGATTGTTTACACATCTACAGTCATTTTTGTCAGAAAATAATATGCAATTTGAGTAAGTGAATTGAACTAGTAAAGTCATCAGTATTCAGAATTTTGAGAGTAAAGGATAGGCACAAACAAATTCTGACATGCAAACATATGCTCATACATGATACCTTTGTACCACAGCTGATTGCTATAATTTTTGACTTATTGTCTTGGGTGGGTTTCTCCCTGGTCTGGAAATCCACATGGACTTCTCGCAGCTCCCATGGAATGGAAGAAATCTTCCATCTGCGTCTTCATGCTTGAAATAACAGTTGCTAAATATGAACGGGTTTAATAATTTAAACTGCTATAATTTTGTGCATGGTGGGCAAGGAAGGTGAACTTGTAAGAAACGTGCATATCCTGGTGAAAATGATGGCCTTGATCTTGCCTCATTAAGGTGGTCTGCAATTTTGCTGCTGGTTGTGTGAGGAACAAATTCAGTCAATCAACAATCAGGAGAGGAACAAACATTCATATCACTGAGATGTTAATGTTTTGATTTTCTGTCAAAGGAATATTTTTGGATGACTTTACTTGAGAAAAACACTTTAGCATATTTAACTAATTTTTAATGGCATCCAAACTTGCCCTTAAACAGTTTGGGAATGACAGTCTATAATAGGAATTCTAAATGAAAAATTAATTGAACGTGTTAAAATAAATAAATAGTTCCACCTGAATGAGGTAAAAGGAAATAGTTCTCTTACCTGAATTTATGTCCTTCCAGTATTATCAGCCATTGCTTATCTAACTGTGGTTTGGTTTTTATCTCATAAAAAAAATTTAATTTTTCTGAGGCAAGAAATTTAAGGAAGAATGTTTTTCATTAGATACAGCTCTCCTGCATGGCTGGATCAACATCTGATATGGTTAGATATTGCATGTCTTTGCACAAAAGGTCTAATACAAGAAAATACCTGTTATTTTGTTGCATGATGAAGCTTTTCATTTATTTAAATATGAGTTTTTTGGGATGTTGAATTTAATATATGCTTTAGTAAATAATAGGAATGGGGAAAGTTGTGGAGTGATTAGAATTGTCAAAGCATGCATGTGCTACAAAGTCATATCTACTATACAAACTACCAGCTTTTAATGTATCAAAATAAGTATATCAGCATAATTATTGCTGTTTATTTCAGTTTTAATGAGGAAACAAACATAATAACACATTAGAAGAAAGAAGGCTGACAGGTGTACTAACAAATGGACTTATAAAAGAAACATATGCAATTTTGTTTTTAGGAGAGAGAATAACAAAAATAACTTAAAAATAAGGAAGTCATAGTCAAGATCAAACATTTTTAAGCAATATTGAAATATGTTAAAACATGCCCTTCATCTGTCTGAGTCCATTAAAAATATCTGCAGTACAAAATATTTTATGGGTGTTTTTATGTCACTCTGAATAATTATTAAATATGATATTTAAAAAGAAAACATTTTCTGTAGCACAGTAGCCAGACAAACACTATTGAAAAGCAAGTGAGAGCAGTTCCTCTCTGTGACACAGTATGTGATTTTTCCTGTGCAATAACCAATTTATGATAAACCAAAGGGTCAGCGTATAGCTGGGGCATGGGATATTCCATCTCTTAGTGGCAGAGGAACTGCAGAAGACACTTTTGTGGCTGTATTTCAAAACTACAGGACAGATTTGGATTGAACACGCAAGCTCCCCAGTGCTGGAGACAGGCTGTAAATATAAAGGCAATGTACTGCAGTTTTAGCTCACGAGACAGGAGGCTGTTATCACCTAGGTATGTCCCTGGGTTATCCTGCAAATAAGGATTCAGTGTGACAGCTATGAGATCTGTCAAATTTTTACCTGCTCCTGTGGTTAGACATGCATTTAAGAGGCATTTATCTCTGTTTATTTCATAAAATAATTCAGCATAGATCTCCAAGATAGATGAGTGCAGAAGATGCTTCATCACCAAAGAATATAAATACATTAAATTACTGGAAGCACAATCAGGGAAGTTGTAGGCATGCATTTAAATACTTCGCTTCAGTCCTTTTTCTCATTAGCAGGAATTTGATTAATAGAATCTCTGTATCTTCATTTGTTAAGTTCAGTTAAAAAAAAAAGGACAAGGAAACTAACTTTTGATGTAAAATGTCAAAGTTTTCTGCCAGAGATTTCCACTTCATTTCCTATAATACTCGAACCTGGATGCATAGAAAAAATGTGAGCATGTGGATATAACTTTTTGTGAGAGTCAAAAAGATATGTGTCATTCAAATGGTCAACCAAAGTCTTTCTCTACTGCTTAATGCATTTTTCATAAGTATTTTGTTTCTTTTTGTTATAGCTTCTTACAGAGTCGGGAATATTTCTAAATCATCTACATAGATTTAATAAATTCTGTAAAAAATATAAAGAGCCATGTTTATGTATAGTTTTATTATTGAAAGAGTACAGTAAGAATGAACTATTTTTGGTTAAATAGAACAAAAGCATTCAGTGTCTGCAGCCTGAAGAGACCTTTGGTGTCCTCAGCAATTTCTATGGCAGGCATTAGCTACGACCTTTTAAAGAGAAGCTTCTCACTAAAAAGTTATCTTGGGAGGAAACAGAACACTTCAAACTTCAAGGAAAGGCTGTTTACTTTTTCTTAATTAGTCTCTTAAAACTAAGTCCAGAGAGCAACAAAACTTATGCCATTGTGCTTGAATATGTGCAGTTGTCCACATACTCACTCATCCCAACATCCAGTGTTCCATCCTTTAATACATCTAATAATTTCAATCAAATTTGACAGAGCAACAAAGCCATGAAAATAAGTTGTAACTGGGAGTGATCTACCTCATTTTGACTGATAATGGAGCTGGTTGTGTGACGAGTTTTTATTCCATGCTAGAGAATCTACATTGGTTATGGAACCTGAAAAACCTTCTGCTTACAGCAGAAGCTTCAGATGGAGCTGGCAAACAGACAGGGACAGCTGTGGTTTCCACTGCTGGTTTGTTTTTACCTCTGCATTGGCTTGTCTGTCCCAGTGGTCACTACTGATACTCCAGGGTTCTTGACCATTCCTGGTGATCTGCTTTATCCACTATCCATTATCAAGAGCTCTAGAATCTTCTCCCCCACCATTCAAGTACTCCAGCAGCTTTAGTCATGCAGCTTGTGTCAGGTATCCTCACTGATACCAGGTGGCAAGTGTCAAAAATAGCAATTAAATACTACATAACCTATGGGATAAAGCTATTCAATAGTCCAATGATATGCTCATGACCCTCTTATACACCTGTCAGTTCTTTAGACACCATAATGGGTGTTATTCTATTTCATCAGTCATTGTTGAACTAACCTATTGCTTTTGCAGATTCATTCACTCGAGTATCGGTCCCTACCAGCGTTGTTCCTTTGATTGATGCCTTAAGTCACATAGCTCATATGTTTTTGAGATTTCCTAATCTGTTTTCTGAATCTTCCCTTCTCTGCCTACCTTAAATCATGGGCCATATGAGCAAAACCAAGGTGATCCTGTTTAGATATGACAATTGTTCAGCTACCTTTACAGTCACCTTCTTTACATCCCATAACTTCAGTTGCACCACACAGAAACTTAGAATTCCTTTCTTTGTCTTCACATAATCTACTTCAGGCATAAGCATTGACCAGACTTGGTATATTTTGCTCTAGCTTAACTAGGTATAAGCCATATATGTATGTCTAGCAGTTTAAAAATCAGGTAGTGTAAGAATCTTCCATATCTGTGATGAGATATCTGATTGTAGCACTGTGTATGGTGTTAATACATGTTAGCTTGGCATGTTAGGCTAAATTTGAAGAGACATACCACATCTAAATTAGTGTTCAAGAATGAAAACTTGATGAAAAGGTACCATCAAGAAAAAAAATTTGGAAGGCATGCGTTGAATGCTATGTGAAGCAGCTGGATGAATTACAGAATCACAGAATCACAGAATATGCTGAGTTGGAAGGGACCCACCAAGATCATCAAAGTCCAACTCCTGGCCATGCACAGGATCATCCCCAAGAGTCACACCATGTGCCTCTGAGAGTATCATCCAAATGCTTCTTGAACTAAATAAATGTAAACATACTTTATTTTTATATAAATTTATTATAGATGTATGCATATAGTGGTTGATGTGGCAGTGTTAGGTCTACTATTGGACTTGATGATCCTAAAGGTCTTTTCCAACCTAAATGATTCTACAATTCCGAAAACATTTCTCTATAAGCCTTTGAAAGTATTTTCAGCCACTGGCAATCAAAGACATTTCAGGGCATGAGAATGAAACCTGTAGGAATGTCTGCCATGCTTTGACACACAACATGACACCTTGTATGACGTACATTCTTGTTGAAGCTGATGTTAAAGATGTTTATTGATATTTGTAAGAGCTGCAGTCCTTTTATTTTCATTGTTAAGATAAAGTCATGCCAATGACCTGCAGAACCTCACTACTGCATATTTAACTAGGGAGAAGCACATAATTCAGGCACAAGAAACTTATTGTCTCTTCACACCTTTCAGCAAAGAGAGAAAAATTCAACACTGTGGCAATGCATCATATCATAAAAAAAATTTGTGAATCTAGATCGTGCAAAGTCCTTATTGAATGTGATCAGACCTACAGTACTGGATTGGGAAACTGCATGCCTGTGCATCTGTGCTCATGCAAGTTCTTCTTTTGAACTCAACCAGAGTTCTAGTGTTAAATTGGCTACAATCAGAAATTAAGCCCAGCTGCACCAAGTCCCTCTGATCCGTGGGGACCAGCTGGAATGCAAGGGGGTTTATTTTCCACTGAATTCCTATACCCGTAATGCAACAATCTGCTACTTGATCAGTGCCATCCAATAAAAAACCTGAGCCTCAGGTTTTTATTTTCCACATTAATATCCTTGTCATCAGGCTTTGAAATTATCCACTTTATGCTCATGGGGTGTATCTACAGGTCTTTGTAGACTGTGAAGGAATGAACCTTGGTTCCTAGGCCAGGTGGTGCAGATGTGCCCACATTCTTACTGCTCAAAGCGAACAGCTCCCACAGAAGGCTGACTTCAGCCACGCTCTCTGGGGACCCAGAAGAAAACTAGCGTCTATCGGGAGGGAACTAATTCACTCCAGAGAAGAGAGCATGAGTAGTGTAGTACAAACACAGCATGGATGACCAGGAAACTAGTTATGATCAAATAGATATAAAAGTGAAATGACAGAGTAGAGGCATTTAGTGAATTTTTATATGAACTAACACCTTCAACAAGTGAGAATGTGAGGAGCTCCTCAAATTCCCCTAGTTCTTTGTTTAGATCAGTCATCTAATATTTTGGGGCAAGTCTCTTCCTCAAAAGGGGACAAGCAGCAAATACAAACCCAAATCTCAAGCATCAGTCACTAGAGTAATGTATATTATGGAGTAACATTTGGGTTTTTTTCTGCAACACATAGCCCAGGATTTGCACACTTAGCTCTTGAGATGCTTTTCAATGGTATGTCTGTTACATAAAAAGGCAACTGCCTGATCAGGTACGAGTATTTTTAAACAGAAAGACAGGAGCTGTAATATTCAGTGATGCAAAAAACCTGTGTGGACTTTGCCCGAGGCAATATCTTTGACCTAGATTTGTTGCCTTTGGTTTTTAGACAAATTATAATTTAATATTCATAATCTCTTGCATGCTGAGCTGTTAGCTGAGGACAGTATCACCTATAAATTACTTCAAATAAATAAGCACAACCACATAGGAAAAATGGCAAAATGGAAATGGGATATGTTTGAACTGCAGAAATAAATAAAATGAGGTATCTACCTAGTAGCTCTGCTTCAGAAATTTAATAGCCTGCAATGACTGATACCATGACAGAACTGAGCTGACAATTTTCTGTCAGGGAGATATTAGTCTTTCCTAAATTATTCCAGACTAATAAGCACATTAGTATTGTGTTACTCATTTATCTATGTCTATAGTTTAACAGAAAAAGGAAAGGAAAAAGAAAATTATTTAAAGGTGAAGACAAAATACTCACACAAGTAGGTCTGTTTGGCCATAAGAACTGTCTGTCACTTTTTACTTTAGAAAATAATTCTTATAATTAGTACTTTAAAAGGCAGCCTTCTTTTTATTACGCTGGCACCATACCTTTGTAGCTTTGAAGTCAAAGAAATAAACAGCTGTGGCAAATGAATCCAACCAACTATCCTGGTAGCTCCTCATGGGGAAGAAATGGATTGTGGCAAGGCATCTGTAGAATTTCCCTAAGGCCATAGTGATACAGTAGCTTAAAAAATGACATAGAGTTTTGCAGCCTTCACATGATCACTTAGATTACATTAACAGAAAGATTGCTCTTCCTAACGGGAATAACATGGCAACAAAAAATCTTGGTACTTCAGCAGAAACATACTTACTCAAATCGCATTTGCTCACCCCCCACAGAGAGGAGAGAAAACCTTTTAGCACTCTTAAAAGTGAGAGACAATAGCACTGTCTAGAGCCAAGTGTTTCAGAGATGGGGGCAATGTGTGAACCATCCCTCGGCAGCGCAGCCAGTGCTCCCGATCCCCACCCTGAGCCGTGCCCATCGCCCTGGGGCTGAGCGGGCTGCCAGCCCTGCTGTTCCTCTGTGCTCGTGAAGATGATGGTTTTATAATGCAAATGAAGGTCGACTGAAAACCTCTGCACCTATTTCCCTCCTGACCACCTGCACCACTCTTCTCTCCTCTGAGACCTGGGATCATCTTGATGGAAAATGTATTCACTTTTACTACGGCTGCTCTGGACGACTATGACAAGACACCTGCTTCTCTGTAGACATCTTCCGTCTGATTCAGCACAGACCAAGGAGATTAGTGGAATCAAAGAAAAAGAGGATTGAGCGCCTACTACCACTAAGACCACAGCATTTCTGAAGTATAGCAACTGCAAAATTACTCATTCAGTCAGGAATGTTCTCTCTCCCCAAAATAAATCTCCAATCTTTGGGGGCTGGAATTTGCCCTAACCAGAAAACCTTATAGTCATGCAGATGGAAGAGCAAAATCTAGTTTTTTGCCCTTGCTGTGGTTTATCATATTGACACCATAGAAATACAATATTTTCTGGTCCTGATAGAAGTGCTTTGCTCTATCTGCATTGCCATCAGCAGGAGCCATAACCCTGTGCTGCCTGCAAAGGCTGTGCAGCACAACACCCAGTACTGCCACAGTATGCAGCAGAGGTTTTGCCATTCTGCACAGGGCTTTTGCTGCTGATCCCTCAGTACATGAAGGTTCTCTTACATTAGAAGAATCTTGGAATAATACCCCTACAGTGTACTTTTATTTCAGAACATTCTTGGAGCGTACACCCATCCCCTGCAGCGTACACCCATACAATTGAGATTAGCCTCTGCTTCTAAGTTCTACTATTAGCATAAATGATAGCTGAAATGTAGCAAATTTTATCTTTAAGAGAGCAGACTACAGATTATGTAATGTTCCAAAAAGACTAAATGTCCCCGATGAATTTATACGAACTTATTTATTGATAGCTAGAGCTTTTTTGCTACTTAACAATGTGTCTTTTCAGCAAACAGTTTCCTATAACAAACTGAAGAAAACTTACTGATGAACTTCATTGTAAAAATAAACATTGGAAGTAGTAAAAAAAGCTATACACAGAAAATGAGTGAAGAAAAAAATCAGGACTATCTTCAGTTGATAAATTCATAAGGAATACTTTGCCTAAATGACAATGATGTGCTGTCCTGAGAGCACATAGGATGCACATGCTAAATGGAGCAATGCAAACAAGACATTCTTCATGCATTTTTAAGAAGATTGACTATGTGGGAGGAGGAAGAAACACTAAAAGAGCTTCAGCTGAGAAAGAAACTGTTGGTTTTGTATTGTTATCAAACCCCATATGTAAATATCCACTAACGAGCTTATGGATCCTGAGGTTAGAAACTGTTCAGCTTCAGAAATTGAGTGTGAAGAAGATCTAATCTTGTGTTCAGCTATTCCAGAGCCAATTCCATTTAAATGACTAGATGTATTTGAGCATGTACTATCAAAACTATGAAAGCTTTGTTGAAGTCATAGGGTTGCTGTTTTCTTAATGAGCACAATTAGCACTAGAAGCAAATGGAATTTCAGGAGTCTCCATATTGACTGAACAATTAGATCTGCTTCTGGTATACAAAACTGAACTAGGATTTCCGCACTGGCATAACTGGATGAAATTGTGAGGGCTTGTTAGGCAAGAGTTAGAGACTAGTTTATTTCCTTACTGTCCTTACATTTTAATGTAAAATATTTTATCTCTAATAATAATACATATTTATGTCTAATGTAAAGCAAGAAACATGCTTGTTTCCTATATAACATATTAAATTAGTTAGCATATATATTATGGATGTAAGTTCAAATCTTGACTCAAATTCATTTTTCCTAATTTGAGTAAAGAAGCTTTCTCTAGAGGCAAACATGAATCTTACCTCACAATGTCCTTCCAGAGCCAGTGATTGTTAGGAATGTGTCAAGATGAAATTACTTTTGCCCATAAGGAATCTCATCTTTTAATACTTTTAGGTTGACATTAATATTTTGTTTGGATGCCAGAATCAAAAGAATAGATTTTCTACCCCAGCAGGGCCAAAACCTTGACAGCCTGACAGTGGCTTGGAGGTAGAGCAGATAAGGTATGCTCTGATGGAATAGACCTTGGTGTTTCAAATGCTACTTTGCTGAGGACAGTGTATTTCATTTAAAATACCTCATATTTTAATTTTCACTGTATTCAAGATTAGTTCCAAGGGATACCCATCTGTGACTTGGCAGGTCCATCTCAAGGCAGATTTCTGCAGCTGGCTGCTGAATGGTAGCAAAGAAATCCATAGTAATTCTCATTTTACCAACCACCAGGTTCTGATAGTTTTTGGTTTACTGGCAGGCTGATTTAAATTTGAGCTTTTATATTGAGTTATTTTCATTTAAGACCCAAATCACATAGGTACATGGTAATGTAGTGAACTAGAAGTGTTTTTTGTCTTAACTCACGTTTTACTCCCCGAATTCAAGCTCTGATTAAACAGTGGTCACCATGAGTTATATAGAGGACAGCACAAACAATTAAAATCCTCCAGCTAAAAAGAAAAGCAAAGACAGAGAATAGAATTAAAGAAGATGACAAATGAAAATAAAATAACAAAAAGGAAGAATAAGAAATTTTAAGAATTCTTAAGCAGTAATATTGTTATTGACAGTAAACAAATATTATTCTATAATCGGGGAGTAGTGTATTCAAAGTAGAAAAAGGTAAGTATTCGGTGTATTTTTCACTTGTTGGACTACCTTCTGTCAGATTCAATGTAAACCCACAATTTTGCATTATTTTATACAATTTGTGGTGCTCAAGTCTCTATAGTTGCTTCTGAGTGTAGTTGCTAAGCAGACATACTTGCAAATTCTCATTTGTGCTGCAGTGGTACTGTAGGAGGAAATAAGTCCTCAAACCTCAAAGAATTAACAATTACTTTATTTCTTTCTTTTTTATTTACAAAAAAAAAAAAAAAAAGTTAAAAAAGTCAAGCCCTGCAGGCCATGGAACCTTCAGGATCTCAACATACAGTGCTGCCTTGTGCAGGATGAGGACAGGCGGAAACAGGCACTGAGAAGGCACAAACTGCCCCTATTCATCTGAAACCAGGCTCTGACAGACTAAAGGCTAACACTGTTAACCCTTTCAAAACCAAGGGGCAACATCAGGAAAAGCAAACTGACCCCCATGCTCTCCATGCTCTGCTTTTCTGAATGGGCTTACCACTCAAACAGGCCTACATGTTTTGGGGGAAAAAAGTCAGGTATTCTTTCTGGGAGTTTAGTTTTACCAGGGTCACTGGCTCCATCCTCATCCAGCAGCAGTGTGGGGGTCTACATTAGAGTTGAGGATTTGGTGTTCAATCTGCTTTAACCTTGGGAAGCTAAGAAACAGTTATAATTACAGAATTCTACCCCAAAAGACAGAAGTCAAGCTTATCCACATCTGAGCAGAATTCTCTTACCTCCTTTCTTGTTCTTCTATTGTTAAAAGCCAAAGGCAAGTCTTCCTCCCTATGAAACAAGAATGTCTTAAGGGCCAATTATTTGCTTAAGGAATTGGTCAGACCTTATCAAAAGCAGTGCTATGCAGACCTCTCAAAACTAGTTCCAGCTTTTGGCAGACTTGCCATCAAATTGTGATTGACCACCAGGAGGCAGGATGGAGATGTACTGCATTGCCTATGGGGGATCCCTTCACCTTCCAGATGCAGCTTTCAACAGTGCCATTCACACATAAGCATATCTTATAGGTAGGTCTACAATTAATGTTAACCTCCAGCTTAATCATACAAGACTTAATTTAAGCTCATGAGTGATGTCTGTTAAATGAAGGCCTAAATGAGAAATAGGTTACTCAGAGGTAACAAAGGCATCTACCAATCTACAAGAGGATTTTTTATAGATAGACTCAGTAGAGCATCACCACATGAAATAAAAATACCTGAGCAAGTTTTATGTAGAAACCTCCCATGTTTTGGCAAGGAGACACTGTTGTTGACTGTTGTCTCATGATTTGCATGTAGATAAGCCCCGCTTTAAGTCAGAAATTCATGCTGTAGTGTTGATACTCTGGCTACAGGTCTTGCACAAATTGATGAGGCATTTTTAGTTCTGCTAGCTTAGAAAAAGATAGACTGCAGCCTCCTTATTTGTAAATACTTCCCACAGGGAGAAGGACTGTTCACCTTCAAGTTTGCCAGTGGATAGATTGTAAAAAATGAATGAGACTTACTTCAAGCTCAATTTAAAAGAATTGATCATCAGAAAAACAAAAGAGGATTTTCCTTTGCTCAGGGGAGAGTTAGCAAATAGAATAAGACACTGAAAGAACTGATAAGAACAGTCAGCAGAAAATGCTTCAAAATAGATGAAGGAAAGAATTTAGAAGGAAAAATGTGAAGTATAACTCCTGGCTACAATTATAGATGGGATACCTTCTTTATTAAGCTTTTATGTTCTCTGTACAACACTAAAAACACTAAACAGATTCTGCTAGCTCACATTGATTTAATATATTATTATATTAAATCAAATTGGAAGCACATTTTAGGGAAGAATTAGTTCTCTGGTACAATAGCTAACAGACTAAAATTTATTTGTTCACCTAAATACTCGTATTGTCTTCAGTAGGGACTATCACATGCATATCCAGCTGGTATTAGATCATTTTATTCCAGACTATATGTATTCTGGAGTCCCTAGTGACAATTATGAAATTCAACCACAAGCTATTGTTGAACTGTATGTGTCTCTCATCTCTTGAAAAAGCTTAGGCTGGCATGACCATAATTATTAAAAAAACCCTTTATATTACCATCCCAGGCTTAAAAATTTATTCAAACCTAATCTCTTCAAGATCAAATTAGTCATGACCATGTTTCTAATTGAGTATTTTGATTTCTTTTCTCAAAGAACAATGGGCTAAATTCACTATGGATACAAATGAAGACGTCTGATGTAAGCTAATGATGGCTAGACAAAGGAATAAGTTCTGGTGCAACTTTTGCATTTTGTTTGAGAAAAAAGTAATTACTTTTAATCAAACAAAAATAAAGGATAAAATATATTTGTAATAAAGGAAATCAAAATAAAAGCTTTCCATTTACCTTGAATAATAATGCTGCCACTAACACTTATATTAAATGCTCTAAACTGAGAATTCTGTAACTCTGACAAGCCTGATTTCTACTTGAAGAAAAACCCCACATACATTTTAGTCAGGATAATAATATCTTCTACTTTCAGTACTAAGAAGCTGTGATGTACAACTAAAGCTACAATGCACAAGGACAGAAATGTTTGATCTCTTTCTTGAAAGAAGGTAAGACATCCAGGCATATGGATCCTGGCACTCCAGGTGACACTACATAGGGAATGTGACACCAGCAGGAGACAAAGCACTGGCTCTCTGTGTTGTCATGTTGAAAATGGCAGGGAGTCTTTGTCCCAACTTTTACTGCCTGAAAAACAAAAACTGAACCTGCCAAATAGGGAAAGCAAGCAGCCTGGATTTCAGGGGTTAAATGCAGTACATGATTAAACACAGCTCTCCTCCTGATTCTTTGGTGAACCTTCAGCTCTCAACAGGAGTCAGTGTTTCTACAGCAGAGATGGCTGGGTGTCCTGGAGTGTCTCAGTCTGTCTTTTTCACTATTTCTTATTCACTACAAAACACATCCAGCATTTGAAAATTTGACATCTGCCGAGGATAAGTGTTAAATGACTCAATCAAATACAAACAGTAGTGAAAAAATACAGTTCCTGAAGCATGAGAGAGTGCATGTAGGATACGGTTAAGTTTTAATGATTCACATCATCAGCTCACATTGACTTAGGCTGAGCATTTCATGGAAAAAGAAAAGTTGGGAAGAAGAAAAGGAACACGGAAGGGACATGGAAGATCTACTTCAAGGTCCCAGTTTGCCTTTGTAATCTGGGCAAATCAATAGGTCTAGGTTCTTATGGAACTGAGGTGATCCAGCTTCCTGCAGGCAGTTTGCTTCATATAGGTTCTCCCCTCCAGAATACTGTCAGCAGTTACTACAGCAGTTACGCCTTTCTGATGGGATGTTGAGCCACTAGATTTCAAGTCTCACCTATGAATTAAGCAGAGCAGACTTTAAATCTAGTTTTTCCATCCTAGACATAATAGAACCTAAATTTTTTAGAAAGAGAACCTAAATTCATCAGAATGTGCATAAACCTATATATGGTCTGCTGAGCCTGAATCTACTGAAAGCCTGCAATCACCTCAGAGGTGTTCTCCATGCACACAAAAGACAGGGCCCAGCTAAGGAGACAGACTAATTTTGGGCAGGTTTTGACTTCAGTCTTAATTCCAGCACAATGACAACGGGATGATTTAAGTGGTTTTGGAGTTCTGTTAATGTCACTTGGCAAAAAAAAGACCAGAAGCAGCTCAGTGATGTATCTGAGCACACCTACAGCAGTTAGGCACCCACAGAGCAAAGTTGCATGTATTTGCACTGTTCCCAAGGCAAGGGCTCACAGATGCTAGAAAGGCTTTGAATACGCATGTTCAATGAATTTGGAGAAGCTACTCAGTTTCAACAGCAATTCACATTTCTTAGAACCTAGTTTGCTTCTGAGTGCTACAAGCACAATAACACAGTCTCATCATGTAGCCTAACATCACAAAACTTCTTATAAAGAGATGTAGGACAACCTGCTTGGAAACCTGTTCAGTGTCTTTAGGAGCCATTCCCAGAGCTGCTGGAGCTCTGTGAAAGTTTGCATCAGGGTCCCAATGACAGAACAGGAGCTGAGCAAGTCACTGAGATAATTTAAAGGCAGGAGTTATTTAAGTTTGAATGTAGGAATTTATCTTGCAAGGGGTAAAATAAGAGATTTCTTTTAACTGACCAATATTACTCAATAATTTACCATTTGTACTTTGGCCTACACAAATATTATATTTTTGATACAAGTCACGAAACATGATTTCATTGCAGAGACTGGACCTCATACTATAGTTTTATGGTTTTTAATTTCTTAATGGGACCAGGGCAGAGACGACAAGTTTTAACGTATTAAAGGTTTACATACCTGAGAGGCATATGGTTTTCCTGCCTCACAATCTGATTTGCCATTCCATCACTCTCCTATGTTGATCGCCATGCTCTGCAAGTCTCTCTGGTTTAGGTTAAAAAATTAAATCTTTGCAATAAGCATTTCCAAATCTCCAGTAATCAAGTGCCCTCTTGTTTATAGACAAATGTCTTACAGAACTGGATTCAAAACAGAAATTACTTCTAAGAATATTAAATAAAGTAAGAAAAGCAAACAACAAGAAAATTTCAAGAGTTCAGAGCATCAATCCCATCTTTAACATAAGGAATAATTTATCATGACACTTGAATGGCTGTGACAATACAAATCTGCTAATGTGGTATTAGTTGAACCAATTTAGAGAGCAAATTAGAATAAAAGGGTGTCTTGAATGTCAAATTGCTATGGACATCCACAGCAAGGCAGAGAAATAGCTGTGAAAAATGCTCTTTTAGCAGCAGAAAAGGCAAGGTTACACAGGGTACAAGGAAACCCCATTGAATACAAGGCTGGAGAATGCTCTGTCACACAAGCAGGAAGATGTATTTCCAAACACAGCATTATTGATTTTCAAATTCTACCTTCTCCAATTAAATCTTTTTGGTGGTGGGGTTTTTTGTTTGTTTGTTTTGTTTTGTTTTTTTGTAAATTTTTTGTTGTTGTTGGGTTTTGGTTTTTTTTTTCCCCAGTAGGATTACCATACACATATTGTGGAAATATTTAAATGGAGACACAAACTGCACCTCTCTGGAACACACATCATGTAACCTGGGAGCTAAAAACAGTCCTTAGCAGAGCTGACACATACCCACCGCAGACTGGAAAGCTGGAAGCCCCTTATATCCAAAGCAATGGGGACTTTCCCTGTCCTGGTGCAGCCTTGCATCTAAAATAGCAAAATGTGACAATTTAATATTCCCAAGTAAATTTTCTATTTTTGTTTGTTTCTTTAAAAGTGCTTCTTCCCATTCTTTTCCCAGATCCTTGAGCCACTGCTCATGCTATAACAGAAAAGGCAGCTGAGAGAAACAATTCTCTCAGCAAGGAACAAAAATGGAGGTTTTATTCCAATTCTTTATAAAAATTGGCACATAAAAAAGAATAGTACAAATCAAAATGCAGAGATAGGAATACGTATTTGAGGAGACACTGGCACCACAGTGAGGAGGATTTTGTTTTCATCTTTTCTCTTTAATCCCTTTCATAGTTTATTGAATGTAATCAAGCAAAGTCAAGTCAGTGAGCGGTTTTATAAGGAAGGGACAGTTCCCCTGTCTTCAGAAGAGATTAACCGTGTTACAACAGGATTTTAGAAACTTAGGTAATTTAGCAAGTCCTAAACAAAAACAAATGCCTGTAGTCAAAGCAGATTGCTTTGCTACAGCCCAAGGTCTGATTCAAAACTCATAAAAAGAACTTAAGTGCATGTATGTTTGTATTCATATTCATATTAATTAATTTAAACTGGGGGGTTTTTTTCAGTTGAAATGACTGTAAGTTAAAATGGAAAAGAAAAAGAAGAAACACTGCTTGCCGAAGCAGATACAAAGATTAAACATATTAAGTCCACAATTTAGGAACAAAAATTAGACTCCTTTCCAGAAGTTACAGTAAGGTCTTTAACATAGTTAGAGGCAGGTATCAGGAGGTAAGATTACATCAGATACATTCACTGTTAATTTCAAAGTATGAATGCATGTGACTTTACTTCTGCTCATACTATTGCAATTGCACTAGTTATTTAATTAGTATTAAAATATAAGCTAACTATAACAAATTCCTTCCTTAGTGTTCACTAAGTTCAACTTCAGCCTGCTGCCCAGTGTCAGTATGAGCCAGCTTGCCTGCCAAGAATAGCCTGTCTACTTCTGCAAAGAAGTGGGCAAATAAGCTCTGCTGGTAAGGATAGGCACTTTTCAGTCTCTAACCTGGCTTGCTTATAACAACTTTAAATTTTACTATATCACACTGTTGCTGGCAGTGTTGACATACCCTCATTTTAACGACTCTGTGAACACCAAGAAGCCATCAGCAAAACACACCGTGGCTCTCAAAAACAGCTTCAGAGCTGTGAGCTGCTCATGAATAGTGGTCTCTGTGAGGGCAGCATGATTTATAATCAGTATAGAGAGTCCCTGTGATTAATATTCATGCTACATATCCCAGAATAAATAGGAGATGCCAGTCTGATTCAAAGCCCTCTGAAACTGATGGAAACCTTTCCATTGACTGCCATGGGCTCTGGGTCAAGCCCCAAGCGTCCAAGTGTGTTTATACCTTTTAAAAAAGAAGGAATTCACTCTCGACGTTTCAGTCCCTCACATTTATTGTCAGCAAACCTCTGGCAAAAAATGCCTTCCTCTGCAATGAGACTCACTGAAGCCCGTAGGAGCTATACATACAGAGACTGAGGACATAATCCCGATGTAAAACCAATAGCAAACTGGAAAGAAGTTTGATTTTGAAACCACACAAGACAAAATGTAGCGATAAAATTAATTTTTCTTTGTAAGAAGTATAAAATAACTCAGATTTTGTATACCTGCAAGTTAAAAAAAATTTCAGTGAGGCACATTGAACCTTCATAATATAACATTAAAGAACCCCACTCATATAAATCTAATACCATTATAACCATCTTCCTTGAACACTGTAATTATATCCTCCAAGGGTAAGTACCCAAATGTTAATTAAATATGGACATCTACATTATTTTATGCAAAGATTTTTTTTTACTTATTAAAGGAATTTAATACTACTCATAGATGTCTTTGTTAAATGCAGATTGACAATGAAGTTAAAGAATAAAGCCTCATTTATTTTTACGCTATTTATAAATATTCTGAAGTCCAAGTCCTCTCACAATAGGGTACAGTAATTGGATTATAACTACCTTCAAATACTTTCCACCACATCTTTTACGTGAAACACCTTGCAAAGCCCACAATGTCTACATAATCATTTTACAGTGATTATCAAAAAAAATACTATGGAATTAAATAAAAGTGGATTGATATGGATCCTCCTCCCCAAGCAATGAAATCCTAGCACCATACAAAATATCATGATTTAAAACTGAGTGCTGGCTCTCCTTCTCTCTTTCCTTTTAATAACCAAACAAATTATTTTCCAAAGCATGACTGTTAATACACAGATTGGTTTTGAGAGTAGTTTTCAACAGTATTTTTTTCCTGCATGTTGCTTCAAGAAGAAAAATATAAAATTAAAAAAAAAAAAAAGAAAAAGGAAAAAGATACAGGAAATAAAAAGTCCTAAGGTCAATTAACAGTGAGTCCCTACGGAGGCAAAAGTGGACATTTCGCGACGGATGGTACTGAAAGGAGAGAGCTCCAGTTCTGTGGTGTACTCATTGTCATTGTCATCACTCGTCACTGTGGAAGACTTCTGGATGCATTCATCACAGCAGCAACAGCAACACTCCATAAAGGCCCGGCTGAAAGGTTTACAGAGACAGAACAGGAGAACTGGGGTAACACAGGACTTAAAGAACAAAAGGAACTGGCTAATGAGATGGAGGAGGTCCATAGTTTGTTGAGAGACCCCTGTGGACATGTAGGCAGTCACAATGTTGCAAATGTTCTCGGGAATGATGCAAAACCCATACAAAATGGTCAAAGCCACCACTGTGCAGTTCATCTGACTTTCCAGCTGAATTTGTCGCTTGTTCCCCCTTGTGCAAGCCTTTTCAGCCCTCCTGATTTTCCTTGCGGTCACCAGGGAGCAAGTAATAGTGAACAGGGTAGGCAAACAAAAATAGCAGCCGAAGTACCACCAGAGTCGTGCTCCATCGTAGGTGAGAGCTAACACGTAGATGGTGTCGGGCAGTGCGGTGGATATCTTCACCACGCAGCGCTCACCCGGGGGGCTGCCACTGTATTCAGGGTCCTCCTTGGCCAGCTGGCGCAGCACCACCTCTGGCAGGGCCAGCAGCAGGGCACCCACCCAGATGACAGCCAGCTTGGCTGTCGTCGAGGTGCAGTTTTCGATCATCTCGTAATACATCTGCACGTTGGTGGCGGCACGAAACCGGTCAATGCAGAGGGCACACAGTGTGAATGTGGTGACTCCAAGAGAGGCCACCTGAGAAGGAGGAAAGGCAACACAAGTTAATACAGGTGCTGTCTGGGGAAAAAAAAAAAAAAAAAAAAGGGAAGGACAAAGGAGGAAAAGCGGGAAAGGGGAAAAGACAGCTACAAGGGTACAGTCCATTAATCAGTACAGAGTGGGAAAACATCATATCCTTCAAAAGTCCCCTGTTTCCATGTTGATGGCAGTCTTCTTAGAGACAGAAGATGAAGGCCTGAACTCATTCAGACTGAAGAGGGAATTAATTTATTGTACATTGGATGAAGGCTCTTACCATTGAGCAGTTCTCTAGAAGAGGTTTATACCCTTCCACAGAGATAGCTCAATTTGTACTCTGGCACAACAGTCAAGTCTAGCCACTTGACCGGCAAAGGAAAACATAGTTTAGGGGTATCAGTGTAGGAGACAGTTAAGTACCATGGTGCTGAGCACCACCAAAAGAAACATCTCAAACAGAACTTAGCTTCCAATGTTTGCTGAACTATCATCCAGCATGCATTCCAAAAGAGTACATCCTTCTATTTTTCTGCCTAAAAATACTTGTTCCAGCTTGGTGTCATCCTCTCCTGGAGACCCAAGCAAGCACCCATGCAACCCTGAGTGGAAAAGAAAATAGAGGAACTGAGCAAAATTTAAAACTAAACCCTTTCCTTCCCCACTTTTTTCTACGGAGTGTTTTTCATAAAGATTGGTTCTATCACAGGGGTTGGAATCTTAAATCAAAAGGGGAGATAGAATTGTCTTCCTTCATCAGAAGGACCAACTTATGAACACATCACAAGTTTATCAAGCATGCAGGGGATCATAACATTGAAACTTTACACATCTACAAAACTTAGAAACCCTGCGGATTAGGCAAATACTGAATTGAGTAGGGTCCAACAACTATTTTTGTGGACTTAGACTTTTAAATGAAATTTTCATGGCATGTAGGCACATAAAGCCACCCCGTATTGTGAGTTCAAAGAAACCATACCTGAAATCCTCAGACTTCTGAAGCCTAACTTTGGAACCTTCACTATAATAGTTAAGCTCTAATAATCTATATTCAACATTTTATTTAGAAAAAAATCACAGGAAAATCCAGGCTCAATTTCGTAGGAAACATCCTGTGGGAGAGTGTACTGCAGGCCAGGAGAAATGGACAAAGTTTCATTCTTTAAATGGTTTAAAGATGGATTGGACAGAGCTCTCAATTACATACTGTGAGAAAAAAGTACAGAGCAATGCTTAGGTTCTCTAGCTTTAATAACCATCATTCTATGTATGACTAGATATCTTGTATTGTCATGTCATCATTTCCTACAATTTTTTCCTGTTTATAATTCAATTTTCTAAAAATGAAATTTGCAAGATGACTATATACATTTTGGCCTAATTCTATTAACAATAAACTCAAATTCAGTTCAAATTCAAAGCAGAATGCCCATTAACTTCAATTGGAGAAAGATTAAGTGCCCTGTTGCATTTTAATTCACTTATTTTCTTGGGTTTGCATGCTTGTGTTATGCTGCAAATATGTTCATGTAGAAGAAAAGAAACTGTCAACTAATATTCCTAATAAAAGTAAAGAATGCTTACTTTTATCATGAATAAACCATGTGTCTCTGCAATTAAATGGGAAATCTAAGGTAATACTGGGCAGTTCACTGTAATTTTGCTTATCAAAATTTGATGTGTAATGATATATTTCAATTTCATACAGGCAGACTTAAAAAAAACTTTCTGATTTCAACCATAATATTGAAATATTACTGTTTATGAATCTCTTGTAAAACATTCTGCAAAGATAGATAGCACAATTATGCACATTTATATAAATGTATCATTAATTTTGGCCTTCAATATTTAATGGCCATATCAGATTGCTAAAATTGAATATCACTGAAAAATATTAGACACTTGGGATTAGAACTGTCAGACATTGGCTTGGTTGGAGAATTCTTTGAAGCAGCTTCCTAAAAGATTGAACAAGTAAGAAGCAATCTCTTACTAATTAACTTGCAGGAATATTTAATGATGACAAGGCAGTACTGTAAACATTTTTAATAGGCAAACATATTGATTTAGGAAGTTAAACTGTCTGCCAAGATTAAAAGAAAGCTTGGTAAATACAGCAAAAAATAAAAACATTTAAAGAAAAATTACAGTTACAGGGAAATCTTAATGAACAGTGATAAATTAGCTAATGAAATATGATATTCCTGTATCACAGCTGGAAGTGACATTTGTAAATTCAAGATTAGTGACTTTGTTTCCAAAACATTCAAATGTGTGCGCAGCATTCAAATTTCTTAGTGACAGCAAAACCTTTAGCCTGAACATGCAAGATGAATAACAAAAGTGTCAGGACTCAGCTTGCTACAATTACAGGAGACAGGGAAATAACTGAAATTCAGAAATTAATAGGGATTGAAATAAAAATCAGCAAAACAGAAGAAAGCCTGAGTTTTTGTAAATTAACATTTTCCCTCTCAGCTCGTACATGAGCCTCTACCCTGCCCCCAACACACACACCTCTATGGCTTTAGCATTTCATTGCAAACAGACTGTTACACAGCAGCTAAGATATTAAAACTCTACAGCTGTTAGGGCTGGACTAATGAAAGACGACATGCCTACCGTGAGCAAACATAACCTACGGGGCTCCTGTCACATTAATTGACCAGCAACTTGGAGGTTTAAGACAGTGAAATAGAGCAAGAGGAAACAGCTAAGAATACTGGAAGATAGCTTTGAAGACTCTCCCATGGATTTACTGATGAAACGAGCTAAACAAAGCCAGTGTTTCTCTGGAACAGGCCATGGTTTCCTATTTTCTATAGATCAGTGGAGTTAGTGGTACAACGGAAAAGCTTTCAAAAACCAAACAATCACACTCAAGCAGATGAACACAGATTCACTCCAGATGACTTGTTTAAATGCAGTACAGCAATTTAAGGTTCGGGTTACTTACCCCACACTGCAGAGTATGAGTAATAGCCAGCAAAATCAATGGGTGCTGCTCAAAATCTATGTGGGTGAGAACTGAATGCATTCTGCATGTTCATACAATTTCAGTTTAGGGTTGTTTCTTCATATCAGTCATACTAGTAATTAGAGTTAAGGTGAAAATGTCGAAGAGGTCAGAGAAGTTTCCTTTTTAATCTGTTACACTGCCTTGAAATAGCCTCAGAATGAAGATAATTCATTTGACAGGGAGTAGGTAAAGCACAAATTAACAAGTCGTAAAGTGATACGAAGCTGCATGGAGTTTAATGGTGCTCTTCTTGTAACAGCTTAGTGTCTGATGTGCTGTTGTAGTCTTAATTCCAACAACATGGCAGGAAATGAGGCAAGGCAAGGGCAACTCAGGCTCAGTAGTTTTTGATCATCATTTAGTTGTTTGATTTATTACCATATGGTCCCTATGAAAATTCTCCTGCAGTCTCCAGACATTCAGGATGACATCAGTTTACAACTTTCCCTTATTACATGAAATAAGTCCCCAGGTTTCCAACTGAAGGACCACCAATCTGCTTTGAGAATGTGGTGAAGGAACCCCTGCCTTGAGGAGATACACTATTTGGGCAGAGATCCACTGTAGAAGGGATTACCAGCTACAGCATACACATACACAGGACAACATTATTGTTACAAGAAGAGTCTCTTGCATTGACAAGGATGCCAGTGGGCACTGTGATGCTCATTCCAGACACTGCATAAACCTTTGGTCATTAGCTCACCAGCTGTTAGTCAACTGTGCCCAAACTGCTTTGGACAACTGAGGCCTGAGAAAACCACCAGTAAATACTCATGAAATGCTCAGGTTAATTGAATCATTTCTCCTGTCCGTCCCTCCAACATATCCATTCCCCTTTTACAAACTTTAACAATTATATCAAAATGTTCTCAGGCCTTTCCTGGCTTGTCCTATGGGACCTTGCTGTGGTCCCATGTCTCTTGGCCCTGGCCTCAGGAGCAGTGTCTCTGGCTGACCAGTGAAGGTGTAGTACAGTGAGCAACGGCTGTGGAAATAAGACTCAATTCTCTCTCACTAATTTCTGCTTGACCAGATAAAGGTGATGAAAACCATAAACAAAATCAGAAAAGGTCAACAAAGACCAAATTCTGTAAGTGAATATAAAAGAGAGGTTGGGTCATTCCATCCAGTGAGATGAAAACAAAGAAGTGATATTGCTGCTATCTACAAAGAAATCTATCTGAGATACAAAAGTTACTTAAAGCCAAAGGAAAGTGAATGTAACAGAGTGGAAATCCACCAGCCATGAGCAACTCAAGGTTGGAAATGAGAGGGACCATTAATCATCTCAGGCATCATCTTCTCAAGCAACCTGATGGAGAAGTGAGGGGAAACAATGCAGACTAAGTTTATATGGAACAAGATAAATTAGAATTGTTACAAGAAGCGGATGCTTCTACCAGCTGAAACTGGATTTTCTAAGATGGAATATACTTTATGTGGATAACACAGAGTTTCTTAAACTACAAGGCACTCTTCCTTCCTTTGTTACAAGGCAAGATGAGTATTTGAAACATTTTCCTGTTGTAATGGGAAAGCTGAACTGCAGAAAAGGTTGATAACTACTAGCCAGGCCATCTCTGAGCTCTCAGTAACACCCTCTAGACTCTTTATATCCATTCCTATTATATCATATAAACAACTAATTTTTTCCCTGAAGCCATAATAGTCTATCATTTTATTATGGCTGTTCTATAGCCACATCAAACTTCATAGCTTTAGAGCACATTAATGCAACATACCATGGGGGCTCCTCCAGATTTGTCAGTTTTGCCTAAGATAAATAAACAAAGCTAGTACAGATCACAATACTTTTTTTTTTTGTGCTACTCTATACTTACAGTATAGTCCAGTAATAAGACTGGACTATTGCAAAATAAGATCATTTTATTGCAAATAATTATTTAATATTTATCTAAATTTCTGGTTTCTGTTCTTCCAATAAAAAAGTCCCATCCCCTCGCAAAAAAAAAAAAAAAGAAAAAAAAACCCAAGAAAAACAGTCATTACTATGAAAGAACAAAAATAAGTATCAGAGTATTTCTTCCAAGAAGTGCTATTAAACATTAATGGCTTTATGTTTTAAAATAGGGAAGGGACACGTGGTTAAAACACTACTGTGGTGTGGCAAAAGTAATTCAGTAGCTAAGGAGAATTGGGGCCAGTGTACCCCTCTGCCATTAGCAATTAGCTTATGCATCCTGGATAAAAATCTACATCACTTTAACTATCTAAAAGATAAGATGGTAATTCTGGAAACTGCTATCACAGAGATGTTCTACACACATGGAACAATGGGTACAATACTGTCGATTCCTTTGTACTACTATCAACATTTGCATCAAGGAGACACAGGGCACACATGCTTTGTGTGATATTTATCCTTTTGTATATCCTAAGAGTAATACTGTTCAGAATCAGAATCCAAGCTGCTCTTGAATTCTGCTGGAAGCAAAAGCCAACCAGACCAAAAGGGCACTGGAAATACTCATTATTACACCACATGCTTTTCCAGGGGTTGGAAAAAAAAATCACAAAACAAAAGGATTTAATTTTTGTTCATTTTCCTGTTTGCACTCTACAATGCTACCATATACGTAAATTTATTTTACTTTTTCTTTCTTTTTTTAATAAAGAAACAAGTGTCTTCTCCACTGAGGATCAAATTCTTGTCATGCTACATAAGGGACTCCTGTACTAATTCTTAATATTAACAACATGAACTACTGCTAAAAATCTGCTTCTTCCTGCTTTGCAGGAAAAAGTCTTGTCATATGGAGAAATGACATCCCAGTGCTCAGATCAGTCAATGGTGCTGGGATAGCAGATGCTGCCTTTTCCTCTCCACACATATGTAACTTAAATATTACTGACCCAATTTTAAATCTACTCTGACACAAATTCATTTCCATGCTGAAATGCCACGTGCAAAGTTTAGCCAAAAGCAAAATTTTATGGACAACTGAGAAGACCCTGTGGACAGGGTTTGCAGAGGAAGAAAGACTAACAGAACAACCAACATGGCAGATACAATCATTGTGCCATTAATACCTAAAGGGCAGAGATATATTAACACTTCTGCTTTAAATAATTATTTATTGTGTGATAATTGCTGAAGATATTCTGCTCAGTAAAAGACACATGTAGCCATTGCCCTAGAAAACTCTCATGAAGAAGCTTTGAAACTGCAAACTTCTTCGAGTATCTTTGCCTACGACCCAGAGGACTCACTGGAGGTTCAGGAGCATAGCTCTGACTCGAGTCAAAGAAGAGACACAAAGAAGATGTCACACATCAAAAGACACAGAAAAGACAGAAAATACACAGCTTTTATATACTCCCATAAAAAAACATATTTTCTTCCCCAAAGTGAAACTTAAAATAGGGATCTCTTCTGACAGCTTTGGAACAGGCAGAGAATGGCCACTTTCTCTGTGCTTCTAACTTATCTCTGTCAAGTAAAATAGAGAAAGGGGAAAAAGCCTCACCTCAAATTGCCCTGGAGGGTCAGCTCCAGGGAAAGAGAGTAATTCATATTTCAGGCCAAATCAATCCCTATGCTTTCCACTAAGAATACTAATTGTGATAGCTTTCCTGAGCTGGAAGTTACCCACCAGAAACAGGAATGATGCCACAAATTGATTGCCAAAAGCACAAGCAGAGACTGAGCATCATTTTTTCAGAGGCTTTCCCTGTCAGCCTGCTCCAATCATGCCCATCTCATATGCATGATATGGTCCACATGAGGACACCATAAACTTTGTCTTTCTCTTCTTTGTGAGGTGTACAAGAAAGGCAGAGGGGCTCATGTTTACTAGCACTGAGCGGAGAGCTGTGTACCATCACTGGCCTCAGCAACTTCTTGGTCTGTGCTGGACAGAACAGGGTAGTAAATTAGCCTCTGCAAGCCCTCATTCTAGACTATTCCCCAGCTCCAAATCCTTGCTCCACTATAAGTAGCTGGATTCAATCCGTTGGCATAGAATGGGATGCCTACTTCTAATGACTCTCACAAACTCAGTGAGCTTCCAGTGTAATCTCCATGAGCAGAATGCACACAACTCAAGCAAGCTTCCAAAAGATACCTTCTATTCCTAGCTGACATTTGTCATATTGAGCAAGCTGCTCTGGGCCTTAAACAACTTATTTTATCTCTTCATTACTGCCTTCCAGCATTAAAATAAAAAAAAAAAATAGCAATTCTAGTTCACAGGACTAACAGTTGTAAAATATTCAGAAACACAGTACCAGTAAAGATTTTGTCTACATCCACTACATACACTTCTTTCTATTAAGGCCTAGAATAATAGGGAACTATATTATTCAAAAGACAAAATGAGAAAGATCCCACAGCAGGTATTAGCCACAGTCATTGTTTTTGTATTGTCATTTACCCAATATCTCCTGATTCTGAGCAATGCTGAGAAAACTATATGAAAGACAAAATAAGCACAGTGTGCAGGTAAGCACTTCAGACATGCACACCAAAAGCTAAACTTCTGAATCATCTGCAGAAAATTTTAAGAACCGTTCAGCAGAGGATTAAAACTGCAGAGGAAAAGCACAGAGTAGCTGCATTAATTGTTCTGATACCCTTCTCAGTTCTCTCTGAGTACACAAACCTCAGGGTTAGAAGTGAACAAACTGTGATAAAATATATGGCTGAAATGACTACTTAAGGCACTTGTCACAGATCTTCATTACATATAGGAAAACTGTCCTTTAAATTAAATATTGTGGAGACCTTCCACTGCTGGAAGCTCAACTTTTACCTATACAAATGTACATGAAGATACCAAAAAAGATTTTCCCCAGACTGTGTGTGCTTGTGTTATCACTGGCAACAGATGCTTTTTTGAAATTCTGCACACTACCCATTAAACAGCACAAATAAAAAGCAAATGGCCTCAAGAGGTTTCAACAAAAAAACCTCAAGGTATCTCCCTGGAATCACTTGAAACCTCTGACACAAAACCAAGCATGCTTGAATTATGTTAAAATGCTGTGATCACTGCATCACTTGATCTGGATAATCAGACATCCCCTGTTCCCTAGTTCTGAAAGTACAAGCTGGTATGACAGAGGGCTCAGGCCACTAAGGGTCTTTGATGCTTGAAAGTAAGATGTTTCTGGATCTACAAATCTGGGTGAGACACATAGCTCACTAAACAGCAGATGAGGCGAACTGATGTGCAACGAAAAGAGATGCAAATCATGGAACAAAGACACACTTAAAAGAACCAAACACTAGGCAAACTTAGAGAAAACACAGACACAGGTTAAAATTCATCCATCTTCAGGAATATGCTTCTATTTGTATTCCACAAAGGTCTGGAAACCTCTCCTGAAGATAACTGTCTACAGCTTTCCTTTCAAGAAGCTAAGAAGACTTCATCCTTCTCCCATTGTGTGAGAAGGGGACGAGCCTGCCCAGGTGAGTTACAAGGGAAAAGAATGTGTTGTTCAGCTGCCAGATGAGTGTACTGCTGTGAACAATCCTTGACAGAGCAAGGAACAGCATGGATTTCATGACATGCTCCCCATCTGCATTGCTCCTGGTGGTGTCAGTGTCACTGTGTAATGTCTCTGAGGTTAGAAAACACTTGGAAAGGGGTGAACCTTTGCTCTAACTGCCTTCTCTGCCTCAGCAGGGTCAAATCCTGATTTACAGGATAGTGTCCTTCTTGCCAAGTTCAAGGCAAACCGTAAAGAGTCATGATCCACTAGTCGTGTTCAAGTATCTGCCATTCATTCCTACAGTTTACAGAGGGGGAAATCCAGCCTTTTCCATACGCCTTCTCAGGTGATGAATATACTTTACATACATGAGTACTAGATTTAATGACCATTAATGAAAAATATACAATTCTGGGAGCAACACAGAACCCCAAGGCTGTATCTTTTTATATCTGCACCTTAGATCTAAGTTAATTATACTTCCGCAGGGACAAGGAGAATGCTTCACTTATAGACACTAGTAATAACTAAGGATAAGACAAGGACCAAGCTACTGGTCCATGCCAACTGGACTGGTGCCAGTTCATGAATAGGAGTTTAGAAATTCTGGATATCAACAGAACTTTTAAGTGAAAAAATAAGGTGACATAGTAGCAGATGAACATTTTTCAGGATTACAGTTTTGAATTTCAGCAATTACATTTCAGCTAAACTGCTTTCAGTTTGACAAACTCTTTAGTACCCAAATCAGGCACAGCATAAGCAACTAAGTTTGAAGAACAGTGTGGCCATGCAAAGCATTTAAATTACTGATCTTTAATTAGAATGGGCATTACCAAAAATTACTTCTATTTTGCATGTGGATGTACCAAAAAAATGTTAGGAAGCGTGAAATGTCGCTGTAGGAAAGTCCTTGAAACACAAACTACTGTATCTACTTTAATTCAAATGGTTACTCTTGAAACACCACTAATCCAATTCAGAAATTTTAAAAGCTCCTATCAGTTTCTTAATAAACACATATTTACTGCATCATGTCCTCTTAAATGCAAATTGATTAAGTGTACTCTGAGTTTTTCAAACTCGGTGGTATACTACCAGCCTAAAATTCATCTAAGCATAGCACAGCTCCACCCTACAGTAATAAACTGTATCACACACAAAAGAAGAAATGACAATTTTATGGCTACATAGGTCATCTTTCTTAACACTTTCTTAAAAATATCATTTGAAAGTTAACTGTGTTACTGTGTACCAATGTGCTGCTGAAACTGATACTGTGTATTAATAATAGTTTGGGTTGTTCGTTTTTTGGGCGATGGGGCGCTGACTTTTTGTCTAGGTTTGTGTTTGTTTTTTCTCTAGTATCTCATTTTTAGGACAAGAGAATCAACAGTTATTTCATCAGCTTTCAGTTACAGAATAATGTTGAACATAAGGTTTTGGGAATACAGCAGAGCCAGCCAGAACTACAGCCTACCATCCTACCAACAAGCCATAGTGTTCAGTTCCAGTAAATAAAGCAGACAACCTGAGCGCTGCCGGCAGGACTCCGGCCAGCTGTCTGGGAGCTTCTCTGACAGAGCCTCTAAACAACTGCCAAGAAGCTGCAGTTTAAATGGAGCTGGGGTATTTTTTTAAAGGGAAAAGAAAAAAAAAATAGAAAAAGCAAAAGCTAAATAAATGTGAGATTTGAACGCTGACAATAAATTAAGAGCCCATACATACCACTGATGGTGCTTTTCACAATCACCTTCCTACAAGCTACCCCACTCACTCCCTCCATCCGCTTTCCTGATTCACTCAACTTTAGGAAAAAGCAAAGCAAAAAACTTGTAATTCCTTCTAATTCTGAGAGGATGCCTTTCTGGATCACTGGGAGCAAGGAAAGTTTGGCAGAACTCGCGTGAGAGGCAGGAAGCGCTGGACGCGCTTAGCTTGAGCCACAGAAATCCCGGTGCCGCTGGACCGCGGGGGCCACTGCCGCCTCCGGTGACTGCGGGGCCGTGCCGGGGCCCCGCTCCGCCGCAGGAGCGCCCGTGAAACCCAGACCACGCCGCACCGAGACGTCCCCGGGCAGGCAGCAACAACAGGCAGGCCAGGCTTGCGGCGGGGGAGCAGAGGAGAGAGGAGCTCGGGACTCGCGTTCCCTCGGGCGGGCGAGCGCGGCCAGTCCGCCCGGGGGCTGCGCGAAGACGCCCGGGTCGCGCATCCGCACCCACAGCCATTACCTCGATGTACGGGACGATTTTGCAGGAGAAGTCCTCTAGGAGCCACTTCTTGGTGAGCTCCTGGAAGATGACCAGCGGCAGGCAGAAGAAGACGATGAGGAAGTCCCAGAAGGCCAGGTTGGCCAGCAGGGAGTTGGAGATGCTCCGCATATAGTAGTTGTGGCAGACGATGCACATCACTGCCATGTTGCCCATGATGCCGATGCCGAAGATCACCACGGAGAGGCACATGACGGCGTAGGCGCCGTAGGACTCCTCGGTCAGCGGGTAGAAGGGGTTGCGGAGGCGGGCGCGGCGCCCCGTGGAGTTCCCGCGGCCCCCGGCGCTGCCCTCGCCGCCGGCCGAGCCGTTCAGGGGCAGCCAGCGGGGTCCGCCCGCCCCGCCCCTCCCCGCCGCCGCGCCGGCTCCGGGATCGCTGCTCCTCGCCCGCCGCCGCCCGGCCCCCGCCGCCCCGGGGGGCGCGCAGCTGCCGCCCGGTCCTGCC
>JAWWLV010000088.1:34893341-34927921 GCA_035041135.1 Platyrinchus mystaceus | reverse complement strand
TAGATAGATAGATAGATAGATAGATAGATAGATAGATAGATAGATAGATAGATAGATAGATAGATAGATAGATAAAATAGAGAAGAAACCCACCAACATTTTGCTGATATTGTGGGATTTTTTAAATTAGTCATAACTATTGTAATTACTGATGTGCTATATCAGTACCTCTTCTGAAAATTAAAACAAAAATACTTTCTTAACAGTTTCATTTATGTAGTCCTGGTAAGAAAGGAAAAAAATGTGAAGGATGGGAAAACTGAAGACTTTTCTTATTCTTGTAGGCCTATCATGGCCACCATCAAGCTCTGGAAGTGCTGGTACAGTCACTGCTGGACCTTGATGTGAGGAATAACAATGGAAGGACACCACTGGATCTTGCTGCCTTTAAGGGACATGTGGAATGTGTAGATGTGCTCATTAATCAGGGAGCATCCATCTTGGTGAAAGATTATGTTGTAAAGAGAACTCCAATACACGCTGCAGGTATGTTCTAAAATTTTGTCTTTTGAAGTGGATCGTCTTTGTATTTTGAAATCTAAATAATGTTCTAAGAAATAATGTTTAGGAATGGATGATAAGGAATAATGAAACAGTTTTGAGTAGAAACCACTATTAATCTAGTAAAGCAGTTCAGCTCAAGGAGTGCTGTTCCACAGTTCCCTCTGGAAGGGTACATTGTCTTTGTCCATTCAACTGGCTGAACTAGCTGTGCTGATGGGTGTCAGCACACAGCCCAAGCTTAGGTGGATTGTGTTGCCTGTCTTGCACTAAAATACTTCTAGAAATGACTGGAGTCTTGGAGAATTTTGACAGTTTGAGAAGATACATGAAAATTTACTTGGATTTTTTTCCAAGGATTTAAATGACTTCTGAACATTTTCAAAGTAATAGCAGTCCTTTTCTCGCTGAATTTCCTAGAAAATATGTCTAAGCCTACCTTTCTCAGAGTCTAGCATTCATACTCTGTTCTTATTTTTTTCTCTCTCTGAAAATAGGCTTATTAAAGTTGACATTTATAGTTACAGAAGTGTTGCTGTTAAAAGAGCATTATGTACAAAATGTCATCATTCTAACCACTTAATTTGTTGTCCATGAGCACAAGCTGTATTCTTCTATTTGATTTAGCTTTCTTAACTTGTGTTAGCATTTCTGTCAGCTACAAAAGCATGTATTGTTGCTATTCTTATGTGGACTGAATACTGCAGCTGTAGGTCAGAAACAATTTCCCTTCCAAGAAGCAATCATTTATCTTTCATGAGCTACATTTAAATATGATTTCTCAATTTTTTATTTCTTCTTTTTCCCGTGTTTTTTAACTGCTTGGTTTATTACATCTCCACATTACATTTCCTTCCCCTTTCTAAGTGTGATTTCAGTTATTATTTTATAACTATCCTCATGCTACACTTGTTAACAAAATCTGTTTGTCATTTGCTAAGTGTGTGGTTATCTGTGCCTTTAAACAAGCAAAACTTACGCTAATTACTATATTTAATTATTCCTTCTTGTGGATGTCATATAAGCATATATTCTAATTATGATTAATGTGTGCAACCTCCTTTATATGTAAAAAAAAAATTGTCTGTTGGCAGTTGACAGCCTGACTCAATTACTTTTAATACTGCACAGTTGAGAATACCTGATTTCTGAAATTATTTTCTAGTGTTCATATTTTAAGTTATAACAATGGGGTAAAGCTGTACAGTGCATTTTCAAACGAATGGGCTTTAGTCTGAGCAGGTTAGCACTCTGTTTGAGCCATATAATCAGACAATTAATGTAAACCCCTTTTTTTCCTAATGTTTTACAGCTACAAATGGTCATTCAGAATGTTTGCGGCTATTGATAGGAAATGCAGAACCACAGAATGCAGTGGACATTCAAGATGGAAATGGACAGTGAGTTTAAATGACAGACATTCTGTTCTTCACAAGTTATTGCATTTTATAAAAGGACAAACTAAATATTTTACAGTGGTGATTTTTAACTTATTATTTTAAAGAGAGATTATATTTGAATTTGGACAAATACCCTGTGTGTATTGCAATAAACGTGAAGTTGGTAGTGAAAAATGTTCAGCTGGGAGGGAACTAAAATGTGTCTCATTGCTCAGATGCTGAGAAAATGGATTCTAGTAACTGAATCAGGACTTCTCAATTATGGGATAATAATTCATTTTCTTGAATCTAAAAACCAAATGACTGGCATTCTCAGAGTGAAGGTAGTGCCAGAGGAGATTATTCATGAAATGAATTTTAACAGTGCTGACCAGAAGGATAGTAGTTGTTACAGTTCAGCTGAGTGCTAGTCTATTCCATTTCCAGGTAGATTACACTGTGTTTTGTTCTCTGCTTAGGACTCCTCTGATGTTGTCAGTTCTCAACGGGCACACCGACTGTGTTTATTCACTCCTTAACAAAGGAGCAAATGTAGATGCCAAAGATAAGTGGGGAAGGACAGCGTTGCATAGAGGGGTAAGAGAATATTCCTTCTCTTTTCTTTCCAGTTTTATACGTACTAATTTCAAGTACAGACTTAATATGTGGTGGTAATGAATTTCTCATTATTCTCATCTTGACATTTTTAATCATCTTTTTAGTTGCATTCAAAAGACTGGGTTTTACCTATTTGCAGCCTACCCTCAGAATTCTTTTGTAATTCTAGAGTCTCTTAATCTTTCTGTAAAATGTTGACTGGAGAGGGCTTGGAATACAGCTTTTTGTTGAGAGTGGGGAGTTAGTGTTCATGGGAGGAAGAAAAGCATGATGCATGCCATATTCCAAATATTTTGTTTATAGTTTCTGCCACATAAGACAATTGAATGAGCCTTAGAGATTAGCAGTTCATTCCATGTTATTCCAAGAAAATGTTCTGTCATCAATATTACAATACATTTCCGTTTTTCCAAAAGAATGGCAGTTTTCAGGTTTAAGAGTAACTTATTTTGCTTATTTTGTTATTAATTAAAAATGCAAGGATTTGCCTGAGGTTTGCTTGCTTTAGTTATACACCTTGGCTTATATACATGAATATTTTCCTACTCGCTCTTTCCTGTCCCTCTCACAGGCAGTTACGGGGCATGAGGAATGTGTGGAAGCGTTGCTTCAACATGGTGCTAAGTCCTTACTACGAGACTGTAGGGGACGAACCCCTATACACTTGTCAGCTGCATGTGGCCATATAGGTGTTCTGGGAGCTCTCCTGCAGTCAGCTACATCTGTGGATGCAGTACCTGCAATAGTAGACAATCACGGCTACACATCACTGCATTGGGCCTGCTATAATGGTAACATACAGCCAAGTTAAAATACAGCTCTAAATGTATTTGTTTGTACTGAGGTAGAAGTTATTACTATGTAGAAAAGCAACATATAAAGTCTGTCCTCCTTCCGTTTGTATTAGTCAGTGGGAGAATATGACAGATGTGGTATCTTGAAGAGGAATATATTAACATCTAGTACATAATAAGAGATGTTTATTTTTGTCCTATATTTTTGTTAGATACAATCTTCTTAGTTTTATGCCTCAAGGAGTTTTGCAAGAAATTCAGCATAGTACCCTTGAATAGAAATGGGCCACCCATCCCAAAAACCTAACCTTCACAGGGAGTCTTGGGAGGAATGTTTTCAGATTAAATCTGGTTTTAAACTTGCTTCATATCAACCAATATCAACCAATAAGAAGCTGAAGTATATAAAAGTGATTGAATAAGAATTTATTTTTTTCTTCACTGATACTTTTCATGGATTTGAGAGTGAGGGAGGCCTTAAAAGGTAGGAAATTCATTCAGCTCTTTTGCTAAAGATTTTGTTCTGTGTGTTCATTTCTGACTTAGTAGAGGTTGTCATTTATTTCACCTCTGAGTGACATGATAGAGACAAATTAAGTAAGGGTTTATTCCTGATATTAATAAGTTAATAACTACTGAGCTGAAAATTCAAATCTTTAGACATCAGTGAATGTTGAACTAAGGTACTCTATATATATGCATCGAAGATCAAACAAATAGTTACCATTGTTAGCTGCCTGTCCAGAAGCAGGGTATAGAATTTTTAAAATATTAGTATGAGGGGTTGAACATGCTCTTTTTAAGATTTTGTTATAACTATCAATTCCATTTTTCTTTGGGGTTAGCAAGTCAGTGGAACAAAAATAAACCTCAAATGATGGAGATGTTTTCATGTAGACAAAGTGATGAATGTACAGAAGAGTTTGAAATTCAAAGGTGTAAAGAATTAAAGTGTTCTGGATGTTTTTCAGATGTCATGAGATACCTTCTAAATTTCATAAAGTTTACAGTGTCAAATGTCAGTTTGATTTTCAGGATTCTAAAAATATCTTCGTTCCTTAACGTAGCCCTGTTGAATATAATCAGTCTTTCTTAGAAATTTGGAAATAAAATACTGCTTAATCTAATTTAGTATCTCTTTTTTTGTTGTAATCCATCATTATACCTTTTCCCTTTTTTGTAATACTTAGTCTTACATTTGCTTTAGGTCATGACAGTTGTGTAGAGCTGCTCCTGGAACAGGAAATCTTTCAGAAAATGGAAGGAAATTCTTTCAGTCCCTTGCATTGTGCTGTGTAAGGAAGTGTAAAATTATTCTTCATAAATTTCATTGCTGTATTTAACAAAAGATTTATCATTCTGTAAGTAACAGTCTGTTTAATTCATTATAGGATAAATGACAATGAAGGTGCTGCAGAAATGTTAATTGATACACTAGGTGCTGGTATTGTAAATTCAACAGATTCAAAAGGAAGGTAAGAGTATAAATGCACAAAAGAATGTTTGTAATGTCATACACTGGCTGTGCTAAATCCTTCAGTCATTTGGGGGGTTTGTATTTGCTACTTATGTTAATTCCTCATTCCCCTGATTTTATTCTCTGAAGGTTTTTTTTTTCTATTCTGTGCTAGAAATAAATTTTAGATTTTTAAAAAACCTGTTCTGATTTAATAAACTTGAATTAGCTTTTTATTAAACAGGAAAGCTAGAGGATGTTTTAAATTGTATCACTTTGTGGGTATCATTTTATGCATCTTTTAATTTTTCTGAATCAAATTATATCTCTATTATATAAACTACATGGGGGGGATTTATTTGAAATTAGAAGGTGACTTTCTAAAGGCAGCAGTCACAACTCCAGCAATACTGATTGCAAAAGATCAGTGGGAGGGACTGCCCAGACCTTTGTATTTGTAGGATCTGTCAGGATGTCCCTTTGAATAAAGTAGAAAGCGTGGCTGAACATGACCATACTGTCTTTTGATCTGTTGTAGAACACCTCTGCATGCAGCAGCTTTTACAGATCACGTTGAGTGTCTACAGCTTCTGCTTGGTCACAGTGCTCAAGTAAATGCTGTAGATTCTTCTGGGAAGACACCTTTAATGATGGCTGCAGAAAATGGACAGACGAATACAGTTGGTAAAGAGAAAACTTTATATATTTCTGCTCTAAGCTTTGTTCATCTTACTATGGGTGAAGTAGCCTTATAGTTAACGTTCCTGTGAACATATCTGGTCAAAATTCTGTTTTCATTTTGCACAAATGTGAGCTGTTTACATTTTAAGGAATATGCTTTTAGTTAATACAAATCTTTATTTCCCCAGAGGTGCTGGTTAGCAGTGCTAAGGCTGATCTGACTTTGCAAGACAGTTCTAAGAACACAGCCCTCCATTTGGCTTGCAGCAAGGTGTGTGTGGTCTGACTTACCAGTGCTGCACTTTGTGTTATCAAGCACTGTTTGAAAATACTGCTACTTTGAAAAAGCATTCAAAGCAATTTGTGAAGAGTATTTGTTATATGACAGATGTTTGTTCTGTGTTAAGGGTCATGAAACTAGTGCCTTGTTAATACTGGAGAAGATTACGGATAGAAACCTCATCAATGCCACCAATGCAGCCTTGCAAACGTACGTATCAGCAGCCAGGGTATTTTAAAGATGAGTTCTTGATGTGTATCTTGCTCATAAAGAGGAATATTTTTCAGATTTTTTTTTTCCCAAACTGGTTGAATTTTAATTGTTTATCAGGTACCAAAAGTTGAATTGACTTGGAATTGAAATGGTGTTTTTCCCATACTTAAAGTTCCAATTTTAAATGGGTGAAAGGGATGATAAATAAAACATTGTTGTGATTCCTGTGTGGAATTACTGCAATCCGCTGAGATTACCTGTGAACCAATATTTTTTCTATTTTAAAAATTATCCAATTTTTCAATTAAAATTCACTTCAGTTAACGAGTCATTCAAGGTAAACAAAGACTTGGTCTTCAAAGATAGTTACTTAAAAAAACCCAAAACTACCTGAACTATAGTTTTATTCTTCAGCATGCTTTCTGTTTCATGTTTCAAGGATGAAATACTACTACTGAATATAACAGAGAATACACTATTCCTGAGCCTTCCTAAAGATCTTCTCTCAAGTAGAATTAAGGCTATTTTGTTAGCCCAAATCATAAGGAAAGCTTAGAAATGTAGTAGGTCATACCAATCAGGATGGGCTATTAAAATGACTCTCCTGTGTTTTTTCCTTTTAGAGAATATGTTTGTGTTACAGACAATACTTGACACCTCATGTGTAGCCAAGTTAGGCACATGAATTGTTAGGCTGCTTTAGTAATTCTATCACACACCATTTAGGAAAAAAAAAAAAAGAAAACACTGAAACTTGTAAGCAACTTGCATATTATTCTGGCATTACAGCCCTTCTGGAATCTTGTCTTATTCAAACTCCTACAGTTCTTCAAGCTATTCCCTGAGACCTGCTTGAACTAAGCAGTTCAAGCAGATCTCAAGTTCAAGTAAGACTCCCTCCTTTGCTTTTGCTGCTCACCATGGTGCACCTTAGGCAGCTTGAAATAACCAGAAAGCAGGAAAGGGATTGATTGCCTCTTTCTGGCTTGAAGCAAGGATGTCTTGAGGGAAGGAAAAGCAAAAATGAGATGGGAACAGAAGTGGGAAAGTATGCTACCACAGGCTTTTGTAAATCCACCCATGTGCCTTGGCTTTGATCAAGAGACGTCATGGGGAAAAATAGGTACACATTTGCACCTCCGTGAAATGTTTATATAAATTGCAAGGTTTTAACAGATGTTTAAAATATTACTGCTCTAGAAGATGTTTAATAACTAAATTGACTTTCTGAACAACTTAAACATAAAGTCCTTCTTTGTGGCAAGATAAGAATTAAAATTGTCTCTATATTAAAATTATTTTAATTACAGTACATTTGTCAGTATGTCTGTTGTGTGTGATAGTTCTTGAATTTTTAATATTTTAATGTAAGCACCATAGATACAGCTCCTCCTATTTACATTTCTGGTCTCTAGGTAAGGCACTTGTTTCCAACTCAAAATATAGTTCACAGTTAACTTGAACAACTTTAAGAATCTTAGAATGAATGAAGAGTAATGTAAAGCAGAGGGGAAGTAAGCTGTTTATTCTGTTTCCTGCTGAGTAGTGGTAGGGTTTTATTTAAGCCAGTGGGAACCGATTTTGAAAAATTTGCATTTGAAAAAAGAATATTTGAGATAAAGCTACACTTCATAGATCAAGTCAACAAAAAATTGATTTATGGTCAATAGTTTGAAGTTTTGAAAAGTAATCTGCTTTTCTTGCTTCATGCATTATACTGAGAAATATTTTTTTTATCTCTAATCTCAGTGGAATATAGTGGTTTCTAAGAGGCAGATTGATTAAATGCTTTTGTATCTCTTGTAAGCATTTACATGCAATAAAATATGACTACCAGTCTGCTGTTCGGGTTCCAGTGATTGATGCCAGTGATATGCAGTAAATCTCAGATGTGAAAATATCTGCTACAACAGTTGAGTGAAGGATTTATCAACAGTAGAGTGTGAGGCATTCCTGACATTTTAACATAATAAAGTCCATAAGCAGGCAGGTCTTCACTAGCAGCTGCTTCCTCTCTGTGTGCTGCCATAAAAAGGGAACGTTTGTAGTTTCTTTGCAATAAGAAAAGAGATTGGTTGCTTTTCCCATCTTAATTATTATATCAACGATATTATATAATGTGTGAATAACATAGGAGTATAAGTACTGCATCTAACTAGATGCAAGCTACCTATCTTACTTAATAACTTGTTTTAAGGTTTATATATGAGTTTGCTTGTCTTCACAGACCTCTGCATGTTGCTGCTCGAAATGGACTAACGGTTGTAGTTCAAGAGCTTTTAGGGAAGGGAGCAAGTGTACTTGCTGTAGATGAAAATGGTAAGAAAAATTTAACTTTGTTTCCCCGTAAGGAACTGTGGTTCTAAACTCAACTCCCTGAAAAGCAATAACTCTATGGAAATTTCGTATGAGCTTTGCAGTAGGTCTTCCAAAGAAAAAAATGCATTGGTGATGGATCATTTTAGCAAAGCAGCAGAAGTAAAAGGATAGTGAAAACTTTTCAGAACTATGTAGGTCATGGCCTAGAAGTGTTTGCTTTGCATTTGTAGTTTTATGATGCACTATAAACGTAGTTTTATGATGCACCTAGAAATGCACTGGCTTTGGCATACCGAAAATGGTCAGAAAAACATAGCGTTCAAAGTAAAATATAACTCTCAGCTGTTAAGAAGCTGGATTAAATTGCTATTCATTTTGTCACAAGAGGTATATCAGGGTTAGCTTTTAAAAGCAGTTATCAAGTATGATTAACAGCTCTCAATTACTGGTCTCAAGCTTCTGGCTTTTTGGAGTTTTTTGGCACATAGAAGTAAGAAAAATTAACTGTTTTATCATGAGAGTAAATCATACACCTTGTAAGAACAAAAGAAAATTAGATCTACTGACTAATTTGCGTATTTTCATATAAGACATCTGTGGTCCTCAGAAACTATGCTTTAAAAGTGTAGGAGCTCTGTCTCTTATGCCCTACCCCAGTATGTCATAAATGAAAGCCATAGCTGGGACAGGGGAGTAGATTTTTTTTTTGTTGGGTTTTTTGTTTGTTTCCTTTGTGTTTTTTTTTCCCAGAAGGCATGTGCCTAATTAATAGCTCTAATTATATTTCCACTTTGGAAAGTTTCTCCTCTCTTAACGTTCACTGTGACTTTCTCTGTGTGTTTCTCAAATTACACTGAGTAAAGTCACATGGGTGACTTAAAGATCATTCCTTGCCTAAATTAGGGGACAGGAGTAACTGCTAAATGAAACCCCCTAAAATTAAAAGACTGGAAAATATATCTTTTTATTTCTGTTTCTTATCACATGTACACTGGCTGGAGAAGTTTGCATTTTTGTGGGATTTTGATGGGCAAGCAGCCAGTCCCTTGTAAGACAAAGATCCCTTGGATCTTTGACATAACAGAGGAAAAACATTGGTGTCAAAGTTCTCTGGCAGCTGGGGAATCTAAAAATCTTCTTTTTAATTCTGTCCATATTTTAAATTCTAAAGTAACTGAGTGTTATATTTTTTTTCACTGTGGTGCTTTTCTTTCTATTAACAATTGCTTTGTTCATAAAATTTTAAGCAGCCTTGAGAATATTCACCAGGAATTCTTTTTCTGAATGAAGAAATAGGCACTGGAATATTTTGGATCACAGCACTGATGTTCTCTTACATTAGCATAGTCCAGATAAATTCAGAGATCTGCCACACAAGTTTGGCATTTCATATAGAATTAGATTAAACAGTAATTTAGTTTTAATTTTAGAAAAATTCAGTGTTTTACATGGAAGAGTGTCTTGATATATGGAACATGTAACCAGCAGGACCTTTGTTGTTATGGAGTGATGATCACTTTTTGTCTTTGAAATTGTCCCTTTCTGTAAAAGCTGCATTGACTTTTTGCAAGCAGTCTGTTTGTATCTACAGCTGTATAAATTGAGACCTCTGCTGCTGGATCTGAGCTATAGACCATTTTTGAAAAATATGAGCTTGGAAAAAAAACAATGTCTCTCCAGTTACCTGCATTTCAGTTTATAAATGATTTATAAGATATTTAAAACTCTAGATTTGAAGTCACACTGCTTTTGTTAGTATGGTGAGATGACTTTGGTTTAAGAACTAATGTCAATGGAAAAAATTAATCCTCTTGGTTCTTAAAAGAGTAAATGCAACTGAAAAAGCAAATTAACTGTCCAGTATACTTCCAGAAAGCAGTCATGTTGAGGGTTCATTCTCAGTTCTGTATCAGTTCTTATTCACATCTTTCAGTTCTTTTCCCATGTTTCCATACCAGTCATGATGAAACTGAGATCACCTGCATCTGCAAAATACTGTTGAATTTGACATTATGTATGTAAGTTTACCTGTCTTAAAAGAAATTACTAGTTTTTTCTTTCATTGGACACCATATTGAAGTTTTACCTTTGGTCAGTCAACCAATTTTTCAATTTTTTTTTTTGTTCTGTAGTGGGTGTTTCCCTATTTAACTTTCTAGGCTAGCTGTATTTCCTGGTATAGTCTGCCTTCTGTTTGTCATATGCATGTGCACCACAGCAGTGAGAGGAGGCATTCTCTGGAGACTCCATGGCATGGAGGTTTCTCTTTCTAGATTCATCATTACAGTTATCGTTGGCCTTTCAAGCTTTCTAAAAAAGGGGGGGGGGAGGGTTTGTTTCGGGTTGTTTGGGGGTTTCTGGGTGTTGGGTTTTTTGTTGTCTGTTTTTGTCTAGTTCTTTTCCAAGCAGAGTATTCTAGTTTATATTGGAGCTCCAATTTTCTGGAAGGAATTTTTCTGTGAGTGCTTACCAGATGACTCGTTCCTCATCTCTTTTCCAGTGTAACACTTCCTTGAGTTTATCTTGGGAACTCTTGTTGCACTGACTGCATTAATAAGCCTCTGATTTTCCTGTAGGTGCCTTCATGGAAACTTTCAAGCCCCAGAGTAGGGGGCAGCTCTGTGTTTGGGCAGGGGGAGCCCTAGTTTTAATTCAGTGTCCATCACACAGGCTCAGTTTTCTGTTGTGCAAGGAGGCTGCCTCAGCTCAGCCTGCTTCTATTGTCCCATCTACAAATGAAGATAGTAATTTTGTCATTTTGTGAAGGCTTATGCAGGTACAACAAGTACAGAATATGGGGGACATTATACCTGAATCAAGTAGGAGTATTTCAGTAAAGTTGGTATGTTTACCAACATATTCTTAAAGAAAATTTAAAGTATTTATAGCTATTGTTGCCCTGACATATGAATGATCATTTTACAATTAAATGACATAAAAGTATAATTTGTTCTTAAAAATTTAAATCAATATAGGCCAAAATAAAGTTGTAGAGGACACAGATGTCAATCTTTCGTGGTGCAAGCTCTGTGTAAGGCAAGAATAAACTGTGATATTTCATTCCTGCTTATGAAAGCCAGGAGCTTAAGACCTATAATTGAATATTAATATAAACACAGTTTTTAGAGAACAAAGAACTTGTAACAAAAGCAAGTATTCTGTTTGATCTTTACATTGGCCTTTTTTATGATGAACTGGGATGCTCTGTTCCAGAAGGAAGGTAAGTATGAGTATTCAAAAACTTAGCAGTCTTTAAAAGGGGGGGAGGGAGCCAAACAAAAAGAAGCTAAAAAGGTAGCAGATGACTGCTTGTTTTTCTTCTTTAAACTATTATCAAATTACATTAGGGAAAGAAATGGTGTTTAATATGACCAACTGGAATAAACTTATTTTTTGTGTCATCTTACCTTCATACAACCTCCAGCGATGTAGATATTAAATGGTGTGCATCTGAGTATCAGTTCTGAGCCTTCTGTTCTGCCTTACATGCCTGAAATGCAGTCATCATCCAAGTGTGGCGAGCTCTGGCCCTTGCTTCTGAATCCTCTCAAAATGTATCTCTTCTGCAGACTGTCACTGTTAACTCTGAGCTGTTTAAGTGCTGTGGTACCTTACTAACAATGAAAACATCTGCTGCGCTGCACTTCTGTACGGCCCTATCGCATGGTCAGCTGGTGCGTTTTGTGCTTGAATTATCTGTGTTTCCTTGGATTGTATGCTCCTTTGGGCAGGGACTGTTGTCTTGCTCTGTTCCAAGCATCAAGCACAAGGTCTGTCCTGAGCAAACAATAGTTCAACTGCAAGACTCTCCCCTGCTTGCTGTTTTCTGAATTTCTAGCTACAATTATTTTCCATAGTGTGCCTACTTCTTTAAAACCTATGTGCAATTGTATAATACAATAACTGCTTCCAAGCTCTATCTTAAAACCTGACCTGGATCTACTTCTACAATAAAGATGATTCCTTAGTAGCTGAAACACTTGTTGGTAGAACAGGCATTGCCTTGTTTTCCATGCCTTCTTAAGGTCTGGATAGAAGTCCATCATGCACTTTGCTTTTAAAGCCATCTATTAATTAAAATTACTTGTGTGCTTTTTACTTGGATGTTTTACACCTTTAAGTTGGGAACTGGGGGTAATGCAGACTCCCACACGTACCTGAACATGCATCTCCCTATTGAGCTCATTGTGGGCATGTCTGTCGCACACAGTGGGAGATGCTGCAGAGGTGCTGCAGGGTGATCTGGGCACACACTGCAGGGTGGAGCCAGGGAGAGGGAACTTGTCTTATCAGGAGAATAAGCTGTGATCTGTGGTTGTACGTATGTGACTGCCCTGCTTCTAGAGCTGCCAGTGTCACCACCAAGTGTGGTGGCTCGTGCTGTGGATACACCTGAGACCTGTGCCAGAACTTACCCTCAGGTGCCGTGCTGAATGGTTAAGCCTGAGACAGGAGCAGTGCACGGATCTCCACTGAGGAGAACATGAAGCATTGTTCTTGACACTGAATGAGTAGAAGCAAGTACATAGGGAAAGGGGGAAGCTGCAGAAGAAGCAGTATTGAGGATTATTAGAGCCATGCTTACCCAGAAGAGATGTCACAGCTATATGTGACTTGACTGCAGGTCATTCCATGGCCCGAGACCTCTTGCATTTGGGGGTTGTCACAGTAGTTTGCCTGGACCAGTTGGGCAACCAAGAGGTGTCTCTTCATGTCCTAGTCTGCTAACCCAGCTGGCATTTTCTCAAACTTCTGTGGATTTCTTAATTGATATCCTGCAAAATAAAGTTAGGCTTTGGCTTTATACTGTACATTACTGTATATTGTAATAAAATATAGGTTAATTGACAGCCTGTACTCTGCCTTTTCAATGAACTCTCCCCGCTGCTTTAGCCAGCTTGTTACTGAGATAAGGCAGTGTTACTAAATTAATTGTCTGTGATGAGCAGCTGTGGTGGAAGCTTCTGGATGAAGAAATATTTAACACGTTGAGCTCTGGTTTCTGCAGTGGCTCTTTAGTGAATGCCTTCACCCACTGTTGGCTGCCATTACTTGTCTCTCCTCAGCCAGGTGACTTCCTCACCGTTTTCAGATCTAGGCTTTTCTCGCTGGCCTAAAGTACCTAACTGTGCTTAACAAAACAAATATATCTTTGTTGCAAAGCCCATTAAGTTCAAGCTTGTTTTTGTATCCAGAAGTTTAAAAATTCTAATTGATAATGCATTAAAATTTTTTATTTTTTAAACAGTGTGGAACTAAGAAATATAAAATACTTTTGCAGCTGAAAGATGATATGATCTTGGAGAAATTTTTGCACTGTCTTTGTTTTAAATGAAGGTTTTGCTTTTTCTTGACTTCCTAGGTTACACACCGGCTTTGGCCTGCGCGCCCAATAAGGATGTGGCCGATTGCCTGGCTCTCATTCTGGCCACCATGATGCCTGTTTCATCAAGCAGCACATTACCTGCCCTTACCTTCAATGCCATTAATCATTACACCAACACCTCAAAAACTGTCACCTTTGATTCCTTGCCAATCATGAGGAGTGACCACAGCTCTTACTGTACTTTCAACAACATTGGCAGGGAAGGTGGCTACCCGTATACAGAAGACGACGAGCTCAATGACTCAGATTCTGAGACATATTAGAAGCTACATTTTGTAGGTTTGAGGAGTGAACCCTCACACTGGAAGGTCAGACTTGTGCTATCGGAAAGCTGTTGGTGTTTGAATACAGAAGGAGGACAGACCTTTGAGAAGATGTTTTTATTGTGGTTGCATAAAAAAAAAAAAATCTGTGAGACTCTCGGAAGATTTTTAAGAGCGTATTTTGCAGAAGAAGCATGAATTCTTGAATAAGTACTTGGAATCCATGGCAAAAAAAAAAAAAAAAAAAAGAATGTCAAAACTGTTTTATTTAACTGTATTAATACCATTCTGTTTCTGGTGCCGGGAGTAATTCCTGCAGACTGGGCACCCGACTTGATGTAAATGAACAACACTATTGTTCAACACAAAGGATGCTAGATTTAAGTATTCTCAATAAAACTAAAACCATTTTGAAGGCAATAAATGAGTTTGGTACAGTAGGCATTGTTTGTGCTGCAAATTGCCAAAGGACCAAATAACTTAAAGATTTTTTTAATTAAATAAATTTTTGTGAAAACTGGAATAGGTTATTTGAGAAGTTGTTTCAACCAAACCTTAATTACTTCTGGAAAAGAAGCTTAGATTTGGGTTTAAATGTTGAATTTTATTTTTTTTAATTCTCTGAAAGCCTTCCGACACAATTAAATGTACCATGAAAGAAAGCAGATGTACTTTTACGTTTTATTTTCTTTTTTGTTTAGATGAAATGAAAATGATCTTGTCATACTTTTATAATACTGAAGTTAAACCAGCTAACAAGGTGAAGTCAGGGTGAAAAATGTACAGTGTAATAAACAAGGGAAGGGGTGGGAGATGTGGGAGGGAAGTGGGAAGCAGTAATTGTTGCACAGTTTTAGGGTTTTTTTAACTTGGGTTTTGGATTGAGATTTTTCTTAATTTAAAAATACACGAGTAACTTGGAAACTATGAAACTGCTTAAAATTAATTGAAATGTCTTGATAACCCTGTTGTGACTGAGAGGTCTTTTCAATAATTTATCCACTTCCTTACATCACAAATTTGTATGTAAGATTAAAATTGTATATCCCTATCACCTTTTTTTTTTTTTTAATCCCAGAGTTACAAAGTGGGGGGGAGGTGAATTTAAAAGTATATTTCCCTATTAGAGAAAAAAGTACAGTGTCTGGTCTGTGGGAAGAGCTGTGTATCTTTGTTGTGCTCCATTTAGAAAATAAACAGCAGAAACAGGTCCCTTAACGTAGTTCAGACTTGCCCAAATATTTTTTTTTTAATTTATAACAGACTACTCTGGTTTTTTTTCATTGCCTGAAGAATGAAAAACTGACATAAGTAAGCTGAAGTTTTGTCTGTTAAATATGAATATTTACTTTATTTGGCTCTGCTTTAACTATAACTGTTACTTTTCAAGTGAATTTGTTTATGTACATGCAAGGAATCCTTGCATGTCCTGGCAAAGTACAAATAAATTACTACAAACTGATTCCAATTTCATTTTTATCCTTTTTTTGTATTGTGAAACTGGAAATCTTTGTAAATTACAGCTGCTTTTCTGAACATAGTGTGGAAACACGGGACAATATTTTGATCTATTTGATAATTTTGTGGAGTTTTTGAAGAATTAATGAGCATGTACATAGAAATACTGACTGCTTGAATACTGTATTTACCTGCACTCTTTCAGTACTTCAAGAATCCTGTATATTTTATAGAGTATAATAAAACCCAAATTTGAGTTCTACTAATGAATAATTTATTTGTATGTACTAAGGATTAATGACAAAGTCTCTTGTCGAAATGTTAGAATTTATAAAATCTGCTTCACAAAGGCTTTGCCAGCATTTTAATTCTAAAGGAAGGTGAGCTATTTAAAGTAATTTTAAATTACGTCATTACTCCTTTAGGCTTCCTTTTAACTGTTACTTTCTTAACCATTTGTGCCTGTGTTCATTGTTTATATATGCAGTATGTTTACCTGTGAGCAGAATTAGATGGCTTCAGGGAGGTCGTGATTTCTGTGCTTTCTTCCCTCTGAATCTCACGTGTGTGGCTGTGTGGCAGTGATGTTCATGCCTCAGCTGGGCCCGCAGGCAGCACTCAGAAGATCCATATTGGCCTGGCTTGAGATTCATTGTAACTATTTAAATTCAAAGGCTGAAGCAGCATGGACCCATTTTTTATCTCGTGTGCTTGTGGGAAATCTGAATGAGAACACCAAGTAGTGTGTTATTTAAAAGGTAACAGCTACATATTTCTGTTCTTGAAACTGTCTGAATTTTGTTGATTCAAAGGCACTGTGAGAAGATGATATTATTAGGCCTTTATTATCTATGCTGACCTCTGACTCCAAGATGACCTGTTACCTCAGTGTATGGTGTCTGTAGCCATAGGGCACTTTATAGGAGAGAACACTCCAGCCTTGCTGGATAATTAGCAGTGCAGTGGAGGCTGAGCTGTTCATGTGCACTGTGTGTCTGAAGGAGAAAGCTCAGATGGCACTGGTTGGTTTATTAAAAATTTGGATATGGAATACAGGGTAATGCAGAGAACAGTGCTGTTGAACATGTTTGTTTCCTTATGTCGATCAGAAATTGTGCCTTTATTTCATTTCTTTGCTACTCACCTCCTGAGGAAGAAAACCAATTCTCTGTGTTAAATTGCATTATTTTTAAGTTAGGTTTTGTGAACTTTTAGAGCTAAATATCTGTCTTTTTTATTGCAAATTGTTAAGACCATTTAGGAATTCAGAATTAGATGGTTTTGCATCTTATCTATCTCATCATTACAATTTACTCAGTGAGCCTGTAGATTGCAATTTGCATGTATTTGTTAAAACAAACAACTTCATTACTACCTGGCCATATGGGTAGGACAGTAATTGTGCCTTGTAAGTGATAATTGAGACTATTATCATAAAGTGGTCTAATTCCAAAAATGGAATGTGATTTGTTTAAAGACCGTGCTTCTGTGGTCAGAGACCACTTCCTTAATGAAAGGTCAAGAAACAGCAGGTTCCTTATTTCTGAAAAGCAAATAATGCTGTTGGTGGCTGGTGGGGGGGGGTGTAAAAAAAAGTATTCATACCTCAGTTGGAGGCCTGTTCATTTCCAGAAAATTATATTGGAGCCTCCATTTTTCTAAAAGAAATCCCACCTCGTTTTGTACAGACAAATATGAGGCAGTTATTCTTACAGCCTTTATCCAAACAATCTCTTGGATTTTCACCAAGGGAGAACAGTGAGCCTTGGCTGGACCAGTAAAGCAATATATCAGAATAAAATAAATTCTTTTTGTCCTGGAGGAAAAAAAAAGATCAAATGGACTCCAGGAATGAGGACAGCTGGCTCTGCTCAGCTCTCTGTATATTCTGACTTCTGGGATGTTTTATGGGTTTTTCAGTTCCCAGGATAAATGTTCTGCAGAAGAAAATGCCAAGTCAGTATTAACCTCACAGGCTGAGCTGTTACTTTTAGAGTGCTGTGTTGCAGCATAAATGCTGGATACTGATAAAAGGAATCAGTCTGTCTTGCCCCCACATACATGCCCGAGAGTAACCCTACTGTCTTGTAATTCCTTACAAAATCTTGACTTCTGTGTCTCCTGCTTTGTATTTCCTCATTTTACTTTTTATCACCTTCATATGCTTAGATGTCTCGAAAATAATTGTAGAAATATATGTGGAACAATCAGAGCTAGAAATAAGCACTTTTTAAACTTAGATTTTGGTTGCCGTTGTTTCAGGTTTTTTTTCTGGTTGTATATTTTGTTTGAAATTCTGACTTGTCTATGTCCTGGTTTCAGGCCAAAGAATTAAATGTTTGGTTGAAAAAAAATTAATGTTTAAATCAAAAGTTTTGCTTCTTTTTACATCTACAAAAAGGGCACTGAAGATACCAAAGCTGGAGGGAAGATGACTAAAAAGAAGCATGAGATAATGTTTATAGATTCTCCAACCAAATTAATTCTGGTTTTGAAGGAATTAGCCTTCCTTTGCCCAGATATTATGTCCATTTAAAGACAACTAGCATAGTAATCCAGAATAACATGCTCTATTTACATTCTAGTTTGCAAAAAAAATTAAGAGAATGTTCATTAAATGCAGTTGGTTGGAGATAACACAACTGTTGGTAGCTCAGCTTCTCTTAACACATACAAAAAAAAATGTTATGAACTTTCTGTTGATCAGACAATGGCTGGGTCAGAGGATCATCCTATAGAAAGATCATAAGCAACAATGAATACTGCACAAAGAACTGGTTAGCCTTTACTTGTGAGAAGTTTGTGATAATCATGGGACATTTTAAACACTTCTAGATATCTCCAGGGAGCCCATATGACTCAATTCCGTGTTTGGATCAGTGAAGTTCACATCTTAAACAACTGAAACCTAAATAAAAAGGGTGTTTATGGAAACAGCAGTTCTGAAGAACTGGAGGCCGCGCTCTTTGGCTCAGTGTACCACTGGGTGGGCGAGGGAGCTCCACAGGCTTCCGTGGCTCCAGCTGCAGGAGCAGCAGGAGGACCTAGTAGGAGGACTCTCCTCATCTCCCACCACTTTTTTCTGGGCCTCTGCTGATGGTACATATCCACTTCCAAAAGGAAATGCCATGGCAATTCTGGTTAAAAAGCACTGATTCCTGATGACAGTAATTCCTGATAATCCTGTCCTGGTTGGACTCAGACTAATAACGTTGGAGAGAAGGGCCTTTATTAATCTCTTAATAAGTAGTTTAAACTTCTAACACTACCTCCACAGATCTGGATTTAATCTCAGCAAAATTCATTTTAATATCAGGAAAAAGTAAGTATTTAAATTCTTAAAGTTGGTCAAGGAAATTCATATAAATCCTTAAATCCGAGATGGGTAGTTATTGCCTCTCATAGTAATCTCAATGATTTGTGCTGACTTCCTTATAATCCTTTAATACGCTACAGAAGTTGACAGGACAGTTGGAGAAGAATTCTGATTAGGTTGAAAAACCTTTTATGAATGGAAGTGTGTAGCTGTGACACTAAATTGGACAGGATAAGAATTTATAAAACATGGGTCTCCAAACTCTACAGACTGAAACCTGAGGTGTTAAGAGCTCTCAGGGATGTGGTCTGATTCTTGGGGTGATCATGTGTTGGACTTCAGTGATCTTTGAGGGTCCCTTCCAACTCAGGCTATTCTCTGATTCTATGAAATGTGAGGAGGTGCAGTGCAGGCCTTTTTGTTAGCTGATAGCACTGGCTTTTTGCTTTTCCTGGAGTCCTTTTCTCACTGTAATATGTGTACGTTTTGACGAATGTTAAGTGCAAAGGTATCACTGTGCATTAATCTGAAATGATGAAATAATTGGCTATTCTTAAGAAAAATACTACTATTGTGTTTATGACGATCTGTAAGCCTTTTTACAAAAATCCCTTTGTTTTACTGCTTAACAGGAGATGCAAACACCCGGCTGGACACTGTGAGTGTCACCCAGCCCCCAGTCTGATCTTGTGTGTCCTAGTGAGAGAACAATGGTCTGAAATGTCAGCCTCAGAAAGAGCATTTCTTTAGGTTGTTCAGCTTTCTGGAGCCCAGGAAGATCAAGTGTTTCAGTTTCCTTTTCCAGGGGGAAAATTAGTTGCAGGTGTGACTAAAATTTTCAGTTTCTACAGCTCATCTCACAACTGAACATTCCTGACAGGGGAAGAAGATGAATGTCCCTCCTTGCAGTACTTGAAGATTTCTTGCAGCTATTTCCAACCTGTTATCCCAATTTCTTTAGCACTGTATTTGTCCTCAAATAAAGCAGTATCTAAATTATCCATGCTTCCCTGGTGTGCTGTGTGTTACTTTATGTTAGGATAAACTAAGCTCCCTCCATTCCATGCTACATTTTGGCAGTTTTCAAGCTGAGGTTGGGAAAGGAATCTTGTGGTTTTTCACCACGTAACTGTAAACATAACTGAATAACAGAGAACCTAAAGAGCCTTTCAAGCTATCTTCATATTGATAGGGTCACTAAATATTTAAAGAGGAAAAAAAACACATTCTCTTTTTCATTAAAATTGCAATAGAAGCAGCTTGAACTATCGCTGTTCAGATTTACAACAGAACAAAACAAAACCTGCTTTCAAGTCTTGTCAAATGACAGTTGGGCAGGTTTTCTTCTCGTTGTACCTGGGAGCTGACTTAGTTCTGAAAGCTTAAGGCTGAGGTCTCAGGGGTTCTCTTATGTTAAAAGAATAGATTAGATACCTTAATGGTTCATGTCCTATTCTGTCATGTTTTTTCTGTCCCTTGCCAAACTTTGTTACTGGAGCTGCCTACATAGTTTTCCTAAAAATCTTACAATCAATTAACATCTTACTGAGTTCAGCCTTTCTAATGTCTTCTACCAAGAGTTTGTTTGATCTGCTGTGGGTACCATTATTGTCTCTGGGTTCTGACCTGTGTTGGCTATACCTGCTCTCTCAGGGCAGGGAGGAAGGAGAGTACGGTGACTCTAAAGTATTTCCATTGCTGCTGACTTTTAAAAACTTGGAGTGTTAGCACTCACTTCAACTTGTGCATATTTGGGATTTTCACGTCACTTGTCGAGATGTGCCTAAAAGAGCTTATGTCCACTTGGGCATTGTGAACAGATTGTACCAGTGTGTCACCACTTCCTCAGCCTGTTTGCATCCCTCTTGATAACTGCGAGGTCCTGTTTGCCAACCGTTGCTTTGGTGTGCTTTCCGGGGTTTTTTTCCTCACTGTAAGCAGAGTATCCCCACATCCACCTGGAAAACTCACTGTGAATCCTGAAGCAGCAGATCCCGTATGAGGAACCCTCCAACACCTCTGACTTGTATGCTATTACCCTGCCTGGACAGACACGTTTCTATGGTCATCTTTCCCTTCCCAGGAGCAGTGTCAAGGCCCCTTAGAGACACCATCCCCTGCTGTCTGTCTCAGATAGGATGTTCCTTTGGTGTCAGTACAAATTTCCAAATCCTGATTTCACTTCAGTTGACAGACCAAGTGATTTAAAGCTGTTCTAGACTTCAGCTGTACTTCCCACGTGTCAAGAGATTCTCATGTTCTGGTTCAGTTTTGTTCCACTGTCTGCCAGAAATAGTTCAGAAAGCATTAATAAAACTTATGTCCATTGAAAAGATATTAGAAGATGGGCTGCATTGCAGTATGTTACGAGTGTGAACATCAGCCTTGCTGAAGACTTCTCACACCCCCTCAGTAAGTGGTGAGTAGCTTCACTCACGTGAATACAGAGTTGTTTGGGAACGGGGCAGTGCTGGGATTGCTGCTCCAGCACAGACTTCCAGAAGCCACTGATGTGTGGTAGTGAGCATCATAGGTTACTGCCTGGTCACCCCACTGCAGAATGGATACATCTGTTGTTACAGATGATCAGGATGGGTGGGGGAGTAGATTATCACCGGTAATCCATTGTGTCTGGTACTGTCTGTTCAACCTTTTCCTTTGCTAAAGGCTGCTTTTTTTGGGTGAGGGGAACAGGGTATTAGAACACACTCTAATACTTAATGCCTGCTTTTCTCAGGGAGGGGACAGAGAAACATGCCCCATGCAAACAGTAAGGCCAGAAGGTCTTGTTTTCTAACAACTTTAGCACATCCAAAGTTAGAACAGCTCTGTGGGACACAGTTTGCAAGTATTTCATAGATAAATACTTTTTCTTTCCTTAAGCATAGGAAATATGTGTAATGCTATTTACTTGTTTAGCCTTACTGTGACAATGGTCTGCTTTGGAACTAAATCCCAAAGAGTATTTTAGTGCACAAAGCTGAATGTTTTTCAGTCTTCAAAGCAGAGGGTCCTGAAATCTCCAGTTGTTCATTGTTCCATTATTTCAGACTTGGTTGTGTGGTACTAGAACCTGAAGAATGAATAAGCACTGCAAATGCTTTTCTTTTCTACTCTGTACACCCTGGAATTTGTGCAGCCTTCAGCAAGAACACCACTATGTGTGCCAAACAATTAATGATTTTTAATAACCCTGTGGTGGAACGGCCTACTTTTGCCTATCAGCAAGTTTATGCCTGATGAGACATAGGCATTCCCCACTCCATGTATCTGTCCAATATATACTGCAGGATAAACAAACCTATTGTGCTTCTGTATCAAAGCTGTGTTTGACCAGGGCCTGACTCACAGGGATACAGGTTGGAGAAGGAAGGATTGATAGACCCCCCCCCGCCATCATTAACATTTATATAACAATTCTTTGTAAATATTTAAGAAAACCTGAGGTAGAAATTCAGCAACTTTTTGGTTGTTTTGCTTTCTGAAACCAGAAAGTGACTTCATTGAAAGCAGGAGCTGATGGAGCACCTCTCAGCATGCAAACTTGTAGCTGCCATAGTGATTTGAGTTTGAACCTACTCAGACCACCAAAATGGAGACACACGGATCTCCTGCCCCTCTCGGCCTGACTAACAGTCAGAGCAACTGGAACACAAGGACTGGACCAAAGGAACAGTTGTGTTTATTCTATTACTCAACAGCTATTAGCAGAGGAAATCATAACAGCCAATAAGACCACATACAATTATAATGCTTGAGAATGCATTAACTTGTCTGAATTTAACCCCAAATTAACATCCTTTGAATAGTCTCTTCCCAGCTTCTTCACTGCAGTAGAACAGTTATAGCACTTTAGTTATTGCCCTTGAAAGAATGGTGTGTTTTCCTCACTCAGCAGCACGAACCTGCCATCTGGTACAGGAAGCACTGACATAAAAAGCATTGCTGGCCCTCAGTTTGTTATGTGCTTTTCATAACTCCTCTTGAATAAATTCATAAACACGAATGTTGTTGTCTTAAAGTCAAAACAGTCTTGAAATGACCTACCTCTCTTTTAAACAGGGAAAGTCAAAATACTCAAACAGTACATAACATATGTCATTGACATTCATTGACGATGTTTTCCGTAAACGTAATTTCTTGGGAATTGTGTCTTACTGCAGTCTCATTTTTCACACTCGTTTGATATCTTCTTCCCCAGATTAGATACTCTGTAGATGTTTACAACTGTAACATTAAGACACTGCTAAAAGCCTATGAAAAACTGGGAGTTCAGCTGGGAGTTTTTGACTCTAAGAAAAAAAACAATCATGGCACCCTAATCAGAAACCAGAACCTCAGCACATACAAGCTATATGTATGTATACCTACATATTTTTGTGCATGTCATGCACAGTATTTGTCTTCCTTCCCTTTATTTTTCTTTTTCTCTCTTGCAACAGTTTTCCATTCCGTTCATTTCCGTACTCCAAGCCAGAACACCAGAAAACCAAAGGATTAAATTAAAAGGAACAAATTCAGTTGAAATGAGTTATTTTCCCAGTATAAAACATCTCACCAAATTACAGCGAGCCTTTATCTTTGCAAGGCAGTTCTTTCCCGTCTGGTAAGACATAGGTTACCACAGTACAGACTGTACTTACAGCTTCTTAGAGTGCTTTGCTTATCATTTCAAACGTGGAACCTAATCAGTGAGTCAGGTAACAAACACACCTGGACCTCTAGGAAGTATGGATGTTCAACAACTTCTGTTAAGATAAATATTCTGAACATACAGGCAGTTGTTTTCTGACTCAAGTATCTGTGCTAGTCCTTTTCATACCACCGTCCATACAGAGCAGCTGTCAGTAGGCCAGAAGATGTTCTATTTTTGCTCATGAAATAGTGGTTGTTTTTCCAGCCCATGTGATCAGCAAAGTCCAAGGTAATACCAGATGTCAGCAGCAAAGGAAAGATGTAAGGGGTACTCATATTTCCCCATAGCTGGAAATCTATCAGAGCAGTGGCATCTGTAACCTCCTGCCCACAAGAGCTAAAGCTGAGACCGCCACACTTCACTAAGGCACAGGCCTGGACATAGTATGTGCCATGCACTGTATGGAGCCCATCAAAAACTCCCAAAGCATATAATTCATCAGTTAAAACAGCTCTCTGATAATTTAAGTAACAACAAAGGGTATTGGCACAAACCTGGAGCTCTCCTTTTTCCCCCCATACAGGAACGAAAGTAAAGTTGTCATACATCATTTCTGCATAAAATGGGGGAGGTAACTCTTCATTTGCTTTTTCAGATATTCTGCCAGGAGTCTCTTCTTGCTCCTTAAAGCAAACTTGATCATCCAGCGAGGTGCTCGTAAAAGTCCTGCATGAGTCACGTAAGCTCTCTCTGAATCTTCCATTACTCTCCAAATTGGTTTCATGATCTGTGGTAATCACAGGAATTTCTGCTACTATGAGCTTGCCACCATAACTTTCCATGTTGTGGTATATGAAGGATTTGACTGGAGTGTATATCCCACTCCCTGTCATGCCCAAGGTAGGGTGGTGGATATTAGCTGCTAAAATATTGACATTGAAGGCTGTTGCAAAAGCTTGTTGAAATTCTACAGCAGACAAGAGCGGGAGCTGGTTCATCCAGGCAGTCGGATATACAATTTGTTTCAAATTGTATTGTCTGATGAGGTTCACTGCAGGCTCAAAAAAGAGTATATCAAAGCAAGTGAACATGCCAAACTTGCCAGCAAAAGGGGTATCAAAGTGTTTATAGTCAGGCTCTGGAGGGGTATCAAAAGCGTATTCGAAATACAGGTTGTGTTTGCGGTACGTGGCTACCAACGTTCCGTCATCATCGAACGCCACGTTGGTGTTGAACTGGTACCTTCCATCAGGTGGACAGTGAGGATCAGTGTGTTCACAGGGCTGCTTAGTTCCTAAGTTTGCCACCAGGAATATTTTGTTCTTCAGTGCCATGCAGCTCAGACGCTGAATAACCTGGAAAACAGTATGGAGAAATGTAAGCGCTTCAGAATATGGAGGAATAAGTTATACTTAAGCAGCTATGAATTATTTAATACTTTTCAAATTATTACTTTCAACTATGTTCAAAATTGAACATCTTTGACCATATCTCTAAAATTTAAAAGCACCAATGATTTTGTTACAAAAGTTACTGGAACCAATAGCTTTGTAGACAGAAAAGTATTTTGGCTATTAATTTTAAAATAGAACTGAAAAAATATCTGGGTTTCATTTCCTGAGGAGTAAGTAAATAAATCTCCCTGTTTCAAGGTTGTCAATTTTCAGAAACTTCTGACTTGTAGGAGCACCAATGGCTTTAAAACACCAGAGGTCACCTGAAAGCTTTGCCAAGGCAGCACAACTGATCTGTGGGTGCCTTTAGAACTTCTAACAGTGATCATTTGCAACTGTGATGTCTTGTTCCTGCAGCTGGATGTTTTTACTATAAATTTTTAAAAAGCAATTACTATCTACACTTACAGAAGCAGAGATGTGAATGAATAGACTTTGCATAGTTACAGAAAAGAAATACAAGATGTTACAGACCACAGTATTACTGGGATATTTCTTCCGTATCACAGAGCACTGTACCCAAGACTGCCAGTACTACAATCTGCAAACAGGATCTGACTGGCAAACCAACTTCTTGCTTGCTTGGCCATGATCATGGATAGTAAAGATTCATAGACCAAAATAGGTCATCACTTACAACTGAGATTCATGTTAGCACACAAATTCTGCTTAGTAGGTACATGCATGACTTCTTTCATTATATGGGCTACTGTAAGGTTAATAAGAATTAACAGTTTGTATTACTAAGCATGGTTACTTTCAGTTCAGGTCCAGAACAGTCAATGAAAACACTATTTTTGTAACATGGAGGTCACATCTGATGTGATCACGCTTGGTTTGTGTCAAGCTGTGACTTCTATTACGTTGTAGCAGATCAAGTCCTGTTACTTGTGCTAATCACTTCACACACAGACACACACATCCCCCCACCCCCTACCACTGAGTCAGAATGTTATGATGTCATCAAGTCATTAAACCCATGTAACAAGAATGCACCAAAAGTGAAGATACTACTATGTTGTTTTATATAAAACAATGTTGTTCAAAATAAAATCACACACAACACCTCTTACTAGAAGAGTAATTATAATTTCAGAGGTTGGGGAGGAGGAGATGACAAATCCAGATGGCTCATACAAAAGCTAATCTCCTTGTGTGTATGTATCTAAACAGAATGAAACCAGCATAACCTGAGCATCCATGAAAACGGAATCTGGTACTACGAGTTGTTAAACCTCTTGCTTACTTCCCTAAGCAAAACAACGAGAGCTGTTTCCCACGTGGAGCACAAACCTAGCATTTAGTTATTCCACCCCTGCAGACATCAATCACTCCTATGTTTACCTCTGTGTCATTGAACAAATAAGGCTCTCTGCATGGATTCCACTTCCCAGAGTGCGAATGCAGAACGAAATCTAAGTAAGGATAAATGGAGCTTCTGGTGAAGTTGAAGCCATGGATTCCATCTTCAGGAAAAACAATGATCTGTGCCCCCTGTATGTAAAACAAACACATATTTTGTAGGCAAAGCAAAGAAAAAGAAGGGATCTCATGGATTGGAAGAGCTAAAGAAAGTTAAGTATAATCCCATTATGTTTTGCCAATAACGCAGCTTCAAAGTATTTTTTCTTCAACTTCATAGTAGGTGTAACTATGTAGCAGGTGTAATTGTGTATTAAAAAAATCTTATTTAACCTGACACATACCTTTATCTTGAAAAATAATGTGTTTGACATTATTTTAAGGGCATGAAAATAAGAGCAGGACTTCATCCAAATTTTTGCCAAAAGTGTTCTCCCTTCACATGAGTCATGAGAATGACATTATTCAGGTTAAAGACTAATGATGTTAAAAACTTGTCTTAATTTTTTAATCAGAATTATGCTGTTTGCAAATGAACTTTGTCAAAGATGCCGTACCTGTATCAAAGATGGGTGCAGCATCACTTAATAAATTAGGTATATAGGGTTGGACAGGGTACTGGGAGTATTAATTTCAGAAACAGCTTGACTGTGGAAGCAGTGCAGAGTCTGGTAGAAATGTAGCCATGTGAGAGCTAGGCTGGGTCTACCTGAAGTTCAGGGAGAGCTGAATTGTTCCTAAAAATGAGGTGGATTCCTCTTAGATCAGTCACAGTATCAGTCATTCAAATTCCTGTTACTTTTCAAAAGTCAGTTCAAATGTATTATCTGTGCTTTGGCTTTGGGATCCTCTATGAGTCTTGGGTGCAGTGCTACATAAAAATAGCTATTATGCTTCTGTGCAGTCATCTGAATGTCTAAAAAAAAAATAATCATGTTTTCAAATTATACAAAAATGGTAACTATTCTCTCCCAGATCAACCGATCTGTGAAAATTGCAGGTCAGCTCTTCTCTCTGTAGGGACAGCAACACTTGCTTCCTCTGACCAGAAGCAGCTTTGGGTTTTCCCGGGGAGGGAAGGAGAGGGTGCTCTGCATAAGAACAACCAGAAATACCAGTCTCTCTCCTCTAAATATATTTAGACTGAGAACCATTCCATGGTAGGGTAGGAGAAAGGAATGGAAAACTTTAGTTTGACAAAATTGTTAACGGTGGAACATTAATTTCCAAAGCATTTAACTTCCTTAGTTTTTAGAAACATTCAGGAACTTCCACTGAGAGCACTGGAACAAAATCAAACACAAAGACAGCTGCCCGTAAGACAATCTTTCAGCGAAAACATTCCATTTAAGAAAACAGAAAGGAGCAAGGTATTCGGACCAAAATAGAAAATTAATTTCCCTATACCAAATAACTATAGGCGTGCTTTTCCAAGCTTGGAATAACCCGAGCCGGGCGGGATGCTAACTGGCCTGAATTTTTTTTCAGAGCTGCTGGCAGGTCAGAGTGTCTGAAAACCCAGACCATAGTTATGTACATAAATACAGCTTTAGTTGCCTGGGAACACAAATGTGAAAGCTTATCTTCAAACAGCAGCTACTCCATATATCCACGGGGCACACACAGCTGCTCCAAGTTGTGGCAGTACCTGTCTGGCAGCAGCCACCGCTTGCTGCTCGTAGATGTCGAGGTTCTTGCCCATGAGCTCCAGCGCGGAGCGCCGATCCACCAGGGCTGTCGGGTTGGGACTCAGGATGGACTCGTGCTCATACACGGCGGCAACATAATGCCCCTCCCTCCTGACTCTTCCTGAGACAACTTCACAGAAGAAAAAGCAGACAGACAGCTTCCAGCACAGATGCACCATGGTGTATGCCATAAATCTAGAGGGGGGAAAAAAGAAAATGGGGGCGGGTGGGGGGAGGGGGAGAAACGTGAGCAAAATATCATGCCAGGATTTTAAATTTACAATTAAATATGGACAGTAACTGAGACTCTTAGCGGTGTTTGAACTGAGTATGGTGGTTTTAAATTTCTGAAAGACCACATGCATTTTGTTTCTAAACCTTAAATCTATCTATACTAGTGCTTTAAATAACTGTTTCCTGTTCAGAAGCATTTTAGCTTTGTATATAGTTCTACTGATCTCCTTGCTTGGTCTCTCTTTACAATTAACTTTAACATTCATTTATAAATTATTTCCCCATATATCAAAGCATCTTTGGGAGAAGTTAAAAGCAGCTCACAAATTTGCATCTCCTCCCCTGTTTGGTGATGGGGGATGTATTTAAAAGTAGCATTTCCTAAAATTATTTGAACACCGTATTTAAAAGTAGCATTTCCTAAAATTACTTGAACACTGTATTTAGCAGTCAAATAGAAATAGAACTTATTCTATCAATACTGAAACAGAATATTGCCAGAAAAATTATACCAGACAGATACTAGTTCTGCATTTATCTTTCTATCATGAAAATGCCTCTCCTAATGGATTATGGATTCACTGCATTCCAACTCCACATATGTAAAATGCAAATATTTTTCCTACAGTGCAGCTTTTTTGAACATCTATAAAAATGTTGAGTGCTCTTCAGAACCACATTCCTCCTGTACAGTGCAGATGAGTAAGGTTAAAAATGCTTTCATATTAATAACAATAAATCAAAAATTCATACAAAATGGAGAAAATTTGCATTACTGAGCTTTTCTTAGAAATAAATTAAGAATTATTGACTCTGGAAGGCTGGGGCACTCTGCAACATGGGCCATGGAGCCTTTTGACTTCCCAAGTTAGGAAACTACTTATACAGAACAAGGACTGACATAATAAACACAACACTTCAGAAATACTACAGAAATGCTCTTTTCTTCGGAATTATTCTCACAGTATGAGAATTCTGCATCTAAAAACAGAATAAATCCTAGGCATCTCTGTAATCGGATGGATTAAAGATACTGCATTTATATAAACAGTTTTGAAGTGATGTACAATAAGCTACCCTTGCTATTCTGCATCTTGAGGAAAACAGCCAGTAGCTACGAGGGGTGATTTGGCAATGCAAACCAAGGACAAAGGGGTCTGTCCTGTGTATCCCAGCTTTGCAAATGAAATACCAAAGCACGTGTGAAAATATAAAGCAACAGCAGAGGGAGGGAGAATAGGGGTGGGAAACCTCTCACAGTTAAGGAACCTACTGAAAATAAACAAACTGTGTGGCACTTCGCTGACAAAACACTCTTTTCTATTTCTGTCACTCCTTCAGAGCCAAAATGCCTATTTAGGACAGGAATGGGTTCTAGTCAGCTGCTCTTCACTAAAGCTGTCAACTAAGATGTAATTAGAATTCATCATTTTAAGGGATGGAAAGAGTTGGAGAGTTTCAGACCATGGAATGGAATTGCTATACATTAGAAAAATCACCTTTTTGGCTACTAAGCCAAACACACCAACAGAAAAAAATTAACAGGCTTCTACAAAATGTTGTATTTTTCTGCCACAGTTAATTTTCTAGTGGTCAGAAACACTCAAAATTATGAATCTGAATCCCTTCCTCACTTAGATGCACAAGAGGTTCAGCACTGAACATGCAACATGCACAAAATCCCACCTGGCTAAACCTGGGCCAACTAAAATAATGACTACAATAATTCCTCCAAGTCCTTTCCCTTGGCTGTGATTACTGCTAGTCCTACAGACAGTGGGTGAGCACTTGTGTGAGTGCTCCCAAAAGCCTGTCCCCCTGTTTGACAGCTTAAACAACTGCTATCTAATGGATTGCTCCTAACAAGGAGAGCTGTGACAAGCCCCAGGGCTCGGCTTGGGTATGTTAACCTTTCCAGCAAAATAAGGATACCAGTGGGGTTTACTCAGCCCTTAGGCTGTTGAGATTTCAAATATGTCTGCCACCTTCTGGATTTTTTTCTTACTGGAAAATGCTACACCATCTAATAAATCCTTTCCTTAAGGAGAAGTTAATTTGCTTAGGGTCTATAGAGCTGTCACCTCACCTGAGCTACGACTTTAAATTTTCATGAACTGGAATGTTTTATTAATTTTATCTCTTTTTCTGTCCTTTTTCTGTGATTTATGTGGTCTGTTGCCTGGCAGAGAGGCTCCAAGGATCATCTCACCCAAATACAAGTATTTCATAGCAGTATTACTGTCATCCAGTCACAATATTCCAGTTATATTCCTTCCACACAAAGGGTAAAAGGACTGGTGTTTGAGTTTGGATGCCAAGTTTTCCCTGCAGTACCGTTGCAAACTCTTCCTATTCAGCTTTTCAGAACTATCTAATCAATGAATTCTGTTGTTTATGTCATGAAGTAAAGCATCCAGTCACTCGCTTTTCAACAGGTTTGGAAACTTAAGAGTGTCACCTCTCACCACACCTGGATGTATACACAGAAAAGCAGCACCTACCCTGCTTCTTAGTACTTCTGTACTCACAATAATCCAACAGACTACAAAAATAACACAGGTAGCACAGCACTAGTCTGGGTCCTCTTAAGTGATTAACAGCACATGCATGTTAGGCCATAAAACAGTACCAGTAAGTAACATAATAGCAACACAAGCAGTAATGACAGTAACATAAAAAGTAATAATTACTAGGCAAATATTAAATTGCTATAAAAAAATAAACACTTTTTCACGTTGTATGATATCCATGGATTGTGATGTTGCTGCCACTCTATATTATACAACATATAATAAGAATATATATAGTGAAATTCAAGGGTTTTTTTCCACTGATACGTCCTGTCTACTGCATTTATTTGCTGCAGCAGATTACACTATTTTACTACGTAGGTTTTGCAAAGACTTTATGTTATCTATGTTTTGTTAGCTACTTTTTTGTTGTTGTTTGATGAGTGAGGGCGAACGGAACGCTGCTATCTGTCCTTCGGGGTTTGGCTGGACAAGCCGAGGGCGGGGCAGGGACACCTTGTCACCGGTGTCACTTCTGCCACACGTGCCGGGACGGGCCGAGGCAGGAAAGGGGTGTGCTCCATCCTTCCGCTGCGATTTTGGAAAGACGCCCCACACTCCTCCCCGTGAGCGCCGGAGCCGGGCACCCCCACCCCAAACCCTCCCCTACTTTGTCCCGCTCCGCCTTCGCCGTCTCTGACCGATCCCACAGCGCAGGAGCCATCGGGGCAGCAGCCCCGGGCACCCGCAAGGCCCTGCGGCTCACGCAGACCTTCGAATTCGCGTCCAGGCCAGGCCAGGCCAGACCAGGCCGGCAGCAACCGCACCTCCCCCGTCCCGCGGCCGCTCCCTCCGCATCCCGCCCTCCGGCCCGCTCCCGGCGGGAGCCGGGAAGGCCCGGCCTGCTCCCACCTCCCGCCGGGGGCCGGCGCCTCCCGGCCTCCTCATTGGTTACCCGCTCTGGCCAATCGGGAGCTCCCCCAGGCCTCTCCCCCGGGGCAGGGGTGGCACCGGCGGCTCTCGGTCCCGCCCCCACCGCCTGATTGGCCGGGCGGGCTGTCAGTCACCTGCCCCGACCTTCGGCCGCGCCCGGGCCGGCGGAGCGGGCGCGATGGAGGGCGAGGCGATGGAGGGCGAGGCGGTGAGCGGGGCGCAGCTCATCGCCCAGGCCCTCCGGGATCAGGTGAGGGCGCGGGGCGGGGGGCCGGCAACCAGCGGGCAGGGACAGCGCCCGCCGGGCCGCGGGTGCCGGCGGAGAACGAGTGCGCGGGGCCGGACTCACCGGGAGTGGGCGGGAAGGGCTCGCCCCGCCGCTGCACATGTGGGAGGGAGGGAGGGAGAGCGGGAGGGAGGTCCCGCCGCACGGCCCCGGGAGCGGCCTGGCCCCGCCTGGTCCCGGTGCCGCCGGGCACCCCTGAGCTGCTGAGCGGGGACGGTGTTCCACAGGCCCGCACTGATTCCTTTCTTCGCCCCTTTCCAAGCCTGCCCCTTCCCGAGCTCAGCCGGTGTCCCCGTCACCGCCAGGCAGTGCCGACAGCCCTCTGCGGCTCTTCCCGTGGCAGCTGGATGTGCCTCCTGCGCCTCCTTTACACTGATCAGAGCTCTTGTGTCGTCCTGAACTCGAGCTGGTGCTGACCTGACACCGGCCTTGACAGAAGACTTTGCCTTTAGCCTGTGACACACAGAGAAAGGGACCTCGGTTGTAATTAAAAATAAGCACAGTCTTCTTTATCTCTGCGTTTCTTTGTGCGCGGTACTATCCCAGTTATTGCCTGGGGCCTTTTTGATGTCAGTTTTCTGTGAAAGTGCAAGAACATGAGATGCCATGAGAGTAGATGAAGCTGACTTACCGGGAAAGTGACAGAGAAGTCCCAGGTGAGAATCGGTCAGCAGAAAGCACTGAAAGTATGTTGCCTGAGGCACTGAACCATTGTCCCACTCCCTTCGGGTCTCCAAAATCCAGGGCTTTCACAACCGCAGGGGGCTGAGCTGCAAATACCGGCTGGCACTGTGTATGTTTCCACAGTGACCTCTAAACTTCTGTGTGACAATATATGTTGTTACATTTTAGTTTTAGGCTGCCTGTCTTGTTAGCGTGTCTGTGTTTGGCATGTGCTTATTAAAGCTGTCTTTTGGGGGGAAAAGAATCTGATTTCTTCTAACATTTTTCTTTATAGAATATTGAATACGTGTTTGGCATTGTTGGTATTCCAGTCACTGAAATTGCAATTGCAGCCCAGGCAGCTGGAATAAAATATGTGGGAATGAGAAATGAGCAAGCTGTAAGTATTTATATATAGTGGGACCAGTCCTTACCTGAAATGTTTTACAGTGGAATGAAACCTGGTTTATGTTTTCTTACTAGAGAGAATGTGGTCTCTGAATATTAATGTCTGAATTTTACTTTCTTTTTTTACTCTGAATTTTACTCTGAATTTTAATTTCTTTACGACCTACCTCTTTACTTTTTTTTCCTTGTCTATGTTTTGTTCTTAAGTGCCCAAAGAGGAAAGTTTTCCTAATTGATTAACTTGTCCTGAGAATTTAAATAATTATGATTTTTTCCCTTAACAATTTTTTAAATGCTCATGAAGCAGTAAACCATAGAAAGTTATAACACTTCTGAATGCTCAAAACTAAGCATGAACATACACTGAGACTCTCTTAGTTATTTGTGTTTCAGCTTCGCTGTGTAGGTGTCAGAAGTTAGGCTCAGGCTCCTCAGCATTGTCACAGAATTGCAGAATCAACTAGGTTGGAAAATATCTCTGAGACCATCGAGTCCAACCTTTGACCGAACACCACCATGTCAACTAGACCATGGCACTGAGTGTCACATCCAGTCTTTCCTTAAACACCTTCAGGGATGGTGACTCCACCACCTCCCTGAGCAGCCCATTCCAATGTCTGATCGCTCTTTCTGTAAAGAACTTCTAATGTCCAAACTAAACTCTCTTTTAAGGATGCAGCTTAAGACTGTGCCCTCTCGTCCTGTCACTTGTTGCCTGGGAGAAGAGACAGATTTTCCCCACCCCCACCCACTGGCTACAACCTCCTTTCAAGTAGTTGTAGAGAGTGATGAGATCACCCCAGAGCCTCCTCTGCACCAGGCTGAACACCCTCAGCTCCTTCAGCCGTTCCTCATAGGACTTGTGCTCCAGATCCTTCAAAGGCAGTTTTGTTGCCTTTCTCTGGACCTGCTCCAACACCTCAATGTCCTTCCTGAATTGAGGGGCCCAGACCTGGACACAGGTCTCAAGGTGCGACATAAGGAGTGCCGAGTACATGGGCAGAATCCCTTCCCTGGTCCTGCTGGCCCCACTATTCCTGATACAGGCCAGGATGCCATTGGCCTGCTTGGCCACCTGGGCACACTGATGGCTCATGTTCAGCTGCTGTCAGTCAGTACCCCCAGATCCCTTTCTGCCTGGCCACTCTCCAGCCACTCTGTCCCCAACCTGTAGTGCTCCATGGGGTTGTTGTGGCAATCATTTTGATGTTTTGCCACTAGTTCTGGATTTGGTTTTTTTCCCCTGGTAGTAAAAACTTCCATAGTCATTCAGTAGTTCCTTAGGTGGTCTGAGGTTGAAGATAATAAGCTCAGGTTTATACCTCATTTTCAAGGGTTGCTGCACAAGCTGTAACTGCTAGTTGTGGGACTGCTGGCAAATGGACCATCAGTTTTCCTTACTCAGAGTTGCTCTGTAACATTTGTCAGTTTTCCGTAATTGATGCCAACCAGTAAATAAATTTCTTGATTATTATCTTACCAGATTTTTCTTATGTTTTAACTTGCTTAAGGGTCCTATTTCCTATGAATACTATTAATTAGAATTTTACCAGTTTAACACAAGAAAATCCTTCAGATATTCTGGACCTGTATTTTGCAGCAGTGTTCTTTTTTCTGTTTTCTAGCATGTAGTTCATAGCCTTTGTGGATTGTCCCAGTCCTCAGCAAAGTATTATAACAGTAGTTCAGTTAACAGTGGTCATGAGCTGTGTTTTTGCTGTCTAATCCTTGCATTCTTGTAT
>JAWWLV010000088.1:34813639-34871210 GCA_035041135.1 Platyrinchus mystaceus | reverse complement strand
AAAATAGTGTAAGGTGTTGAGAATGTGTTCCTGCAGCCTCTCTGCTTGCTAACAGGTTTAGTTTACAGTAATTAAAACCTTCTTAATAATTTTGTTTCACCATTAGTCTGCAGAGAATTCTGTAGACTGCCTGCCCTCTGAACATCTGGGTGTATGGCATGTCTGCTTGTCTTGTTGTTATGGCCATATAGCATATATCCATTCTAATGAGGAATCAGATGTATATTTGGTCTGGCTAGGTTTGATTACATCATTCTTTTATATGTTGTAATCAAAATACCCATTGCAGCTCCTGTTATGCTATTTAAAGAGCTTGCTGGTTGTGCTTAGTAGAGAAAACAGTGCTTGGCCCTCCTCTACTTAGTGGTGTTCTGAGATCAGACCAGGTGTCAAAGCTGATATTCTATATGACATACAGGCAATGTGACTTCTGTCAATTTACTTACTTAAAACTGAATATTGTAATGAGTAAGAAATTCTTTTGATGATTTGATTGAAACCAGATGGACAAGGTTTCAGACATCCTCAGTAAAGCAGACCCTTCCAGTTAATTATGGCACATACTAATATAAATGTTCTTTCCTGGAATCTCTAGGTTGCCTGAAACAGTGCCGAAATAAGTTTGCTTGCTTAAGTCAATATTCTGAGAAATTTTGGTTTTCATCAATCTTTTCAAGGGGGTGATAGAGAAGACAGGAAAGCACACTACTGAAAATGTTGCAATTCTTTTCCTTTTTGTCAGCTAGAAGATGTCTGAACAATCCAACTAGCTGTTATTGCTAAATACCTTGGGTCAGATTCTAAACTGGATGCAGAGAAGGGATGCCTTTGAAGACAGGAATTGCGGTATTTTGGAGCTGAAGAAATGGATTAGCAATTTTAGAGTTTTGTAAATTACTGGACACAAAAATGTCAGCAGTTTAGAACACATTTGCACATAGCTGATGGCAGATTTCCTCTAGTACTTAGTGCTAGCAATGCTGCCACATGAGGAAGGTAAAAGACTCACATAAGCCTTTTTACATCTCCTGTGTACACAGCAATGTAAGTCTTTGTGGCTTTTGCTTCCGGAAAGCAATCACTGTTCCTGGGCACGAATTTTGAGAGAGGTAAACAGGGATGGGAAAATGAAGCACCATACTATTTAAAAGACAAGGTATCTGAAGCTTTTTCAGGCCCTGATTTGTCAAGGCAGCTATACACATCCCTCATTTCAGGAGCAGCTTCATTGACTTCACTTGCACACCTGAGGTTACACTCATGATTCTTTTCCTGAATCAGTGGTGCTCTGGCCACTCATCTGATAGAGGTCCTCTACAGAAGACTGCTGTGCCTTTTATAAGGGACATTCTCCTAGGTGTCTATGCACTGATGTTTGGGTCAGTGCTTGTTTGCATCTTAATGATGTAAGGGGCTGCAGTGCAGTATGGAAGTATGCAGCTCTCTGGAATGAACAGTCTGGAGAATAGTGTGAGCATTAGAACAATAATGTTAACTTTTTTCCTTCAAAAATATTGACAGAGAAAAAAAGAAGATTGTGCTTTGTGGTGTCTAGTTGATTCAACTCTTTGGCAAGCTAGATGATAAATCATTTTAATTAGTGTAAGCCAATTACTGCCAGATATTCCTCTGTTCTGCAACTCCAGCAGCACTGCAGTGATACCAGTGCAAGCAGGGAATTCTGCAGACCATTGCTAATAAAAGTAAATAACAGCAATAGACAATCCAAGTAAAAAGAAGATAAAAAAAATAACACTCTTTCTACCTCTTCTAGATGTAAATACCAAGAACAGGCTGGGTTATAGCTGTAACTTGTTTGTGATTCACCAGTGTAGGATGTTGAAGACTGTTTATCTATACCCATACTAGTAACTGCAGATCTCAGTTGGCCAGGACTCCAGTTGTCAAGGCCATTGTCCACAGGATTTCTAGGAACATCATTTTCCTATGGAACATTATTCTATGAATAATTTTGAGATTTTGCATGTTTGTCCAGGATTCCAAAACCTGGCAGTCCTGGACATACCTCTTGTCTTTGCAAATGCATGAGCATGTATGGTGAGTACCTCTCATCCAAGAAGCACCATGTGATCTGCATGGAGATCCAGCACAATGAGAACATATTTGGTGTACTCTGTATGCACCAAATAACCATGGAGTACCTGAGCATCTTGAGGAGCCATCAAACTTTCTGCATGTTTGATCAATGCATTCAGCAAGTTCATGGCATTCTTGTGTGTATAGATTTTTATAGCACGTGCGTGCATTGAAAGGAAGCACAGACTTTCTGCATGTCTCCCACATTACATATATGGACGTATTCCAGCTGTGGATGGAGCCCTGCCATTGTGCAAAGCTTTATACAACCCCTCAGCCACTGCTAAAAAATGTGCAGTTTGAAAGGAGAGGTCTAAAAGAGAGATGAAATGGGAAAGGCAAAGAAGAGTACTGTTATAAAATTCAGCAGCTGAATTATTGTTCTTAAATTGTTCTACTTTGTTGTGGCCTCCAACGTTAAAAGGCCACAGTGGGGTTCTTCTGATAGTTTTGAGGGAAGTCACTTTGAATTTTCCCATAACCTTCATTCATGTCCTTCACTCTTTTGTCCTGTAGTCATCAATAGAAAAAGAAATGTATGCATGGGGATTACTCATAGGAGTAAAAAAAACTGGCTTCCCCAGCCAGTTTTGTGTTTCTGCAGACACAGAGTATAAAGAAAAGAGGAGGCCAGAAGGCCACTACTTGTTGTGCAACGTATAAAATCCATTAAGGGGCAATTTGCAAAAAGTGTTGCTTTTGGAAGTCGCAAGGCATCAATGTCCTCCTTCACCCTGGTCATCCAGTGGGTGGCTTTCTGAAGGCTGACTGGTGCTGGCTTGCCTTAGACTGGCCACCTGCCTGTGTTCTGGTAGCCAGCTGGGTGACTGGCATGAGTGGAGCTGTGGAGTAAGACAGAACTTCATTGCGTGTTTGAATTTACTTCATCGCACAGTTACTGTGTCTGTTCCTATGTGGGCTTCTGAATTAAATTTATATATACCATCAAGGAAATTATGAAGCCATTCATTCTTCTCCTGCACTTATTATCTTTTTTACTTCAGCAGCTGCCCTTGTACTCACATAATACCATCTTCCAAGGTAACTTTACCTATATTGTCATAGTATTAAATATAAATTCTACATGTAACTGATTCAGGTGTGCAAAATTGAGCAGGTATTTTTATTGTGAAAAGCAATTGTTGCTAAATAACTATCAAACAAGGAAACCATAATTACAAATAATCTTTTCCATCTTCCACAGTAATTGAATGAACAGAATTCTTCTGTACTACTTTGCAGACATAAGCTGTTATTGCAACATTGCATTAACACTGGGTTGATGTTTTACCTTTGCCCCACTCAGCAAAAGAGCTTCAGATTTTTGGACTAGAAAGTCTCAATTATATATTGAGCATTTTGATAGAACAAGGGGCCATGGTTTTAAACTAAAAGAGGGTTGATTTAGACTAGATACAAGGAAAAAAAAATTATAATGAGGATGGTGAGACAGTGGAACAGTTTGCCCATAGTGGTGGTGGATACCCCATCCCTGGAAACATTCAAGATCAGGTTGGATGGGACTCTAAGCAACCTGATCTCATTGAAATGTCCCTGCTTATTGCTGGGGGTTGGAGTAGAGGACCCAAACTATTCTGTTATTATCTTTGTCCTTCTAACTAGAACTGTGTTCATACAAGAATTTGATGATATTTTAACTCTATTCATTTTATCTTGGTTTGTTGGTGTAGTACCTGCCAGCCAAAAATGGATAGGGCTGGCAAGAAGCCTTCTTTTTAACAAGTATTCAATAACTCCTGCATAAAGAAAGGTTGATATATTCTATTTAATTGTTAGGGTCGTCAGCAGATTCTTCTACCCACTTCTAAGTGTTCAGCTCTGGGTTGAAAAGGTCAAGCAACTGCTACTTGAGCAGGTAAACTGTGCTGGCTATTTGTTTGCTTCATGTGTTTGTTGGCTTTTGGCATTTTTAATTGCTGTGGCATCTACCCAAAATAGGATTTTTTTTAATAAAATGTAGTTGATACCCTGTGATAAAGCTGTGGGGTCTTTATCTTTGAACAGTAACCTGCAGGTTTCATTTGATGTTCTGGGGTTTTCACCATGGAAAAATTTTTTTAAAGTGAAGTCCTCAAAACCTCGTGTTCTCACTTAGGTCATGGGGGTATCCTATAAGACTCAGAAACTGCATTGTGAAAACTTTGCTGTGTTTCCTTCTTCAGATAATGTTATCTAAAATAGAATTACTGCCAAAGCCATTGTATTTTTCATTTTATGTTTTATATATATGTATTGTATATTTGTATTTCCATTCACTCCTGAATTCTGAATAGCAATTCTAGGTGAGACAAGAGTAAGAGCTATGCAGTATATATTACTTCACTTTCTAGCAACTGCATAATTTAATCTAAAAAAAATAAGATTTTTTAAAATTATTTCCCAGAATATTTTAAGTATTTTTATTCCCAAATGTTTACTGGGTCTTTCCCAGTGGTTGCATCATGAAGTTGTATTAATGTGGGTTTTCACTACACCAGCAGCAGCAGGGAATACACAAGAAAGAAAGAAAAAATCCTTTGTTATTGATTGCTGTTTGGAGGATAGAGACAAGGACGTGTCTCTCATGTCAGAGAACTGGCCCTAACTACGTGGTGCAGAGCTCTCTGAAGGGACCAGAAGCCTTGCATCAGCTTCGTGAGCCCATGGGAGCAGCTGGAGGAATGCAGTGCCTGACTGAGCAAGTTCACAGATGGCAGATAGTTCAGGGCCTGGAAAGCACACGTTTGTCAAGTCTCTCATGCCAGACTCACTCTGCTACCTGACACTTCCTCTCCTCAGGATTCTCCCTATCACATGCACCAATGCCACGGAGGTCAGAAACAAGCTGTGTAACCAGGTGTATGTCCTTGTCATCCAGCATGGATGCCAGTTAGCACGGAGTGTCAGTTTGATGTGCTGTCACCTGACTAAGTCAAAATCAACAATCCCACAGCTGTTGTCCATTTTATTCCCAACAGATTTCGCTCTTCTCCTGATGAAACCATTAGCAGCCTTGCCCGCAGTCTCAGCCAGTAAGGCCAACACCTTAAAATTAGAGGAAACAAAACACAGGGCTCACACTGTAATGAGAGCTTTCCAATAAAAAACAGAGTTGATGAACTACTACTACATCATGAAGAAGAGGTCTCTTATGTGATTAGGGCTTGTCATGATGAACTTCCCGAGAGCTATTCCTTTCCCTCTGATATGCAGCATGCCAAGAGACATAAGGGCACTTCCTTTATCCATGGTCATATTGGTCAAAGAGGAAAGAGGCCAAAGTACTATCTTCACCAAAAAGAGCCAAGTACAAAAAAGTAACAAACAGTGGAATAAAGTTGATTAAGTTCAAAAAGAAATTCTATTATCCGAAGTGTTTGCAGTATGTTGCAGTACTAGAGATTTTAGAAAGCATTGTGGTTATATTAAGCATGTCCTTTAAGGGTAAAAATATATCAGGCAGATGTGATTGTTCCTATCTAGCCATTACATTTAGAGAGGTTTTGTCAATATTTCCAGTGTCTTGTAAGTAACAGCCAAGACTGTTTAGCTGAAATTGTGGAAATGCATCATTTTGCTCTTCAGTGGAGTTAGTGCCCAGGGGCACGTCATCATCTCTCTCAGAGAGTTCTTTTCTCTAACAAAAAAAAAAAATTCTATAATTAATCCAAAATATTTTTGTGTTTGTCTTGAGGGGAACAAAAAACGAGTGGACAAAGAAAACCACCTCCATCTGGGAGAGAGTAATGATGTTTTTCACAGTAAAGGATGTACCTCTGATTTTCACAGAAACCACTGTCAGATTCCAGGAAGAGTGGAAGATCTCTCTGCTAGTTATTCAGAGAGTGCAAATTATTTTGAAAAGCCCTGTGAGTCGCAAAAAGGCACAGAAACACCAAACTTTTGTACAGGTAGCAAGGGCACCTGCTTCTTTTCAGAGAATGGGAGGTTTGTTTTCCTCACACAGCCCGGTGTAGTGTGTTGACTGTCACCACCCGCAGAGCTGATAGCGTTTCACTCACCCCATTATGCACATGTATTGTTTCCTCCACCTGTTGCACCCCATCAATAAACTCTGTGCAGTCCTACAGTGTCTGGCACTACCGGTGATACTGCTATTTTCACTTAAATCCTAAATAATAATGTGTTTATCGGTTTGTGAAGCCTTTGTGACATCCCTCATCCCGAGCTGCGCTCTCTACATGAATGCAGCACTCATAGCTATCAGGGATAAGCAGATGTTAGGTCACTGCTCATCTTTCTCATTAAGGCAATTAGTGACCTGTAGAAGATGATCAATCAGGGATTTTATCCATCTCGATGCCGGTGTCTGGTTGCCTGCACTGAAGGATGCTGTTTTTAGTCCAGTTCTTAATTTCTCCCATTCCTGCTCATCATTATTATTATCCGAAGTGCCTTTTTGCTTCTGTTAGCAAAACCAGAATCCCCCATGCCCCAGTTTTAGCAGCTAATGTCCACAATAGGGGCAACTGATCCAGCACAGGAGTTAAATATAACCGTGTCTAGTGTAAGGAGAAGATTTAATGGGAAATGGTTGGCATTCCTTCTTCCTAAAGGCACGGGGAGGGAGGGGGGAGAGAAAGAGAGAGACGTACACACACAGACAGACACACGCATCCCATAGCGAGGGAAGAGGCAGGGAGCAGGCAAGGCAGAGAGGCAGTGAGGGTAGCAAGAGAGCCAGCCCCAAAGCAGCCCTGCGCCTCTGAGCTGGAATCTGCCAGAGCACAGCCAGCATGTTGGTCCTCAGCCTGCTTGTCTGGGGATCTTACCTGCCTCTTCTCTTCTGCTTTGCTTTATCTCAGACTGCATACGCTGACAATGTCTTCTCAATTTCAGCAGGTAAATTGCTTTAAGTCTCGTTACTTTTCCTTGCTTGGAGCACTCTGCACTCTGATTCTTGCACTTTCTGGTGATTGGGAACACAGGAGAAAAAAAATAAATACTTCAAATTGCAGATCTTGGTGGAGGGGTTTTGCACTGCAGACCTGCCACATGCCAGGACATTTTGTTGCTTGCTTGGTTTTGCTTTTTGCTTTATAATTTCTGATTTTAAACCCCTCCCTTCCCTTGCCCATGAGAAATAATAGACAAGATCCTCAGCCTCTCTAAAATGTTTTTTTCCATTGGCTTCTGTCGTGCTGTGCTAATTCATGGATCTGGCCCAATTAGTGTATTACTGGCATGTCTGCATGTTTCTTTCTATTTTGGATAGGTTCAGGTAGATTACAGCAAGGGAAAGAAAAGAAAATAAATCTCAATGTATATCTGCTTCTATAAATAAAGCCCTGACCTCAATGAGTGGTACTGGAGTCCGACTGGGTGTTATCAGAATAAACATCATCTGGCTCTGGCTATGACACTAACAAATACTCAGATGACTTACATAGCAAACAAGAGTCCACTGCATGGAAAATCCCTGCTAGGCAAAGACAAAACAAATTAATTGTCAGCTGAGGCAGGGCACTGGAAATCCCTCTTAATAGATTTTACAGTTTCAGCAGCAAGACTTTCCTTCAGTCATGTTCTGTGTGAAGGAAGGGGAAAGCTGGTGAGAGCTCTGACTCCATCTCTTCTTTGAGGAACTTCCACCAATTTATGGGAAATCACTGTCTCCCACTTTCTGTCTGCTATTCTGTATCTGTCAATAGAGATGCTTCAAACTAATCTCCTGGATTCCTGCGGTGTCAGATTTGAGATGTTTCGACTGAGATTTGCAGGTCAGGGCCAGCTGTACCTACAGATCCTTCCCATGGCTTTCACAGTGACCAAAGGGGTGCATGTTTTAAGTCTGTGTGTAAAATCAACTTTAGACATGAATCTAGAGGCACACAGCCTTTCTTATTCTCTAAACATTTGAGGCATTTATGAGGGAAGGGTGATCAGGAGGGATCCTTCTGTGAGAGGTTAGGTGTCTGCATTAAGTAGCACTAACACTGTGCATGATCTCTTCCAGGGGTTTTTAACAAATATTTTAATATGTGCAGAATTAGTACACTGTATTTCTCTCCCAATGGTTTGAACAGTCCATTCATATCCAAATATTAAGACTCTGAGGGCCACAAGACTAATCTGTTGGGAAAAGCCCTATAGCATTAAATAATGCAGCCATTACAGTTCTGTAACTATTTCAGATAGCTTTTAAGATAATACCTAGAAAAGCCTAAAGTTAAAGAAGTACATACTTTGATAACAATTTAATCCCTTTTCTTCAACCTTTAGGAACTAACAATTTTTTCCACTAAGCTCTGCAGGATGCTACAAAGCATTTCCATTTGTTATCTTTCAATGAGATATGGTTTTTCCATTATGTTGAGATTTATTAACACTGACTACAAAAATCATCAACATTTGTGTTCTCTGATATACTCCAAATTACTTTGCAATAACATGTAAGTCATTAGCCCTCAAAACTTGTTTTGAAGAACCTTATATTTATCTGACAGTTGTAGATGTCACCCAGACAAACAAAAATTTTATGTTTTCATTGCCTTCTGCTGTGGCACACACGTATGAACTGTCCTCTTAAAAAATAAGCATTCAGTGAGTAACCTGAACCTTAGAAGAGGAAAGACCTTATCATTTCTGCTGAAACCATAGTAGAAGAGACAAACACAAAGGAAAATGCCAGATTCTGCTCTTTGCAATAAATTTTCCATGGCACAGCCCTGGAGGCTTGTTTGTGAGAGACCCCAGGGCTCCCCAGGCAGGGACTGCAGCCATGCGTGCCCCTTTCCCCCTCCATCCCCACAGGCCAACAGCTTCCACTTTCAGGCTCAGGGAGGGTGTGAACCCAACCAGGAGAACTGGTTCCCAGTGTAGTTGTTTGGGCAAATCCTCACCCCAAGCTCTGCTCCACAGCAAAGCCCCACGCTGTGCTCTTCTGGCCAAGACACCAAAAATCACCTTTATACCAAAACAGCTCTTAGTGAGGCTTCTGCCACAAATGTATTTTCAATGTTTATTTGATAATATGTGGAAAAAATAACAGATGGTGATGATTCAGTCATAACCCTACAACTACAGGACTGGATTAAGAGATGTACTTTGGGGAGCTGTTACATACCTGTGCGCCATTACTATTTGTTAATCAGGGCTATTTTGTATGAAAAATGACATAATAAAGAATTCATTTAGTGCTTTGGTTACATCTGCATTTTAAAAAACTTCTAAGAAAATAGCAATAAGTTCTGTATTTTCTGGTAGAAATCTCTCAGTGGGTACAGAAGGTGAATTAATTCCATTTACATTCTCAGTTATTTCAGTGGTTTCTCAAATGTTCCCTGACTGTCAGCTGAGTCAATTATTTGTATCTGGCACCAGGACGTAGTTTCACATTTAAAGAATGGATTTCAGCACTGCACTTGCAAATTCTGAAACTAATCACATTTAACAGTGAGAATGTTTTTAAGCGATGACTTGTCTTTCCTATAGTTGGGAAAATGCATTTGGGAATTTTCCAGATATGTTTGAAAACTTCTGGGCTAAAAATACTTTTATTTCTTTCCTCACACATCTTTGCAGAGCAACAAGTCACAAATAAAGAGGTTTACAGGTCATAAAGCAGTAACTAGAAAGCAGAGGTAAACAACCAGTAGGATTGGAAAATGTTTGTAGAATAACTGGGGAAAGAAGAATAATCTGGACCTTTGTTTTGCTGCCAGCTCCACCTTATAGTCCCATCAGCCTCAAGCAACAGTGCATCCTTGTTTCTGGAAGTATTTTGAATGTCATGTCAGCTCCAAAGAGTGAGTCTGCTGCTGCTGAAGCATCGTTTTTGGATGGAATAATATTACAACATGCTTAAGCATGTGGCTGTGGCTCCATGTGGCAGCAAAAGACCTCCAGGTTTCTTTTCAGGGTAACCTGTCATATTCCACCCTTAAACTACTGTGTTTGTGTTGTCATTTACAGCTTTTTTTCATAGCTTTGCTCTACCGAGTTTCCTGCACTGTTGGACTCATGTGATGAAATTCAGGCATGAGTTCTATCGTCATTTTTAGTAGGGCTACATGAACCACTCTGCACCTTGTAAGAACCAGCCTGAAGGAAGCCACCTTTCAAACTCAGGTAGTAGAAACACTCTCTTCTTGCCTCGTTCCTGCTCTGCTATTCTGCTCATCCAGGCCCAAGGTTTCTGAGGTTTTGCAGAGAGATGGGACAGTATTTAAATTACCAGCAGCAGCCAAAGTAAAAGAACTGCATCTCAGTGTTTCTTCTGACCCAAACTGCCTTTTATGCATGCCAGAAATGCATCCCTTGATTGAATTTTCTCCCACAATCAATTTTGATACATAGTCCCATGGACAGAATATGGTTAATCAATTTAAAAGAACTCAATGGGATGGTAATATCAGAGCAGTATTGGCAGTATTCCTCACATTTTCTTTGCATTTTTTCCTATTATTTTCCTGAAGAAAAGGAACATCATGTTTCACTAGGCATGAGGCTCAGTTTCTTTGAGTCAGGAAGGTGTCATATTTGTAACCAGACCTCGTGTGGCAGAGCTGCAGAAAACAGTTCAGTTTCCTAGTGGACCAACACTGTTGGAGCTGTGGTGATGGGCAAGGTGGGTTGGGAAGAGGAGCTGTGAGGGATGACAGCCTTGGCTGGGTCGTGTGGGGGAGGGATGCCAGCAGCCACTGTGGTGCTATGGTGTGGAGAGAGGGTATTGTACATTTGTGAGAGAAATAGTGGAGAGACAGAACACAAAAACCAGTGTTTCTGACATGGAGGGAGTTGGGATACCAGTTGTCATTCTCTAAAAGGAATATCTGACCTCCATCATCAGGGCTTGGGATTTTTTTTCCTCTAACAGAACAACCTGCAGAAACCCTAAATAATGTCAAAATGGACAGCAGAGATGTCAGGAAGATTTTTGTTTGGTTGGTTTGGTTTTGGTGGTTTTTTTGTTTGTTTGATTTTTTGGTGTTGTTTTTTGCTTTTTTTTTTTTTTTTTTCCTAAGGAGAATAGTTGTAAATATTTATTTATGTAAAATCACAACCAGAAAAAAATTATCAAAGTGTTTGCTGGAGAAAGAAAGATGCAGAAGGAATTTAAAATAAGACCAAAAGTAAATGCTAGAAGACTTTCAAAAGGCAGCAGCCAGAGCCTACTGGAAAAGCAGCCCAAAGGGTGACTAGCAATCAGAGGTGAAATTTTGAGGGGCAAAAATATCAGCCCAGGGAAGGAAGCCTGGCTTTGCTCTGAAAGTCAGCATGGGCCCAGGAGGTGCCCAGCATCCTGGTACCATTGGTCAGGGGGTTTCTCATCGAACATAAGAAAGCAGGAAAGCTGTGGTTAGATTAAAATTCCTGATGGAAACCAGCCATTGGCAAAGGCTACAACTTCATTAGGAGAAGGAATGCAAAGTGTCATTGACCATAAGAGAAGGCAGTCACCTGGCTGTGGATCTGGCTAGCCAAAGTTCTTGTGACAGGGCATCTAACAGCTTTCTAGCCCGTTTGTGACTCATAGAAACCTGAAAGGGAGGCAAAAGATTCTTTCAGTAGAATCTCTGTTCAGCCTGAGAGAAAAAAATTACCTTCAGATTGGCCATTTGGTAGCCATGTGATGAGCTTGATAGCTCAAATGGGTGTCTGGAAAGATAAGCCATAAGAAGGGTTGTTTAATGGGTACCCATCTAAGCTGATAAAGAAGGCAGTTGCTGAGCAGCCTCTGCAGAAAGGCTTGATCTGGTAGCAATATAATAGTCTAGTATGGTGTGGTTACTGTTGCTTTAAGTAAAATAAACACAGTTAAAAGAAACACTGATTTGACTTATCTGTATATTCTCCTCTGGTAGATATGACTTGTGAAAATTCCAAACTGAGTTTCCTGCTCAGATCTACTCATATGATACTCAGGGAAGAAATTACTTTAGGCTTCATAGACCCTTCTCTGGTGGCATGTGCTGCAACGCCTGTGCTGAGTAAGGTGAGAGCAGAGCAGCCACACTGGTGCACAGCCTGTCTGTGACTTCATGCCTACATCCACCTTCATATCGGGAAGGGCAAAGGGAAGCCTGATGTAATCCACAGTAGCAAGGGACTCCCAGGAGATCCTGTGAAATTAGCAGTAGACCAATGAGTGAAAGCCTATTTGGTCCTCTGGGTGAGGGACAAGGAAAGGACATCAGAGGCAGCTCAGGAGGTTGTGGCATTTGTCTTGCAGCTGTAAATAAAAATCAGAAGAGGAGACAGCCACTACTAAGGAAGTTGGAAGCTGGTTGGGACAAGGCTCCTTAAGTACAGCTATGGTCTTCTGTGCAGGAGGGGAAAGGGGCTTCTGACCTGCTTTTGGCATTACTGGATGACAGGGTGCTTGGCTTGTCAAAAAAGGTTCAGTGATAATGCATATGAAGGGAAGGGGTTCAGTGAAACACTGCTTAAGGTGAGTATCATGAACATTCATTTGTTCAAGAAAATGCATGAAAAAGAACCATGCAGTCCCCTGTGTTCCACTGTTAACCCTGGTTTCATAATAAAGGTTGACTTGGTTGGCTTCATGTGGCGAGCTGATGAGGACAAAGGTATCCAGAAATAGAGAAGCCAAGGCTGATACATGAACTCCTGAACTACTGGAAGCTGAGACTACACCAGTGGCCAGTTAATTTTTTTTTTTTTTCTGGGGCAACATTTGTGTTACAAGGCAGCTGCCCAGTGTGAGACTGGGGAAGCTCCTCTAGAGACATGGTCAAGCAAAGCCAGTATTTTTCATGTGGTGGCTTGTGGTGAAGAAGTCCAGCTGCCTGAGGCAGTGCTTGCTTGGCTTTCCAGCAAAGGAAGCAGTAACTGATCTGAAGGTTTTCTGTAACCTATGGATGTTTCTGACAGGCAACAACCAGTCCAAAAGGGAACCTCAGCTGAAAGCAATGCTGCAGCTGGCATGGAGATCCCTGCTGGCCTGAGTAAGTTTGCCCATTCAGTGTCATTGCCATGAATGAACATAGCACTATTTGTAGTCCATAGGTATTGGACATCCTGGTGAACATCAGATTTTTGTTGTGACCAGGCTGCAAGGTGGGGGCTTAAATTCCAGGACAGCAAAGGAAAGTATTTCAAAATCAGGTGTTCTCAGTGAAAGAATGGAAGCTCCACTGACAAGCAATTCAAAGTGCTGTGAAATCAGCTTAGTCCCTATGTACTCGTAGTCAGACAGTGCTTGTGCTTGTAGGCCCCTGCCTCTAGTATAAACAGTTCATTTGTCAGTTTGTCAATACTACCAAACACGTGCACAGGAAGAAAACATTCTTTGGCTTCACATTTTGGCATCCTTGTTTTTTACAATCTTTTTCCTATCAGACACTGATAGTAACTGTGGGCTTCATTGGCAAAGGAGCAACAGCAGCATGACTGCAGCAAAAGAAACTGCTAATCTTAGTTAGAACTATAGAAAATATCATTTGTGTTTAGATGGGAGGAAGTTTGTCGTCATGATAGACCCTTTATCCCTGCACTCTTTAACTCTTGGTGCTAGGAGGGTGTGTGATTGCAGAATCAGGGAGCACATTCAGCTGTAATGCAGCATAGGACTCAGCCAAGACACGGTCAGGAGATCTATCTCATGCTGCAGATTAGTAGGAAGAAGAGAACAGGAAAAGCCCTTCAAATCTAGGGGGAATTGTTTGAGGAAGTTCAGATATAAACGAATCAGAAAAAAACTCACAGGAATTAACAGACCCAACCTAGATGTTCTATTTCTTCCCTTCTCTCCAAAGAATCACCCTTTTAACAGAAAGGAAATGCTTTCTGTAGTCACAATGCTGTAAGGGTGAAAGGACACTTGGGAAGAGAAGGTGGAAGAGAACAATGCTGAGGAGCACTGTAACACTGAGGGAAAAAGAGGCTGTTAACCATTTTTCTCAGAAACTAGCGAGTATGGATAAATGCAGGTACCCGGGGAATGCACACAAGTTAAGGGAGATGTTTCATCTAAAGCAGGCAGTGCTAAAATTTCAGATTTCTTCTACCTAGGGAAGTGCCAATTTATTTTTTTTTTTAGCTTCTTAAAACTACAAAGTTAACGATTTTTTACAATACCAAGTCAATACAGAGGTGGTTTTTTCCTGAAGGGCAAAAGATTAAAGTCAGCTGGGCAGGGAATCTGTTGCAGAGGGAGTCATGAGGAATTAATCTGGACCATGGCAACTAACTTTCAAAGAGGAATTTGGAGGCTTTTCTCTGAAGTCTTACTGAGCACACAGCAACACCCACAGTCTCATAGGGATTGTCTGGGACTGTCTGAGCATATGGTGGAGCAACATCAAAGTCAAGTACATGTTTGATCTATGTCAGCACTAACAGATTATGATCTTTCAGTTGCAGAAGAGCGGCACTGGTGTCTCAACTTTGTTGCTGATCTCACAGATAAAAGAGGAGAGGACTCCGTGGTAGTGAGTGACATGTAGAAGTCTTTTGGTGCTGATGCAGCAACCATCTTGCGTTAATCTTTAGGGTTTCAGGCTCTTCTACAGATTATAGGAGGTTCTTAGGTTTTAATACTCAGAGTATTTTTAATATTGCTGGTGTGACAAGCAGTTGAGTTTTATGATCTGGTTCAGAAAATGGTTAAGATGAGGTATTGTTGCTCACCATATTGGAATTTTGTTTCTGGTATTGTAATTGAATTATCCACAGATTTGGGGGACTTGCTTAATTTCTCTGTGCCTCAGTTTCTCATGCACTGAAGGGGAACACATAGGATTGTCAACATTGCTTAGCAGTGTCTAGTGCTCTGGACCTCTGCAAATGGAAGGCAATATAAAGCAAATTGCACAGAACAGCCCTCCTGTGGTTATCAGGATTTATATAAGACATGGGTTTATTTTATAAACTTGTATTATAACCCACTGAACTGTTCACCCATCAGATTTTACTGGGATTTTTCATTGTTCTGTGAAACTGGAATGCAGAGCCAACACAAGTAAATCCTTCTCTCTCTCTCTTTCTTCTGATCTCAGAATTTTCCTTCTGCAATCAGTCTGAGAGAACAGCATATAATCTTCTGGTACACACATTGTCCTTATATATGCACATACATACACATGTCTGAAATGTTTGCATACAGGGAATAAAAGGCCTTTCCCTTGCTTAGAAATCTCAGACTCCTTTGTTTTCCTGTCGTGCCGTGTCTGCAGTGTTTTCTAAGGCTGACCTGCAAAGATGCAGCTGCCTGTCACTCACCAGCCAGGCTGCTCGGAGACGCTGAGGGACGTGGGTTAAATATTAGGTAGGGATGGAGGACAGAGTGTCCTTGCTCCTCTGGCCAGGTTAATATCCAGATCCACTGTCCAGGCAGTGTGCCAGGGTTCGTGCTGTTGTCCAGCTTTTTGAACGTTGACTGATTTTTAAATATTTTATTTATTTATTTATTTATTTGTTTATTTATTATGACAGTTTCTGAGTCTGCACCCCTGGTAAAATACACATTACTGCTGTCACAGCCTGTAGTTACTGTGGGGATTAAAAGTAGAGCATTTTCAATTTTTTTGAGATTTTCTTGACTGTGGTGGGTTAGCAGTTGAACTTGATGACCTTAGAGGTTTTGTACAATCTAAAGAACTCTATGATTCTATGAAAAGAAATTTGCAAGTTTTTGTCTGGATTTCTTAATTTTCTGAAGTTAATTGAATTAATTTCTGATCCATTTTGCTCTGTTCCTTAAAGACTCTGAAGCTCCACTTTAAGCAGGATGAAACTAAAAGCAGAGGTGAGCTGCAGCTCCATCTCTCATCCTGTAACTCCCATAGGAACTTCATGGGTTATCACCTCCTCCAAGCAGACACCATTACCTAAGATTGATATGTTTCTCCAGCATATTTAATCTGGTTTATAGGGAAAGATATATTTAGACCATCAACTGTAAGGTCTAAATTCAAAAAGGTACTGAGATTTGCAGACTATTCACTATCCTGACTGTTCAACCCAGCTCCTGACACAAGCTGTATTGCCATCTCTGCTTATATGCCTTTAAGGCACTCCTTGTATCACAAAGCCTCATAAAACATACTTTAAAGAAACATATATTGTTAATGCTGACACATATCTTCAGGGTTTTGAAGGAGAGCTAAATACAATGCTGACACATATCTTCAGGGTTTTGAAGGAGAGCTAAATACCTGCATCTGCTCTATAAATAAAGGATTTTGACCTTTATGGCTTTCAAAAGACACTTTTAACAAGCTCCTAAACTTTTCTAACTTAAAAGGGAAAAGTGGCTTAGTCACCTTGCAGTAGATATACAGAATGGTACTGAGTGGCTGCAGCCCATGGCACACTGCTGTCCTTGCAAGGAGGTTAAGAGGAGCCTGAATGAATAACAACAAAGCAGATGAAAGTCTCAGTTTCAACTGGACAAGCCCACATTCATTAATTGACTAGTCTGCCCAGCTTGTTTATTATTAATTCTAAGAGCCACCCAAGTGGGAGAAGCACCTGTGATGGGGTGTCAGCTATCAGAGGGCTCCATCTAGCAGAGTCTTGCCCGTCACAAGCTGGGCAAGCCACCAGCACTGCTGTCAGGGTGAGAAGCCTTTGGATAACAGCTCGGCTTCCCGTCAGGGCTTGCTGGATCAGTGTGGTCATAAATAGTAAGGGAAACACATATTAAGTATCCTTTTCCTTTCCTGTCCTTTCCTCCTGGCATTTGGCCTACAGTTTTGTGATTTTAGGATAAAAGTAATTTTTGTGGTTTATTGATGATTTTTTTCAATGAAACCCTGTAAATCTGACTTGAACCCAGGGCAGGAGTTCTCTGGTACCTCCACAGCAGCTGTGGGGGTTTGTAGGGTCAAAGGTCAGCTCGAGAATCAGCTCTGGGATGCCTGACAGACATCATATGAGCCCAACTCAAGGGGACTCCGATTGGGTAAAGGCTTCTCTCTCTGGCTCTGCTCTGGACCATCTCAAATAAGAGTTGTTCCAGCTATGGTCACAAGCAATCTACAGGAAAAAAATGAAGCATTGCAAAAGCTTATCTAAAATATGTTGTTCTCTGAAGCAACCATTGGCAGTATACCTATAGATGTATATAGTCACTTTCTTGAATTGGACTAATTTATAGTCTGGACCATAAAAATAATTTGAAAATGGTAAATACTTTCTATTTTAAAGCTATTATAATTTTTATGTTCTCTGAAAACAACTGCCTCTTAGCCATGTCCTAGATATTTTTCATTTTGTCTTGCTTCTCTTATTGAATATGTTGACATATTCTTGACATTGAAGTTGTTGAAAGAGCAGTTTCCAAATGAGATATGTAAACGCATGCTCTGTGTAGGCAGGGTCTTCATATTTCACAGAAAACTATGACAGTCCTATTCTTGGGCTGAGATTTTTTCCACTGTTGTGGACTGGAGTATTCTGAAGCTGTTGTTTAGCAAACAAAGCTAACCTGGAGCCTAAAAATATGTGTTGCATTTGCAGAGAGTCTGTAAGCCTGCCAAGGTAACCCTTTTGTGATATAAATCAAGGCAATACTGTAATGGTTATACATCTTGGGGATATTGCAGTTACTTACAAAATCTGTGCCAATGAAATGTGGTCTTTATTGGAAGATCAGATTATAACAGTCGTACCTGTAGTCACTTTGTGAATCACTCGTTTTTTTTCTCTCTCTGCTGCCATATCACCTGTAATACATGAGTGTGGGAGGTTCTCGGGTCCAGGATCACCCTTTCCTTAAATATTGGCTTGACAAATACACCTTCCAGGATGTAGCCATGGTTACTGATGGAGCCCCTGAAATATTAACTATCCACATCATTATATAGATTATATCTGTCCCATGTAGTAGGATCTATACTGTTAATAGTATCTAATTATTTAGTATATAATAACAGCATCTATTAGAATCATAGAATCATGGAATCCACTGGGTTGGAAAAGACCTCCGAGGTCATCAAGTCCAACCCTTGATCCAACACTGCCATGGTTACTAGACCATGGCACTAAGTGCCACATCCAGTCTCATCTTAAAAACCTGCAGAGACAGAGAATACACCACCTCCCTGGGCAGCCCATTCCAATGCCTGATCACTCTCTCTGTAAAGAATTTTTTCCTGATATTCAACGTAAACCTCCCCTGGCAGAGCTTAAGACTGTGCCCTCTTCTCCTACTGCTGGTTGCCTGGGAGAAGAGACCTGGCTACAATCTCCTTTCAGGGAGTTGTAGAGCAGTATATAATAATATTTGGTATCTATCTAGTATCTATAGTAATAGTATCTATTACTATTACTAGTAGCTAGATTTTGCTTGCTTCCACATTGAGATCAGTATATGCTATCTCTTTTTATACCTGCAAACCTAAACTGGGTTTCAACCTAACTTATGTTACAGTAGTATTGGTATAAGACCATAAGGACTGATATCAGTGGCTGTTTTTTTACCAGCTTGGTTAGCTATAGCGTTTTTCTCAATAATGCCTATTCCACAGATCTGCAGAGTTTTCTGCTAAAAAGGAAAATCCAAATATTTTATACTCCAGGCCTAGGTTTCACTAATGAGGACATGATAAGTATCATATGAGAACTATAGATACACATCTATATTTAATCTTATCTTTGAAAAATATTTAAAAAGTTTAAATTTTTTTTATTTTTTTTTTTTAAAGTAGCAGTACAACTGCAGTAATGCAACCCATTTTTACAGTGCCTGGTAGTGATCTCTTAGCAACTAAGCCACATCAGGCTAGTTTTGATAATCTTATTCTTGACTTTTGATAATCTTATTCTTGTTGAATGATACTGTACTATTGAAAATTAGCTAGATCATTCAATAAGAAAGATTATATTAGAATGTGGCCTAAAATAAAATAATGATCACACCTTATACCCTGTTAAATTACAAGCTGTCCATTGCTTTAATAAGATGCTACTTAGTCCCAATACAATATGTTCAAATACAATCCTGAAATTCAGACAACCACAGAAGTATGTGTGTCAAAAATTGAAGAACTTGGTTATGGCTGCATAAGAGTGACTGAATTCTTTTAAGCCAGTATAAAATCTAACTCTTACATATCTTTGTATTTTATTCCTTGTGAGAGCTGGACACAGGCAACTCAAGCTTTTGCTACTTTTTAAAGGTCATTGGTATTTTCAGTGTGTGTTTAAAGCTTTAAATAAAACAATATATATGGGGGGTTTTTAACAAATCTTCTGCCTTTCTCTTAAATTGAAGGTTTTGGCTGAGTTTCAAACTTGTGAGGAAAAGCTGAGAAAGAGTCTTTCCATTATGGGGGTCTTCCCATTAAGGGGTCCATTATGGACCCCTTCAGTTTTTAATTGACTCATTCTCAAATACATCATCCCAAATAGTGTTTTGATAGAGAAAAAAAAATCTGGATAACATGAACTATGTCTGAATGCTGCTCAATCACACTTCTCTGGACAGCATCTTTTCTGTTCATCAGGACTGAAAAATGCTATCCATATTAATATGGCATGGTGAAACTGATAGAATACATTTTCTGAGACATTTGAAAAACTAGAAGCATCTCTGTCCTTTGGAAAATTTCCCTTACCTTGAGATGTGACTAATATCCAGCCTGCAATTGATTTACACACAAATCTAGCAATTTTCTCAGGTTTGTCTTCCCAGAAACTTAATTTAGAGATTTTCTATTAATACCAGATCTTCACCGTAGGCTTTTCTTCCTACTGTATTTGGCTTCCTGCCACCCTTCAGCTCACAGACACCCATTCCAGCTGCCACTAGCCAGAGGAAGAAGCCAACAGGCATAAATAAAGATTTGCTATCCTTGACAAAACCTTTGAAGAAGGCCCCCACTCTGATTAGAAATGTATTTCTCTAAAAGTAAATAGATTCAGGAGAAAAAATACACTGTATAAATGCACCATCTTCATACTCTTCCTCTGTGAATCTTTGGTCACAGCTTCTTACATTGTTGATGGAAGTTTAACTCTTAGAAAACATTAAATACATTGTCGAACAGAACTGAGATCCTGTCTTACCCATCAGCCAGTGACAAAACTATCAGCTAAGTCTGGGTTTCAGGGTATTTATTCTTAGGGATGATGCACAAATCAGAAATAAAGCAACCTGGTTGCAGTCCCAGGGGAAACACAAGCAAATGTGCTGTGAAACAGTTTCACACTTCCCATTTATCATAGCAATGCCTAAAAAGCGATTTGGCTCATGGGGAAGGTTGTGGGCAACAGCATAAGTGCTTCCCTGTTACAGCACACAGGCTGTAGCAGGGACCAGAAGAAACAGTTTGTAATATACTTTTGGAACAGAGAGGGGAGAAAACCATAAATAATTGATTTTTTTTCTAATGTTGCCTGTCTGAAATTTTCCAAAATCAGTCTTAGTCAGAGCCACATTAAGAGCTTAAAACTCTGCATAGCCTTCAGCACAAGAAGGAATTTACAACCTTAAGGGTCCATCCAGTTTCTTAAATCCCTGCTTGGATTATAGTGTTGCAATCAATGCACATAGGATGGAAGAAAATCCTGAGGAATGGAAGCTTCTTTTATCCTGTAAGAAATGTTTGTGCTGTTCAAGACAACAGATGACTGTTTGTATTGAACAGATCTCCCTTGTTTGGAACAGAAGAAACAGCTCAACCGCAGACCGTGCTGCCTCCTTGGCCCTCCTCCACCGCCCCTGTTCCCACCACCGTACTTCAGGCACAGCTGGAGCACTGTAAGTCTGGCCTGAAAGCCTCTCTCTGCTTTTACATGACTTCTAATGTATGACAAAGATGAAGCATCCTCTCAAGCATTGCTTTGTGGTGTCACTCAGCAAACCCTCCTGGCTGTGTTGATATGGCTCTGTTAGGACAATCACTCAACATCCCAGACTGGGGCTTGAAGTAAATCCCAAATAGATCAGGGAATGAAATAAGGCTGTGTTTGTTCAGGCACTTAATTCGATTAACTTAACATATTCTCCTTACTCTATTTTGGGACTTTTAGAGTAAGGCAATTCTGAACTAAAGGAAATGGCAATGCAATAAATCAAGTAAGGACAGAAAGGCACTGTTCCATTCTGCCCAATGATTTCAGGGTGTAGATTATGTATATTTCCTGTTTTACATCACATTTGCCTTACCCAGTAGGTGAAATGAAGGTCCTGAAATCCTCCTATGGAATCTATTCCCATTTTGCAGGAGGACAGACAAGTTTGAGTTGCTGGTATGCAGTTTTCACTTACCCACCTACACACAAACCTGCTCTACATGACACATATCCATACACACATGTTAGCAAATGCAACATACAGAACACAGTGGTTGTATGATATAGCAGTTTGCCCAATTACTCTTACTGACAGGGTCTGTTAACTCCAATATATCTTCCATCCCAATTTTTAAGAATTTTTATACCCACTCAGTAATTCAGATTCTTAATTCTACAATCCATTTGCCATGTACAAACACTGCAAAAATTGCTAGTGTTATGTAAACAATGATTAGTAAGATGTCAGACGAGAACTAACCCAAGAAAAAGTACAGTGCAAAATCCTCCATTGCCTTGAGAGAGATCAAGATTGAGCTCAGGGTGTTATTCTCTCCAGATCAAAAATTTAGTTGCCTCTGCTTTCCTCACCACCTCCACTGTCGGTACCTTGATTTCCACAGAAGGTACACTCAGAGACAAAACCTCTCAAGGAATGTGGTGTACTCCTTCGGTGAGGATGAAGTTGGAACTAGGGTTCCTGAGATTCCTGCAAGCAGCCCAGACAGTAACCTGAGCATAAAATCACTCTTCACACCACCTCCCCCATAAAAAACATGAAACAAAATAAGTAGTTGTGAGCAGGGTGTAAGCCACGTGAATTCACTCTGAGCAGTTTGTGCTTTGGAGTCTGTAGTCAGAGCTTTTCTGGAAAGCGGCCTTTCATGTGGGAGATGAGGATCAGTTGTGTTAATCCAGTGTTTCTGGCTCAGTGTTCATCTGTGTTTCCAGGGGGAGATCACCTTTGTCACAGGACATAAATAAGGCATTTTACTCATGAAAGCTTAATTTTGAAGTGAAAAGATCAAACATCCATCGATCATTTAAGGCATCATCTCTCATCTGCAGTGAATGAATGTCTGCGGGTTAGTATCTTCTGGAGTGAAGTTCATGCTGCCTATGCCCTCCCTGAGTGTAGCTATTATTAGAGGAAAGACACTATTCTAGGAAATAGAATGTAAAGTGGGACAGAGAGAGCAGGGTCAGGTCTAAGAATAGGCCAGGGTCCCACTCTGGCTTGGAGACACACGCAGCAGCCTGGCTGTGATGTGCCTCTGTGAGAGGAGGAGGAGGAGGAGGAGGAGGAGAAGGAGGAGGAGGAGGAAGCTTGGGGCAGGATACTATGCTAAAGTGCTAATGTTCAAACATCCATGAAGAGAACCTTCTGACAAACCCTAAGCGTCTTCCTAAGGGTGTGAATAAACTCCCTTGAGACTGTAGCGTGTGGTGGCTGGATTTTTATGCATTTCTCCAACAGGCTACGTGTGGCTGTATGTTCTCTCAAATGTTTTATGTTTGGTAGAAGCTGCTTGATGTGGATATGGAAGAGTTGTGTCTTGAGCTCCAGATAATACAGGCTTCTTCTCTGCCTGAATCACATTGTCCTTCAGGGCCTCCTGGCCCCCAGGTGAGTGATGCATTCGTGATTAAACCACATCATTCTCTCACTTGCTCCAAGGTCCTTATAAAGCTGTGAAACCTCTGAAAATGCTTTTTACAACTAACTTTTTTTAAACATACCAAGCTCTGCTTAATTTCATTTTGATACGACTTAGCATAAATCATGTAGGCTTTTTACCCTATCTTCTCATCCCTGCCTTGCGTACTCCAGTCCATTTCAAGCTCACCCTTCATTTTTCTGGAGTTCTACAGGGGGTAGCACCCATCAAAAATCCCAGAGGCATCATCACTTCTTTCAGAGGTTCTTTATCAGGTTTTTCTTTACTTTCGACTATGTTGTCCTTTTATGTGAGTACAAAAGCCTTTGGAGTGGATGCAATGCACTGGAATGTTAGCAGAGTACATCTCTGGGAAGGCAAACACCTACAGCAGATGCCAGAGACAAGGAGGGGCTTCAGCAGGGCAGAGGGGTGGGATTCAGGAAGTGGATGATCTCCTAACTTCATCTGCAACATCTCTGCCTCAAGTATAGCCTTGGATGAGTCTTTTTGACCTCACATCTAATTTTTGGCAATTTACACTTCAAAAAATCTTTAAAGGAAAGTCAGAAATCTTAGAATCACAAAACAGATTGAGTTGGAAGGGACCTTTAAAGGTCAACTAGTACAACCTCCCCTACAACAAACAGGGACATCTTCAACTTGGTCAGGTTGCTCAGACCCCCACCCAACCTGACCACCTTCTTCCGAGGAAACGGACCACCTCTAGAGGGAAGTTTTTTATAGACATCTCTGTAGTGGGGGGAAGATCATCAATTTGTCTTTCCATTCCATTTTGTTCCCTCCAAGGAAAAACGAGACTTTTTTTTTTTCCAGTTTCTCCTGGGGCACAGGGAGTCCTAATCTATGTGCTGTGCCTGGTTCTTTGGGACAGTAATCTTCCTCAAGGCCCCTGGGTGCCAGTTTATTACAATATAGCTATTAGCAGAGATGGCACTGGGCCTCTGCTGCAGCAAAGCTGTGGCTGAGGCTTTGGCAGACTGAGAAGTTAACAAGCACCCAAACACTATTTAAAAAGTATGGACAGTACATCAAAGTAAAGGTTCAGTTATGTGGCAAAAAGCTTAACTTTAATTATTTAGAAGTCAATATTTCAGAAGGTATTTATAAATAATCTAGAAGTTGCAAGGTCAAAGCCACAAAGTTTTCTTTTTACAGAATCATAGAAAGGTTTGTGTTGGAAGAGACCTTAAAGGTCATCTAGTTCCAACCACCCATGAACCTTGTCTTTATCGTTCTGCCATTTTGTCTTTGCTGAGATGCAGGATGAGGCAGATTCATTTTGCATGAGAGTGATGAGGAGTGGCGAGAAGCGATGGGAGGTGATCCAGAGTTGTCATACATGTGAAAGAGGCAGTTGTTATTTCAGTCTTCACTAGACTGTCTTTTTTTTAAGAAAAAAAATCTCTTAATACTGTCCCTGGCTTACACTGGAAGAACAGTAATGTTAATTCTATTGTTCTACAAAGTCTACTGCTATAAATAATATTAATCTTGTAACTAAATGACCTATGATCCCTCCAAGAACATTTTTAAATAGAGCAGGCTGGCAGATTTTATCACAACAGCAGACAGTAGAGCGGGTATAACATGGCTTTGGAATTTTTAATTATAAATTACAGGACTGTATCTTGTAAAGGGACAGTGTCAGAACCAGCAGTCCTCTGGGCAATACTTTTGTGCCAAGGGCAGCCTGAAAAGAATACTACCATTACAAAAGGGGATCTACTAAGTACTTCTGAATTCTTTTCTGCTGCAGCTTGCATGGCTTTCAGAGGAGTTGCAAAAGCTCATACTGTTGAATCATAGATGAATTTTAACACTTTTTCATAAGAAGGAGAATTAGATTTGTAATGAAATAACTCAGACTACAATTCCTCCCATGTATAACCTTCTAATGAAAGAAATAAGGTAAAATTTGTCTCTCACTCTAATAGGGTGCATTCTGATTTACACTACTGAAAACCTAAAACAACTCCACTGACTAAAATAATTGGAGTAATTTGCATTTGATGGTACATTTTACTCCTATTCATGTACAAATTGCATCACATTTTGGACAATATAAGGCAGCCAGGATCCAAACCTGGAATGAATGACTTGTATTGTGACTCTAATGCAGGATCATAGGATTTTTTTCCTTAGTCACTCAAAAATAAAAGGTGGTTTATGAACTGAAGCATTCTACAAACAAAACTGTTTTTTCTGGTATTTTTTTTCTGAGATGGAGTTCAAGGTCTCCCTGGATTAAGAAGTCTCCTGAAAGGCGAATGAGTCTGATTTGAGAGAGAGAAATATGTTCTGGATTCAGAAGTGGTGGCAGTCCTCCATGTCCATTCTACCCTGCAGAGCCCATCCCACATGTTTTGTGCTACTTACCTTACCATCCTTTGGCTGAACTCCTTTCCCAGCCAATGCGGTGTCTCCACGTCCTTGTTGTTGTTAATTGTTCAGAACTCCGATAACTTCTCATCTTTCATTTGCCCCAGGCTTGTTTTTCTAGTTGGTCTTCTTCATGCATGAGATGCCCCTGCACTTCCCATGTCAGTCCAACTCTCCAGCCTCCCATTTAGCAGTGACACAGACCTGGTATTTAGAGACCACATTCAAACATGTCATTCAGCACCTCAGACTTATGGATTCACACTGTTCCCAGGAAACACCGATAGGGTCAAGGGTTGAGAGAAGACAACCAGCAGTGCCTCCTCACTAATGCAATTTAATAATAGCCTTCACTTTTCTTCCTAGGGTCCACAAGGAATTCCTGGAAAAATGGGACCAAAAGGGGAGAAGGTAAGTGTCTTTTGTTTTGGAGTTTGATACGTTTTTGAGGGGCAAAGAAGGAGGGGAGGATGTTCGCTTCTTTCCTTGTCTGTTAAGTGAATGATAAGTCTTACGAATGGGGGGATTTGCTTTAATTGGAATGCAAAGCTATGAATTGCTTTGAATATATAATTTAAAACTTCATCTTTCAGTGTTTATTTTTAGTCTTGAAATATTTTTATGGCTTCACCTCTGTTTAGGGTATGCATTAAGAAAGCAGCTCAGGTTCACAAGTCAGCAATGTTACTGATCCAAAAGCCTTTGAGCTCCCTGTCCCTCTGGGAGGGTGTGAAAAGCAGAGCTCTCCTATGTAGTGTGAGTTGTATGGGGCAGCTCAGGTAAAACTGACCTGTATGTAAAGTTATGTTTTCAGATATGCAAAACATTTGTTCCATAATGATGCCTAAAGAACTTTATGCCTGGAGCTGGGCATGTAATTAACATGTTTTCTTATACAAGGTGATGACTATAGATTTAGGGCTGAGAACAGAGGAAAGACCAAGGAGCTCTGATAAAGTAATTCTTCTCATTTTACCTCTGAGTCTTGAGCACAAAAATATTCCCAATGTTTTGTTTGTTTGTTTGTTGTATGCTTGTTTGTTTGTTTTTAATATAAATGCATCAATGGGCCACTGTGCTTCATGTGGTGGCTACGAGACTAACATATTCCTTTCTCTGGCAGGGGGAGATTGGCAGACCAGGAAGAAAGGTATGAACAAAGGTGCTGTCTCAAAAATCCATTGAATACTTGACACAAAGAGAGGTGCAGACAACAGCTGAAAATAACTAACTAATGCTGAAGTTTAATCTGTTTGTGCCGCTCTGACTGGTACCCAGGGTGGATGGCAGGGAACTCCAGGTGCAGGGCTGGAGAGCTGCCCCAGCTGGTTTGAATTCAACAAATTCCCTCAGTAAAAGCATGGAGGCTAGTCAGAGTGGGAAATTACCTGAATCATGTCTCTTGGGACAGGGGAAGCAGGGTATGGGAGCTATCATAAAAGGTGCATCAAAAAAAAGCCCAAAGCAAAATCAAATTTTTACTCTTCCAAAGTCTAAAGAAGGCTCATCCAGATACCCCTGAAGGAGGAATCACCATTAATGATTACAACTCCAGAGTTTTGGCACCAATGCAATATGCTGACTACAATCCTAGGCTTGCCTGGTGACATATGAGCTGTGATATATTGTCAAAAATATGTGCCCCTACATGTGATGAAACAGAATATGTTATCTCAGTCACTAAGTACATCCATTTAATGCAATTAATTTTAAAAGAAGACAGAAATGCAGGATGAAATCAGAGATATGCTGAGGGTAGTCATTAACCGGGAAAAGAAGTTCTCTTCTAATAATACACATAGGATTTTAACACCGTTCTAATAATATACACCACCTACCAGTCAGTAATAAAAATACATATACAACACATAAACACATAAACTCATCTATTTGCAAATAGATTACAGTAAACAAAAAATTACAGTAAACAAAAATATTATTTATATAAATTCAAGGATTCAGAACAGTAATGTCTTTGAGAGAGTAACCCACCAATGTACAAGAAGGTGCAAACCTTAACCACAGTGCATTGATACTTTCTCTTCTGACAAAAACTAGTAGGTTCCAAAAGAGAAGTCGCTCAGGATGGAAATAAACCAGTATAACTCTTGCTAAAAGCTGTCTGGCCCTTGGAAGTTCACTCTTGGTTCCAAAGTCATGATGACGTTTCTAATATCATATTGTCAAGTGGTGTAATGCAGTGGAATAGCATTAAACTGCAGCATTTTAGGAGATATTCAAAGAGTGATTTATGGGCAGCAATTAAAACAGATAAGTAATTGTACATATGCCGTTATTGCTAGTCATATAGTAGTTAATAAAGAACAGTTATAGCTAGTAATATAGGAATGTTTAGAATAAGAACAGTAGTAGTAAGAATAGTTAGTTGAAGATTTGGTTCTGCTCTTATCGTAAATTGGATTCACAACAGTATAATTGCATGCAGGTTTTTTTATCTCCTGTCTGTAGTAGAGTGTGTGGGAATGATGTTTTATGAATCATTGTAATCAATGTTTTCCGTTCAAGGGTAGACCGGGTCCCCCGGGTGTCCCTGGGATGCCAGGACCAGTAGGATGGCCTGGACCTGTGGGACCGAAGGTAAGACTAAAATTCACATGGAACAATCTGTTCAGCCTCATGAGGACAGAAAAGTTGTCTTGGGAAGTCTCTAAACAACTACATGCTGGAGGCTGGGAAGATGTAACTGTGGAAGGACACTCTGTGCTTGTCCTATTTCTTACAGTGGCCTGCCCAGTCTAGGATTAGGTTATTCCACCTTCAACCCAACCCCTGTAGCACTTCTCATGTTGATTAAACATGTCAAAGGGAAATTGAAAATCAACCTAATAAAGACTTATTGATAGCCACTGGTGTCTCACAATCACACGAATCAATGCTTCTAAACTGATCATCATCTATATGACTATTCTTTATGATGATCCCTTTGCCTGAAAGTATACTGTGAGCCCATGTGATCAGAGGGAAAACACCAGGCTGGTATCAGGGGAAAGAGATTAAAAGCCATAAGGATTGCTTACCAAATCTTTGAAGTTCATTCCCATACAAATAAACATTCATTCCTGTTATTTTTATTAATCAACAGCAGAAGAAATGACAGGACACACTTTGCTACTGCAGAGTGGCTGCTTCATCTGCATTTATTATAAAAAAAGCTTCAAGGCAGTCCTTTAGTGAGTACTATCTTATGCCAAAGTTATACAGCTCTTCACAGGAGACTCAGTTTATGGAGTTTCTAGTAGGACTTCTGAGATAACTCGCTTTTCTTCAATCCAGTATGCATTAGGCAAAAGGACCGCACACAATCCTTAGTTTGAAGCTGCATTTTCCCGTAAATCTTTGATTCTTCATTTGCTCTATGAAGGTTTATGTCCTCACCTCAGAGAATGTGATGCAGTAGCTCCTGATACTGCAAGAATAATAGAAGATGACTTCTAATTCAAACCAGATCTGGAAGCAGACCTTCAAGATCTTTAAAGCTATTTCAGATGAATAACATCACATTATAGTATGTGGGAATGTAGACAAGTAACAAGAGAGTATGTACTTAAAAGAAATCAATGAATTGTGAGATGGGAAATCAACCCAAACAAATTGAGTGTTATGATTTCCCACAGTAGGAGCAGTGAGGGCAGACGGAAGGTCCAGCTAACTTCAAAGTTTCAGTGAAAGAAGAGAGCAAATCAGACAGAAAACTTGTTCACTTAGTCTTTTCCTTATATAGGCTTTGGCTTTATTTATGCAGTCTTTATAATTTTGATTTAATCTCCTCTGTCTATTACTATGCTTTTTCATCACACTCCTAAAAGCATCCCTCACACTCAGTAGTAATACTTCTTTCTATACTTTAGCTGTAGTTCTTACCTGCTGTTTGATTTGATTTTTTCTTCTTTTATTGTCTCATTTGATACTGGTCTCCTCTGTTCTTTAGAAAAGTTCACAGCTTCATTTCTTCTGGTCTTTATAAATTTCAGTTTCCTGCCTGTCAATGAAGGTTCCAGCTGAATACCGTCCAGCAGATCTGTGGGCTCATATTAATTGGTTGTGTCTCTCTTTCCCCATCTCTGATCTTCTCAAAGTTCTGATACTCATCTTCACCATAAACATTTGCTGCATCCTCTTCTTGCTCCAGTGTGCTGCTGTTTGGCTTTATTTCCTCATATCCACGTCTGTGGATATTTGCTACTTCTTCAGCTGGGTCTCCTTCCTTGTCTTCTCTTCTCTTTCTTTGACACTGCCTTAGTTCAGTCCTTATTTCTCCTACTTTGTTTCTTCAAATCTTTTCTGTACTTCTCCAGGGTCAGCAGCCAATGTGAAAATCCCCTCCATTTCTAGGACAGTGAAAGCTGAAGGAGAATGAGAGGCAAATGTATTCTGCTGGTAGTGCTGCTGCATGTCTGGCCATCTACTCCATTATTTCATGCTAGATATAATTAGCTGACCGTAGCCAGAGAAGTTGTTGTAAATTTTTTTCATGATTTACTGGCTCCAAATGACTATACAGCACATGATGTCTCAGAACTACATTAAAAGTAGTCACTATGCCTCCCCAAGCCATAAGGCATGCAGCAAAACACCTTTCTTATCTGCAACCTAGTGGAAGTGGAAGTGATGCTAGGTAGAGACAATGCACCTTCATGCAGAAAAGGTGACAGTGGTTTGCTTGCATGTCCTTTAATAACGTCTGCCAAAACTGGAGTATGAGTTATGCACACAAGAAAATGTAAATAGAAGAGTAAGATAGCATGTGAGGACTCAGGCAAAATGCAATTACAATATAGAACTCTGTCTACCATGCTACACCAAGGTCAGGCTTATCTCAACTATTTGACATGAAACCTGAACCACTAAACTGTCAGACATTCGAATATGATGTCATCAGAGAGCCACAATCAATAACTCTCTTTATTGACCCCTTTAGGGTGAAAAGGGAGAGTTGGGTGTGATGGGATTGCCAGGTACAAGAGGACCAATGGGCTCTAAGGTTTGTTAACCAAATGCTGCATTTTCAGACATTGGTTTCTAACACTCTGCTGACGGCTGCTTCCCTCATGATTTGCTGGAAAACATTTATCAATACATATCTTTTCTAATACAGCTAAAAAGATACGGTCTACATCAAGCAAGGTTATGCTGTGTGGTTGGGCTTGGCTGTGATTTTAGCTTTTCCTAAAAATGCTTTGGTATAAATTATTGCAATTCATTTTAAAAGCAAACTCACATATAATTGTATCACACCAGAAAACTGAAGTTCTTAAGCATATCTGCAGTGTTAAATCCTGTCTGCAATGTTTTCTACCCGCCTCATAGACTGTGGAGATCATTTTGGTCCTCTACTAAAACTATGTATATGTATGGACAGTTGGATAGAAGCACAATTTGATCTGGATGTTCCAGTATCATTGTCTATAGCATAGACTCTGCCTTAAAAAATTTAAACCACAACATTTTATGGTCCTTCAAAAAAATTAGGTATTCAGTTTATTCAAATAAAGGACTAGAAAGAGGAACTGAACACCATTATTTGCTGTATGTTTCTTGTAGGAAAGATCAGTTTTATATTAATGATCACATTAGATGACTTAAGTATTACTAAAAGATATTCCATGAGGGGAAAAAAACAATAAAACCCAAACAAACAAAACAGAAGAGGAATATTATTGCTAAAATTGTTTTAGATTATTAATTGTGGCATCCAATGCTTTATTCATTTTCAGTTACATTTTATTTCACTTGTTTCAATTTTAAAGCAATATCAAATCTGCTGGCTTTACCTGGCTTTTTCACATTGGCTTTTGGGCTGAGTTGTTGTGCCTTTAATTCACATTTCACAGTTCTGTTTCAGTGCAATTTTAGGAGTTATAAATATTCATTTGCACTTACAAGTTGATGCAATTAATTATTTGTGCTTCATTGTTTTTCTTCACTTCAAAATTTGAAACTCCGGCTTCTTGGGTGATCTCGAAAGCAAGAAGCACTAAAATATCTATCATTCCCTTTAGGGTTTTCCTGGAACTAGAGGAGAAAAGGTCAGTGTGACAATAGAATAATGTATAATTTAATATTAGGAAACAGTTATGTTAAAAAGGTAACTGTAGAAATGAGGTTGAACTTTGATGAAGTCTAAAGGTCCCACTGAGAAATGAAAAACAAGTGTAGAGAAGAAGCACAGTCTTGTGGCTTGGGCTGGGATGCTGAAGAAGTGAGTTTTACACCCTGTCTTCTTGTGGACAAGTTGCTAGAGCGAACCTCACTACAGGTTCCTCATCTGTAGAATGGGTATAATAATCCTTAATTTTTGGTCTGGATTAGTTAGGTGATACATGCTTTGGCATGGAGACAGTTTTTACTGTAAGACCTTACTGTGGGACCTGAACTGGGGAATGAAGCCAACTGGAGGAAAAGAATCAAGTTTGGAAGTATTATGTCCACGAAAGCATGTATTTAAGGAATTATCTGGGGAGAATGAGTCCCTTTTCCTGTAGGCCTTGCTCTTTATTCTGTTATAATATCAATAATGAACTGTATATCTCACTCTGAAGACATTACTGTAATTCTGTTCATTTCAAGTAACACACTGTTATTTGAGAGATATTTTTTGCTTCTTAATAGAATGGTAGTAATGAAGCTGTTGTCCCCCTGTTATCTCTCTCCAGGGATCCAGAGGTGACAGGGGTGACAAAGGAGTCAAAGGAGATCAGGTAATTTTCTTTTCCATGTGGCTGTGACCTTTCACTGAATGTGCATGTGAAGAGCAATGTACTTCTGACAGCAAAAACCAGAGGTGGCATGGAGAAATGGAGCATGGAAGCATTTTCCTGGGAGGGCAGGAGTGGTGAGGGAAGGCAGTGGTCCCATCTGATGTGAGGGTGGTGGAACAGACTCCATGTCTATGTATCCCCCAGCCCCAGTGGATGGGGTGGAGGGGGGAGGTTGGTGAGTCAGAGGGGGATTTCCCTGGAGGTAACCTCAGTTTCTCCTGGCCTGTGCAGTCCACAACCCTGGCAGCTTGCCAGAATGCTTTTAGCTGGTAATATGATAATACGGGGAGAGGAAGAAGGGGAGAGATTCATGTCTTGGTGGTTCTTGTAACTAAGAAAGGACAAGTAAGCTGCTTTTGATGCAAATGGAAAAATGCCATTCCCAAAGACAGGCTCTGGGAGTTGTCCAGGTAACAGGACTGCCTGTAGACAAAAGCATAGTTAGGATGTTTTTGCCACAGAAGAGGAAGCAGAAAAACAGAGAATCAGACAGAGGAGTAGCATTACTATACAAAGGGCTTCATAGTAAAATTTTGCTTATAATTCTCCACCTATTGAATTACCTGCCGTGCTGAGTCAATGCAGGGTTTTTTAACTGATATCCATACATGACACTTGATTTTCTTCCTTCCAAGGAAGGTGCTGCTTTGTCAAAGACCATTACACATTTTCTTATTATTTTTCTCCTTTGACTCTGTAGGGAGAAATAGGCTTCCCTGGAATGCTGGGACAAAAAGTAAGTGTGTGTGATGTGTTGGGGAGTTGTGTTAAATGCTAACACACCGTCAATTAGTGACTTCAGGGACTTCCTGGAAAGGTCTTGCTTGGCTCAATGACCAACACTGCTTGGACTAGATCAAATTCTTTAGGGTCTTTAGCTTAGGAGAAAACTCAGATTTAGCTGTTTGTTGTTTTTTCTCCTTTTTCTCCCAGATCATTTGTTCAGTTATAATCTTCCTCCTGTTTAACTTATCTAAACTCTTGATTATAGATTCCTAACTGCTCTAATTGTTTGGGTTTTATTCACTTGAAGCTAGTAAATATTTCCTTCTTGACTCTGAATTGAAATGGTTCTACTATAAATAGCAGTGGTAGCCCTTATAAGTTCTTATGTCATTGTTTTTCTCTACTGGAAAAACAAACAAAATTAAGATGTTAGTTTATGGAAAACCTAAAGGAGGACATTTTTTTACATAATCACATAATATCTCTGAAATTAAGATAAGAAAATAGTAGATACCCCTAAGGAGGTTATGAATGAATTCACCTCCCTTTCCCTGAGTGTCTTTATAACATGTGCATCGTAACAGCGAAGCAAGATTTTGCCAAGGGGTCAGACAGTTTTGCTAGCCTTGACTTTCCCAAGTCTCTGAGCATGTTCCTGATCTCTCCACTTGGCCTGCCCTTTATGAAGGGATTTTTCAGGGATATGTGGGTAAATTGTAAGAGATAGTTTTTACTTTGTGTTTGGTTTAAAATATTTTATTATCATTTTGGATTTCTAAGAAAGAAGGTGTCTGATTATCTAGAGGAATTGTGTGAATGAGAGCCATGTCCACCTCTTGTCTTGTATAAGGCAGGTATAATCATGTACTTACATCCTGCTTCCTTCCTTCCATACCCATCAAGGGAGAGATGGGCCCGAAGGGACAATCTGGAGTACCGGGACACAGAGGACCTATAGGAAGACCTGGAAAACGAGGCAAACAAGTAGGATCATGGTGTTCCCTCTTCCTGTGACTCATGGCATCTGTGTGATTGTGGCTATGACTGTGTGGTTTATGCTCTTTTACCATGCACTGTATCACACGGACAGTGAACAGAAGCTCGGAAACACCTCACGTGCGCACACAGGTTACACAAGAGTTAAAGCCTCAGCCTTAGGGCTAGAATCTTATCAGTTCCCTGGCCATGCAGCATGGGAAATGTTTTATTTATCCTAGCTTGGTAACACACTTATTTAATACAATTTGAGCAGACTTTGAACCCTTCCTTTGAATACTAAGCAAGAGAGCTATGGTCCTAGACCCATCTGATGGTTAAAGAGCTCAAAATTCTGCTGGCAGAGCTACATTTTCAGACTTTCAGATAAATTGTAAAGAGTACGAATTGTGTGTATATTGGGTATTGATTCCTCCACTACAGCATTTTCCAAGAAGCAGGTAACAATATTGGTATGGTTACCTGTTCAAGTCACCAAATGGGCCTCTCTGAGTTCACCTTTCCTTTTGTATTTATTTTAAGCAGTGATATTGGGGGCACAAAAAGGACCAGTTCCTAGTGCTTTGAATTATCACCTGCAGAGCCTGTTTCTTTCTGTGAACAGGGAAGGGAACCTGTCCTTGCTGCACCGATGTTGGTGTTAATGTACAACTGCTCAGATACAGGAGCCCATAGATGTGGTTGCCAATGAGCTTACCTGAAAGTATGTTATTTGCAGTCTGGTTATGCCCGACATTGCAAAAAGGGGTACATACCTCCTTCACTGTTTCTCCGATGCCATCAGGTAATATCTGAAATCACAGAACAGCCAGTGTGGGGGAAAAGATAAAAGCTGGGTGTTAAAGAGGGGATAACAGGTTCCCAAGTAAGAAAGGCATGTGTCGTGCAAGTCTGCTAGGTGACCCACAAGAAATACTGTTTTTTCTTAGATTTGTCATGTTTTAAAACTTCATATGTGACCTTCGCTGGGATTCTTTGGTTTTGCTCTTTTTTTTTTTTTTTTGTAAGCTCTGTTCATCTGTCCTGCTAAAGCACTATGTACATAATGTCTTTCCACAGCATGAGGCAAAGGGAAGATGCAGTGCCTCCAGATCAGCTTGAACACAGCGCACTCCTTAATTGACCTTAGACATTTTGTCACATTACACAGTGCCTTAATCAAAAGGTGGTGACATAAGGCATGTCATAATTTAAGGAAACAATCACTGAGACTACAAGAAGTTTAGTTGTCCCTAAATTGGCATTTCCTGTCCCAAGGCTCAGTACACAAATCCCTTTCTGGTGCCCCAAAAGCAATTTCAGTGTTGATCTTCTGCATGAAAACCAGCTTTCCCTCTCAGTAAATCGGTGAGCTAGCGATTTCCTTTCTTCTTTTCTAATCCTTTGAAAAAAAATAGAGAGTGGCACTTTAAAGCTCTATGGGTCTGGTTGCCACCTTTAAGTGCTGTAGTTGTTTGTTCAGCTGAGAGGAGAGTTTCCATCAGCATGGGGCCATTTCCTGTCTCTTGATCCAGCTGACAGGGCTAGATGAAAGCAGCTAAATTAGGAAGGTGTCACTTCCACTTCCATTTTGAGATACGTCTTGATTAGCTCACTGACTTCTTCAACTCTCCCCTACCTCTGGGCCAGGCTCTTCCTAAAAGGTGTCCAGGAGCAGGGAGTCACAGCCTCACTGCTCTGAGACATAGCACCCAAAGCTTTGTAGCTTGGTAATTCACCCTAAGGACCAAGTTTAGAGTTTCAGTCTTGTTAAGGAGGAATGAATTAGGCCTTTAGATAATGTTACTTTGAAAGAAAAGAGAGAAATATAAATATTGTCAATAGGTAAAGCTTCTCTGAAAGCCATGGACATGTGAAAAAAAACCCAAGGCAAAAACATTTAATATGAACCTCTGCCATTATTATTTAATCCATCTGTGCTAAGCAGGAGAGAATTAAGCAATCATCCCTCCAAAGCAGGAGACCTAGAAAACAGCTCATTTTCAGGCAGTACACATCTGACTGGCGCTGGCTTGCCTCTGCCAAATTGCTATTGTGTGGGGGAAAGAAATTTCCCACAGTCATCTTTGGGGCTACAAAACCCTGGCCTGCTAGTTCTGTGTTGTGTAATGTAAGAAGTAATTAGTGATCAGCATCACTGACACTCACATAAATCCTGGAATATTTTGATGGCACAGAGCTTGCCTAATAGGATTAAACAAAGCAAATATTCAATTAGTTCTTTATGGGCCATGGCAAAATTAGCCTTTCCCTGCTGAAATGGTGCAAGTGACTTTCAAATGTATACATGGAATATAGCGTATTATGTATTACTATATATGCTTTATTACTCTTAAATTAAACATACAACTGCTCATCATATGCCTCTGAATGCACATTAACCTGGAATTACACCATCTTCAAGGAAATAATCTCCTTTGTCATTAAAAGGAAGCTTACACATTACACATCATTTTTATTATGCTAAATAATGTATGCTGTTACATAAAAATCAACTCAGATATTTAAGCAATGTAATGCACTTCTGAAATACAAAGCTGAGAAATCCAAGCCTTGGGGAGTATATGAGCAGGAAGATAAATGTAGTTATTTTTAAAAAGTGTCACCGTGTTAAATTCAGGAGCAAAAAATAGGAAGGTGCTGAACTGTTCTACAGTGAAACTTCCAAATGCCTAAGGTTATGATTGCACAAATAAACTCCCATGAGGCAGATTAGGGCTGGTTTTACAGAATATTAGCTATTGTATGGTAACTGCATATAAAGTCTTCTCCCACAGGTAATTTTACAGTATTTTGACTGCTTGAAAGGAGGACACCATTTTCTGTATGGCATTGCTACACACTATCTTGCACATTGTAAAGTCAAACCCTTGCTTGGCTTCTGATGATTCGTTAACACAGCTATACCCAAAGTGAAAGTCAAGGAAATACAGGAATCCAGGCACCTAAAGTACTCCTGAAAATAGTGTGGGCTTCAAAGTCATTAGTGTGCTTCTGAAAGACTGCACCCTGAGACTGGGAAATGTCACTGTGACAACCTGACAACTCCCTAGTGATTTTCCCCTTTCTTTCTGGGCTGCATTGATTCCTAGAGAGCTACCAGGGGTAAAAAGGCATCCTTAGAGAAGTGCTATCAAAGGGTTGAAGTCAGATCCTGACTCCTCACAGAACAGATCCCTATGACCGTTCACATTTAGGAGCAGGAATCCCGCCTGGGTGTGCCTTTCTGTCTCCATGTAGGAGGGGAGAGCACCTCTCCCCAGGTGTTCATGCTGGATGCTTCTATTGGCAAATGTCTTGGCTTTCCTGAAAGGGAAGACAATGTTGACTGGAAGAGGTTGTGTGTTATAATACTTCAGCAAATAAATGGATGTCTCCTCTCTTCTAGGGACTAAAGGGAGACATTGGACCTGCGGGTGTCATGGGTCCACCTGGAAGGCCTGGTCCTATTGGCCAGCCAGGCCCTCCTGGACCTTCAGGATTAGGTAAGCAGAAGATGAGGTGATCTCCTAAAGGGTGTCCCTGATGCATCAGCCCCTCCTGACACAACATGTACATATAGGTCCCTCTGCAAAAAGTGCTGCAGGGCTTGACTGGCTTCTCCATCAATGGCAAGGAGAGGATTTCTCCTGAAGGTCTTGTCCATCATAATGAGTCTATACCTTATGTTAAATCTTACTTTATGGCTTCTGATGTTTCAAATAAAACCAAAAGTAAAGCCCATGTGATTTCTGCGGGACTTTGGTAGATGAGGAGGATGAAAAGCCACCTGGCAGCCTTGGAGAGACTAGGTAATCTCCACCATAAAAGGTCTGCTCTTTCTCCATATATCCTAGCTTACAGTGAAAGATTGTGATTTCTGATGAGCCAGGACATGCTCACCATGTGCAGCTCTGTAAGAGGAAAACAGATAAGACCCAAGTCACAGTGGCATTAAGGAAAGAAGGAAAGAGAAGAGAAAGGGATAGGAGTCAAAGAGGAAAAAGGGTCAGTGGAGAAAAACTCTAATTAAATGCTGAAGAACTATGCTCACTGCAATTGTGCATGTTGTACAAATCATGAGAAAAACTGTGTAACTGATAGTACAGATTAAAGCTGTGTAGGCACAGGAACCCTGGGCACCTTGTGAGACCACGCATAGATATGAAGGACAAGCCATGACCCACAGCATGTAGTGACAGTGAACCCTCAGGTATATTTTCACCCCAGATATACACTAAAGTATCTGAAAAGAAAAGCAAACCCATTTGTAAACTACTGTTGCTTCAAATGTACAACAGCTTCTTGCAGAACAACCTATCTGTTCCATGTCCCCTTCTGCTTTGGTTTTTTTTTTCCCCCTTTTTCTTCCCTTGCTTTCATCAGTGGACAGGATGTCTCTTCTTGTGGTGGTGTGGAAATGGTAATTCTATGAAGCTGGGAGCAGCCTCAAAGTCTTCATATATCTCATGTCTCCCACTATGAAACTCTTTGCTTGAGTAAATTAGCTGGAAGTTTTCAGAGGGTAGAATTTTCACCATGCTGATGGGAAGGCAGCCAGGACCTTGAGATTACTTTTTAAAGACTTTATTCAATCTACAGAAAGTTTATGTGTCTGGCTTGTTAATCTTTTTCCTCTAGAATATAAATTCTGATACTAAAAGACGTTTATGTAATGATGTCACTGCTTGCAGTGTGAATATATTGGCTCATAGTCTAATTCTGCAGAGCAGTGCATCCCTGCCAAAGTTTGAAAGTCAAAAAACATTTTTGAATGTTTAACTGTAGAACTCCTGTATTTCTAGATGGGTTTTTCTGTACAGAAACCTCTGTAACAGCATTGCTCAAGCGGTTGTACAAATACACAAGTCCAAAGTGTTGTGGATGTATTCAGAGACTGACTCTACAAAACTTGGTGCACAGATGCTGTAGAGTAATCTGTGTCTTCGTCCTGTCCTGAATTTCTGTAGCTTCAAACAGGCTGACACTTATTCTTGGCAAATGTTCTCTCCCTTCTTCTCTAAAACTGGTAGAAAAATTTAAAAGGCTGAGATAATCTGAAATTATATGACTGTGGTACAAACTGGGATCTTTTTCCTGAAGTATGGGAATCAGTGGTTCTGGTAATCCCTCCCCTCAGTTCCCACTGGATTTGGTGGGGCACGTACATATATGAAAACTTGGGTATTTGTGTATATCCACCTGACCTGTACTTTTCCCATTAAGGCTGTGTTTGTGTTTTGTGTATTAACTTCATAAGAAGACAACCTTGTACTTTGCTTCCTAGGGCAATTTGCAATAGGACCAAAGGGGGAAAGAGGACTTCCAGGGCCCCCAGGGAGATGCCTCTGCAGAAACCCACAACATATGAGTAACCCGTCATATGAGGAATCTGTGTTTGGACACAGCTATCCAAAAGTTCCTGCGGTAAGCAGATTTTCTGGGAGGTGATGTGAGCAGTCCCTAAGTGCTTTTATTGTAAGAGCTCATGTACTCACAAATATCTTGGATTTAACAGGGAAGATGTCTGTATGTGGGAAATGGGTGATTTCTAGTATACAAAACTTCTGAGATCCATCTGGTGCAGAAGACTTTGGTCTCATAACTAGTCTGAGGGTTGTATGATTCATGTGCTGAAATGCAGCTGTTTCAAGCCATCAGTAAGGTAGCACATGTTTAGAAATCTCTATCAAGCCTGAGGATTCTCTCTTTCATCTAGTACTATACATATATAACCTGCTATTTTTATTTCATTAAATTTTTTATTTTATTTTTATTTCATTAAATCAAAATTTCAGATTGGTCAGTGAAGTGAGCATCTCTTGTTCGGGTTTTTTGTTTGTTTGTTTGTTTGGGGTTTTTGTTTGTTGTTTGTTTGGTTTTTTTTTAATATCTTCTTCTATGAAGAAGGTGATTTCAGAATTGAATGTTGGGGTCAAGCAGTGAGCATATACAACTTTCTACCAAAGCATAGACCCTCTACCTTGAAACAAAAGGAGTTTCCACAAACTATGAGAATCAGACTTCTGAACTCCTGTCTGTAGCTAATTTCCATCTCTAGCCATGAAAACATTTTTATGAGCAAGGTGGACAAAATACCTTAAAGAACGAGGCATTGGTGAAAAATGAAATCTCTGATTCCTCTGGGCTTTGTAAATACTATTTATGTAATTTTCCTTCATCTAGGCCCTGCCTTATTATTCTGTGCATCATAGCACTTAGACAGCAATGAAGATGTTACCTTGCTGCTGTGTATCAGCACAGCCCAACCACTCCACTCATGCAAGTGGAAATTGTGCAGTGTCTGGTTGTCTGTGAATGTCAATAAGCAGCAGTTAGCTTAGTTAACATCTTCATCCATATTGTCAGAAAGCTGTTACAGTGTGTGAAAGGGACATGCTGACAACACTGTCCATTAAACTGGGTCACTGCAGGTCTTGCAAGCTGCTCCCACCCTTGGCAGTGTTGCATTACAAAACTGTGACAAAAGTGCTGAAATAAAGGTGCATAACAGGACAAGCTGCACACTATTGCAGAAAAACCTGTTGTACTTCACAGCCTGGACAACTCATAGGAAAAGCTATAAGGCTCACAGTATTATTTGTAGGTCTTACTACCCTCCTTCTCCATCAGGCACGGTTTCATATTAGATATTATAAGATAGTAAAGGGAGTGTAACTACCTAAAATAAAAGTACTGTACGCTACTGCTATGAGCCCTCATGATGATGATTGAGTGCTATTTTGTTCTCAGGAATGTGGGATGACAAAGAGGCGAGGTCTAGTTCTGGAAACACTTGCAGAGCAGTGCTCCCTCTTTTTCTGCCCACTCTATCTGTTTTCCTTCCTCAAGTGTAACGAGCAGGAACTTAAACATCAGAGCACGAACTTACCGCTATTGTTTATTCTGTTCAGAATAAACGTAGAAGCTTTGAAGCCTGTCTTGTGCCACTTGAAAACTATAGTCAGCGTTTCCACAGCTGGACATGGAAAAGACCCAGAGATGGTGCTCTGTGCCCCAGCCCCTGTGTCCTGTGGTTTGCCAAAGCAGCATCCAACTGCAGCACATCCTCGGTGCCACCACCCACGCACCCGTCAGCTCCTCCGATGCCAGCACTGTCAGAGGAAGGCAGAGACTGAGAAACACAGCGCTGTTTTTCCATCACTGGCTAAAATTCCTTCTGGTTTTTAAATCTTTTTCAATTTCAAAGGCCAGTAACTGTAATAGAGAGTTTCAGAGAGCACAGATCTGCTATTGATTTCAAGAGGAATGGGAGCTCTGGGGCTGGGCCGTGAGCTCCTGAACACAATTGCAGAATCAGTTCTTTGCTGACTTCCTATTTCTTTGCTTTCTTTCATTCAAGCTGAAGGCACTTTTATTCAATGCTTATTTAGTGAAACTGGCCTTTGTCCAGAGCTATGGGAATACTCTGCTATGTAAAAATTTCAGGGTAATTTGTTTTTAAAAGAGCCAATTTTGTTTATGCTGGTGGGAGTCAGACTCAGCCCTAAATCCATTTTGCTCAGAAGCACTCTTGCTTTTTCTTAATTTAAAAATGGTTTGAATCTTGCAAAAATTAAATTGATTAAGCTGCTGAAGGAAGAGACTATTTTCTAATGCCTCTTACATCCAATTTCACATGAGACATTAAAAAATAAGTAACAGAGCAGCTTGTCCTGATTTTTCCATTTTGAATTAATTTTTTTCTGTTTAATTGAAGACTTGGCTCTAGAACAAAATATATGCATATAAAGAAACATGCATTTTAATGCCAATTAAATCTAAACAAAGTAGCAGAAGATAAGTGAAGGTTGCCTTGAGCCATGCATTATTTAATTTGTAGTCAGCATGTCCTAAAGAGTTGTAGATAAACCCACAAAACGCACTTGTGCCCATATGGATTTTGCAATTGTTCCAGCACCAAACCATTTGAGCACCTGGCAGTTCTTCTCAGCAATGACTGTGCACAGGTATTTGAATGATCCTTATCTGTGGATATGCATTTTGAAATTGGGGCCATTGGAGTCATAGCTAGGTGCTCAGAGAAGACCATTCTCCTTTGGAAACTTCAATCTCTTCTTACCAGGAGCCTCTTGTGGTCTGGAAGTCCATGGGTGTAAGTTCTCACACCATCCTGTTTCTGAAGAGAACTAAACCATTTTTCTGTGTAACTATTTACCTATTTGCAGACACATATGTCAGTTGGCAAAGCTCAGTTCTGTGACAATCAAAAAAACTTCTTGAAAGGGTTACCAATCACCTCTTTTTCTTTGCCCCAGATTTTTGTGGTGAATAATCAAGAAGAATTGGACCGGCTAAACACTGAAAATGCCTTAGCTTTTAGAAGAGATCAGAGATCTTTGTATTTCAAGGATACCTTTGGATGGCTCCCAGTCCAGGTGAAAATATGGTCTCAGAAAACTCGTGAGTGTATATTTCATTTTGAAATACAGAACATACTTCTGTACTTATGGTGTCATACAAAATCAATTAAAGAAATGGAGAAAAGGTCATTTTTCAGCAGTGCCACAAATGTACTTAATTCTGTGAATTTTGTTCACAGGAGTCTTAAATACTGAGGCATTAACTCAGCACTCTTGCAGGTTTTGCTGACCTCCCTGTGAACCAGGTTCCACTGGTGAACAAACTGGGGCAGAGTTTGGGGAATTAAGGTAGTAAAGACCATTTTTTATTTAATACAAAATAAGGCAAAATTCTCTAGGATACAAAGAACACAAACCCTGCAAATCAAACCCACGAATTTCCTTATTGCTTCAAGGAGCTAAGCTAAGTCCCACTGAAATCAGCAGTAGGATCCTTCCTGTATCCACTGGACTTTGCATTAGATTCTGTATAAACCCTGTGAACCACCAATTAGCAGGGTATGAAAACCCAGTTGTTGGATCTGCCTCCCATAGCCCTTCAACTCTGCTTGCTAGCCAGGCTGCTCCTGGTCTGGTTCAGTAACCAGTGTGTGTTTGTTTGGTCAGCTCACCCCTTTCTATCCTGTGGATTACCGCTTTGAGGACAGCGGTACCTGTGGAGATGGGATCGTCCAGGACGGGGAAGAGTGCGACGATGGCAACGCAGTGGTGACCGATGACTGTATAAGTAAGTTACAGCGCATCAAGAAGGGCTTCTTTCTACCAGGGAAGGTGCATTAGTTGTTCCTACAGCGTGCTGTGTAAATCACACAAATGTTTCACTCAGGAGAGCTTGTGTGGTTTGTGAATCAAGCACAGGCACAGGGAAAGACGGGCACGATGGCCACAGTGTGAAAACTGAGGTCTTTCATACGTGTGGATGGGACACATCAGCATAAGACAGAGATGGCAACAGGTACTTCTCATGCATCCTCACAGAGGACTGTGTACCTTACTGAGCAGAGGTGTCTGCAGTCAGAGCCAAAACACTGCATTTCAGGGGCCAAATTCAGCAGCTGGTTTACATACACACCTTCCCCAGGGGCTGCCAGCTCTCTGTCTAAAAAATGCAGCAAACCTTTGCAGTGCATCACAACCCTTGGGATAGACACTGAAGCTGGCTGTTTCTTATAGTAAATTAGATGCTGGGTCCAGAAACACCACTTTGAATTTTGTTATTCACTTGCAAAGGGAACATGTTAGCCTGCTACCTTCACCATTAGATTTATACAACATTTATTTCATGTCTACTAAATCTTCCTTCAATTTTGCTGGGTTTGGATAGTAAAGAGTATATAAGCATTCAAGCAGCTGTGGCAAGCTTCACTTCTTGCCCACAGTTACTTTTATGGTTTGAATACTTCCCCAGAGAGCAGCACTATACCTTCCCCACAGAGCAGGTTTGGTATTCCCCTGATTCTAGCAAAGGAATGCTTCTTCACATGTCAGAACAGTATCAGCCAACACTGAAAGATGCATTTTTTTGTTTATATATCCCTCCATTTTTTAGCCTGACTTTGAAAATGGAGTGTATGCAGCCATGCTCTATATGAGTTTCTCCATCCACCTGTCCATCACCACCCTTCTCCATATAACTCAAGAATCCCAGCCAACTTCTTGGTGACAACAGGAATGAGATTTCAAATGCAGTTCAGTCACAACAGGCATAGGGAGACATATAAATAAAAGCCCCTCTAAGTTTGCCTGACTGCAGAGTAATACAGAGAGAGAGAGAGAGAGCAGGATCTCTCCAGTCTCCAGATATGAGAAAATAATTCAATTAGAATTTGCAGTCAATCATAGGGAACAACCATGTGGGAAAATAGTGTTCATTAGTTCTAGTGCCTGCAAAATTGTACATTGTGTGTCTGAGGGCACATCATGTTCTCTGTGCTACACACTGGGCAATTGAGGTCTTGCAATACACAGATTTCTGACACCGATGAGACCCAAAGAGTAATCATTAAGTCACTTAGAAATGAGAACATTGTCATCATTCTTCTCTTGGGACTGAACCAAATGAAAAAGGCAAACTAAATGTTAAATGCATTTAGATTTAAAATAGGCTCGTTGCTCTTAGAAGCATTAATTTCTAACAAATATATCATTGGTGTAAATAATTAATCATTTCTATTTGTAAATAACTCACTTTAGCTCTTATAAATTCCCTATTCCTGAGTGTCCTTGTAATCCTTTGCTTAATAGCAATGGATTTTCCCAGATGTCAAAGGCATTTTAACTGAATGAGTTTGTTCAAGTTATAAGTCATTCTCAGTATGCTGAAGACATCAAAAGCAAAGTCCTATTGCTAAAATGGCAAAAATTCCCACAAATTACTGCAGCCTACATGTCAGTCACCATGAAAAAATGTCATAAGTGTCACTCATGTTCAAGTCAGTAGGAGTCAACAGAGGGAAACCCACATTTTTGGTGATCACTACATACCTTTTTTTTTTTTTTTGGATAGACAGGCAATAGGTCTGCATAATTCTGTTCACAGTGGGAACTCACAGTAGACATATATAGATATTGTGCAATATTGGGGAAAGGCCTAGGATGGGATTTTCAAATCACTTAATTACCTCAGAGTGTTTTTTTTTAGATTGGGACACCCCCCCCCCCCCCCCCCCCCCCAGATCATTTATGTTAACTGTATTTGATGTTTCCCTTAACTTGTTTTGATAGTAACCGTCTATGGCAATAATAATTTTTAGAATAAATGCTGTTGTAATTAGTGATTCTGTAGTAATTATTTTTAGTATTTATTTATTCTTTCCCTTGGCCATTGAAATTAAGCTAAAAAACCCTCATTCTTTGTAGTGAAAAACATTGCTCCTCCTAAGACAGTCCTTACAGAACTTGTTTTATACTTAACTCTTAAGATTCTAGTTCCACTTACTTTACCTGTTTCTTTTACCTGTGAAGAGCCTTGAAGGGGCTTCTTTCTTCATTTTTCACTAGGATGCCGCCGTGCTTACTGTGGAGATGGCTACAGGCATGAGGGGGTTGAAGACTGTGATGGGAAGGATTTTGGATATTTGACATGTAGAACATATCTCCCTGGGTATGTATGAGGGGGTCTTCACTTAGGTTTGGGGTTTTTCTTGGTTGGTTGGGGGTTTTTTGTGTTTGGTTTTTTGGTTTGGTTTTTGCATGTGTGTGTTTTCTTTCTGTTTTCTCTTTGCTAGCTTTAAAAGAGAGTAGCATCACCCACTTAAACCTTGTTCTACTGGGACCACTGCAGGCAGGGGGGGAAGAATCTATCAAATTATTTCTGCATATCATTGACTTTAAGGACTAAATCTCATTTCTCAGTAATAAGCTTATGCCTCTTACTGTACAAAATGAATGAAGATCACATAGACATATGTATGCCCATTTCTTGCCAAGATTTCCTCATTTGGTCACATCATCATTGCATTTATGACCACCAATAACATACCAAGAATAGGAAAAACCATGAGGAGGAGATGATCACACTGAAAGAAAAAAACCCCCAAACCCACATGCTCCAACCTACCTCCTGCTGCCCTTCTCATTAATTAGTACTCTAGATACCCCTATCTTTACTTCTGAATCCACTGGGCATCTGTCAGCTTTTCCAAAGAACAGGAAATTCACTGCCAGCAGATGCAAAGCCATCCATCTTAGCAATGTCTTTTGTTTAAAACATCTGCTTATTGTTGACTTGCCTTCTCTGCCTTTGTTTAAGCAGCTTCCTCTGGTCAGCGTTTTTCCTCCAACAGCAGCACCTCTATTTAACTGTCAGGTATTGTTACTGGCTAACAGGAAACAATTAATTTGCAAATTAAATTATGCACAGAGCCCTCATCATTCAGGGAACAATGATGTGCTAATTGACAGGAATAAGAAACCACAGGATGTCTTTGTAAATCAAGTGCTGTGCTAATCCTTCCACTGTAATTGTTGGACCACTCCTGCTGTAAGAGATTACTAAAATCCAGACTAGTAGATCTGCAAACCTGAAACATTTTACAGACATATCATCTTCAGACGGAGTTGAGCTGTTTTCTACTCTGAAAACCTTCCCTTCTAAAAGTCTGAAGTTTGGTGCAAAAGATAGCACCACAAAAACTTTAGAAAATTTTATAAATTTCACTTTGCATATATTCAAACTGTGAAGAGCAGCTGAGGTTCTTTATTTTTTTGTGTGTGTATTCTGAAAATTATCTGCCAAACTAAAGTAAAAGCTGTGAATCATGAGTAAAGTGGGCTAAGGATGTGAGCATGGCACTCGCATGGGAGTTTAATCCCAAAGCAACCTTTCCTCCAAGAACTCTGCTGCAACTGATTTTTCCATTTTCTACTCTTTCCAGCCCACAGATCTTTCCTCCTATTTCACACATCTTCTCTTTAGATTGGTCTGAGAATGTGGGTTATCCAAGGACATAGTTTTAAGGCTGCTTAATCCACATCTTGGCTCTGTGGATGGGTTATCCACTTAGACATATGTCAGCAATAAAAACTCATTAAAATGCTTATTAACATCTCTGGTCAAGTCTTCCGTGGGTAGTCACTGCAGTTCAGTTTAAGTCAGTAGAAAGACAAAAATCTCTGGTTTTCCTCATTTTGCAAGGACCCCTCCATTTACTTTTTTTTTTTTTTTAATTTTATTTCAAAGATGGGAATGTGTCACTCTCATTATCTCAAGTACATGAAAAATAAGTTAAAGGACAGGCACAGTAACACCTGCTGAAGCTATTGGGAGTAACTGGAAAAACACTTATCTCACAGCCTCAGATATTTCATTACACAGTTCCCGTGGGCATCAAGGCCTTCTGCATCCACCCCCACATAATGCTCAAGTCCTGCTGCCAATGGGGATTTTATTTTTTAATTGACATTACTGGAAGTTGAGTCTTCACTCACAGTTTCTCTTGGACTCCTGGACTATTTTGCAACAAAGGAGAATGCAGTGGAGCACTGATAAAAATTACCCTCCTATTTTGGTTCCCATATATTGCTGCATATGACATATTCTGATGTTCTTCACTCCTACAGATAGTTACATCCAGAAACCATATAATGTGAACTGTAGCATATTTTGAAACTGAGATTTTCTCTTTTATATTAGGTCTTATGGAAAATTGCGATGCACTTCTTACTGCTACATTGACTCCACACAGTGTCGATACTTCACATGAAGGAGGGAGGTGGGTAGCATCCCACTTGTAGCAGGGTGGTAGGTGCTACACTATCATCTAGCCAGGAAGGACTGGGACTAAAAAACACCCCACCCACCTCCGTGTGAAAACAAATAGACGTCATGCTGCCGATGGCCATTTTGAGATGTTTTTCTTTTTTAAAAATCGTCAGATTGGGAAAAAATAGGACCACTGCATCCTGTCTTAATAGAGAAATGTCAAACAATGTGTGCCAATAAGACTTTCATGCAGCTGCGGGTGCCAACTTGCTCTCCATCACAAAAGCAACATTAAGCTATGTGAAACTGAGTTTCACCAACAAGGAATATTGTGTATCGATTACCTCTAGTCAGCACTGTTAAACCCAAATGTATGCTCTTCAGAGGTTTTGTCTTTAACCCTTCCCAGCATAAACACGGAGCATATCTTGGATGTGGTGTTTATAGGGACTTTGTCTTTTATTACAATGTGAACTCACAAGTGTTGTATCACCAATGACTTCAGCGACATTAAGCTTAACAATACTCCTTTCAAGGGCAAAAGGAGTAGAGGCCCTTCAGTAAGTGATTTCATAATCAACGAATCAGCCAAAAAAACTGGTTAACTTCACCTTCAGGCGAAGGTGTTTGTCTGTGTGTGTCTCCTGTGCATGCATGGAAATGCAAGTAGTCACAGGAGGCCTGAAACACAGACCACAACAAAGGACAAACTGCACAAATAAACTGTGAAATAGCCAAGACGTTCTCTCCCAGGATAAAATCAGTCAAGGAAGGAAGATTAAGAAGGAACCTATTTCTGTATTTTTTACTTCTGTGCGGAGCTGGCTGGGCACTGTCTGACCCCAAGGGGCTGGAACAGCATCGGTGACCTGCCTGAAATCACAGTATGACCACAAGCACATTGTTTTCACTCTGGTGTCTACACTGGAAGGTCTCTTTGTTTTTATCCCCTTGTCCATCTGACCATCATCATTCAATTACCAGTTATACACTATCCTCTCTCTTTCCCTCCCACTCTCTGTTTCCACCATGGTGTCTGGGATAGACCCAGTGTACGTGCTCACTTTTGTATTGCTGTAAATCAAATCTCGGAGTAGTGTGTTTATGGATGCTCATTCATGTTGTGCAATGTATATGTATTTTTTTTGTTTGTTTCAGAAAGTTCATTCGACTATATTAGTTCTGATGGGAATCAGGGTAATTATATACTTATTTATTAGCAAGTATTAAAGAGCAAATTTCTTATGGGAAGCCTATTAAATGTTATGTGAAAAAGTGTCCATAACAGCAAATGAAACTGAGGATGTGCAGAATTCAGGACTGAAAGCCTTAAATCTAGGCATTATTTTCATATAGGCCAATCTTTTCTGCTTTGTGGTAAATGTTGCACAGGATTCTGTGAAATGTGTGACTTATCCATCACGGTGACAGCACTGCAACAGCTGCACTTACACTGGCACTTCCATAAAGGTTAAGTAAATGTGGATGTTGCTTTATGATGATAATGCATTAAAGCAATCAAGAAATGCATGCAACTTTTACCACCTACCTAGAAGACTTTAACTATGGATTTCCAAAATGATACTGGAAACCACCAATCATTGACAAAAAAAAAAAAAAAAGAAAGAAAATTAGTGTACTCTTCATAACTATCACTTATCTGGGCTATCTGTGTTTCTATGAAGCCAAGCCACCAGCATTTGTAGCCCGGTTCAATAGTTCAATTTTTTTTTTTTTTTTTTTTTTTTTTTTTTTTTTTTTTTTTTAAACTGAGGTCTTAAAAAAAGGTCAAGGAACCACTGGGGCAAGAAACTTGCCATAAACCCTGAAAATCTGGGCACTGCACAGCTGCCTTTTAATTTTCTGTGCTTGTGCAAGCAGCGGTTTCCAGCTGCATCCTGCCATGCAGGACAGCATTTTGGGAGGTTCCTGGGGACAGACACACTCCCTGCAGCACATCCTGCTGGCCAGCCCCCAGGCATCTGCTGGGTGTTGCCATCCTGGGCCTGGAGACACTTCATCTGAACTCACCTTCTCCAAGGAATTCATCTCTACTCCCCAAAAGGCTGGATTCTCTGAGAAATTTGGTAACCCCAGTGGCCTTTCAGTTTTAAGTTGAATCATTTTTAATTAAAAGCTCCCTACCTCCAAAGGGCATTAAAGTAACAGAGCTACGATCGTAGAATATGTAAACAGGACATGTGATTGCCTAGGTAAAATTGTACTGTGATGCATGTGTACAGGAAAGGGCCTATCACTCTGGTCAGTCTGAGAACATTTGTAAGGCATGGATTTTAAAAGGACTTTATTAATACAACACGAAAAATGTGGTATCTTAACAGAAAGAAAGCAGTGTAAAATGTAAGGAAACAAACAAAAAAAGTTTCATACTATTGTTACTGTCTCATTCCCCTCAGATGATAAAGCATGAAAAAGACACCTGGGAAGGTGTTAAGTATATATGATTTAAAAGTCTGCAAAAGAAATCCTTTGTCCTTATTCTGACATACCTAGTTTATCATTAATTGGGGATTCTTCAGCTGGGTGGTGCCCTGGTCTGCTGCGAATTGTCTTCCCTCCTTCTCTGAGTTTCTTTACACATTGTGCCAAGACTGGTTGAAAAGTTAATTGGGATATCTTAGTTCCAAGGTCTTGTGTAGCTGCAAATTGCTTGTGGGAGAGTTTTCTAATGATTAGTATGCAACTCTAGGCAAGTACAAAACCATTATGATCTTATGCCATGCACTGTATTAATGTATACTAAAAATCCAGCTAGCACTTAATATATGATTAAATATATGTAATTACCTACTGCATATGTTAGCAGCTCAAGTCAATAAACCATGCTACCTTAGTTCCCCTATGTCCTTACTTTGACTTATTTAATTTTGGGTTTAAAAACACAGTTTTGAAATATAATTACCTAGTTTAAGACTCTAGGGAAGAAAAAAACCCAGAGCCTCCTCTCCCATGCCTGCTGCCTCTCCCTGACTGCTGTTGGATCCAGCTCCGTGCAGGCACACTGATGTGCATCACAGCCTGGGAGTGTGACTGTGCATTCCTGCTCCTGGGCTTGCTGCTGCCTCAGCCCCAAACTGACCCATGCAACATGCTATGAGCAGAACAATTCCCCTTTCATTAATTTCTGATTAGAATCTGTAATGTACTGGTTTTTAATAAGGCTTTGGGCTGTGGTTTTGGGGGATTATCTCCTCCTGTTACCTGATAATGTAGCGGCTGCTTTGTAACTCCTACCAGAGGCTGAGTTGATGGCTGGAAACCAGAAAGCAACAGCACTGTGTGCTGATGGAGAATGGGAATGGTGATGTTGGCACCTAGGGTTCAGACACTCGCAGCAGTTGGCACCAAGGCTTCAGGAAGAGGGTCCTGCCTTGCAGTAGCAGCTTGCAAATCTGTTGGACCAAGGCTTTTTTGTATAACAGGGCATCCTAGAAAAGGGCAGTGCTGCCTGTCCCCAGGGGAAATGGAAGTGTATTGACAGACAGAGAATGAATGAGTCTTTGGAGTGGTATATTTTCTGCCTGTCCTTTCTAAAACCTCAGCTTCTGTGACACTCACCTCTCTGGCTTCCCAAATGCCTACGTCATTTCTTTCTTCAAATCATTCAAAATTGTAGCTGTCAACGCTATCCTTGCCCATTAAATCTGGCCATGCACCTCATCTCTTCCTTTCTTTGTTTGGTGTTTTTTTTTTTTTTTTTTTTTTCCTTATCGTTTCCCTTAATGGCACCAAAGTCCATATCCTTTGAAGCTTCTCCAAAACTCTTCAATGCCCTTGCTGGTCTGCAGGCTCTGGGTTTCATCAGCTTCTCTTTCAGTCTCTCACTTTATCCCTTTTCTAACATCTTCTGCTTGTTACAGCCCTGTAAATGTTGCAGCAAAGCCCCTTGGTCATGGCTGTTACCTTCTAAAAATTGCATGGTGCAAATACTTCAGTCCCACTGATTTGGACAAGGGGAGAGGGGATTGGTGGTTATCCTTAAAGTGGGAGTCCCCCAGAATAGTCACTGTCCTTGAGCACCAGCTGTTTATGAGGAATAATAGTAATAAGTTCCCAGCTAACTGCTTTTGGGGACAATTCAACAGCTTTGACACTTGGCTGCCACATACAATCAGGAGATGCATTAAATAAAGATGACCAAAATTAACCCAAGAGAAGTAAACCAGTGCTGTTTTGTGATTCTTTGGTGATATTCAAGTGTATCATGCACAATGCTGAAAGGAGATCTTTAAAGAGCTGTTAGAAAAATCATGTTTTAATTCACAAAGGGTGAGGCAACAGAGACCACTTTCTGATATACTTTCAATTTCTTCCTCTGATAGTTTTTGCCTAAGGGGATGGATATGGCAGAGCAAGTGTCTCTTCCATGGAAATCATTATCTTTCAAGGAAAGCAGAGAGTAATGGGCTAACGAACGCTGCTACCAGCAGCATAAGGTGCTGGCAAAAAGACAACTAAAGCAGGCAACTGGTGAAATTAAAACTTGGATCAGGAATTTGGATCAGAGTTACTGATGCTTATTAATCTGGTAAGGGACCATGCAACTTGCAGACCATCAGAGCACTGCCAAACCTTAACCAAAAGACAAAAAAGGAACAAAGCCTAAGCAAATGAGCCATTTGTGTCTTTATTGAACATAGTCAGTGAAACACCTCCCTTCCCCTCCCACCCCCCCGTTATTTATGTGTCCAATTACATGCCCAGCAATGTGCTCTATGCTGAAAGCTGGTGTCACTCCAGGGCTGAAAAGGCCAGAGCAAAGCCTGGGCACATGTTTTCATTGCATCAGTAATTACTGGGGCATTTAAGAGGATGGCCCTGAACCAGGCCAGCTGAGGAAAGGGTGGCCAGGCCAAATTATATTAGAGGAGTGTATTCTTGCTGGAAATTACATTAGTGGCTACTTCCCTCCCTCCACTCCCAACAAAACCTTGGCACTTAAAAGGCACTGAGTTACAGCTCTGGCCTTTTAGGGCTCTTAATTCACTCTGACAGTTTCCTGAGCTTCTGATGGAGGACCAGTTTGGATGCATAATCTTCCTGAGAGAGAATAGGGTTTAAACAGCTTTATTTTGCTGTAGCCTTTCCATGCACTACTGAACAAGTAGCCTTCCCTGCATGGACTGCTGCTCAGGATTTTCTTTGGAAAGGAGGGAGAAGGAGCTGAAGCCATTAAAGCCTCTGATAGCAAAGCCTAGAGGTGCAACAGGGCACTGCATGGAGCAGGAGCCACTCTGGCCATGGTGGTCAGAGTGGGAAGGGGCCTCATGCTGCCACATTTGCATCAGAACACCTCATCTTCAGGAAAAGCTGTCTGCTGGGCAGTTCCCAGGGCTAACAGTATTGGTGGCATCTCCTGCAGGACAAAGGACAGGAAAGGACAAAGCACTCCCCGAGCTGTTTTGCAGGTGCAGCTGGGAGCCTGCCTGGCTGGTGTGCAACAACACAAACAGAGGCTTGACAGAGCAGGAATCTGAGCTAATGGCACAATAAATCAGCCAGGAGGAAGAGAAGGTAACATTAACCTACACACACAGCAGCATGTTTAGTATATTTAGAAACTCAGCAACTGAATGACCCTCTCTTAGCCAGTCTAAAGTGTCACCATTTAATAAGTGAACAAACTGACATCAGCATTAAATTCAAGCCCATGGCAAGATGTCTTTGACCTTTGTGCCAGGTATGGAGGAAGCTTTCAAGATTCATCTTGGAGAGGATGAAAGACCTCTGTCAGGGTCTGCAGCATCCTCTGTGTAGGGTAAAGGTGGAGGGTTGGGAGAAGGAGGGGTTGACAGTTATTCACAGTCACCCTTCCAGGAGGAAGCAGCACCGATGGTATTTTCCACCGAACCACTACTGAGTGCTGGCTTAAGACTTGGAAATGAAGGCATGTAACATTTATTTTCCTTTGCTCTCTTAAGCAGAGCATCTCCAAGTTGGTGGAACAAGCAGAGAATACCTTGGGGACCCCACGTGCTCCCCAATCCCATCATGGGGGTCCAGAAACTTTTTTGTGATTAATTTTGTTTAGAAGAGAAGAGCTCCCGTTGTTTGCTGCCCTTCTCATTTCAATTAGCCATGTTCCCCAGTGAAACTTACCACTCATAAGTTGGGAGAGGCTGCCCTGAGCCAGCCAGACATTTGGGGCAGGTTATGTTGGGTGCCTCCCATGCCTTCCTCTTGGAGGTTATTTGATTGACAAGTGGAATGTAGAGGAAACTGGCAACCCTGACAGTTAATAGCAATATAATTTCTTCTATAAATTTCTGTTGGGTTTGACATCTTACCTACCTGGCACCACTGCTCTGAAGACAGGGCGTGCAAAGAGAATATTGAGGATTGCTTAGGTTTTGAGTTGTTAGCAGATTTAAAGGGGAGAGGGACTGATTAGAGGTAAGAAACAGGGAATAGTTCAGGCAACTGAACTGTCCAGAAGTGGTCTGTTGAAATGTGTATATTACGAGCCAAGACCCACAGGGAAGCTGGTTGTAAGGTACAATAAAAAGCTGGATTTAAGCTGTGATGCTCCAGTACTTTCAGACAAACCATCATAAACCATCTGGTGACTGTAGGGACACATCACTGTTTTGCTGTCATTTGACCAGAGACTAGTTGTCAGACCCAGCAGCAAGCCCACAGCAGAGGTGTGGGACCAGTGGGGTAAAGCTGATCATCTCACTGGTCTTGGTGGGCGCAGCGAGGGGCAGAGAGGCTTGCTCTGTGCCAGGACTGTTTGAGCAAGGCAATATCTGGTGTGAAATGCTGCAGGGTTACAGCTTCTAAATAAAGCCTGGAGAGTTGTACCTGTTGCTGCCTTGGGTAAGCAAGCTCTCTGTTAAGCTGTCTGAGACCAAGCTGTTATGCTAATTTAAACAGGTCAAATATTTGTTCTCTGCTCCACACTATCACATTATTTGGTGAGCAGTAATGCCCTGTAGGTTTGTCAGGGAGTAACCAGATGGCAGGGAGGACTGAATTGCTGTGGTCAGCCCATGGGGCAAATAGCTTGACATTATGGAGTTTGTACTGGGTATAGGCAAGGAAGAATCAAACCCTAAGGACATGCAAAAAATGGGATTATTCCTTCTGCATTCAGCTGTTTCTTAGGCCATTTGAAGAGGAAGCCCATACTCTCTTTACCAGTACTGCCCCTGTATTTTGCAGCCCTGAGGATGGTGAGTCTCCAGCTGTAGGGATAAGAGAGGTAAAGCTTCCCTTGACATGCAAAACCCCCCAAAAGTCCGTGAGCGATGTCTCAGCAACGGGGCATCTGCAGCGCTGTGGGGTGATGCCGGGTGGCTCAGGTTTCTCTCCTTGCTTGCAACACTAATGTCCAAGTTTCACTGCTGTATCCATGGCAGATGTATTGCACTGGGATCTGGGAGTGGAAGGAGTTCCCCTCCACACCCTCACTGCCTATGCCTCAACTGAAGGTTGTCATTGAGGCTGAGAGACACGTGCTTGACAGCTGTGATTTACCAAGATGGTCATACATGTCTATTTATTTAGGGATATAAAGCAAGGCAGCTTTACAGACCCTCCCTTGGTTTCACCAAACTTTGAAGCCCGTAAGAAAAGGTCTTTAAGGCAGGACTCCCTCAGCAGATTATTTCTTTGCTTCTTTCTGTTTTAATAAAAAGGGTGATAACAAATAGCTGGTTTTAAAAGTTCTATTTGTGCAGGAATATCCTGCTTTTATGTGTTTTTAGGCATCTCTATCAATAGAGCACAAAGTAGAGCTCCATTTGAGATGGTCAGTGGATGAAACAAATATGAATGTGGACAGATAAATCCATTCCTTGTATGGATAACAGGTACATATAGGCTATGAACATTGCCCAATAATATAGGGTTAAGAAAATGTAAATTAATATTTCATTACTTTATCCAAAGCGGAAGAACTTGGACAAGAGAGAGTCCTATTTCAGAAGTAGCATAGCCTGGATGTATGAACTCTCCACACAAGTAAAAGACTGATATAAGAAAACAAAGTTCTATATGAAGAAACTTTTGGGCTGACCGATAACAAGCAAGTTCTTTTAAATAGCCTGGGGTTTTCCCCAGATTCTGCCCAGGGCTGGTTTGAGCCCCCAGGGAGAGTAGCTTGCTCAAGGTGACTGATGAAGTGTGAGGCAGTGTAAGTAACACTGACTATTTATACACTGAGAGTGCACTGTAAATTAAAGACTGGTGGGGAAAGATTAAGACTGGTGGGGAAAGGGAATTTAGTAAGCTGGATTGAAGAAAATAAATTGTGAAATGTCCTGGCAGGATCCAATGAGTGACCGGAACATTCAGTGTGTCCCCGACAAGGGGAAAAGCATGTACAAGCAGGTTCCTGTGCCTGGCTGGCACATCAGCTGAGGTAGGGCTGTCAGTGCCTCATACCAGGGCCAGGGGGACAGAAAGCAGCTCTGTGCAGGAGAGTGGGCCTTTTTCTCTTGACAAGGGTCTCCCACCATGTTTTTAGCAAGAAAGCTCTCCCAGTCACCCTGGCGCTCAGAAGGGCACAGGTTTCACAGAGACAACCACAGCACCCCACTGCAAACACCCCCAAAAAGCTGCCTGTTCTTTGTGCCAAAGCTGTTGCTTTGGGAAAGCTGGTTGTTGCTCAGTGTGTGGGACGTGGAGTGTTGGGCTCAGTGAGTGCTGAATACCTGAGACCACGGCTCAAATGTCATGTTGGGGAGCAAGCGGGGTGGGCGAGGGGCGGCAGCACAGCAGAGGCTGCGCAGGCTGAACGGCACCGGCTTTTCTCCTGCCTGCAGGAAGGAGGTTGGGTACCAGCTGCTAAGCAAGAAAGCAAGTGGAAAACTATGACCTATAGGAAACTATGTGAGGCACGTCTGGTCTCCGAAGACTACAGATGAACTGGTGATACCAACACTGGAAACAGATGCTAAACTGACTGGAAATTATTTTGGCAGAATGCCATAGCTGGAGCAGGAGCCCTGGTACAAACAAACTGATGCAAAATGCATTCTGAAGTCTCAGATCTGTTTGATTTTGAGAAAATAGTGAGCTGTTGTCTCTTTGGCATCACTGCAGGACTTTGCACAGGCCACACACCAGTGCATCTTGCTGAAAGCAGTTAGGTACACACTTGGAAAGTGGCCAAATGCTGCTGGTTGGCACCAGGACCCATTCAGGAAAGCAGCATCTTAGTGACTCCTCAGCAGACAGCTCTGGAAGGACACGAGTATCACCAATTTCAGCTTCTCCTGCTGCCTGAAGAACGCCTGTACTAATGGTGACACCTCGCTGAAGCAGTGGATAAACAGTGGAAGACCCTGGAGAGATTTTGCCAGAACACCAGCAAAGTAATATAGGCTGGTATAAGGTGAAATTTAGGGAAATGCAAGAACACAAAAACTTGGAAAAGCCTATTACCTAAATCCCAAAGTCAGGGGTTGAGCCTGCACGACCATCAGTGCAGCTTCTGGCAGGGCAAGGAAGCTTTCTAAGGCTGATTTTTTTTTTTTAAAGGTAACACACAAGAAGCAAATCTAAAACCTGTATTAGACACACAAGGAGAGGAATAAATATCTGTTAATTAATACATATATTTGGGTCAATATATTGAAAAACACATGGTAATATTTTGGAAGAAATATTCCAGGACAGACACTTAGCTTGGTTGCACCAATGTCCAGAAGTGTCTGGCATACTGCAGTATCTGCTGCAATTCTTTTTCTCAGTCCTAGTACTTGTGCTTGACACATATTCCACAAGTCCCGAAATGATAAACTTTTCTCCTCATGGCTACAATTCAGGGAACAACTTGGCATAAACACATAAAATTGGTGTTTAAAACCTAAATTATGCTATTTCAATAGCACTGTATTTCCCATAGGGCAGCAAAACTGCATGCCAGCCCCACACTGTCCCCAGCATTAGTAGGGTTTTCAGCTGGGCTAAAAAGAAACCAACCCAGCAAAGGTTTCACTCTGCCTCATTGCATTGGTCTTAGCTTTGGTGCTGTGAGCTTGCATTGCCTTTTCCTCTTAAATCCAGAAAACATAGGTTTTATCCATACAGGAGAACCCTAAGAAAACAGTATTAATATTTTGATCGTTATTGAATCTAATGTGTCCTCTTTGATCTTTCCATTTTAACAGCAGCACTTACATGTTCCTATGAACCCTACATGTTCAGCACACCATTTTTAATTTTGAACCATGGATCTAGATTCCTGGAGGGACGGGAATTTAGCAGCTACTCTCACAGTTCCTGACCTTTGTGTGTGTGTGGCCAGTCTTCGCGAACGAAGATTTGGGAAAGGTCTTTTTACCTTTCAAGCCTGCGCAATGGATTTTTTAG
>JAWWLV010000088.1:34786784-34804691 GCA_035041135.1 Platyrinchus mystaceus | reverse complement strand
TTCTCCCAGTCAAAGTCACTATTGCCTGGATGAAGCTTTCCTTTTTCCTTTTGCAGTTTCAGTGATAATTTTCCAGTGCCAAACACAAGGGGGAGCTGCCAGACTGGACGAAAAATTTTCTCTAGCCAATATATTCTATTTCAACTCCCCACACGTTCTGCACTAACCCTTCTTGAATGCTCATATTCAAAGACAGATCAGTCTTAAAAAAAGCAACACCAAATCTTCATTTCTTCTTTTAATAGCCCTGCAAGACTGTGCTTAAAAACACATAATAAAAAAGTGCATACAAAGTGTGATCTGTCTGTTTGATCTCCAGAAAGCAGGTTCCACCCTTAAAGCCTAATACCAAACAGTGATAACCTGTGGTTACAGTCCTCACCTTGAAAATAAGGTGCTGGCAAAGGAATCTACTAATTTTAATATTTGGAATTTTAATATGGTTTATTAATTACACAACATATGATCACATGAACAGGACCCCCAGCTCTCTCAGTGACCAAGATAAATACTCACCGCAAAGACCCCTCGGACAACCCAACCATGGTGCTGCCGTAGTGTCTTTCCATAAGCATTGTCTTAAAGAAAAAAAATTATAAATTTAAGAGAGAGATGTACAGCAGTTTTAAGTCTTCATCACAAAGAGGACTCAGAGCTTAGAAATGACTACTTAAGGGTATATTCTTGCCACTGGATGTAAATAATGGCTGTTTCAGAGTACCGAAGTTACGACTGAAAGGAGATGACAGATTTGGGATTTCTGCACTGGGGTCTCAGCTTGGCTGTCAAATCTCCTTCCAACCCATCCACGGCAAGAAAGTGTTCTAACAGACAGGAAGGCAAATGTGAAGTCTGAGAAAATACTATACAGGGTGAAACTCCAACAGTAAACCAAAGATACACTGGTGATACAAATATGGAAGAACTTTTCAGGGGAAGAAAGGGAATGAAAAAGTGAAAAAGCCCCAGCAGCATGGCTCTGCTGCAGACACTGAGCAATTCAAGGAGCAATTCAGTGCTGAAGCCTTCAGATTCGGCAGGTCAAATAAATGCCTTGACTTTCCATGGTGTTTCACACCCACATCTGGTAGCAGTGTATTTACAATCCCACTTCCTAGAGCTGCTACATGCTGTAGTTCATTTTACTAATCCTATAAGGTGACTACTTAGATGTTTCAAAGAAGCTAAAATAAAAAGCTTTAAAAAAAGCTGTTTCAAAGCTGTTTTAAAGAATTATTATAACATTAGACTTCATGCATGTAGAGAGGGCCTTACTCAGGAATAACCAAGTCAAGTCTAAGAGCGGTTTATATTTTGCTTTGTACTTGCTGTGGCCACTAGCCTGTCTTGGTAAGTGTCAGAAGTTGTGCACTTGAAAAAAATTCCTTCTTCTCTGTTATGAACTCCCTTCTAATGGATGCAGGCAATTCACAGCCATACTGGCAAAGAAGTGATTTCAAAGAGTGATGGCCAATTTCACATGGAACTAAAAAACTAACAAAACAGCAATTACAAATTTGGGAGCACTCTCACTGCAAACTAGTAGAGAAAGTGGAATGAGACAAAGCTCTTGCTTCCTTAAGATATGACTGTTTTCTCTGTCAAAAGTATGCCAGTTACAGGAATCTTTATCTGCTATAAGTCAACATTGACCACTTATCTAGTAACCCACCCCAAGGCAGCCATTTAGAAAACCTGGGCTTTCAAAAATGTTAGGTCTTAGAGACTACTTGCATCACTGGTCACTGACGAAAACACAGGTTCTAAAAGAGGAGTAAAGTAGACAAGGATGTAATTTCAGAAGTGCATGAAGAATAAAGTAACTGGCACTTACTCAGAGCTGTTTGGATATTCTTTTCCCCATTCTTCACTTCTGTCAAAAACCCTTTCAAGAACTTTAAGCCTCTGTCAGGATGAAACCATGAAATAAAAAGAAAACATGTTTATAGCAAAGTAACCCGAAGAGTAACAAAGCCCCTAAGGTTGCAATACAACTCAGAAGTGCAGTAAAACTCAGAATTAAGGAGCTATTTTCAATCTGACCAAAAATTGTGCCCAACTCCTCCGGCCTATCTTCCAGCCCAAGGGAAAACCACTTTGCTAAACATTTCTGCTGCAGCTTGAAATCATCTGCCTGATGCTCTGGCCCAGAAGGATTAGTCATTCACTGTAACTTCACTTGCATGGGGAAAAAAAAAGAGTGTCCTGGAATTGCTTTTTCAGGCCTTTTGGCAATGTTGCAGTCATACAACCTCAGACAACACATTAATCTTGAACCTGGCTGGTTTGGATTGATGAAGCCTGTGGAAAGTAATCAGTTTGCTCCATGTACACAAGCTTGCAGTGGTGAAAGACCCCCCATTGCACCCTAGCAGTTCCTAATGTATGCAGATATGAGGCCATTACCTTTTCAGCCACAGGAGAGCCTCTGTAGCAGAGTTTCTAACTTGTGCTACACCTGCATTCACTTCATGGAGCACGATCTTCTGAAGGGTATCAAACTCTTCTTTGTTGGTAATAAATTTCTGGTTTATTTTCTGGAGAAAATACAATGGGTGAAAGCTTCAGGCTTTTAAGACCAAACATGGGCCTGTCCTATAAATAACACCCATTTACCAGGACTCCTTCCTGCTAAGAGACACTACAGATTCACAAGCGTGTCACGTACTCCCCATGGCATGGCTGCGCTGCCAAGGTGGGCATGCTGGCCCAGGGCACCACTCCAGACACATGTGGTCAGCCACCTGGCTAACACAAGCAAATTAAAGCATCTCGGTCAAAAATTTACACGGCACCTACCATTTCTGGCCAACAAAATGCTTCAGGCTCACATGACATCCTCCACACTGGTGGAAAGGAGTTAACTCAGTATGCTCTCCAAGCATTTGCCCTGAGCTTCAACTACCAGCAAGATTACCTTCTGACAACTGCTAAGCTGCAAATTCTCGATTACACTTAGCAGTCAATGGCATGCTTATGTTTTCAATTTATTTCTAAGTTTTTTATACACAAGTCTTCACAAAAACAAAAGAAACAATATATAAGAGGCAGATAAACAGACTTGTCTTCTACATTAAAGGAGCAGCTATCACTTCACAGTAAATATTCCATGGTTTAGTTTTTTAAATATGATTCTTCTCCCTTGCTATTTTCAGTGTTTCAGTGGCTACCTTCTTGAAGAGAACCAAATACCTTTCTTACCTGGCACCAAACCAATCTGATTATATACAGTGTTCCTGATCATACACTCAGAAGATATGTTTTTCTTTTTCTTTTTTTTTTTTTTAACTTGAAATAAAAGCTACGAAAAGTCTCACTATTTTGTCTCATAACAAGTACTTCAAACCTTTGCAGAAGGTTCTTGAGGCTGGAAGAACTTCCAGAACAAGAACCAAGACTGCAGGGTCTGCCCCGACCTGATGAGAAACTGCTTCTTAATGCATTAACTTCCTCCTACTTGGTTGAGCAAAGGTGTTTTTTTCCCTTTCCATTTGTTTTACAGCTTAAAGTCAATATTGCTAACATCACAAACCTGTTCAGCTCAGAATCAAAGTCATATTCATTAGGTGTAACAGATGTTTTACTTGGCAGTCAATCAAGTATTTTTATAAGTTTGCACACAACTGGATTTATTAAATACAGCATGTACTGTAAGAACAGAATTAGGGGCAATTCAGTGCTCTTATCTGACAGATAGTAACATTATCAAATATTAAATACGCTACCACTATTGACTCCTACCACATATTCTTGAACTTTAACGCCTAAAATACATATTTTCCTTAAAAACCAAAAACCAGTGCTAGAAATAAGCTATTACCTTGATGTTGCCTACAAAATCCATTTTAACAGGAGCAAAAACAGTTGGTCCCAGCTTGTCTAGAAAAAAAACCAAAAGGCCATATTTTAAAATTGTGTCTTTTTCCAGTCCTCATGTTTTAGTAACAATTAATTTCATTTACTCTCCTAACAATCCTTTAAATAGCCAGAGGATACTAAATGAATGATGGAAATTCAAGTTTTTCTTTGGTGTACAACCAATCCACCTCAGTAGGTACAACCATTAAATACTCTGACTTACAAGCTGGAAGTCTTCAAAAGGGTGCATGCTCACAGGGACCTCACATCCACTCTAAGATGCAAGCAGGGGGCTGCACTAGCTGGTGATAGAAGTCCTTGGAAAAATCAAATAGACTACAGCTTATAGTGTGCTGGCAGCTGTACTGGATGTGTAAGGTATCTATGCTGCTCTTTTGAGGGGAAGAAATTGCTGTTCCAGATAGATCACGAATTTCCAAACTGCTTATACATGTGTCCCATCTAAATGACAGTGGATTCTCTTTAAAGCCAAGGAGTAAGAAACATGTTCTGGTACCAGTCAAATTGATACTGCTGATACTGTTTCTACTATATCCCTTTAGTGAAGAAACAAATTTTCTAAACTAACTGCTCCACCTTTTCTCTCAGCTGGCAGCAGTCAAAAGGAGAAGAGAAGCTGCTTACCCAGAACAGGCACAATTGCATAACATGACTCCAGAAACTCTTCTGTGGGTATGCCCTCCTCCTCCCGAAGTTCAATATCACTGAACCTGGTGTCAAGGACAAGCAGAAAAGACTGTTACCTTACCAATTCCTTTTGTATAACTTCTAATGCCAAAATTACATTTCCTGTCCATGTAATTTGCATAGAGGTAAAATTTATAGACATGAAACCACCAACATAGCTTTTGTTTCACTATGTTAAAGTAACTGACTACAGAAAATACACATTTGGTGATGTGCAAGCAAGGCCTGCAATTACAAACAAGGAAAAACCTCCCACTTCATCCTATACAGCTAATTTTACAAAAGGTATCTTCTTCTAATTACTGTGCTGTAAGCAGTCTTGTTAAATAATCTCAGTCAATACAGCTTTACAGACAGAAAAGTCTTAAAAATAAGTCAATTAACAAAGTATCAAAAATCCTTCTAATTGAAATCTGTACTACCTATTGCTCATGACACTGAAGAAGGTTGGAGAATCATTTTCATTTCTGTCTTCCTCACACGGAATCAATCCACTTAAAGAATCTGTTTCTGACTGCAACAACTTGTGGGCAGCACAGCTTTCTACAGCTTGCAGCTTGTCCTCTCCATCTTCTTTAATTCCTAACATTTATAAGAAACAGAAGAAAAACAGAAAAACGAAACAGTTACATACCCATATTGTTATTCCCATTCTTCAAGATGCCTTCCTATTTGAAGGAAGGCACTTGAATATCTGCATCATTCAGTTTAAAAGCTTCCCTGCCAGCACCATGACTCTGGGTGCTCAGACAACATTTCAAACATTTCCCTCCTTGTTTCTTTCAGTCAGACAGACCAAGCACCAGGCACCAATACAGATGAGCCCACATATCCTCAGCAAGGACAGCCTTATGAGAGAAGAGCGTTGAAGAAGCGACTGGGTGCAGCAGGGAACAGACTCATCCCCTTGAAAGGAAGATTACCTCTCATATGGCTGTAACTTTCCCAGTATTGCTAAAGTGGCACAGTGCATTTTCAAAAGCAAAAGAATAATAGTGACTTGCTTGCTCTTTCTGATAAGTTAGCAAACTGGCTGCTTAGATGGACACTGGTATGATATCAAAGAGTGCCATGTTCTCCCCCACTTCCATGAATATCTTTAAAGTTTCCCAGAAAAAGATCCATGTGCCTCTTCCCTGCCGTGATCTACTTTATTTCTTCTTTGGGGTCAAGTACATCTGTTTCAAATACATAGAGCACTACACAAGCACTTCCAAAGGAAGTCAAAATCTTTCTTATACATCCCATACGTGGTAAGACCTTCTGACCTCACAGAGAACTTCAGAGAACAATTCAAGAAGCAAAACCAATACATTCACATCATCTGCAGCATACAAGCTATGGCTACAGCACATCTTGCTGGAAGACTGTCAAACTAGCATCCAAGATTTCCCAGGGAATCTGTTTCTCGAGGAAAGAAATATTTTCAAGTGTCAGAGAGGTTTAGAGAGAGAGACCTGAAGCGGCACTGAGCTTCTGGCTGAAGGGATCAAACTGCAAGGAACTCTCTTCCTTCAAGTGACATCTGAAAGCACACTTGCAGAACCACTGAATAAGCCTGGTGCTGCGTGAAAAAAGAACCACTCACACCAGTAGCAGCAATGAGACTTGAGCCATTCTCCCTAGGGCAGAATAAAAGTGGCCTCAGACATCGCTGACATTAACAATCCAAGTGTCTCTCCTAAGGAACCAGAATTTGAGTGATGTCACTGACCTGTCCTTCACCAAGACACACAAGCTGGTGAGTAGAGAAACAGCCCAAGTCCACAGTGACTCCACAGGAGTGCTATGCAAAAAGCCTGGCATCCTCCACAATTTCAAACTCAAATACTGTAAGTGCTAAATGACATACAGAAATTTGTTTTAGGACTTAAGTGCTTGAGCACTTTTAAAGACTGACTACTCTTAATAAAGGGGAGAGAGAGGGAAAAGCACCTGAGACAGGGCAGAGCTTCTGGGCTCACCAGGAGCACCCAGATACAGACATTGTGGAGACAAAGCCCTTGGGCTGGCTGGGTCAGCCCACCCCATACGGATAGCACTGCACATCCTAACTCCACCCTGTACTGCAAGCAAAACCCTGCAACTCACATGTGTGTACACAAGAGGAGGTAGTTTTTTCTCTTTTCTGCACAGGAATTACAGTAGCTAAAATGACACCAACAGTCTGACTTGAATTAGTTTGGTCTCCTTGCTTTAGCACTGTCTTCTTGAGGTATGCTAAATGGTAACACATGCATGTTATTCTGCAGGGACCTGCCACACTACATAATACGAGCCATGGAAATGGGAAAAACTCCAAAGAGAATCCATATAAGAGCAAAATCAGTATGATCATTAATTTGGGCTTAAAAACTTCAGCTGATTCACTGACTGCATATGTATGTTTTGGAATAACAGCCAGGCAGAGAAAGCGACTGCTCAAGAACAGTACAGTCCACTCAACAGGCTGAGCAGAAATCATATGTTACTTAAATAGACTTATTCAGATTCCTGAATTAGTTCAACAGTATTTTACTGAAGTAATGCACAAATTTAAGTTTCATGCTATTGCTAAGGTAATGGAAGAAATAAGATGATTCCTAGTACATTCTCAGTTGCACAAAAAGAATTCATTTTCTGTAAAGATTTGTCAGAGCAATCGAGAGTAACTACAAGTTCAAGCCCTGCCAGACAGGCACACAAAGCTTCAATGTCCTCCTTCCGACACTACAGCTCTACATACTAGCAGAGGTGCCAGCATTCCCAGAGGAGGGCCTCTGGGAATCATGTGTCTGTCCACAATGCAAGAAGAGCTCAAGCTCTGCCAGGTTGTACTGTTTTGCAGGTCAATCAGCATCTGGAGGGCCTCAGCCTGTCCAGAAAAGAATTTTTAATTTCCTTCCGCATTCAGTCCCAAGTCAGCCATCAAGAAGGGCAGCAGGAGCTATGCTGAGAAGACTCACAGAGGGCAGATACCAGACTGAAACAGACTGATATTCCCTCTCTGGGGAAGCAAGGAACTGGCATTCTCACAGGCAGCCTACACATCCCTTCATTTACACTTACAGAGTAATGATCCCGGATAAGAGACAGTGCATATAATTACCTGCCAAATCCTCTGCTATGTGATCTTCAACAGAAACATCACCGCTCCCCTCACTTGTTTCCAAGTTTAAACATTCCAGACTTTTAATAAGCGTTTGCTCTCGATGGTTAATTTCTGCTTTCACACAGCCATTTTCACAGGGGTTCAATTCCATCTGCCTGAAGAAAGGGAAAGAATAATAGTGTATAAAGCATTGCTTGGTAAGCTTCTTCCTGCAAATACACACAAATAACAATAGGAGAAAAACAGTTGACAGAAATTATAGGCTGTCACAGGCTGCTCTGAGCAAAAGAACTTGTCTAAAATAATAAAAAGAACCACGCAGCTCTTTGCAGCAAGGAGAACTAACAACTCAGCCTTAGCTTGCAGAATTCAAATATATTTACACTGACCTTTATTAAAAAGATACATAATCAAAAAAAATACAATTATAAAAATCAAAATCATAGGCAGGTATTGTAACTAATAGAATATCCCCTCATTAGTACTTAAAGATATATATCCTTGCCATCTACTCCACAAATCATAGTCTGCTCACCATCAATGATTTTATGAACTTATGGAGTGGAACCTAAAATGCAGGAATGAGCACTGAAGCGGGAGAGAGTGATGGTGATTGACCTGTGAGTTAACCAAGTGGACTGCTGAGAAAAATAAAAGGGAAAGTGTTGATATAGAAGAGATATGAAGTGGGTGAGCCAAATCCCTTTTGTTGCATCTGCTTCCAAGTATGCAGTTCAGAGTGATACAATTCTGCCTGCATCTAGTACTAGTAAGAGTAGAGCAAAAAAAGGAAAGAACAGACACTACCAAAAACAGATTAGAAAGAGATTGACAGTAAAGACTTTTATTATACCTTTCTGTTGAGGTGTGACTGGACAAGACAGAGTGCTTTACCTGAAAGATATGGAGGGGGGAGAATATTCTTTACAGAAAGAAGACTGTATCATGCATCTCAAACTTCACATTTTATTAAACACAAGTTGGAGTCAGAAAAAAACCCCTCACTAATTCTCTAAACTGGAGACTGTATACAGACAAAAGTGAAAAAGGTGCCATATTATTACACCATTGCAATATTGCAAAGAAAAAAAGAAAAAAGAAAAGAAAGAAAATCAGAAGATTTCTTTCAGAAGCCAGCTAGAAAGTGTCAAGTGAGACACTATATATAGCACATAGAAAAGAAACAAAGCAGTGAGATTCCTTCGCAATGTTTTCCTTACTTAAAAAAAATTTACGAAAAACCAGAAAAACATGAGGTCAGATAACAGATACGGTGAAGTAATAATTCCTCAGATGCAGTCATCCATCTACCTTCCTACATGAACTTTAACCTCCGTTTTGCCAGAGACGCTCCAGTTTTGTGCATGTACTTGTGGATCCAGAATTCAAGAAAGTGCCCTTGTCATTAAAGAGATAAGCTCATGAGCTCCCATTGGCGTATTACCACGGATCAGATGCTGCAGTAGCTTAGCAGAGTTATAATTGCTGTGAGCTTCCACTATGGATGAACTTGCCATAGAGCCAAGGTACTTTGAAACATCACTGCCTGCACCTGGAACTGCAGGCCCCGAAAGTTAATGCTTAATAACTTTCACCTATCCTTAAAGGTTAAGAAATCGGTCACTGCTTATTAAAAATGGCCCTACATCGCTTGAAAACCTTAAGAAATGGAAGAGTATGTCCAGTGTAGGACTACAAATACTACTTTAGACAAGGATGCCTTAGCATCCCTGTCAAGGCTGAGGGAAGAAGATACTGGCCATTACCTTGCTTGTTCTGAGAACTGCTAAATTTGGGGATCCAGGTGGGGTCTGATGCAGTAACTCAGAAGTGAAGGCAGTATTTGCAATCTGCATACATTCTTCAAGAGTCTTCAGGAAGGTGTCACAGGTTGATTTTAACAGAGCTCCCATATCAATCTCATTCTGTGGGAAAAAATCAATTGGAAGAAATGGACTTACCACATAAGATCAGTTTGAAGCAACTAATGTCTACAAAGCCCACAGCTGCTACAGTCACGATTTCTGGCTAACATGAATTAAAATTCAATGAGTAAGCTGCCTGGAGAACTGGCATCACGTATTACTGGGGCTATGTCACCTCATAGCACTACCACTTGTCAGCCTCTCAGTACAACAAGCTCAGTATGTTTGTGTTTTAAAAGCAAAGCCTATTAGTTACTTATCATATTGGTGTTAGAAGTGTATGAAATACTAAGCCTGTATACATTCAACAATGGCATTCCAAGAAACACCACTGACAGGACAAATGAAAAGTAAACAAATTAAATAGATACAGAATGATCTGCAGATAATAATTTCAAAAATCCCACAAACAAAAAATTACTGCAATTGAAAAAAGGGCAGAATGAAGTATCACATCACCACATTACTCTTCATCTCTGTGAACTGCAGTTATTGATGCTGAAATGCTTTTAGCAATAAATCTTTCCAGTTAAATGCCAGTAGGAAAGAGAGTTTTCCCCCAAATGCATGAAATAGAAGCTGGATAAATACTACATTGCAGGTCAATACCTGTGAGCTGCAAGTTCTAACAGTGCCTCTTAGTCACTTGTAAACCACATCATGCTTCTGCACTGTCTTTTAATTCACCAGAAACAGTTTATCAAGTATCTTTACAGAGGTTGTTTGGACATACAAATGATTAACCTTCAGGTGTTTTCCCTGACTGTTCTGCACCCAAGGACCCATCTGTCCAGTGAGAGGCATCCTGGAACTCCACACCAACTTTTCTAGCAAGTGAAGTGCATCCCTCTTTACACATTTCTCTCAAAGCAAGGGGCAGATCGCTGTCACTAGAAGATCCCTCTTAAATGAGGCTTCTTTAGTCAGGAAGATTCGAGAGGTTTGAAACTTTAACTTAAGTGAGACTAATCAGGCAGTTCTTTATACCACTTTTGTTTCTTTTGTGGTCTGCATCATCTCTTGACCTTCTAATGCTTTTGGCTGTGCTGCTGAGCAGGATATTAGACTTGGGGGCAGAAAAACGTGCACTTCTTGCAGGTTATCTTTTTATAAAAGATCATTTCCTTTTTTTTTTTTTGATCCATTATACATACACATCATCACCCTACAGAGATGCTATTGTCCAGATAGATCCCAGATACCAGATCTCATCTCACTGCTTGCTAGCCCAACTCTGGGCAAGTTATTTGTAACAATGGAGTATTACTCCATTTAAACAAGAACTGTTGTGTGAGCACAATATTTCCCACAGGATCTGTGCAGAAAGAGGTTGCAACATTAAGTAACTGTGAGTGAATACTACAGTGGCTGACCAGAAAAGTTCACAATGCTCAAAACTTTACAGATGTGGTCTGCACCAAAAATAGAGATGTACCTCTGGTTCTGATACACCAGAAATGCTGGCTTCCTTCGTTTTATGCACTTGCTGAACAAGGAGGTTACAGTACAGTCTAAGTTCAGACATTTTAGTCTTCAAGGCTTCTGTGTTTTCAGTGAACTCTAAAAGTGAAACAAAAGAAGAGTTAAATTTATTGTATTTGATGCCAAGCAAGTATACAACATTTGACCTTAGTGGGCCTTTTAAATAGGACAAATCCCCTATATATAACTTTTGTTTTCACAAAGTAGTTGTGAAATAACAATAGCACTGTTTAGATAGTATTTTAGGTAGAAAACACTGGATGTAGAAGATGCATCCTGTCCAACACAAAGGGATTACTTTAATTTAACATACACACTTGAATCATAGAATAGATGAAGTTGAAAGAGACCTCTGGAGACCAGCTAGTCCTTCTCCCCTGTTCAAAGCAGTCAGCCAGAGTAAGTTACTCAGAGCCATGTCTAGTCAGGTTTAGAACATTGCCAAGGATGGAGACTCCACAACCTCTCTGTGCAACCTTTCAGTGTTCCCTCATCCTCACAATATAAGCATTTTTGCTTATGTCTCAATGGAGTTGCCTGATTAAAATCTATCCTCTTGTTCATTCACTGAGAAGACTCTGGCTCCACCTTTTTTATCCTCTCCCATCAGATATGCCTTTAATCATCTTAGTGGCCCTTTGCTGGACTCACTCCAGTATACCCATATGTTTCCTGCACTGGAGAGTGCAGACCTGAGCAGACTAATCCAGATAAGACTAACAGTCAATCTGAGATTTTTCCAAAGGGTTTTTTTTTTGACATTAGAGTCCCAGATATACAAAACAAATTGTCTGTTAATAAGACTAATGTGGTTTAGCTCTGCAAATACATCACTAGCTTTATACCATCTGCTACTGTATATCAGCTTATAGATACAACTTTTTAATGCTTCTATGCACTGTGCATCAGATCCCCACTTTGTGTAGGACCCTACAGTAGCATCTTCTACTCAGTTCTGATTCAGTTTGAACCAGCAGATGCAAAGCCTGGTGAAGATGCACATAAGGCCAGGAGGAGAAGCAGTTCCTCACCTCAGCAGAAGGAAGTGCTCACCACACCCTGCATTTGCTCAGGACATTAACAATAATTTGCTTGTTTCCCATCTTCTGCACAGTCATTGTGCTGAGGTTACACAAGGTTAAGGTATGACATCTTACACTGACCATGAATAATGCCATGCTTGTAAGGAACAGGGGTTTTCACTGGGGTGAAAGTGGGATTGCTGGTGAAAGCAAAGAGGTAAATGAATTAATTATCATAGTCTTACCAGATGGTCAGATTTAAGTTTCTGAATATGAGTACACACATTTGGAACCAAGTGCAAACCTTTTCCTAATTGCAAGGGGTTTTTGAAGTGCATAAGACAGCCCAGTTAGAACATGGAAGAAAAGGGTCTAAGGAACTTCAAAGCTCAAAAGACACTGGTATGAGAGGCTGGGTCATTATATTTAGACAGCTAAACAAGGTGGGGGTTTTACATTCTTGTACAGTTTGCATCTATAGTCAGGAGCTACTTACTTATTGTACTTACAGAATTCACCAGCACACAGTTTTCACATGATTTATACATAGTACATTTTAAGAAAAAGCCAAAGTTTTCAAATTCCTGTCCTCAGAGTTAACACCTGAGATTTCTAGCTAATGCTCCCATTAATACATTTCTGTGTACATATACTAAGGCAAGGATGAGGAAATATAAAGCAAAGAGCATGTGCCAGCAAAAGAGTGTTCTTGCCTTTTTCCTTCTGTGTCCTGCTGTCAGTCAGACAGGCTTTGGCAGTTCCTAGTGCAACCAGCCACTTTTGCCTTTCAACTGCATTTCTTGCTTTCAGATAGAAGTATTGTTCCCCTGGGATAATCAGGTCCATTCGTGTGTTATCTGCAGGATGAACTGAAAGCAACAGATTTCAGACCCTCGGTCCTTCCCAGCCCAACAAAATATCCCAACAGATATGTTAGGTGGCAGGTCAAACAGTAGTGAAAGAAAAGGAACCTACAGCCCCAACTTCCCCTGCTACCATTGTATGACTTCTCTTCTGAGTACGGCAATGGACAGGACATACATGTGTACAGCTGTGCGACAAAAGGCTATGAAAGGCAGTTTTGTGATCAGTGTCATCTGGGAGTTTTTATGGAAAGGGCATCCTCTTCTGTCAAGCCTCTCTTTCAGGCTTCCAGACCGTGACTGAACCTCAAAGATGCGGCAAGTAATTTAATATGAATGAGCAGACCTAGTACTGAAATTTATTATTCACATTTCTAGCTTCAGCTCTGTGCTTAGGAGGAGTCATTTGAAGCTGTGCGATGTTCCACTGCAGCTCATGAAAAACAGTGACCCACCTGCATGTAGAATACCCATAATATTTGAGGCTTGCAGCTCTCTCAACATTTTTGAAATACTATGGAATAAAAACTGGCATATAGATCAAGTTACTGAGTTTCCACAAATATATACCAATGAAATCAAGCCACCCAATAGCTCTTGTCACCTGAAATCTCATCTTGAATGCAGCATTATTAGACAAATTTCATGCAGCTGAGTGTTACTGTTTATTAGTTACCTTGAATTTCACAAACGGCCATTTGGATGCTTCCCTTACAACCCTTCCAGGCATCTTCCTGAGAGTCATAATAGGAGAGGATGCCACCACAGAGGAGAAACCATCGAGGCTGCCAGCCTGAAAAACAAAACTACATTTCTCAGTTACTTCTCTCCCTGCAACTCCACTACTTCTCTTACTCGGGACACACTGCAAATAAGGCCTCAAAGATTCTCAGTACCCCTGGAAACTTCTACCCCTTCGTAGAAGTAAGATTTGTGAACAGATCTGGATCTTGTATCCCATAACCCCTGCTTCCTGGCACCTGCAGATAGCTGGACCACGACAGTATGTGTCTGAGATGCCATATGTCATTTTCAGTAGTTTTGGTAACATGACATCACTGACTCATTCTCTCTTCCAAGTTCACCTCTCAATTCCTTCCATCACTCCTCAACCCACCTCTTCACTCTTCACAAAAGCCACCCCAGCTGTCTTGCTTCCCAACTCTTCTTCCCTTGCAGAAAGGACTAGCCAAGTTATCTTGAAAAACAACGTGTAAGAAACTCCTAAAAATCAACAGAAGGAGGGAACAGAGGTGGATGTGTTGATTTCTGAACACCATCCCTCAATGAAGCAGTTTTCAATAGCTCTTGAAACTCTTATGCTCCCCACATGAAAAGTAGACTTGAATTACTGACTTGCACTTCTGGATACCTTTCTAATTAAAACTACAAGCTCATTAACTTATGAAGAAATGAGGCAGCAACGTCACTGGAGGAAAACAGCTTTTATTACTGAGGTGCAACAAGCTTCCCTGTCCTGGACCAATGGAGCGAGATTCTGAAGCTCCCACACTGTGCCAGCAAACCGTCTCTGGGAAAAACACTTGGAAAAGACCATGTGGGCCATGTGGCTCCTAGATGTTTTTGCAGAGGGGCATCATTTCTGCTGTCCCCTGCACTGGGACTCTGTCAACCAGCGTAGCACTGCAGGAGTCCAGGCTAGGCTTGGACTGATACCACACTGGAGGAACGACAGCTCCCTCCAAGCTAGAGACTGATTCTTTCAGGCTGTGGCTGAAACCAAGCACAACTCAATTGAAGGTCAGAAAGCCCTAAAGCCTCAGGGTCAGAAAACCCTAAAGCCCTCAGCTCAGTAGGAGTATGGTCTGGCTTTTTTTTTTTTTTTTTTTTTAACAAGCAATACCACTGCATCCGGGCCAACCTGGTCTGTAGATTGCTGAACCTTACGGGGTGGCTGGAAAACAAATTAAACATAAGTATTTTTTTCACACCCTTTCAGAGCTCTTCCATTATTTCCTAGAAGAGTATAAAAACATTAAAAAGCTGACGTACTCTCAATGCTCTTTTACTTTACATGAAGGGGGAAAAAAAACCCACAAGAAAGAGAATTTAAAAAAAAAGGACTGATTTTTATTTGTCTTGCCTCCAAAATAAAGATACTATCCTAAAAGTCACTATTGATATGTAGGAACTCACAAAAAAAGGAAGTGATTGTTCAGCAGAGAGAAGCAGTTAATTGCTTCAGACACTCAATGGCAGAGAACCAATCCTTTAAATAATGCACAGCGCCACAGTCAATACAAGCCTCTAATTCAGTCTGGAGATCCTGCTGCTGCGCATGAATCATTTCAGCCATGGTCCTACAGCTTACAATTGCAGCTGATGCTCAACCAAACTGCATCCCATCAATCAAAGCCTGTGCAATCAATTAGCCAACATACAAAGCACTCTGCCTCCGTCACTTTGGAGCCTGGTTAAAAATATGTTATGAGTCAATATATTTTATTGAGGTTTTCATTTGGCTGGGTTTTTTTGTTTCTGGGTCTTGTTTCGTTGAGGGGGACATAGCAACTATCTGTCTTCTTTTGCAGAATCTAACTATTCTTTAATTATTAGATATGTATTAAAAAAGACTATGATAGATAATTGTTACCTAGGGCAGCATATATTTTCAGAACAGAATTGTTACACTAACAAAAATATATTTTCATAAAAGGAAATGAATTTAAAAAAAAAGAATCACTGCAAGGTTCTGTCAGAAGATGCACTAACCACCTAGTACTCACTGACACTGAGTCAGCAGCCATGGGAAGGTTATCCTAAACAACCAGCTAAAAATAGCATGTGGCTGACAAATCATGGGCACTGCAACAGGGATACAATCTTTAATTACAAGAGCTTCACCTTTGCAGACAAGCAAGGAGTGGAGTCAAAAAAACCCCCTTGTAACAAAAAAACAAAGCAGAAAAAAGACACCTAGACACTTGCACAAACACAAGTCTTGGGTTTATTCACCGTTATTTTGTCCCTATATACTGTCATAGGAATACTGCAATTTTTGGAACTGAGCATTCAGACTTCACCTCATACAGAAAGGTAAAGCTGAACCTTTAAATATCTTACAGGTGCCAGCAGTAACACAACTTTGAAGAAGAATTTACTAAGTCCATTTATACTGGTGGTGCACAGGCAGGAAAAAATACAGTTCATACTTCCTACAGCTCGTTTTAGAGGCACAGTGCCATTAACAGTAAAAGTCGACCTTGCTGGGGAAAGATATGTATAAAAAAAGACAATAAAATGCAAAGCACAATAAAAGTGATTAGTAGCTTAAGATCTCAGCCATAGAAGAGAGTGAAGAGATTCCAGACAACTTTACAAACACTGATAAAGGCACATATTGCACTTCTGTGTGAAACTTACAATTACTGCCTGCAGTACCTTGAAGATCTGAAACTGTGCTCTACCAAAACAGATACTTAAACAGTCTGTGCCTACTAAAGATTCACTGTTTCTCCAGAAGTTTCCACAGACTGAAAGATCTGCCTACTTCCACCATTACACTTCAGGAAGTTTGGATGCAGCTTTCAATGAGCAAACTTGACATTTCTTGATAACACAGTTGAAATTTGGACATAATTCAAACTTTAATGTTACACAACTCAGACTCCACACAGCATTCCTTCCAAAGTGCCAAGCCTGAAGAAAAAAACACAACATTTGAAGACATGTAGATCATGTCAGACATCCACGAAGCCAAACCATCTGGGAGAATTACATACTCAAGAAGTCAAACTGATGACCTGGAAAACAAGCTGCAATTAAGAGACGCCAGTGCCAGCTGCATTTCTAAAGGCATAAAGGCCAGACACCCAGTTTTTTATTATTGCTTTCTTTCCACTAGAATTATGTAACACTTTATGCTTGTTAATTTCTTGAGCGGCAGCATAGGTTTATATAAAATCTCTGCAATAGATAGTCCTTGGACTTCTTTGATCCTAATTCAGACTTTAAGTGTGGATAGGAGATAATTATGAACTTTGCACGTTACAACATCATCCGTCTAATAGGAGGAGCTAAAGCCTTCATCACATTCCTACTGCTAATATCACAGGCAAGATCCAAGACTTAGCTGCCAGTGGCAGAGCAGGGGTGGATCCCTGTTTTTCTCTGCAGGGTCACAAGAGTCCCAGAGCGGGTGCTCGGATGGTCAAAGACATCTCACAGCGAGAAGAGGCAATACCTATTGTTTCATCCCACCCTGAGCAAACATAAACTGTGCCGTGTGTGCATTGTACCACCAACTACTGCTTTATCTCCAAGGATAGAAGAAGCTTCTGCACAGCACTGTGTCAGCAACTGATAGCTGGATGGCAGTTGCTGAAAACTCAGATCTAATAGAACTCAGACAGTGCTGGTGTCTTGCAAAAAGCCCAGAAGGACCACTTCTGATCTTATGTGCTAACGTCCAACAGACGAGGATTTCCCAAGGGAATTAAGGCTATGGAACTCTCCAGATCACAAATGGATGAAACACTTGTTTTCAAGATGCTTGCAATCTTGACTACTGGAGACCCACACCAAATCTTACAATCCAGTTTGTGACAGCTGATTGCCTAAGTTTAGTTCATGTGGCCACATGTTTCATGCTGTCAGTCACCATCAGGATTTTAGTCAGGAAAAGCATTTAGCAAAAAAGTATATGACAGAGGTCAAACTTGAAACTTCCTCCCTTTATTTTGATTCAAGAAACAGAAGTAATACAGTTAGAGGGTTATCTTGACATAAGCAATCTGCACCCAGAACTGCTGCCTACTTTTTCTATACAAACTCCTAAGGCTACACAGTATTTTCCCAGGTACTGGAACATATTTTGCAGCCATAATTCAATAGCAAAACAATTTGACACTATAAAAATCCCATCTGTATCCATAAGGGACACCAGAAAGGCAGACAGGAGCATGTGACAGTCCGTACCTGTTCTCTGAGCTATTATC
>JAWWLV010000088.1:34748144-34777298 GCA_035041135.1 Platyrinchus mystaceus | reverse complement strand
CCTAAAAAATCCATTGCGCAGGCTTGAAAGGTGAAAAGACCTTTCCCAGATCTTCGTTCGCGAAGACTGGCCACGTTATGTGGTGAATGCAGGGGGAAAAAACCAAAACAACAAGAAATTGATGGTAGGTGCTGTGCTGTATGTTCTGTCCTCAGTAATGCCCTGCTTTTTCTTTGATTTGCTTTGCTTTTTTTTCTTTTTTTTTTCCCCAGTCAAGTGGAGGTGGTTGCTCAGGTAACAGTTGGCTTTTTGGTCTTTGCATCTGTTTTTGTGGTAATACTTCATGAATGTGCATGTGCAAGCCTCATTCTTGCTTGCAGGTTTCTTTTAAAACCCTAAGAAACTCCCTGTACTGCTGCCCAACCAGTTTTTAGCTGATACAGTGAAAAGTCTATTTATTTATCTATATAGGGACATTAATTCTTTCCCTCTTATAGCTGTTTTCAGTGTGGGCAGTGGTCCCTGTTATCCATAGTAAGATGTGCAGAGACATTACAGTCACTTTTCACCTACTGAAAATGTACTGAATGGTGTGCAGACCGATAAAAGTGTTGCTTGTAGGGTTTTCTCAACCTGTCTACTACTGATGGTGTTTGGAGGTTTTCCTTTCAGTGTTTCCAGATTCCTGTTTTAATGGGAGGGCCAGATTTGGAAGGTACAGTTAAGGAAGTGACATCTTGAATGATGCGGGAGGGCTCTACTTCTGCCTTACGGGGTCTGTTTTAGGTAACACTTTTTGAGCAAATATTATGAATATTTTTGTCACGACAAGAGTTGCCACAAAGGACCTATGGTAATGCAAGGTTTCAAAGCAGAAAGGATAAATGTCTAGGACCATATGGTCCATCCTGCTAATGTTGTCTCCGATTAATATGAGACTGTTGTAGGTGTGAGGAGTGTTTGCATGTCTGTATCTTCTGGCAAGTAGGGCTGAACTAAGTAGTACTGCATATTATATCATGCTAAGTACTATTCCATATATACAGCATACTCCATACCCTACTTTCTTGAAATACTCTTTAAAAAATATTTTTCTAGAAGCCTTGGTTTGGGATTCAGGACACAGTATTAGAGGTAATCGTCATGCTTCTTGTAGAGAACAGGAAACTTGTGGTGGTCAGCCAGTTGCCTGTATGCAGGGCACAGCTGTAAATTTTACTACAAAAAGCTAGGGAATGCTGCAGTGCTCACATAGTCATCACAGGCCTAATTGCTCTGATTAATATGCAAAGCAGTACAGTTATTCTTCAAAGACTTGCAATCCTCACCTCTGTAGTGCAAGAAGGTTAAACAAGTAAACACTGCTAACTGCTGTAAGAAACGACTTGCTTTAGGAAGACTTTGAAATATTTGAGCATAATTATGTTGCTATTTTCAGTTATGCCCTTGAAGACAATTATTTCATTTTCTTCATGCTTTCTTCCAAATGCAAATAATTTCACTAGCCTCCCACCTTGCTTTCTGACTCATCATTCAAGTCAGATGCCTTTTTCTGTAACACTTGGAAAAATTACCTCTGTCCCAAAATCTGATCAGGGCACTATACCCTGTATTTCCAGAAGCTTCTGCGCATTTATTTATCCCAGAAATCTACAAGCTTGTTTGTTGCTGCAGCTCAGAGTATATTTAACAGCACAGCTCTGAAGTAGATGCTGTGGATTAGTTTTTTCCCTGTATTCTCAAGGGATAGGAGTATTTTTGGGGTGCTGCCATCCAAGATGATAGAAATATACTTGGTCCTATTCAACCCCGCTCTATATAAAGAGGCAAAGTGATGTGCTAAGAGGTCTTTGACAATAGCTTCAGCCATCAGCATGAGGGCATATCACATCTCTGTAAAAGCCAAAGCCTAATAAACTGAAATCCATGAGGGGTGGTAGCAGGGGGAGGGGGAGAGTCTATGGCACTATTAGGCAGTTACCGGTCTTCTTACCTGCATCAAAAATGATATTGTGACAACACATGCCTTTTGGTCAGGTTTATACACTTAGTTTCTGCTGTGTGTTTGGAAATAGCTCAGTGCTTTGTGGAGCAGGCCTGCTGTGAGATACTGGCATCGTTGCTGCCCTTCTGTCTTTCTCTGCGAAAGACATTTTTTGCAGTGGCAGAATAGCAGATACAGGGTGTCAGTTGGCAGTGGAGAGGAATTTGGAGCCTGGCAGGGTAATGGTGCATTGGGAGGACTAAATTCTCCATTCTTGCTGGCCTGTCCATTGGTCTTGGCTGTAGCCTCTCCGATTGTACAGTCTCCTTTACTGCTTTCCTCTTCAACTGGCTCTCGCCATGAAAAAATTATTCAAGAATGTTGTTTAACAAACTTGTGATAATGATTGCTGAATAAGAGCTCACATCAACACCTACTGGTCTCCAACAAAAGTAGTTGCATCTAAAGTTGTGTATATGCTGTAAGGGCTGCTCAGAGTCCAGGCCACAGTCTGAAATGGTTATGGTTATCAGTGTTACAGATACTTGTTAGTTCAAATTGCAGGATGCTTTGAAATAAGTAGGGTTATTGGAACATTGTTTTGATGCATATGGCTTTTGTATGGCACTGAATATGTAGTTGTTTTTAACTTTCCTCCATTTTGGGCAGGAAAAATTCCACCTGAAAGCACATTGATTTTCAACATTGACCTTCTAGAAATTAGAAATGGGCCAAGATCTCATGAGTCATTCCAAGAGATGGATCTTAACGATGACTGGAAACTGTCCAAGCAAGAGGTGAGTGGGTTACTCCTCTCTGTGAGCAAATCTAACAGAATGGGATAGTGAAAAAGAAAAGATAGGCTTAACTTGATCCTGTGTTAGGGAAGTATCTATACACAAGTTAGATTTGAGCTACTGCTGTGCACAGAGCAACTCAACAAGCATAATACACAATACTTAGTACTTAAGGGAATTATTTATTGGGTGATGGACAGTTGAGGTAACTAATGAGTTGTTAGTTTAACTGCTGAACTGATACCATTAATGTTAAGACACCCAAAAGGCCATTGGTGGCCAGGTGGTCGTTAGTCACGTGGGGAAGGGTGAGCTTCTGCTTGCCTTCCAATTCTCAGCTTTGTTTTTTTGCCTTTCATGCTTTTGGCATTTTCATATTGGTGTCTTTCTTGCTAAATGCTATTCCTGGCTCAACAATTAGCTAGCTCCTGTCTGTGGTTTGCCTTTCTTGCTTGGCTTCGGGTCACATACTTGCACCTGAACAATAGGCTTTTTCAGTAAAACTAAGCCAAGGATGCATGTCTGTGCTGTACTACCCTGAGCATTGCATCCTAGAGAAAATTCTGGACTCCAAAGGGCTTCAAAAGGAGCCTTGGTAAGCTGGGGCATAGGCATGTGATCCATGTGTGTTTATGGGACACTTGGGTGAAAGAAAGCATCTTCAAAATAAAGCCAGACTTCAGGGCTTTTTGGAGTTAATTGCTGATTTATTAATAAACTGGAATTAGAAATTCTGCTGCTGTAGGGCAGTCCTGTTTCATTTCATTCACTCTGTGAAGGACATGTAGTCAGCATCATTCACCTTCTGTTTGCCTCTTATTTTCAGTCTTCTGCTTTACCAATGTGCAAAAGTGATCCATGAGAAGCTTGTATAAACAACTGCGTTCTTTTTGATTTGAGCCTGGTACAGTTTACTAGACCCAGAAGGCTAATCATTTGTACTATGCACCAGACAGTGTCAGGGTGTCTAATATCTGTGTATTGGAAATGTAAGCAATGACCCTAACAAATACCACAGTGTGAAATTAATAAAACAGCCCTGAAACATGGCCCATTTATCTGGCTGTTAACAGTCCACTGTTACAGTTCTTAAACAAGCGGTATCTGTTTCACAGGGTGGTATGTTGGTATTGTTATTCTTGTAGAAGGCTCTGCAATTCAGAACAGTTGGGATCTCAACAGTTAAACTGTAGAAACTGAGTAAAAATAACCTGATTTTGTTCAAAACACTGCTTACCATTAGTAATTAGCTTAGTGTAAGTAGCTGTTCCAGAAGTCTGTTTAAAAGCTATCTTGACTCTTTGTCATTCAAAGTTTTGAGATGTCTAGAAATCATTTAATGTTGTTCCCATTAGAGCAGCAAACACTGAGATTGTGACAGATTTCTTTATATATTTGGGGCAGTTGTTTACATCTACTGGTTTGTCAAAGTGCTAGGATGTGGAAAAGCTGTTTGGGTCTCTGACCAATTGGTAGCTAATAACTTTTGCCTAGCTATTTATACTTTACTGTGTAGACATCAGATGACAAGCTGTCCTGGCTCATTTTTCAGTCGGGTACCATAAAGCTCTGGCAGCAGATTTGCTAGTTTTACTGTCACTTCTGTTACTAAAGACTCTCATCACTGATAGGAGCTACAGAATCAGCCAGACAAGTATTATCCTGGCATGGCAGGGGAGGGAAGGTATCTATTATCTAATACTACCATCCTGATCATGGTGGCCCTCTCTTACACTACAGTCATCAACTCTTTCATAGGCCTAAAAGTGTTATCTCTCACCTTTTGTTTAATAGGTGAAAATTTACTTGAAGAAAGAATTTGAAAAGCATGGAGCAGTGGTAAATGACACCCAGCATGATGCTTTGGTTGAAGACATCTTTGATAAAGAAGATGAAGACAGTGATGGGTTTATATCTGCAAGGGAATTTACATACAAGCACGATGAGCTGTAGAAAAGGGTGGCATAATTTTTTTGGACCCAAATAGCAGTGACTTAGACTGTCTGGTTCTCCTGTCATCTTAATTCTGTGTTTTGGGGTTGATGATTGCTGTTGGCAAAGAAACATTTTGTTTATATAAAAGAGAATTTCTGTTCATTATGTACAAATGTTTTAAACTGTTTTAAACTATTTTAAAGTATGAAAATGTAACTCCTTTTATACAGCAAAGACTTGCACATCAGTATTTTTTAAATTTTGTATTAACTTATTTTTCAGAACTGAAACAAACTTTCTAGTTATCAATCATTGTGAAAATCAAAATCCAGTTCAGTGACTTTCTGTGATTTGTTTGTGTGCCAAGATCACTTTCTGCAACTACTTTATATATAACTTCTAGACTGTGGCTTAATTACTTGACCTTCCTTCTTGTGTGTCACTGCTTAAAAAGCAGTGCTGACCTTGGGGGGTTTTCCTGCAGATTTTAAAAAAGATGCACTGGAAGGCATCAGCATCTCTTTATACAGCTTAGAAAATGGTACAAAGCTGAATAAGAAGAATGATTATCCTGTGCTGATTTTGCCCTTCTGAAGGGAGAGTGTTACCACCCATGCCAATAATTGTCTGCATTTTTTGTTAAATTATGTGAACAAGGCAGGAGTTAAATGTCAGACTTCTACTGCCAGTGACGTTCTAGGAAATGTCTGTAATTTGGAAAACAGCAAATTCTGCTGCAGTGCAGAGGTGGTGTCCTTTAAATGTACACGCACATTTGTTTTGAAACTCAGAGTTTGCATTCATTGAAAAAGATCACACCTTTCCCCTCTCACAGTTTGAGGGAGATGTTACAAGAGGAAAAGTGTATTGACAGGAGGATCAGTATGGCTGAAGAACAATTTCCATGGGCTTGCCAGCTTTGCAGCTGCATGAGTTGCAGAACTTGTTTCATTGCCCCTTTGCAGTATTTTTCACAAGTAGCACACAAGTGATGTGAATTTTAAATAATAAAGTGAATTTTTAGAGAAACAGAGGCATGAAGTAAATGTTGTGGTGCTGTGTCTTTACAGAGATGGAGATCATGAGGATTTCAAACACAAAATGGAATTGTTTGAACTGTTTTTGGAGAGGAAAAAACATCTTGCAATCAACCACGATTTTTTAAATGAGAGGGCAGGGCATCTCAGGGAAAGAATGAGCCTGTATTCTGACATCACTAACCTATGGATCTATGAGCACAGCATTGTACTTGGAAAATGTTGCCCAGAGTTATGTAAGGACACAAAGCAAGTCCAGTTGTATGATCCCGAGATTGCTGCATTGCACTAATCCCTAACTACTGCCAAGTGAGACTCTGCACTCAAGGTTCTCAATGCTGTAGGTGAGTTAGATGTTTCCCTGCCACCTAGTGTTGCAAGTGAGGATTAGAAGACTGCTTCATTAAACAGAGTTCAGCTTATGGACATTACAGATTGCTGTCAATAGTGGCTTTTTTTGGGGGGGGAAAAAGTGTAACTGAAGGTATGCAGCAGTGGGCTGTTTTGTTTTTCTTCCAGCATCTGACATTTTGTGGCTGGTGTTCTAAATGACAAGGAATTGTAGCAATGTATTTTGTTTTCAGTAATCTTTAGGTATTTTTCCTCAATGATGCCATCTAGTTTTCTCAAACCCGTTTATACTTTTGCTCCTGTGGCAGTGAGTTTCACAGTAGAATAGTGTAGGAAAAGATTTCCCTTCGGTTTTAGGCTCATTGCCTACCTACCCTGATTCTTTTATTGTGAGGAAATAATGCATAATCATTACCTATTTAGCTCTTCTTACCAGTCCTGGTTTTGCATAATGATATTTTTTTCTCATCACTTAGGAATATCAAGCTTGCCTGACTTCAGCTTGCCCAAGGCTGCTCAAGTGTTCTTGATTTCCCCTGCAGTCAGAAGAGTATTGGGCACCTGGGGGCAGCTCATCTCATGTGTGTTGTATTGGGATAGATGCCTTAGCAAATAAGAGTTTCTAGTCTTTCTCTGTTGACTACATGGGAACCTAGGCCAAGGAGGGCTAATAGGTTATGAAGTTGATCCTTAAGGCACTTTTGCCTAAATGTGGTAACTGGGAGGTACCCAACCAAGCAAAGGGGAAATACTCTGTGTGTGTGCTTCCAGGCACAGCAAAACTGATACTTACGTTGGGTCTGTCAGTGTTCTACATTGTCATTTGCAGTGTTTAGCATGTTCTTGGAACATATGGCTGGGGAGTGAAAGCATAAAAGCATGAAATAAAACTTGGCACATATTACTGACCAAATATATAAAAAGTTAAGCTTAACTAACAAGATGCCAGTATGTGACTTCAGTAAGGGCCATTTGTTTCTTTTGTATTAAATAGGAGTTTGGAGTAAGTGAATGTTGTGAAATGTACATACATGTTTTCTTCTTGGATTTTTAAAGCATTTCATAAAAATAACTTTCATTGAACATACAGTTATTTGTTAATGTCAGCTGTGTATTGAAGCTGCAGGACCAAGATGCTTTTTTGGTGTTTTGTATAGGTTTATGCCAAATGAGAGGATGTTTTTTGTTGTTAGTCATTTTTTGAGAGCTGTGTTAACTTCCAAAATTGAACTGAAAATGTTTTTTCAAGAGTGCAGAATCAGCAGCAGATTTGAGAAGTCATTTCAACTTTGTTGCTGTTTGCTATCATTCAAGTCCTCCAGTAAAGATTAAAGGATTTCTTAGGTAGAAATACCACTGCCTGTCATAACCTCAGTTGCATCTGCTTGTTAATCCACAGGGCAAGCTGCTCTAGTGCCAGCAGGAGTCAGACAACAACCTGCAGGAGACCAGGAGCAGACAGCTGCCTGTCCCTGAGGAGGGGAGGAATACTGGAACTTCAGAGGCACTTAGCAACATATTGGCTGGCTGGTGCATGCAGTGCAAGTGTTTCCCCTGAAGAAACAAACCCTCACTGCATGTCTGTAACACATAGCACTTGAAAAAGGGAGATTCAAAACAGAGCACTTTCCTCCTGCATCCTATAGCCTTCTTCGCACATTTGTTGTTGTTTTGCGGTTGTTTAGGAAAACATATAGTGATGGTTTTTAGAACTGCAGTCTGTCATTCACAGCCACTACCTAGCAATTACAGTGGGAGTTGCCGCCTTCTCTAGGTACAGAAGCAGCCTTCAGAGCACATTTTATTTGAGAATTCTTGATATGCAATGCAATGACACAAGAAAGCTTTTGGCAAAGCTTCAGGAATGATGCTTATAGTCTGAAATGTTTTTTAAGGCTTTCTCTTTTGAGACCGACTGACAAGGCAAACAGTGTTGAAAATGAAGGAATTGCTTTATTTGGTCTTAAATCTTTTCAGTAGCTTATGTCATAGAACCATAGAATCATTTATGTTGGAAAAGATTTTAAAGATCATTGAGTCTAGCCACTAATCCAGCAGTGCCAAGTCCACCATTAAACCACCATGTTCCCAAGTGCCACATCTACATGTCTTTTAAATACCTCCAGGTATTTAAGTGATGACTCCACCGCTTCCCTGGGCAGCCCATTCCAGTGCTTGACAACCCTTACACTCCAGCACCTCAATCTCTTCCAGTGAGAGGCCCGAAACTGAATACAGGATTCAAGGTGCAGCCTCACCAGTGCTGAGGACAGGGGGACAGTCACTGCCCTGGTCTTGCTGGCCACACTATTGCTGATACAAGCCCAGATGCCACTGGACACACTGCTGGCTCGTGTGCAGCCACTGTTGACCAGCACCTCCAGGTCCTTTGCAGCTGGGCAGCTTTCCAGTCGCTCTGCCTCAAGCCTGTAGTGCTGCTTGGGGTTGTTGTGACCCAAGTGCAGGACCTGGAACTTGGTATTGTTGAAACTCATACCTTCAGACTCAGCCCCTTGATCCAGCCTGTCCAGATCTCTCTGTAGAGTGTGTCCTTGTGCTGCAAGGAACATCTCCAGTACAGAAGTGTTTTGGTGAGTACTGTATGTTACAGAGTCATAAAATTGCAGTGTTAAGTACATATTGAAGAAAGTGCTACCATGGTTTTCTCTTCATGATATTTAAAAGGGAAATGATGCATAGTTTGTTTCCTGAATACTTCAGTGTAAAAATAAGTTGTACAAGTCAGCCCTTAAATTACAATTATCTTTCTCATGCATGCTCCCCACATCCCATTGTTTCTACTGTTAGATACAAGGTGGTCTCTCCCTTGATCCAGAAATCCTAGTTTCAGATGGCAGGTGCGTACCAGCAGGATTGGGAAAGCTAGTTGCGTTGGGGCATTCTGGGAAAAGATGCAAAGCTAGGGAAAACGTGATCGGAGAGAGTGGAATTATGCAGATTGATGTGAGAAATGCAAAAGATTTTGTTTCTTAGATCCTTTGGCATCTGCTTACTTGGAAGAAAGAACACTGCAGTCAATGATGTAGGGACTGCAAATAACAAGGCTAGTTCCTGACCTGACTTTCTTTGGAAACCACGGTTTCAGACAGTTTCTATATGAAGTTTTATGACAAAATTTAAATTCACACTTCTGAGGTCTATTCAAGAATATTTAGAAGAGGTATGTTGAGCTTACTTCTTGAAAATACATTGGCCTCATCATAGAGTTGTTGCAAAAATCCTCAAAACACAACTCAAAACCCACTACCCCCAAACCCTTTATCTTCAATGTTGAATTGGTTTTGGTAACAGGAAATAAACCAAACGTGCTTATATTTCTATAATCCTGGATAATTTTAGCTTCTCTTGAAAGTTAATCGTAATGCTTACATTGTGTCCTAGTTTTCTCCCAGGGAAAAACTCTGACAAAATAAGGATCTTTCTTTAGCTCTGCTGCTTCTGTTTCGGTGCCTGTGCTTGATTATGTCAACAGTTCTACACAAGAAATTTAATTGACAAGCTCAGTAGGAGGCTAGATAGGGACAAGGACCTTTGTTATCATCTCTTCCGGCCTGGAGGGAATTCAGATGGAGCCCCCTCCTGCATCACATTTCTTCATCCTAGCTGTTTCTGTTCAAAAAGAAGGCTGGTTTAGCAAGGGGTTGCTACCTGGTTAGGTAGTGTGATAGTTCTGTTCCCTTGAATGATGTAAAAAATGTAGGAGCTCGGTTTAGCTGAGAAGGTTGCTGTAAAGAGAGGATAGTTTGAAACATGGCAGGTAAGTAATTTTGTGCAAATTTTCTGAAGGTCATGTTCCTGGTGGAGGGCAGGACTTAATCCAAAGGGTTAGTATTTTTTTCTTTTTTTTTTCCTTTTATATTTCTTTTCTTATAACTGCTCTGCATCTCTGTTACATAAACAAGGACAAACCCACTTTTAAAATATTTGGGTCTGACTGTAGAAATCCAGTGGAGCTGACTCTTCAGAGTGCCCCAAATCCCAGTTATATTTTCTTCTAAAAAATCTGAGACTGATGCTAACTACCATTAAGAGCTGCTCTTCATTTTAGACACGATGCTTCTAATTTCTAGTTTGTGTCATGACCTGCTTAAGGAGATTAAATGATGCAGGATAATTGATTCCTCATCTGGGAGTCAGACTGAAAGTATTAAATCAATCCTGTCCCCTTTTATGTTATTGCCATTGAAATTTCTTTGAAGCAGCTCTGTTTCCTCTTCTGCCTCTTTCCCTGAATAGTGAACTAGGTAATACTATTTCTTTTGTGTGCTTGGCCTGCTTTTCCTCTGGGAGTAAACAGCAGAGCTTAGCTCTGGTCTCTAATCTGTTGGGATATGTCTTTAGAGAATAGGTTTTCATTCCACAAAAACACCTGTGACCCTGTGTCCATCTCTGGGTATGGATTCTATAGCTCTATAGCTAATGGACTAATTGTAGCTTATAGAAAACTATGACCTGCTGGATTTTACTCTTAGCAACACTGACCACAATACTTAAGAGAGGTAAGACTGGTGATGTTCCTTCCTTTTAACAGAAGGTAAGGATTTACCTTTGCACCCAGTATTTCAGCCCTTATGTGCCATCATGTTGTCACTGCTATTGTCACTACCAGTAGCTGGGTTAAAAGCTGGACTTAACCTGGTCACATGGATATCATGATGTGCACGTGCACTCTGACATAATTCAGCGCTCCGCCTCTGCAAAACTCAGACTGAAGCAAAGCTCCCAGATGCGTGGTGCTCATCTCACAGCTGGCAAATGAGCAACAAACTGCAGTGGGAGCATGCATGGAGCAGAAATGGCCGATGCTCCTCTGCATTGGGTACCAGATTCTGTCACTGCTAACCTGAGCCAAGCCCAGCTCACCACGGCACCCTTGGGAACAGCCACAACCTGCCATTCACACGGGGTTAGGGTTGTGGGGAGACAGGCTGGTGGGGTGGGCTCTAGGGCACCAGTTCATGTGCTCTGCCAGACCCCTGCTGGCTTTGGACATTCACGCCTCATTTCCTTAGCAGGCAGCTGTGGGATGTGTCAGTGCCTCAGGACAGACTGCAGTGGCACCAGCCAGGCTCATGCTGGGTGATGCCTGGGTGTAAAGTTAAAGGCAGGCTTGAAGAAAACGTCAGGGCCCGCCCTTGCACTGGGGAGGGAATAGCAGAGAAAATAAGCAGGGGAATATCTCTCACTACCATCCAGTTTTTCGTGGCTGATATCCACAGCAAATATAAGGAAGTCTAAAACCTGTACTTAAGGAATAACACACAACCAGCATGAAACATGCAATACAGTGTCAGCTTTGTAATTTTTCCCATCTCTTATTAACTACTGTTTTCCAGTTGTATATTTTGGATAAGGCCATATATGTAAACATGGCCTCTTTTGTCACAGAGATACTCAATTGTGGACACTTTTAAAAATACATTTTTCCAATCCTTTTGGAAGTACATGAGCCAAAAGGACTTATTTTGGCTTAGTTTGAAGTATTTCTGTTATCAGTGATCACTTCCCACCTGCAGATATCTACCACTTCCATGAATAAGGAAAATTACTTATTCATCTAGAGGGCTTTTTAGAGACAGGACTCCTTAAAGTTGTATTTACAATTAAAAACCTAAACAAACAAACAACCCCCCAACCAAAACAAACAAACAAAAAGGTTGTCCAAGTTTTAAATCTCCTTAAAAGCAGAATACTGGAAAATGCTGCCACAGAAATATCTGCAGCCCAGGAAGGACATGCCGCTGCTCACAGCCCCCAGTGTGTGATGTGCATGGGGGGAGAGGAAAGGTTGCTGACACATGCATAACTTTTTATGCATACTCAGCAGACCTGTTGCTGTGGTTACTAATCAAAACCTCCCTTGAATGAGTGCTATTTGCACCACACCAGATGTCTGATAAATCACATAGTAGAATTTTCTGTCCCTTGTATTACTGTCCGATCTTTTTTCTAAGTGCTGTGACTTAATTTGCAGCAGTTTACACATAAATTATTTGGACAGGTCGCACTATTATAAAACATAAAACTGAAGCAGGTATGGAGTCACTTTCATGAACTCCTGCATCGCCTGCATAACACCAGAAATTATTTTTTTCTTATGTATGGATGTTCAAGTAGTTGCAATTTGATGAATAATGCTAAGCTGAGAAAAAATATGCTTGATTTTTAATATAATATTAACAACAATTACTGTAGCACATTTATTGCAGAGGCGAGATCCCTTCTGCAGTTCATCAGTCTGCTGCAAGCATTTCTGTACAAGCAGCATTGCAACAATGAAGCATACATGAAGATTAAATAGGATCATTGCATGAGGATTTAATGCTGTTGTCTCTGTATTTTCTGCTGCTTTGTTGTCATTACTGGCTTATCCTCTCAGGATGACAGATTTCCTTCTTCCACCTGCCTTGACTATATAATATTACGAGTCTTAAGCTATTGACAAGTGTTTTAGCCTCATTGTTACAGGTGCTAACACATCAAAAAAGCCAATAATAATAAATGTGTCTTGTGATACCTTTTAGAATTCTGAAAATAAATATGCTGTCACAGATTTCTGTAAGTTAAAACCAGGAAAATGTCAAAATTTATGAAAAAAAAGCAAAAGACTGATGTTATATTGGTAAATAATTACTCCAGAAGAAGGCAACCTTTTTGACTGGGAAATGTAGCAGCTTAGTTGTGTGGTTCAGTGTTGTGCCTAATAGCTTTCTAGACACTGAGGGTAACTGCAGCATGCTGTCTTCTGTCCCTGTCACATTGAGGAGTTGTGTTCTGTTATGTCACTTACGTAATTGAAATGTGAATTACCTTCTGTGGTGCATGAGTAAGAGCTCGGCATCTAAGCCTGACATTGTGCCTACAATAACATCTTTACAGCTGCAGCCATTTCCATAGATTAATCTTCAATGGTATAATTGGATAAAGAGGCTGCAGCCAGGATTTCTCCTATCTTTCATTTTGAACATCCACAAAGCTCAGCAGGTGACATCTTTATCTCACATCATAGTACTGCACCTGCCACCCTCTTTCTTTGTTATGGATGAAGCCACTGAGAATACTCTCAGTTCTCTGGTCCAGTCTCCTGATTATATATTAAAAAAGCCCCAAAACACACAAGTGCCATTGATACTTCTTGTTCTTTAGATTCATTCTATGACATCAGTTGCATTTAATGGCTTATGGTGTAACTATTAACAAGGGTCTCACAGGTGTTTTCAATGTTACTAATTCTTCTGTATGTAAAAAGCTTTTGTTCTTATAACTCACTGCAAGAGGAATAATTTTAGTGGGGTGCCTTTATGGGTATAGACTTAGAATTCTGACTTAGCAGCGATCAGGCACATTTGTTCTGAACAACCCCAGTTGTTTTTTAGGCGGCCCAAATCAGTGCTCCACTAGAGAGAACAAGACTAAGACGGTGGCTTGAAATTACAAAAATAAATAACCAACAAAAGGGTTTTCTTGGCTGCACTACCCTTTCACCAAAATCTATCATATTACATTTGTTTAATATAATTTCAACACTTAGATGGTCTTTTCTACCAACCTACATTAAGCCAGCTTCTCTTCTTTTAAAGACAGTTTACTGAGAAAACTAGTTCCATCAGTTGCATGGCTGCTGTCTTGAACTTACAGAGGAAAATATTTTGGAAATAATGAATCAAAGACTAGTGTTGCAGTGTCTTGAGGATTTTGGGGTACTAGTTCTCCTGAATAAGCTTTGATCTCCAACTAAGGAGGTGGTTAAAGAAGAACAAAAAACCACTGTAACTTAAGCTATATGTTGCAGTGTTTCTCTTTTGTTCGCTTCCTTTCACAGATAAAACACGAAACAAAGGCTCTTTGAAATTTTCTTTTCTAAAGATGTGTCCTTCCTGCTTTCCTTCCTTGATTTTGCAACTCATTGGAAACCAACCTTTTACAGGAGAAAAAAAAATTAAATCCATAAATTCTGCTTTATGTTATCAAAGACAAAGAGGAAATAATCAATAGATAAGCATTGTGACTTTCTCCTAATTATTATAATTTTGTGGTTTCTATTTATGCAGCAGTCTCCATTCAGAGATTTTAAGGATGCAGCTCTGAGTAAATGCACTCCCTGTTTCTTGTGTGAGCTAATTTAATTACTGTGGGACTACAAGATTTATCCAAAGCCAAGCAGCAAGCTTATGGTAGAACAACATACACCCCAGGCTCTCTTGATTCCCAGGGCTGTGCTCTAACCACTCATCCTTGCTGCTTTGCACAGTTCATGACAGCTTACACAGAAAGGAAGCATCAAAGATTTCTGTATCACCAGTGTGTAATCATTCTGTAGACAGTCTAATAATTCTTAGGTAGATTATACTCAGCCATAATCATCTCCAGTGTAATTAGAGCATAGACTTAGTCATCTAAGTGAGCATAATATGGGCAATATAAGTAGTGTCTTATAGGATCTAATTTAAACCCTTTTTTAAATTGCACCTGCTCTTTTCATCGGCTATCTTTCTGATTCTAAGAAGCAAGCTGCCTGTGACGCAGCTCATCCTTGATGTAACTCTAGAGCAAGGAATTTGGGTTGTTATGTTCAACTGAAGTTGTTACAATTAAATTGGCATGAAGTCCTCAGCTTTTCAGGGATTCACATCACCTTTCAGTTATATATTTTCAGCAGGAGATATACAGTCTTTTTCTGTTGCAGAACACACTGAATGTAATTCTGGTGACAGCAAAACTGATAGCAGAGAAAAGCAAAGGTCTTGCTTAAAACATATAATGGTAGTAATATGAAGGGCTCCATGTTGCTAATTATCAGCCCTGCTTTTTAATCAAAAGCATTAAGCCTAAGTACTGACTTCTTAGTCCCCTTTCAGGTTATCCACATACCCCCAAAGGGGCAGATGCCACAGTATTTCACATTCACTGAAACTGGGAGCAGAAAATTATTTTCTCATTTAGTTATATAATGAAGCTGCAACTTCTGGTTCACATTTAAGTTTGACAGCAACAGTGTTCAAAGCTTATCCATAATTTCTGAACACAGGTAGACCCATGTCTTTAAACTGAAATAGGATAGATTTATATATTAGGAAAAAATTCTTTACTGTGGAGGGCAATGAGGCACAGGAACACTTTGCCCAAGTTGTGGATGTCTCATCCCTGGAAGTGTTCAAGATTAGGTTGGCTGGGGCTTTGAGCAGCCTGGTCTGGTTGAAGATGTCCCTGCCTATGGCAGAAAACTAGATGATCTTTAAGGTCCTTTCCAACCCAAACCATTCTATGATACTAGGAAAAGCAAATATCCTGAGGAACTCAATGCTGGCCATCAAGCTGTGCAGCACTACAGAGGACATGCTGATGCAGTACTTTCAGGTAATTGGTTCTGATGGCAAAAAAGAATTAAAATCTGTGAAATGAGACAGTAGCTGAGAATAAACCTCTTGAACCAAGGTACAGAGCTCTTTTATAGATTTCTGTATTTTCTGAGCCATCCCCAAGTTCCACATTGCTGCACCAACCTAACGTACTTCCTTCTTGCTGCTTTTATGCAAAAACACTCTGGTTTTTAATGCTCTTTATTCTGTCTGCTGGCTCATACTTGCCTCTCTGACCTCTTCCCCAACTTCCTTTCAACCTTCTTATCCTCCCATCAAACATACTTGGCAGTCTCTTCCCACACTAAGTGTCTGGTCTGAGGCAGGAATTGGTGAAATGTGCAGCAAGGTTCCTCTCCTTGAAGACAGAGACAGAAATGTAAAGGTGCTGCCTTATGACCAGCAGATCATGTTTAGCAGTTTAACCATTTATCCAGGGACCTGCATGATGATGCCTAGCAGTGAAACTATTTTCACCTCTATATGAAGGCACAGGTTGTATTCTGAGGATGGAGCACACAGGACAGCCCCAGTCAGGCAGGTTTGGCAAACAGAGCAGGCCTCCTGCTCCACGTGACATGACCAAGGCTTGCTGTGCTCTGAACAGAGCCTCAGAGGGACAGTCAGTGCCATCGTGCTTTTGGCTTGGTGGTGGACGTGCTGCTGCACCCAAAGAGCTGAGAGGTCCATGGGGTTCAGCTGCTGGAGGGGCAGGAGCCTACTGCGGCACTTCACATGCAATCGGAAGAGAAGTCCCCAGTCATTAATCACAGAATCATTCAGGTTGGAGAAGATCTCTGAGATCATCGAGTCTGACCTTTGACTCAATACCACCATGACAAGTAGACCATGGCAGTGCCAATCCAGTCATTTCTCAAACACCTCCAGAGATGGTGACTTTGCCACCTTCCTGGGCAGCCTGTTCCAATGCTTAACAACCCTTTCTGTGAAGAAATTCCTTCTCATGAGGTCATCCCCTCAGCTTTACTAAGTTTGGTGTAGTCCCTATGCAGCAGTTTGACCGGTTAATGAGGTAGCAGCCATATTTTAAATCACAGGCTTTACTTTCTAGACTTATCCTCTGTATGAGACAGAGTACAAGTTAACCATTCGATTATATGAATAAAACGGAATAAAAACCCCCCTTCTTTTTCACGTGAAGGGTGCATTCGTGCTTGCTCTTGGTCCCTGAGACAGGCTGAGGGACAACACGCAAAATGTGGACGCCTCTTCACAGAATCACAGGATGGGTGAGGTTGGAAGGGACCATAGCGGGTCATCTGGTCCAACCTCCCTGCTCAAGCGGGATCACCCTAGAGCATATTGCACAGGATTGCAGCCGGACGGTTCTCGAATATCTCTAGCAAGGGAAGCTTCCCACCCTCTCCAGGCATTCCCGGGGGGCTCGGGGCCGCAGCACGGACACGACCTCGTCCTCCGCCGCCGCCCGGCCGGGTCTCTGCGCGGAGCGGTTCGGCGGCGGCTGCGCGCGCAGGGGGCGGGGCCGGCACCGCCGGGGAGCGGAGCGGCAGGAGCGGCAGGCGCTCAGGTACGGGAGCGGTGCGGGAACGCCGCGGGGTAGGGCGGCATCTCCGCGGCATCACCCCGGCATCACCCCGGCATCTCCGCGGTATCTCTCCGCGGTATCTCTCCGCGGCATCTCTCCGCGGCATCACCCCGGCATCTCCGCGGCATCTCCCCCGTCACCTTCCTCCTCGGAGCGGCGCCCCCGGGCTGGTGTGTTACTGCTCGGCGCGGGGCAAAGTGGCGGGGTCTGCGAGCAGCGACCTTCTCTGCGGTGCTCGCCCCGCCAGCGCCGGGCGGCGGCAGTGGGCAGGGAGGAAGGCAGGGAGGGAAAGAGGCAGAGGGCCGGCGGGGATGGCGCGGGAGGATGGCGCAGAGCCGGTTTCCCGTGGTTGGTGCGGGCGATGTCCCCCGGCGGCGATATCCGCCAGCGGCGCTGTCCCCCAGGCGATGTCCCCCGGCGGCGATGTCCCCTGGCACCTCCCCGCACCTGCGTGCCCGGGCGGGGGCCGCGGGCACCGCGTAACGGGGCTGCGCCGCCGCCTCCCCCGTCCCGGCCGTGGGGTGGGGGGTCCGCGGCAGGGGGAGGACTCGGTGACTGGGACTGGTGTCGGCAAATGCCGTCCCCGGCTGCCCTTCGCATTCCCGTCTGAAGCCAGGCTCTCCGATCTCTCTTCTTTCCCTGGCTGCCCGCTCTACTCGCTGCTGCTTTCCCTTCAGCAATTTAAGGACCAGGCGTGGGTTGTTCCCCCCTTCTTTTTCTTGAAGGTGCCTTTTCATATGGTCACCTTGAAACCTAGATGCCTTAATGTGCCTTTCTAAGCATAATGTTACGCTCAGGTGGGTATGTGATGGTTTCAGTCACTAGAGCAGGCTGATGGGCAGACATACCTTCCTGCAAGAGCCTGCAAAACTGGCATTTCTGTTTATGCTGCTGTAATTATTCTAGAGGCTGTGATTAACCTACCTTAAAAAGCAAAAAAACCAAAATCCCATTTTCTCCACTACTGATAAGCAAAGAGGAAATAAATCATATTAAAACCAGAATCTCAAACAGAAGACAGCTTTGTTAGGGCCTTGATCCTATGAGTGCACTTATGCATAAATCTAACCCTGTGGAAGCCATCCATGCCTGTAAGATATGAAACTTTAATAATCCCAGAGATGCAGTTGTGCTGCAATACACTTGGTAAATTCTGTGATGCAAACTGTCTAACGCTAAATATACTCAGTAGATTAGAAGATAATAAATACATGGACTTGTGAGAAGTGACTGACTCATTTGGTTATAGACTATTACTGTTTTAGCTATTGCTCTAAAAGCTGCTTTAGAATTAGGGATTTAAGGCACTTCCAAGCATGCTGGTTTGTTCATAGCATGCACTCCAAATCATGTATATTTAGGAAGTTGATCTCTGTGAACACAGGACTTTCAGCGATTTGAGATGAACCAAGACTGAAGTTAACTTAAACCATTCATAGTGCTGTGGACTTTTCCAAGCAGCTTATGTCCCAGAGCTTACATAGACTGTCTTAAAAGACAGGTGTTATATTGAGGTAAGTGTGGTGGATTAAAATCCTTTATTGGTATCAGTCAGTTTTTTCCTCCCCAGAAAAGTATTTCTGATGCTTAGAGTTTGAGATTTTTATGGCAACTTCCCGTTTTGAAAGGCATTTGTAACTTTTTTTTTCCTGGTAAAGTAAGGTATAAGCTCCATTTATTTACACTTACTGAGTTCAGTATGTTTGGTAAAGGGTGCTGAATTTGGCTCTCCATCCTCTCCTTCAGAAGTCACCAACCATGGGTGCTTTGCACAGCTTTAGTGAGGAAAAGTGTACTAGTTTATGCTAGGAGCTTCCAGTAAGAATTTCTTGCTTTATTATGGACTTGAAGAGTTGTGAAGGTTGGACATTGTCCCTGTAGTGTATTGGCCTTCTCTTTCTGTAAATTCAGCAGATTGAGAAACAGAATTGCTACCTAGACCTGCTTCTCTGTGTGGTACCCAAATGGCTGGTTTCTGACACAATGTGCTATGTTACATCCTAACATCTGCAAAGTCTCATTGCCGTTCTCTTGGGGTGTATTTAAAACTAAAGGGAAACTTTCAACAAGCTACTTTGATGCTTTTTATTTTGCCCCTTTTTAACATAACAATGTTGCTAATTTGAAATGACTGGCAGTCAGTGTGCATTAGCCAGCTGTGTGTGGAGGTGGACAGCTTCTCTTGTGCAGTGATCAAGACATGACTGACCTGCAAAATGGGATTGTGCTGCCTCTTTACAAAAAACGAAAGCTACATGCCCAAGTATTATGCAGCAGTTAGCAACTTCTCATTATAAAGTTGTGTGCTGTACAAAGATGCTTTGGATGCCAGCAGCTCCTAACACGGGTCTCTGCACCAGTGGCAGAAGCATGAAAACAGGTGCTTCTTTACAAAACTGAGAGTACAAATATGACCTTAGACTGAGGGCTGGAATATCAGCCACAAAAGGGATAGAGTTCTGTGACTGCTTGGAGACTTAATTAAAGCATTGACATCCACTCAGTGAAAAGTCTGTATAAATAATGAATTTCCCTGTATGCACAGCCTGTGATGGAAATGAGTCTGAAACCTGTTGTCTTCTGGATGACTGACCCTGATTTGTTTTTAAATAGAACTATGTTTTCATTAGCATAATTCAGATTACTTTGGGCAAAAAATAAGATCCTGTCTTATTTTGAAAGACTCATACTTTGAAAGCTTGGACAAGGGTGTATTGTAGAATTAAAATGGTTGGTCAAGGGACTGTAAACTTTTGTAACAGCTGAAGTCTTACTATTTGTTAGGACTTTAAATGCTGAAGAGTTTTAGCATGCTCATTTGGTGGCCACTGTTTTTAGATGGTCTTAAGCAATCTGGCTGCTGTTGCCAAGAATATTCCATATTTTCCCACATACAGCAGGAGAAATATTTTCAATTCCTTCCAGGCCTATTATGCATTTATTCAGTTAAATGACTGAAGGGAGCATACAGCTTAGGAAAGCTTTGAAGTGCAACTTGATTTTATCCCTGTGTAGGGAATTGCTACTTCCTGTAATTGAAAAATAAAAGAAACTTATTGGAGAAAAAGCCCACCTCAAATCTCTGGCTGAAGGTTTGAGATGTTGCCCATTTTGAGGAAATTATTGGTAAAATTTCAGCATGTAGTTAATGTAAAAAAAAAAAAAAAAAAAAAAGAAAAAAGTTGAGCATGGCTTGCTAAATTTCAGCTACTGATAAACTCCTCTCAGATATCTTGTCAGGCACAGCTTAGAGGGACAGAGACAATCAAAGTTGAATGTGGCACCTTCAAGCAGTAAGTTGGTGTCATCATCCTTTGATAGTAAGGAAAGAATCAAACAATTTGACAAAGGTCTGATAATGAAATGTCCAGACCATAGGGACACAGGGATCTGGCATGGTTTGGTGCTTTATATTCAGGAACAGTCTCTTAATACATGCAACCTTTCTCTCTCCTAATAAGTCATGCATTAAAACTGTCCAAATTGTCAATAAAAAAAATAACTTTTCAGTGTTTCCTAAGATGGGAACAGTATTATTATTGTGTCTTTCAGTTTGCTGTCTTTGTTCTGTGCCTGCAGCTGAATGAATTTTGCTTTTCATTTCTGTTTCTGGAAGCATTGCTTTTCTGCAGGGTGCAGAGATCACATGTCTCTATGTGCATAAGACACTAGGCTTTATTTCTAAATGAAAATACAAGCTTGTCTCAGGCACAAGAAACATCTTAATTTGAAAGTTATAAGAGAGGTTCAAAACCAATAACTTAGCCCTGAACAAAGTTTTCATAATTGCAACTGACCTTTCTTTTGCCACCCCATTAAAAATATGGAAGAGTTGAGAACAAATCATGCATGGGCCATTCGATATGTTCTTCCTTTCATGACGAGACAGCCTTGATCGAAATAGGAGGACACTGGTTCAGATGCTGCCTTTCAGTTTTTTATTGTAAATATTTCTTGCAGGTTATGTCACCCTTTCTTGTCACAATGAAAACAGGTATATTGAAATCTTTAAACATTACTGAAATAGCTGAGCAGTGTTAGCACAGCTGGGGTTCTGTTTTATAAAAACACAGAATATAGTGAGGAAAAGTCATCTTTTAATACACGGAAACACATTATATGTTTTCGTAAAAGGCTTAATGTGTCTTTTAAAAGGACTTTAAAAGCAGCTCAAATCTCTTTTGTAAGACAAATGTTAGAGAAAATGTGGTCATCAACCAGAATGCACTCAGAACTTAGTGGAAAGGAGTTTAGCAGCCTCTGTATTTCTGGTACCTAAAACATCTGTTAAAGATCAGCTTTAATTTGAAGAAACTATAGAAGTGAGGGTGGAAAGGTTAGGGTATATGATTAGGGTCCCATTAGGGTATATGTTCTGACCAAACAACTGTGGAGATCTGAGATGAAACCTCAGTCTTAACCCTCCCACCCTCGTTTTTGTGGACACCCGTGTTGTCTTGAAAACATCATGTTGATTATTACCAGCATTAACAATGGGTTATCTAGGACAGTCACAGGCGTGCTTGACACACTGGGAGTTAGGAGAGGTTTAGACTTCACCCTGTACTTTGGTTGTGTCTGTGCTTCAGAAAGCTTGATGGTTATGCCAACAAAACTTCTGAAAACAAACATAGAAAATGTTTGAAAGATGAGTTTGTGTGATATGTCTATGCAACCTCACTAAGGTGAATGAAAGCAAGGTGTGTTGTTCCTGCCTCCATCCATGCTGGAAGGCTTGCTAGCACTGCTGTGCTGATTAATGAACGAAGCAATTATGGTCCTAGGTGAAGGCTTGGCTTGATTAAGCTGAATTTTTGCCAGCTTCTGAGTCAAATCAATACAAGGCAAATTTTACAGTTGAATGCTACTAATCCCAACACAAGATGAATGCTTCTTTGTTGTCAGTGCTGACTGCGTGGTCTCACTGACGCTTTCATCCTTACTATCTACTTGAACATTGCTTTGATTTCTTATGAAGAGGAGCTGTAATGGTGGTAGCTGACTTCTCATATAATAACTTTTACAGGTACATTGTTCTACATGACAGTGACTGGATATTATTAAATTTTTGAGCAAGAGACTATATTGGTGTAGAAAACAAAACTTCTGCATAGTGTGATAAGGGAAGAACTGTTTGTACATGTCCGTCACTTAAACTGTCTTAAATGGTGTGTTGCTGGGAAAGGACTAGCTCTGCACAGGAATAGCTACTTCAGAATTTTTTCATTTGGTGTAAATCCTAATTAAGATTAATAATAAATACTAATTAGCATTTCAAAACTTGCATTAAACCCAAAGGGTTTATATGTGGTCCTGCGGGCATCTTTAGCTTTTCTTGAGAAAAAGTTGCGGGGCATTAAGTGAGCAGCAATTAAAAGAAGTGTGAAGAGCAAATACTGGTTCAGTTCAATAAACATGAGTGAAATTTCAAGACAGACCCCTACTTTGACCCTTTTGTCTCACACTAATCCTTTTCCTCACCCACTGCTTCCTAGTGAGTGCTGCACTTCCATTATAAACCTATTGATTTGTTTTTCAGTTGAAAGGAAAGAGAGCAAAGAGGAGAATTAGTTTTATTGTTATAGAAATAAGTTTTGGAATTGTTTGAACAATAAGCTGTTAGAAGAGCTTCAAGATTGTAATAGTTCATAATACTGAATCTTTATTTTTGGTATTTTTTTTCCTCAATAGATAAGACAGCAACTGTGAAAGCTACTGCCAGCAAGCCAGTTTTCATATAATTTGTAACTTTGTAAAACTAGTAATTACTTCGTGCTTAGTGTCTTCAGGGTATTTTGGCAAACAAGGAAAATTAATTGGCTTGAAAAAGGTTGATATCTATTTGATACGGGAGGATAAAGTTATTTTTCTGAGAAGTAATTTTATTGTAGCAGTCAGATTCTTGAGCTTTATAAATGGTTATTTCAGTACCAAATTACAGCTTTCAGAGAAGAAGTACACAGTGTTATTCTGGAAAAAAACCCCAAACCATAAGAAGTCTAGAGTAAGTTAATAAGAAAATCTTCCTTTCTTCTGTCATGCTAAGCTCAGAGTGCTTTGTTGTGGATACATAACTACTTCAGTTTTCTTGGGTCAGGGGGGAAGGCTCTAAAACACTCTGAATTATTTATGTCTGTCTCTATTCTCCTAAGAGCATGGCTTCAGCCTCTGACACTCACGTTCATGAGGGGAGGATGGAGTGCTGCAGTCTGTCCTCCTCTATGTGTGTTGCTATAACAGCATTATTGGTTTGTTCCTTTTTTTAATAAGTAAAAGATGACATCTAATGAAAGTGAAACTTTCATTAGACTATGTCACAACCTGTATGTATAGACTTAAACAATCACAATTTTATTCCTTGTTGACCACTCTAAAAGTCTGAATGTGGATAAATTTTGACTCTAACAGTAAAAATTGTTCTAATTAGAAGTTAAGAGCCTTCTTAATACATGTCAGTGTTTTTAAGATCCTCATACTGTGACATGGAAAATACTCCAGAGAGTATTTTTTATGTCTTAATATTTTCAACCTGAAGATTAGTATTTTATGTTTATCAAGAATGTATGGGTTAATTTTCCTGGGGTGGTGCTAGGCAACAACACTTCCATGTTCACCCTATTTCAGGAGTATAGTGTTGTTCAGACATGTTTATAGAGCCCTGATAATTGTCATCCCCATTTTTTCACATTGTGATGTTTGGAGCCAGACATTTGTCCAGAGAAGGGCAATGAAGCTAGTGGAGGGTCTAGAGAGTAGGTCATATGAGAAGCAGCTGAGGGAACTGGGGGTGTTCAACCTGGAGAAAAGGAGGCTCAGGGGAGACCTGATTACTCTCTGCAACTACCTGAAAGGAGGATGTAGCAAGCTGGGAGTTGGACTCTTCTTCCAGGCAACCAGTGATAGGACAAGAGGAAATGGCCTCCAGCTGCACCAGTGAAGGTTCAGGTTGGATATCAGAAAGAATTTTGTCACTGAAAGGGTAGTTAAGCATCAAAACAGACTGCCCAGGGAGGTGGTGGAGTCACCATTCCTGGAAGTGTTCAAGAAGCGACTGGACACAGAACTTAGTGCTATGGTTTAGTTGATGTGGTGGTGTTCACTCAAGGGTTCGATTCTGATCATGGAGGTATTTTCCAACCTTTTTGATTCTATGACTGCCCAGTGAATGTTACGTATTTCTTTCTGCATCAAAGTACTTATGAACTCAGCTGTTTTACCATTGACAACAGTGATGATATGTTCACAAAATTAATTTGGCTTGTCAGTTGCTAAATGTGGTTTATCACAATAGAGAAGATCTTAATAAAGGAACTTGTTAAATAAAACCTCTTCATAGTGTCAGAACACAGAAGACTCTAGAGAAAAATAGTGCATCCCTGCTGTAGTATGTTTTGTCAAATAAAAAGATGGCAAGTGGAGTATATTACCTTATGGCTGTTGCTCACACCTCTCTTTTCAGCCTTTATGCCTGCAGTGATTCTAGGTCAACCAAGCGGGATGCCTGTTAACTCCCTGAAACTGCAGCAGTTATGTAGTGGCATAGCATAATGTACAGCTATTGTATGTCTATTTCCAGGGCTTCCATATGCAGAATGATTTTGGATATAGCCTATAGTGGTTTGTGTGGTGCCTGTTTCTCTTAACTTTCAAGTGGCCCATCTCTGAGTACGATGGTTTGCAATCAAGACAAACGGTGTATGGTTACGTCTGTCTACACCAGAATGTAGCTTTGAGGTATGGTTTGTTGGGAGAATCAGACCTGTATGCAAAGATGCTCTATGGTAAAGAACTGTGTGAATGGACAACAAAGTGTCCTTTGAGATCTGTTTGCAATCATTCCCTGTGTTTTCTAAGGTTTTCAGGAATTCCTTTCAATGGAGGAGCAAATACTCTGTGAAAAAAGGTGTAGGAATTATAACAGTAGGTGGATTTGTAAGTCAGTCTGATTTATCAGAGGTACTGTGAAGGAGTAGTGTACTGCTCCTTCTGAGGATGAAAAATGTTTGATATTGAGTCAGTATGGTGCCTTATAAGAGGGCAAAGAGGTGGCAAATGTGTGAAAATGAGAACAAGGACAACCTCAAGTTGAACAAAGGAAAAAAAGAAAATGAAGTAGGCAAGTAGAAATGTCCTGCTTTGATAGGTGGCTGCTAACAGACTGTTTTAGTTTCATGAGAGAGGAAGATGAAGTACAGTAGTGTTCTGAACAAACACAGGTTGTTGTTGTATTTGAGAAATGGCCATATTTATCATATTTAAAATGAACCAAATGAGGTTCTAAGAAAAAGTGCTACCTAGCAAACTGCGTAGATTTGACTGTAGTGGGCTGCTAGATGGCTTCCTTCTTTAGAAATGTAATGTAAGATCCCAGTGCCAACTCCTCTTATGACAATCACATTTTCAGTATAAGGTTGTAACATTCAACTTAGTGTTTAACTGTTCTATACTCCTCTGTATGAATACACTGTGTTGAAGGGACTCTATGTATAGAGGAGCTTACTCATACTTACAAAATACAGTGTGTTGAAGTGAATTCTTGTTATAGAGGAGCTTACTCATACTTTCATACTTAAAAGGCATTACCAAAACAGCAATTTATTTTTGATTCAGTAACTGTTGGTATATTTAAGGGGAAAAAAAAGTAAAATCTCACAAATAAAATTGAGTTTCTTTATTTCAGGGAGGGTTTCAGAACTCTGTAGAGCATTAGATTTCTACAAGCTTTTAATTCTTTTCCCTACCTACTCAGACTGTAGATATGTAAATATCTGCCTTGCATACCTTCATATTCATTCAGTAACACAGTGTTGAAACATTCCTTCACATCTTTTTATGGTTATCTGCCAATATGTTTGGGTATTCATTTATTAAAATGAATACTGCATATAATTTTAACCTTTCTTTCTAGGCTCTTGGGTGTCTAATGTCTTTCAGCTCTCTCATATATTTCAAATAAATCTGCTTAGCTTATCAGCTGAAGTAGTTCCAGCTCACAGTAGCTTGTCCTGTCCTACCAGTCAAAACTCTGCTTTGAAACGGGATTTGTTTGTTTCCTAATGCGTTTTCAGCTCAGCTGAATGTTTATTCCTGTGTATAATCTTACCTAAACTGAAAGGTGGTGTGAGTTCCCTAGACAGTTCACCTCACCTTGTGTTGATAGAGGACACTGTTAACATACATCTTCTTGACCTTTTTTTCCAAGGTTGAGCATCTGTGTCCTGTTCGTAATCTAAAGGCAAACAACTACCACTTTATGGATTACAGGTTTTATCCAAAAGGCGTTCTTTCTCTGGTTTAATATCGGCAACCTGATATTCTCTGAGAAGTATGTGCTCAAATGGCAGTGCTTTGAAAAAAAACAAAACCCCAAACCCTCAATTTGAATGCTTTGGAGCATATGCAAGTTAATGGTAAAAAAGCAGCTTTGAGGGGGGAGTTTCTAAAGAGTCCAAATATGTGCAAGTACTTTTACTTATTCAGGTTATTGTGGAGGAAGAAAATTGTTCATTTTGGGGCTGAGTTTTTATTGCAGTGATAAGAACTGTGAAGACATTTCAGACATCTGTGTTCAGACATCTGCTATTTTAATAAGTTATAAACACCTCACCTTTTCCTTTTGTAGGCATATGTGCCAGAAGTTTCCCTGAATGGTGGAAAAAATGTCAGATATGCCAATGTACACAAGACCAGCTACAGTAGCATCATAGTCTTGAAACAGTTTACGTTTTTTATTAATATATTGTCATTGCAAACACTTAAAATTATCATATAAACATTTCACATTAGCCTGCATAAACAAATAAACTGCAATCAATTAGCTTTGAGTAAGAGCAGCAATGCAGACAAACCACAGAGAAAATAAAGTGCAATTAGTGCTTCAGTCTCTCTGATCTGAGTAGTTTAATTTTCAGGCAGTTTTTGAATTGTGCTATATCTTTGTTCTGCTTCCAGTTACACTACTGTCCTCTCTCAGGAATCCCTCAAATGTGTTTTCTCTTTCCTTTTTTAAAATATTAAAGTGCATGGGAGCAGAGAAAGTAAATTATTTAAAATTACTCTGCGTCTCTGCACTTGTCTGAGTCAGCAGAATACATCTAGGTCATATGTTCCTGAACAGCTCTGGTGCAGAGTATCTTCTTTCTGTGGGGACTAAGTAGGCACATTAAGGTACAGTTATCTTGCCTTTTTTCCTATTCTTTATGCCTTCAAAAGACTTGGGTGAAAAATGATGAAAATTATTATATTTTTTAAATTAAATGCGGATAAGCTTCCTCTGAGCTGACCTGTTCTTCCATTATCATTGGACAATCAACAGATAGAGGGAATGCATTCCTTCTTAGTTGCAATTAGTAGCAGTAGACTGAGTGATTCTCCAATATATACAATTACGAATCAAGAAAACACTAGTTTTGTTTGTTTATACTTTCTTTCCTTTTCAGGATGGCTGCAGCTCCTCCAAGTTACTGTTTTGTAGCCTTCCCCCCATGTTCTAAAGATGGGCTGGTGGTCTTTGGCAAGAATTCTGCACGGCCTAGGGATGAAGTACAGGAGGTGGTCTACTTCGCTGCCACAGATCATGAGCCAGGAAGCAAAGTTGAGGTAAGGGTGAATTGTTACATTCAAACTGTGAGAAATTACTTTTTTGGGGGAGAAATGAATGCTCTCTTGTTTTCTTGTCAGATTGTGGAGTCCTTGCTCAATTCACTCAAACCTCTCGAATAGAAAAGAGACAAGATTTTTTAAAAGTCCTGAAAATTAAACTCAGAATGTAACTTTTTTGTTTAATTGGGGAAAAATCTAAGATCTGTACTTTCTCCAGCAGACAGGAGAAATTGTTCAAATCTCGGATTCCTGCCCCATATAGGCTACTGATTCCTTTTTCGTTTTACAGGAAAAATATCCTGGCTAAGTGGATCTAGAAGCCAATTTTCAAAGTTTGTCACTTACCATAAGAATTGTTCTCATCCATGGTTGTTGTTTGACAGCTGTAATGGGATTTTGGCTACCCTAGACATGCTGCTAAACAGGTAGCTGGAAATCTCTGCCTCAAAGAACTTGCACTCTAATAAGGGAGCGTGAGAGGAAAAAAAAGAGCATAAGGTTTGTAAGCCAAACATAACTCTTGTGTGTGCAGTTGGCTTTGATGCCAAGTTCTGCAGCTGAGGCACCTGCATCATGATCAGTTTTCAGTGCTGTGGCTTCTCTCTGAATCCAGACTGGATGTGGAGTCCTGAAGCTGGATGCTGATGCTAGGTGCAGGTTGAAAGGGACCCTGCTGAAAGTAATTTTAATTATAGTCTGTTACTGCAGCCTCATTTTAATGACAGGAGAAATGAAGGGATAAGCAGATGTGGAAGAGTGAAGCGAGGGGACAAATGAAGCAAGAAGACAGGAAGAGGAAAAAGTGTGAAATGAAGGTGGAATGAAGAGACTGAGGAACCAGAAGGAAGATCTGTGTGGGTAGTCATTTTAGCAGAGGACACAGAGCCTTATCTGCACTGTTGGGAGCTTCTAGAGTCCACAAGTTCTTGCACTGGCGGGCAACTGGGAAAGCAGGAGCTGTGATGTTTGCTGCATTCAGCTTCCTCCTGTCTCTGTGGCTGTGCAGAAGGCTGAGGACATGAGGTGTTCTGTGCCAGGCTGGCATCTCTCATAGGAACAGGTCCTTTATAGATCTAGTTGCTGCTTTCCTAGAAGATATCCTAAGGCCAGTGCCAGTTTTAATTATGTTTTTCAAGTGGGATGACTTTCAAACTTCAGAGGGTATGGTGCTCCTCTTTTTAACAATTAATGTTCTCTTGATTCTTGTTGCTACCAACATCTAATACAACTCATGGATTATTAAATGGCTTAATTTTGGATATAAAGAAATCTGCTTTTCCTGTCCAACAGGGAATTCAGGCAGCAACTCAACTTTTTTGCCAACTTTTTGGAAGCATGGAGTGTAATTCCTTTTCCTAGCACATCACAGTTTGTAGAACCAGTATCTGCAAGAATTTTCCTTAAATGCTGATTTTTTTTTTTGCTTTTTTGTTTTTTTTTGCTACAGCTTTTCTTCCCTTGCATTTTTTAAAACTAATTAAGCAGGCTTGAGAAACCAAATGTATGATATGTTGCAAATGGAAAAACATGGTTGATCCATTTCAATGCTGTGGTTTTTCAA
>JAWWLV010000088.1:34694520-34707978 GCA_035041135.1 Platyrinchus mystaceus | reverse complement strand
GGTGAGTGGGGCAGGTGGGGAAGAAGAGAAATAAAAAAGAAGTTGCACAATAACACAATATACAAATGTCAAATGTAAAACTGAAAATGACTGGATGACAAGTTCTAGCCTTGTCTCTGAAATGAAAGCCTTCATCCCGAGTGCCACAAGCCTGAATCCAGCAGGGGGCTCCAGCAGTGAGCCTGCTTGAGCAAGTGTGACAAGGAGGGGTAGCACACTCCTCCAATATGTCTCATCCTTTCAGAAAAAGCAGTGTGAGCAAAAATGGAATTACAAGTTCAGTTCTGGTCCACAGATCTTTAAAATTACATCGTGAAATCCTGGAGATGCACAAGAAAGAGCTAAAGCAGTATTCAAAACCCTGGAGGCAGCAGCTCAGATTTTAGCAGCCCTGAAATCTATCTGAGGGGTGGTCTGCCTGCACAACACAACCTGTACAGGGGGAGGGTTGGTGAGGACTCAGGCAGCAGAGGCAGGTATTTGGTGAATTAATGCAAGATACAACCAGACAAGCTGCAGATGGCAGCAGAATATCTATCTCCTGATTTTCAGATCAAGGCTGGATCCTCTCTGGCAGAAATGCATTTTGTGAAGCACAAGCCACTGGGCCCTGTACGGGTGTTGCTGATGTGCAATACCCTGCACTGGGGGTGGAGGTCACAGCCACTGGTTTGTAACAGCTTATTTCAGTTAGGAGATCCATGAAAATGGATCGTTTTGTTTAGGAAAACAACTCTGTAGTTTTACACTGTATGGACCACTCAAGGTTTGGCCCTGAATAATCACAGTCTTAACACCCTAAATTGGATTGTATCAGGCAAATTAAGAACTGAGCATCTTTTCTAAGGAAAATTGACTGAAATCCATGGCAATGAGCTCCATTTCTGGGTACACTCTGCTGTGATACTTGCGTCACATTCAGAATGTCATTTTACATCTTGCAAGACAGATGGGAGCATTGACCTTCCCTCTGGGCTCCTACAATACTTAAAATATTTAAGAGGTATATTTGCTCAGATACTAAAATGCTGTAAATGCAGGAGACACCAACCATTTGAAAAAAAATTATACTAGTACTAAGTATTATCTTCAGATTTTAAAGAGTACCTCTGCACACAGAAAAGGGGAAATCCTCTGGACTCCGGGCAGTTAGTTTAGATTGCAATGGATACATAAACTACCCCATAAATGGGTTATATTTACTCTGATTTTTAAATATGATCTTTAATGAATTTGTGGAACATTTTAAAGCAGTGTAGATCTTCATAAACGTGATAACTGCAGCAAAAAAGTACCTCTAGCCTTCTGGACAATCCAATAGCCAAGTAAGTATGGGTCCTTGTTTCAGAATAGTCCCATAAGCTGATGGGAGAAGAGGATTCAGTACTCTAGCTCTAACATAAGAGGAGCCATAAATAAGAAAATAAAGCATGATTCCATCCAAAGGCATTAAATACTCTTTTATTAAGAGAACTTAATAATTCTGAGTATTTATACTGCTAATATGTAATGCATTGTATCATCACAGTAGTTTCCCTTTCCTGGTCACTTTTTATAGAAAACACTGGAAACAGCTATGTAGAAAATTTATTTATTTATCTGAACTAAATAAGAAAAACTAAAACAAAAGAAGTCAAAATACATGTAGCTTATCCCTAACTATCTATTTGGTGAGACATATAATGAAAAAATTAAAAATCTATCAAATTGACATCAGTATTTTATTATGGGCAGAAAGAGAGCTCTCTCTTTTGCTGATGATTTTAATTATTTCTATGAATCTGGTGGCAATCATCCTTTCTTTCTCCAATCACCAATTTTTCTCCCCTAGACGACAACAACAACAAAAAAAATCAGTGCAGAGATCATGCACAGATACTGGTAGAAGGCATAAGCAGCATACATCTCAGTAAAAGAAGAGTTTGAGGACACCTCTTAACAAACCCTTGCTTTCTTATTTTTCTCCGCCAGCCTCAGCCAGACCTGCACAGGCAGGGGCTGAGGCAAGTGGTCTTCACCAACGCAGCATGCAACAGCTCAGGTTTGGCTTTTAGGGCAGGGAAAGATAGTGCAGCAAGATCAGGGATGATCAGAAAGCTCAAGCATGAGGAATATTTGATAGTAGAGAGCACATATTCATGAAAACAGGAGTCCTTGGGCTAGTCCTGGCCTTCTTTGGCAACCAATCTGACATAGTTCAGAAATCCAACTTAAACTAAGAAATGAAAAAGTCTACAAAGATGGCAATGCACAATTAAAACTGGCAGGTAAAACAGCAGACAGGGCAAAACTAGCAATAGCTGCATAGGCAGTCTAGTCAGTAATGTGATAGTGCCAAGTCTGGCCAAAAACTGCATCAATAGTGAGAGACAACTAAAACACTTAAACCTTAAATCAGGGACGTACAAAGCATCAATGAAGAGCATGGGTCACTGGAAATGTAATAAAAGCCCCCAAATATTATTCCTATATTAACAGTAACTGAAATCCTGGAGTAGAAAATATAGGTTTTCAGGAAAGAGGACAGATAAGATGAAGCTAGCTGTGTAAGGCTATGTGCATCATGTCAGAGATGGCTGAGAACATTGAGAGGAAAACACAACTTGTTTGGAGTTCGTAAATCATCTGAGGAATGAGGAAAGATGATGAGTGTTCTCACTGCCCATATGGCACCACAAGATTCTCCAAGTAGGAGAACATGAAGGGAGAGATGATGACTGGGTCCCCTATCCAGCCACAAAGCTCTTGTTCCTTTGAAGGAGAGCCAGGCATAGGCTTGGTGCTCACAACAGTCTTGAAGGGCACAGACCTTGAGTAAGGGGCCTTGAGGGGCAACAGTCTGCTAAAATACCCTTCAGGGAACACTGATGATGAAAAAGAATGGACTAAGAACAGGGAAGACCTGCTCATGATTTACTTACTCCATAACTTCCTTCCACTTAACCACAAGTTGCTGACCACAAGTATTCCATAAGAAGATCCCCATAACCAGCAGAACTAATGTATTTAAATAAATTTAGCCCTTAAAAGACTTCATCCTTCTCAAAACCAGAACTGACAGTAACAAAATAATATTTACAATAAGGTTTCAGAACATTCTGACAAACTACAATGTCAAAACTTTTTATTGAAAGAATGATGTTGTTTTGGAACAAAGTAAAACATGGAAGCTGACCAGCATGTCTTCCTTGACAAAGAACAAGATTATAAAAGTCATCTATGCATTTGTAGCTCAACATGAAATCTGAAACCCCAGAGGAACTTGTTTTCTCAAGATCAATCCACTATTACTAGTTTAGAATTATGCCAAGAATTCATGATTTTATATTTGCAGCAGAAACAGTTTGCCCAGCAGGCAAGAGCGGTGCTTTTACAAAGAATTCTCAAACCAGCAGCTAAAGTCTCCACTAGGAATGTGCCAAGAAAAGCAATAGCAACAAAAAGAAGTAACTTATAAAATAATAAAACAAACCCAGTTTCCAGCATTATCATCCTTCTTGCATTTATGTTACATATGCATCAGGTGTGGTTTCATTCATGCACATGCAAAATAAAATAATCAAAACAATCCCCCCCTTCCACCTTAAGGAAAAATCCAATAGGACTCAACAACAAAGCAGATGACTTCTTTAATTTTAAATATTTTAAACTGTTTGTTTCTAAAGAAGCTTTTGAGATCTGGTACATGCCAGTTTTGGTTCTATTCACAAGGGAGCCCTGACCTGTGACTTTAAGGTCTTTAATTATGGAAAACTTTGCCATGGTGCAAGACTCCACCTGCACAGTCAATCTCAAGATCAGAGCCTCTTCTTCTGTTTCTGCTGCATAGCATAGGATGAAACTAATTAATTCTTGGCATTTGGTCTACCCAATTAAACACAGCAATTTCTCAGTCTCCTAGCAAGCTGTGCTTCAAATGTTTCCCAGGTGAGAGGTCACTCTCCAGCCAACTTTTCTGAGGGAATCCACAAGAGGGGACCTGCCAAATAGCTTCCTGGCATCTAACGAAATCATTGTTTCAAGAGAATGACAGGAGTAGCATTTGACAATTCCATCTACACCCAGCTCAATGCTGATTAACCACGATCTCGGCCTCCATTGCCCAAAGTTCTGCAATCTGAACCTGCCGGGTTGAAAAGGTCATCGAGCAATGTGTGTACTTAGATAGGCTGTGTCTACACAGACCTTGTTGCTCAGCTTCTAGCAAGGGAAGTACTGTGCAAAAGTTGTTACAGACTTCTTCCCAGTGTTACAGCCACCGCCTAGTTCTGGCATTAGTCCCAAATAAAGAGGCGTTTCAGTGTTAGCATTGGTGCCTGCTCTGCATTAGCATCTACCTGCTTGAAGTTACCAGCACACACAATGGCAGGGAACAGAACATAAAAAAATAGCATAGCAGGAGTTACTTTCTTCCACATCTATATTCCTAGTGCCCATTTCAAAGACTACCAGTAATCAATCCCCACTGCACCCAATAAATCCCTCTGCGTTTTATGTTAGCACTGCTCTATCAGACAATCTAAAATTTTGTATACTAAAAGGTTCTCTTGCTCAAATGGAGCAGCAGGCTTATTAACAAGGGCACACTTAAAAGTTTTCCAGTGTGGGTTGCTAAATTTCTGTACCTGAATACAAAAAGGCAACAGGATCAGTATGATGATTTATACCTGCTGAGCCATTGAGCTTTTCTGTTGGTATTTAAGTTTCTGAGACCCACATTTGAAATGTAAATTCTGGCTGTTTTTTCATTAAACAAAATACACAGTAACAGAAACTGCTAGAATAGAGGCAGTATAAAATTTAAAGTACTCTAAAAGTGTTTCCCAGCAGTCCAGAAAGATCACAAGTCAAATACCAGAAATACCCCAAGACTGGCTTTAAAAATGATTTTGAACTTCATCTTTTGATTTCTAAATTTTTGGGATTCAAATTCCTATGATTGCCTCTGCATAAATGAAAAGAGAAGTGAAAACTCTTAGTTGAATAAGAAATCCTGAGACCCTGGCACTGCAATGAAAATGTCAAACAGCACAAGGCTGAAAACACTGCCGTGGGAGCTGGTGACACTACTGCTCTTTATTCTATCATAGAAGGGTCCCCAGACTGACAAGGGATACCATGACTAGTGACAACAAAAAATTCAACATCTGACAGCTAACACACATCACAGTTTAATCTCTCTGTTCTAAGAACAGTAGGCCATTTCTCCTACCCAGTTACATGTGCAGAATGTAGTGAACATTCTGAAATGCCTTTTAGCATCCAGACAAAATTATGGTCAGCCTCAGAGAGGAGAATACCAAGAAACCAGCATATCTTGCACTGTCACCCTTCAGCCATGCAGTGAATACTCGAATATTGCTATAATTCTGAGTTCTCTTTTAATTAAAAGGCTACAAGCGTAATATTAATTTACAGATGGAATTCAATATGTAGCCACTGTGTATAGTACAGATGAGGCACTGATTTTTCAGGGCATTATTACCTTGTGATTAGAATGGTAAATTAACCTATTAGCTCTCTGCAGCTAGGCTGCTTCTAGTACCTGGGCCAGATCGTTTACAGCTGTAACTCTACAACACGCTGCAATTTCCATACTTGTGTGTGGAAAATGACACAGATTAAAAACGAAGAGAAAGAATGCTCTTTAAATGCTTTCCATTCCATTCAGACATCTAGGACACATGACATGATGAAGAAACCTGCAAAACAGAACTTACCACCTAAATACATTAAAAGTGGTGACGTAAGAGATTTCAGGTAAAGCGTTCAAGAAGATTAGCACCAATGAATATATGCAGTACATGCCCCTGTACCTGTCTCCAGATAAAACAGAGCAATGCCAGCCTAGTATTTATGTTTTCTTTACATCTTCACAGTTCCCACTTACCCTTTCTGTATTTATTGACTACAAGAGTAGAAGACTACAGCAGCAAGACTTTGAGATGCCATAGCTATGCAGTGCCACATTTTCCAACAGCTGAAAATTAAGTCAAATAAACAACACAAAGCATTTTTTTTCTACATAATTACCTCTCAATTTTTATGAAAGCAGACTGGTGTGAGATATGATATATTAAAATACTATAAATCAGTTTCCTTTATTTTGACTGGTACAAAGCACTCTCAAAAATTTCAGCCATGCTTTGCCCAGCACTTAGCACAGTCTGTACAGCCACCAGTTATCAGCAAGATTACCAAGCTGCACTCTCTCTCACTCCAGTGTGTTTTACCTATCAGCAATAAACATTATGATTTAGTATCTCCTGGCCTAGGAACTCCATGACAAAGTACTAAATATCATCTTACTCACGGCTTGCATAAAATGTTAGTAAACACATTCCTACACATTTTGTAATTGGCACCATGCCTGATTCTGTTCTTTCAGTGTTACACTTCCATGTCTAGGCATCTGAAAGAAAACTTGAGAAATTACCTTAATTTTTACGCTAAATAATCAGCAAGTATGCCCAAACATTTATGCATATGCACACTTCTATGCACACATTCTCTCATACTATATTTGGTAAGACCAAATCAAAATACCATAAATCATCATTATCTTCAGCCAGGATGTTTTACATATGTTGTTTGTTCTCTTTCCACGGAACAGTAGTGCTAAATGTCATAGGAGCAAAACCAACTCCCACACAACTTCAGATAAACACTGTAGCTCTCTGAATTTCTTGGGAAGATTGAAGGAAACAGCTCAGTAAGGTTTGCACTCTAACATCTGCATGAAGGAGAGAAAAAACCAACCCTCCCCCACCCAAGGAAAACTATCAGGTGATGCTTTTCTGAGCCTTGGAAATCCTTCCTCTGTGTAAATTAGGCATTTATCACAACGTTATATTATGATTGTTTTTCTGAGTTTTTTATTACAAGAGTAGAAAATAAGATCAGAATAACAAACTTCATGAACACTGAGAAGTGTTTGTCTACAACAGTAATTCAATTTTTTTTTTAAATTTTAACTAAATAAGAATGAGGTAATCATTAAGAATAATCTACATGCCAGTCTAGCATTCATCATTATTTTGAGTTTCACATTTCTATCACCAAAGTAAGCATATTCCTTTCTTCTCCTGCTATCCTAGTTTTCAATGTGCCATAAGGCAGCAAATAAACACCTGGTGCCACTTGATTGGCTTTAACCATCTGATCCATTGTGATTTTTGGGGTTAATTTCTATGCTAAGACTTTAATAATAACAATTCTAAAGAGAACAGAAGTATTTTCTTAAACTCCACAAACATATGAATCATTAAACAAACATCTTCTCTGAATAAGGCACAACCCAGCAGGGCTGCTACACATCCACTGCTTCCTTCAACATTAACATTTTAATAGGTGATGACTGATCTTAGCATTAGGAATTCATACATATGCAGGCTACACAGCAGTGAGCAGCCTTCACTGCACATGAAAAGTGAACATGGTTTATCAAAGCAAAATACTCTCTTGATGCTTTTCTTGTGAAATTAGGCAAAGAAAATTTTTAATCAGTCTCAGTGGTGGCACCTACTCCAGAAAGTATGACAAACCAAAACTAACCACGATGCCATATGCCAAACTAAAAGACAAGAGTGTTAAAAGAAACAGAGAGGGAATAAAAAGAAGTTTTTCATGAGCAGAAAGCTTTAAAGAACTCTAACCCCACCACCCTCTTCCCCCAAAAGAACAAAAAAACCCTATTCAAACCCCCACCTTACATGGCAAACACATGCTCATAAATTGAAACAGCTTTTGAACAAACACATTTAATGCCTCATTTCCAAGTTTCCTTTATTAAGGTATAGGGGAAAAGCGAACAAGAGCAGATCTGAATTCTGTAAGCCAGTGCCAGAAAACACACTGGGGCACAGTTTTATTCTGCCTACTCATCTCTCTCATCTTTATCTATGACCCCCTGAAGGCAGGCATTTGAAGACATGCTCAATTAATCCAATTAGCTATATTTACATTTTGACTCAGCCACCTACATCTGCTATGGCAGATACCTTAGTACTCCCTCCTGTGAAATCCACTTTATTTTCTTCTAAGTTTGCTCTAACAGCCTGTAGCTTTTCAGCTGTTGGGCACAGGTGGCTCCTAGCATGTCTTAAATACCATCTCCAATTCACTTTAGTGTTGCCTTGCGACAACTTGTGTGAGCAGAATTCAGTACAAGTACTTACAGAATATCAGCAAGTTCAAAAATCTTAGAAAACAGTAGGAAAGAACCTAACCTTATTTTGACTTAAGAAGAAGTTAACAGGACAAAAAAGCTAAGTGCCCACAGTGCTTAGAATTTCCACAAAGGAAAGACTAAAATTATTTGGGATCGTGGCTCACAATATTCACAAAGAAAATGTGCTGAGAAAAACATAATGTGGGAACTACTTCTAAAAATCTCTTGCTAATGAAAGCAAGAGGAAAGTATGGTTATTATCCATAACTAGAAAAGCAAGACAAGTCTATGGTACCTCTGCAAGGGCACCATGCAAAACGACAGGATTCTAAAACCCCACCCTCCACACAGACATTTTTCATTTAACACAAATCGAGTTAAACTAGTGGCTCACCCACATATCAATAGCGAATTTAAAACCTAACTTTTAATTGCTAACATGTAAATATTACTCTGGTTTAATTATACTACTATAATAAAAATCACAGTGCTGTTTACTTTGGAACTTTTCCAGCTGCTGGCCAAACAATACTTACTTGGTTTGAAGGTTTTCCTTAAAGCTACATGCCTGTTAAAATTTTTCCTTCTTCCATCCCCCAACGGTAAATTTAGCAGCTGTAACAACAGCTGGGCAGCTTTGCAACTGTAAAAGACAGATGCCAATTTCTAGAAAAGAGCTTTCTAGTAAAAGAAAATAGGGTCTATAGAAAGTGTTCATGGACTCCCCAACCGTAAGATTTTGCTCCATAACTTGGCACCAGCTGGAGAGCTGACACACTGTGCTTCTGCTGAACTCACCAGGCAGATTTCAGATCCTCTCTCTCACTCAGTTTTGACAGAGAAAGGTCATTTTGCTGTTACAGAAAAAACAATGTTCTGCCGTGTTACTTCACTAATTATTTCTGTTGGTTCATGTGCTCTTTTTAGCATTAAAAGTTATTAAAAGGAAGGTTTTAATATCAGACATTATTTAGAAATACATTTAGTTTGTATCATATCACCAAGATAAAACTGACTCTAAAGTCTGTGTATTTTATTCACAGATCACCCCATTTGAAACAGAATGATCTGACTAACCTATCTGACTTACCTAAGCAAGCCTTCTTGTACCAAAACCCTATCATGGTAGTGGTTTTAGTCATCAGAAAAGGAGGAGAAACAAAAAACCCTAAACTTGTTCATAGTGGTCCTTAGGGGTCCTCTTAGCTTTCCCAAAGTAATTTACAATTAGCATATGTTACAGCAGTCTAAAAATGTCTGTAGATACTTTAGGGAGCTCAGTTTATTAGGATAAGAGCATTTGCAGCTTCTGTTGACTTTAATTGCAGCTGTGAACATTAAGCTGTCCACAATATGCAGCCCACTTATTTCAGCATCTAACTGTAAGTTGTGTACCAGTCCAGAAGAATTGCTAACTGAAAACATTGCTCATGGTGCCAAAGTTAAAACTGAATACTAGAAAGAATCTAACATTGCTAATTTAATTTGTTCTCTTTATCTTCCTCTTCTTCATCTCCACAACTCATGGAGAATTGTACAAAATGGTTCAGCCTATAAAGTAGCAGAGAGAAATACGCAAGGAAACCTCCTTCTGGAAAAAAAGATAACATAAGAGCATTATGAACATTATCAAACAAAATCAACAGACCTTCCTGGGAACAAAACAGGCAGAGATGCCAGGGAATGCAACGGAGAAATTAAGTTCTTAAAAAAAAAAAAAGTTTGAGTTACATTTGAAGTACCATGTACTGTTTTATTACAGGGACTAACATACCCTGCAAATAAGTACAGCAGTGACAGAAAAATATATGAAAAAAAGTCAGGAAAGATTTTATGACTTGAACACAACTATGCCAGGTTTTACTGTTTCAAAAAAAGTCTTAAGAGTTTCAAAGCAGAAACAGACTATGACCAATTGATTGCAGAATAAAAGAAATGACTTAAACGTGTTTTACCATAGGTACAATAATTGACTGTGAAGGTACGAAAATGTAATATTTTGAAAGTCCACTCAGAACATCCTCATCTTATTGCAAACATGCTGGCAAGGCACATGTTCTACTTCATGACACACACAGTAATGATCTGTTACAAGCAGTAATTGTTCCTGCACATGTACAAAAGCATATTGTGCTGTGTCCCCAGGAAGACGGCGTGTGCTACAAAGAGCAAAACCTACAGCTGAACACTGTGAGTCTTAATAGGAACTGTAAGAAAAAGGATGAAAAAATTAATACTTACCACCTACACATTACCAATACAAAAATGAGTTCCCTGTGGCAGAAGAAGTATTTATAAATGCTAAATTCTCACCATATTCTCACATAATGCAATAGTTTCCAAGCCTTTTGATCCTGCACCCCAACAGTAAAAACAATTTTGAGCATTCACCCCACTATACATATGTTTATTTATTTATAAATGATACACATGCATGACAGAAGTTCTAGTGTTTTCTTCCTGCACATTAATGAGTCATCTCACACACATCACTTTGGAGACCACTGATGTAATGAACAGAAGAACAAACGCCACCAAAACAAGCATCTGCCCCAGGTATCTGATGTGAATGTCCATGCCAAAATCCTGTGGGCTCCAAGCTGGCTACTATAGCTAAGCTTTTCCTAATAGAAATGAAAAGTCAATCTTACCAGTGGTGGTGGTGGAGGGGGCCCTCCAGAAGGTGGTGGTGGAGGAGGCCCTCCAGAGGGTGGTAGAGGTGGTGGCGGAGGAGGTGGTGGCGGCGGCGGCACAGGCATCCGTTCAGATTTCTGGTTTCACGCAACTATGAAAAATACAGCCAGAGTCTATGTCCTTGAGGAGAAGGAAGGGAGGAGAAAGAAAAGCGGTAAGAATAAAAAGAAAAAACAAATAGGAATGTGTTTATACACTGCAAGCTGAAGATCAGCCAAATATCTAGCTCTCAGCAGACTGAAGAGTTTTATACTGCACTGCTTCCAAAACTACAGTACGAACAGCCTCATTACAGTTATCTGATGACAACATTCATCTAAAGAGCAAGCTCATAGATCTGGACAAGTGCCACGAGTACCAAATGCATAGATGCCAGCCTGTCCAACTTTAACAATTATGTCTTGCCTTAATATAGCCCATGGCCCTGAAATGCAATTCCACACAGAACAAATAACAGTTGACCACACGTAGACACTCCTGCAGGAACAAAAACTCTGTTGACTTTTATGCCAGAGGTTTGCTGCTCTAACAACAGTGTAAGGAAACTTATAAGATTCAATGTACTAGCTCAGTGATTAAAGACCAAAAAAAAAAAAAAAAAAAAAAGAGGGACTCCCCCCCAATGATTGAATAATAAATGAAGAAATTATTCTGCAAATGAAAGCTTCCATTACCAAATTGTAGCATGTAAGGACCAGACATTTCAAATATATGTTTTCTTGACATTTTTAGGTGTTAACTTTTCACAGTTCTTTAGTAATACACTGACAAAATAGACACATATATTCATGAAAAAGCTATATGCTTTTTTTTTGTTTTAAATCCCCTGCAGAATGACAGCACATTACTCACTGATTTTCATCTCTAACCCAGCCCTTGGCATGACTGCATCCCCTCTTAGTCATCTGTAAAGTTAACAAGCAACTCCGGTATTTCATCAGTAAAGTTGCAAGTGAAAGTCCTAGACAGTGCCAAAGAGAGCCCTCTGCAAGCCATACTCAGTAAATTCTTTTGCTAGTAACTCTTGGATAAATGCTTTGAATATGGTTTTACATACAGTTTTACATCCATTGTGTCATGACTAGCTTCTGAGACTCTTCACAATGTCATGTGAAACAGTGTCAAAAGCCCTACAATAATGCAAAATATGACATCTGCTATATCTTTCCTTTCTGCAGGGCTTTATCTTAACAAGAAATTACATTGGTTTGGCAGATTTGCTCTTTACACATCTCCATAGATGAGATTTCATTTTCCTGTCTTCTCTAAGGATTTAAGAACATTTTTCTCATTTTGATGTTTTACTGGAAATTGATGTTAAGTTGAAAGGACCACAATTCCCAGGCCCTATTCCCCTTGTTTATCCCTTCATTTTTTAAAGCATGCACTTCATGCTTATTCAGAATCACCAGTATAAGGAGGAGGTACGAAAGTTAAATCTGGAAAAGTTCAGCAGAGAAGATAACATAGAAATGAGCCAAGTCGCAGTCTTTAGGAGAATACCTGGCTGTTTTGTTAGAGGGATAGTTTGGAAGAGGCAATGAAGCTAAAATGTTCACTTCCTACTTAGTGTATGTGAACAATATCCACATAATACCTGAGTATTTTCCTTCTGCTGTATCTCGTAAAATACTTTGTGGGAGATTAAACATTTGGAGCCTCTGAAACACTCACTTCCTCCCTTGAGAGACTGCTATGCAAGGAACTCACATATAAAAGCATCCTGATCTGGAACAGAATTGGTTACAATGACTTTAATAATCACTTAAGGAATCATTCCAAGAAAGCTGGCATCACAGTGTCTCCACCGTTCCACCATCATTGTTGCCCTATTCAAAAATCCATTAACAGAAGATATCTCTTTTCCTCAATTAAGCCATTCAAAAACAGACATAAGGAGAATGAGTCTTCCAAGCTAATAATATGTTTCGGGTTAGTATCTTCCTACCCTGCAATACAGGCCTTTTGTCTTCATTAAGGATTTAGAATGGGAAATATGCTCTTAGTCAAATTAGAAAAAAAAAATACAGCCCACACTTCTGTGGCAGACCACATGCATGGCAGCAGGAGGTAAAGCACACTGGAGGCAAGCAGCAGTGAGAGAAAGGAAATGGGAAACAGCTCCTGGTATTCAGAAGTCACAATCTGAAATGCCATCAGGTGACTTTTCTAGCTGCCTCTCCACCAGTCTTTGCCCCAGCAGCCATTCCTCCGAATGATGCAGCTTAAATTCCAGGACTAGAAACCGTGTGACCATCTACAACCCAATATTCACAGTAGAGGAAGTGTTCACCATGTATCCCGCTCCCGTATCCTGAATCCTCCTGTCCAGTGACAGCAGGAAAAAAATGCATTTCAGGGGGCAGTAAAATCAGCCCTTGAATGGAATGCTCTAGACACCATAGAGATTTCCTCTCATGCTGTTTCAAATCCTCTACAAATGAACCATCTTTCAGAAAATTCTGCATCTTCTATCTCTTACCACAAATTCAGAGGCTTGATGTCCTGACCTTGGCGTGCTTCTGTGCACACAGGAAAATTCATGCTTTTTATACCACAGCTATTACAGGGTATTGCCTACACAATGAAGAACC
>JAWWLV010000088.1:34663979-34694420 GCA_035041135.1 Platyrinchus mystaceus | reverse complement strand
TCATAATGCCTGACACACAGCCTAATTTCTTCTTCTCTCAGTTTGATCCCATTTGCACTCCACTGCAGATGATTCTACCTTGTTCTAAGCAAAATAGTTTCTCCTACCCCTCAGCATCAGCTTTGTGGAATATAAGAATTGTAATTCAGAAATACCTTTACAAGGACTTGTTATAGTTTTTGAGGTGTTTTACTTCTCACAAGTCAGTGAACTTCTCATCAGTCAGCAAACATTCTTACTATTCTCTGATCTGAAAACAGTTGGAATTTAGTTCTATTGGTAAGGCTAATTCTAAAACCAGTAATTTCGGGTGTCACAAATTGTTCCTTGCATGTTCATCCAGTCCTTGCTTGAATAACAGCTCGGTTTAAGAACCACAGTGCAGTCCTCAATTTAGAACTCAAGCTCCAGATTTCTATAGGCCCAAATAAAGTCTTCACCCAGACTTTAATTTTGAAGGGTCAGACAAGACATAGGAGGTGCAGATCTTTCTTCATGGACTGCTCTCTCAAGTCTTGTGCTGGATTTGCCTGTGAGAAACACAAAACATCTGTCTAAGCTTTTCTCTAGATTTGGTCTCACTTTGCCCAGCTACCAGACGTACATAAGCTCTGATCCAAGCACTTCCCAAAGGTCTCCTCCTGAAGTATCACTGCCACAACCCCAGTCCTGGGCTCACACTAAGACAAAGTCCTGCTGGGAGCACAGAACTGCACTAAGAAACATTGGTTTTTGGACAGCAGCTGACACGTCTCTTGCCACAGCGTCACTCAGCAGAACCACCATAGGTCGGCCTGCAAAAACTATTCTAAAATACCTTTATCCATCATGGAAAGTGAAGGCATGAAACAGCTGTACCTTCAATTTATTACAATGTCTAGATGGGGAAAAGACAGAGGAAAAAAAATATATCCCAATTATACACAAAAATTAAACACGAAAATGCATTTATACACAAAATTAACTCTTAACTAGTAGCATTTTTTAAAATTACTCGAGTTCTTATGTCTTTAGGTGGTATAGTCAATAGCACAAAACAACACAGTTGGAACTTTGGAAATGGGACCCTTTTAATCAATTTAGAGAAAGGACTGCAAAATAATTGATTTATTATTACTGGATTTGCAATCACTGCAGCTGTGCACTCTCAGGTAGGTAATACAGCTTTCAGGAAATACATACAGACCTTCTTCCTTCAAAGTGAAAGCTGGGGTAGATATTTCAAAGGTATGCAGGAAAGCTTATCTATTGGTCTTATTTTCTTGATTAAAAACTGAAGATAAAAAGTAGATCACAAACTCTGGTTTTATCTTTTAACCAGCTTTGATATAAGCAAATATGATTTCCTCATTAACAGTACTGCTCTGAATTACAACTTTTAAGTCCTTGCATTTTAACAGAAAACTAAAATAATTTCAAAATTACATGTGAAAAAATAGCATCAATAAGCACCTGCTTCCCTTTCATGACCTGAAAAGTAGATAACTAGCCTAACTGTGTCCCTGTTTGCTCCTGTGAAACATCGCTGAGGAACAGCTGAAATCATTGGTATGAGCACTCCACAGATCTTTTAAAGACAGTACAACACCTGATACAGAGAAAAACCCCAGAACAATAGATGTGTGTTACACAGATCAATTTTCCTGCTGTCATAACACACAACTGGAAATGTCTTGGATAAAGCTTCTGTTTGGAATGAGCCGGTTTAGACTGTAATTATAACAGAATCAAACCATTTAATTTTTAAGCATTGGATGCTACATCTTTTTTCTTCCTTTTAGAGTGTAAATGACTTTTTGTGTGTAGAGAACTGAAGGAGGAAGAATCAATACCTCCGAATATCCTGTCTCTTTTTTGCCCTGCAAAGATAATGCCATTCACAAAAATCTCAATAGTCTCTGCTGTATTTCAGACATTTAAGAGCAATGCAGAAGTGTCAAACTGTTAGAACCTTCTTTTTACAGAAGAAAGGCAAATACTCATATACATACCCACCTTACTATATGTATATTTAAACTTTCACATGTTTATTCCTATGGCTGACTAAGAAAACTCCTGCCTTTCACCATCTCTTAGTAGACAGTACCTGAATTGTATACAACTTGAGAGAAATTTCTGCTCTCAGTCACCATTTACACCACTGCAACTAAAGGCAGGATCTGGCTTTTTCAGAAATGTACAAACCTTGAGGGCTCTTCCTTCACTAAATACCTGATGAAACACTCTCAAGCAGCATTTGTCTACACAGTGTCTGTAGGATTGTCTCACAGCACGTAGCAGTATCCTGAATTTAAGCCAAGGACTGTAAGTTCATCTCATCTTGGACTATTTCCATCAGGCTTAATGCAGTTAAGGGTTGCAACCCCTTTCTGCCTAAAAATCCAGCATGACTCTAATTCTCTCAGGAACCTGATAACATTGCAACAAACTGTCCAGCAGAGATTACAGGAATCTCTGCCACAGCAGAGATTACAGGAATTTGGACACCTTGCTTCCATGTGTGCTGTGGGCAGATCTCTGCTGGGTTGCCTATGGTGCTGAGACCAGAAATTAAAGTGCTGTGCCTTGACAAACCTCCCTTCAGAGGCAAAGCTGTGCAGATGACTTCACATCCCTATAATGACTATTTCAGGGTGTAGCTTCCTCTGCTCCATGGGGATCTGTTATAGAAGATTGATTGCTTTAAGGGAGCAGAATAAGAGAATTCGTCATCCTCTTTTAAATAACAAGTAAGAGAAAAGAACAACACACACAAAGAAGAAATATACTGTCCCTATTGTAGTATTAACCTGAAGTTGGAGAGTCCAAAGACAAATGAGGCAAATTAGAAGCAATTAGGACTTACACAACGTAACTTTGCAAAGGAAACAATTTATACAAAGGGTTTCCTTGAAATGAATACCGTATCATCCACACAAAAGCAGACATGGCTTGTTTCACTGCCAGCTATACAAACAATGGTGAATTTGATATACAGTCATTAGCAAAGTTAATCATTAGCCTCAGCTAAAGAAAGTGAAGCTTGGTGGAAGTTCAAGGTCACTGCCACATTCTGAAGGCAACTGTTTATTATTATACTCCTCAAGAGTTTCAGTGTCCACAGCACTTGAGCTCTCTCAGTAAGGGCAATTTGATGTTTCAGGTTATCACTTGCAAGTTTTTCAGTCTCTGCCAAGTAAATGGTATATTTTCACATAATTATAAATTATATATTTCTGTATAGTTATTAATAAATTAATTTACTATCATTTGTATAATATAGAATTATTTGAAAAGTACACCTGTACGCAGAATGGTTTTCACCAAAAGAAATCCTAATTTTTTTTAACCAATTCCCTCAACAGAGGAAAGTTCTGCTTTCCAAGTAAGTAGCTAGTGTCAAAATGGAAAATGCAAACAAGGCAATATTAAGCATCTTGCTTTTCTATATTTGTGTAGACAGCTCAACAACTGTTTTCAAATACCAGTCAAGTAAAAAGAATTTGCAAACATGGGTATCGGAAGACTACAGGACTTTAAAAATCCATATCTGAAATAATTCTAAAATTTTCCCTTTCAACCATATGTTGTTTGTTATCAGAGATCCTATTTTCACATCTTTTCATCTTGAAAAAAAGAATTTGTAGAAACCTGTATGTTTGCCACGTCAGGCTGATACCTATCAGCTTAAGAAACAATCTCATATCATCAGTGCTAGGAAAATGAATCCTGAAATTCAACATCAGCCATTCTTCCTTTCAGTACAGTATGGGTATGAGGCCCCAGCACAGGGTCACTGTGGGTGATAAGGAGAATTGTCTTTCACAAGAGATATAAAACATGATGATGTGGTGACCTGCAGGAATAAGTTGCTGGGGAAATCCTCATCTCAAAGAAAGAATGGGAAGCTGTTATCCTGGTTTTCAGCGAAGTTGTGATTACTTAATTCCCTTTCAAAATCAATTTCCAGTGGTAAAAATATTAACCCTAATGGTTTAAGAAATTAAAATATAACTTCTAAACATGCTTATACATTCTCACTTATATGCCCTTATCTGTCAATCCTCTTGAGACCACTATTCCTTTTCAATGACATAGCTGATATCTTCATCTTCGATATTCTTTACACCAGGGTAAGGCTTCCATACTTATAAGTAAAATGTACATAAACCCCTATGCTATTAAGAAAGCCTTGCTATGCTACCATAATACTGTTTCTTTTGTATTTTAACTAATTCATTGTTCTGAAAAAAATAAAATACAGTGTTCTCACTGTCCCTTAAGTGTCAAAGCTGATGTCAAACTTCCTATGTGCATAAAGGTGTAAATATGCCTTCTTGGTGCATAAAGGTGTAAATGTGCCTTCTTATACAGCAAATTGTTAGCTGTTTTTAAAGGCAATGCACAAAATATCTACTTCCAATCTCACATCCATTTATTCAGGACAATAATTTCACTTTGTGGAATGAGCAACAAATTGCAGTTGCAATTGCAATGGCAACAAAAAAATCCCTGATGAAAGATGTTTTGATTTGTAGGCCTAGTTCTGAATTGCTAATAAATCAAAGTTCTCAGAAAAAAACAATATTTAGCCCTTTGACCCCTTATTAAAGGACTTGAGCTGTAACTCTTTGAGAAAGTCATTTTATTCAGAGAGGAAATTGAGATTGATACCTACCTTTACACACAGCATAAGCAATGAACAGCAGAAATCAAAAAATAACTTTGCTGCCTGAGGAAGAAGGAAAATAATTCTAGAGATTAATGTCAGTGGAGTATTTTTTGCATCATTTGTGTCTATCATAGACACAAAGGACTAAAGTGGTTTTCTACAGTTTTCCTTCTTTGAACAGGTAGATCAGTACTAAGAAAAAAGAGAAGAAATGGAGAACTAGGCTGATCCAGCTCTGAAAACAACAGGAAATGTGATTCTAGGAGGTATCAGGAGGTATATCCTGACTAGAGCTGGTAAGTATTAATGCCAATGTGCAAAGCTCCACCCGATGGATTGGATAAAAGACTGAAGTATTGGAAAAAAAGAATCAGGTAAAACAGTCTGGGCAGAGGAAAGGAGCGAAGTGACCACAGTATACTCATTCTGCAACTACACCAGGCCTCTACAGCTCCTGGTACAGCTTGTTCAGAGCAAGCTCAAGTACCCCCACATGGCACTACATCATTTATCCTACCGTTAAGTCAATGTAAACTCATGATCACTTGATCCAAGAATATTTTGTACAATCTGCTTTTGCATAATTTCCTTGCTACTTAGGAATTTCAAGGCTAAATAAGGCTTTCATTCTGCATTAAATGCCCCTTTAGGCCCCACATCCATCACTCACATGGTACACTACAGAGATACTCTCTACCCTCTCTGCCAATTTACTGGTTTAGGGACTAATTCATCTCTTAACTAATTTTTTTATGCTAAATTTTCCTTTATCTTCAGTAGAAGCGAGGTCAGTTCTTTAGGGTTTAATTCTGAAAATACTCAAGGAAATACAAGCTGCAGCAACAGAAGTAACATTACTAAAATGGGATGAGCTGTTCACACTCACACAACTGACCAATTAAATCAATTTCCTGTCCAAATCCTGGGCAGAATTTGACAGATATTTTTGTAGCAATTCACTCATCCTCAAGAGGAGCAAACATTCCCTCTGAAAATAAGTTGCTAAAAACCCAGTCCGTTTTCTTGATATGTAAGCCTGGCTTGCCTTTTATGCACCTCATGATTTTCTTTATGTGTCTACTCAACTAACCCAGCAGATATATAGATTTTAAACAGATATAGTGTAGTTCCCTTTCTTCTTTAGCATACAAAAAAGCGTAACTGACTTAGACTAAAGCCCAAAACCTGTCAGGACTATTTTGTATACAGTCAGTAGCACTCACATATATACATTTTTCCCTGCACAAAACTATGACAGGAAAGCAATAACATTATACCTTTCAAACAAGAGGATACAAAAGAGAAACAAAAGACCCCAAGACCTCCCTTGTGATCCAGTACCGTATTCTGCTCTCCTCTTTTTTCCTTTTTTGTTACTTATAATGAAGAGAGGAAAACATGATATAGTAAGTGGAAAAAGTTAAATGGTACAACAGTAATTTACAGACCTCTGTATAGCTTGTGAAAAAGACCAACACAAAGGGGTTACTATCTCTAAACCTGTTCATTCACTTTGTTCATTTTACTCCTCTCTTATGAATCAAGCAGAAGCACTGCAATTTCTAGCCAACACTTCCATTTCTCAAGGCCAACAGTGTAAATGAAGGATATAGCATATCCATTACATAGAAGCTGCAGAGCAGACGCACTGTTTAGTTTTCTTAGACACTTGGAAGAGCAGGGTCAAGACAGAGCAAGTGCTTTCATGCTGAATTTTCTGTTCTTATGTTTAGTGAACTTAATCTTTCAGGGACCTTTGTCCCAGTTTTCCTCTGCTTTTCACTTTATCACTTATACTATTATCTATAGTATAGTTGTTACGTTGCTCTTCTCTGTCTGGACAGGCTACAAAATGATACCATTCAATCACAGAGCATTATATATCTATTTGTAACAGCGGTGAAAGATGACACCGGGTCAATGCAAAGAAGAATCAGGCTCTCCATGTGTGATCTTATTTGAGAGAGAGGTATATCTGGTAGTGAAATCCATTTCAGCTGTTGTCTCAATTACCATGGCATGAAAAAATGCTTTTCACACCTTATGAAAATTCTTTAGCTGTTTCACATAGATTCAAAGCAATCCAAAGGCAGTTTTACAGCTGACACGTATGTAATACTAAGTCCACCTGATGATCTCAGAAATCAAATCAAGGTGGGCATATTAAAAAAAAATTACAATTTTTTCTAAAAATACAGTCTCTTTCTCTCCAATCTGGAAGCCCCAAGGACATTTTTTTCTGTTTGCACTGTTTATATCTCTGTTCATCCTGACTACAAAGCCACTGGACAAACCTGATGCAGAAAGACCACAGATGAAAAAGCAACTGTGAAGTATCATTAAGGTTTTGCTACTACAAGCCATTTTTCAGAAAGCTTCAGTCTTTCGAAGATAGTAACTACTTTGCATAAGAACACAAACGAATTGAGGAAGATCTATAAGAACAGTGGTAAAGGCATTGCAGAAAGCTGCATCTCAAAACTGCACAGCAACCACTAGTAACTCGGTGTAATGTGAGTGCCAAAGACCTCTAGATAAAAGACTTCACTGGATATTATACTTGATTATTATGTTTATTAAGTCACTAATTTTACATATAGTCTGAAGAAGACTGGAATCTTTATTCTGGCACAGCAGAGCCTAGTGTCATTTTCCCCAGAGCTTCAGCTTTTCATCTGTGATCTCATTTATTAGACCTTAAATGAACTGCATGAAATACCCACATAATAAGGCAGCAGATGCTCACACACATCCAGGAGCAGTAACTTATGGAAATCAAGGATAAGAGAGCCAACTGAGCCTGTCCGGTCTCACCTACTTTTGAAGATTGAACTGAACTTTTCCCAGTCACTGAGCACAGAGAAGAAAAGCTTCCACAAAAGCAGATGCTTCTGAAAAATATTGTAATTCTTAGAGATGAGTGAAGCATACAAAGAGATTTCACACTAATCTTTTCATTGCTTTGTTTCTCTTTGGAGGTAAAATATTTTAAAATATTAATATTAAACTATTTAACACTTGACATCAGTTAATATTTATTTTTAATATAATAGAAAATAATAAAATATGTTATTTTACTTTGAAACTCTTAACATCTATCTCTTAAAATGTGCAAATATTTTTCTATTTGTCATGTCTAAGGCACTGTTTTCCATTCAAGGTCTTCTTTTTAGAGGACAATGAGTTTTCCAAAATACTGATCTCATAAAGCAACAAAATTACTAAGTATAAAGAGCATCTATTAGGATCTGGCTATGTTCTGTTAAGACATTCAGCAAACACTGCTGACTTTTATGGTGTGGTTACTGAGATGTTACACTGCTATGGTTTGATTTGCTATTAAAAACCTACTATCCAAATACTTTCTGCAAATTCAGATTTAGTAGTCATTATTTACAGAGTCCAGGCATTGATGGTACATCCCTTAGTGGAGTAACTGAAATTGAGATGTTACGGTATCTTTATTATATTTCCTCTTGGAAGTGCCAATGGAGAGAGAGAAAAAAGGAGGAAGTTGCTTTGTATTATACTACATGACTTGATAAATACAGTCTTATGTTGCTTTTTTTCAATGCAGTACAATCACAGAATCTGAATTTCAAGTGCTTCTCAATCATTTTCAGGAATAGATCCAAACCAGCAGTAACTTGAGAACTGCAGCTAATGAATTAAGCATTGCATCTGCCCCCAAGCAGCCGAAGTCTGTATGCAAATCTGATCAAACTATTTAGAGAATATCTATCCTTGATTAAAAAAAAATAAAAATAAGTTTTACCCTTTATAACACACTGGCACAGGTACCCACACTTTTGTGCAATTTCGTATGCCACTTTGCTAACTGAACCCTCAATATTAATAAGATGTTGTAAATAACACTTAAAAATGTTTAATAACAATGTCACTATAGCATCAAGAGTGGTTGCATGTTGGCTGTTAAGCCCCATTCCCTAACCTGTATCTTCGACAGGAAAAGCATCAACTCCTACAGAATTCTTTCTGGTTATGAGTCTAATCCAGATTTTGTCACTGTCATCTACAGCAAAACAGCCAAAGCATCCCATCAATTTAGCAAAACACACTTACGCAATCTGCTTTATGAATCCCACACTGAGCTTCTCATATGTTATCTTGCACATGGAAGCCGGTACCTGATGGAAAAGCAGACTCAATCTTTCCGCTGCACTCCGGGCAATGTCCCGTACGAGCCGTGGGTGGCAGCAGCGTCTGCACCGCCTGCACATTCCAGCCGGGACACTGTTTTGGGTCACAGGTTCACGCAGTGAACGGGAACCATCCCCACGCACACATACCTAACAAGTGTCCCAGCTCTGACTGCCATCACAGAATAAAGTTATATTCATTTCCGTGATTATCTGCCCTGTAGCTTGTCTTTCAGTACAAAGTACTCGAACTGAGGAGGTTAAAAGTGATTAAACAAACGCATGTTGTTTTAAATAAACAGGAACTTGTGCTGGATATACAGATGGAGAAACTGAAAATACTGATAATATCAGGAAACAGTTCAACGATTTGATTCATGCAGCATGTGCAACAACAGGTACCACTGTTATCACAAATTCAGTCTGAATCATCAGGAACACTTGCAGACTTTAGCCCATAAATTCAGACTGTCCAAAACCCGTTCTGGGTTGAAATCATCAATCTTTGTCTCATATCAATGTCTTATCTCCTAAATCAGACTTATTTTGGTATCTTTCAGAAACCTTGCTTAATAATCTTCCACTTTCAGAACAAACAAACAAACAAAAAACCCCCAAACATAACCAAACAAAAGGCATGCTGGTCTAATGTGTCCTTCCTATTCTGAAATTCATTAACTTCTTCAGCGATACAAACCCATCTTCCCTCCATACCGCAGAGATGGAAACTGTCACATAACCCACCGCTGTTATGCCTTTGCAAACTCCGAGCATATCCAAAGAGTAATAACAAAACCCTCTCTTGATATCTTTTACCAGCACATTCCCTGCTGTTCTGCATTAGCGCCAACAGGCTAATGCAAAAGTGACGAGATCTTAGTCTCAATTTTATCCATGTTAATTATTATTACGCCTTTAAGAGTTTCTTTCCAACACTTCCCCAGCATTCCCCTTCCAATATGTACATAAGTATTTAATACACAGTAGCTTTTACAATCGCTCAGCCCGTTTTCTTGGGTGACCTATTCCAGCGAGGACGAGAACTAGGAAAAAAAGTTCTTCCCATCCACCGCCGACTGAAAACAACCCGTTTTTCCTCTGCTTGACAAAACAGAAGAGCAGCACCACGCACAGGCTGTGCCTGACCTGCAGCCTCGCTTCCTCCTCCGCCGCCGTGAGTAACCACATCTCAGGGGCGCGGGTGTCCCCGCCGCCCCGTGCCCTCCCTGCCCCGCCGGCCGGGCGCTGCCCGGGGCCGGGGACGAGCCGCGGCACCGAGTTTGTCCGCCGAGTCCTCCCGGACCCCGCGGCGCGGGGGGAGCTCCGGCCCCGGCGAGGGGAGGGGAAGGGAAGGGAGGGGAGGCGGCCGCTGCGCCCCCTCCCTGGCGCTCCCGGCTCGCTCGGACAGCGAGGCAAGTCGGGGATCACCGGGGACCCCCAGCCTTGGCAGCCGCAGCGCTGCCCACCCGTGCCCACCTGCTCGGCGGCCGCGGCCGTCGGGGCTCCTCCCCGGGCAGAGGGCGCCAGGTACGGCAGCCTCCCGCCTCCCCGGGCTGGGGGGCGGGGGAAAGGGGCGGAGGTAGGGGGGGGGACCTTAAGATCTTGAGGGGGAAAAGCCCGCCCCTGACTTCAAGAAGGAATATCAATAAATACCTTCTTTTGAAAGTAGTAATTTAACAGACACCCCACCCACCTGCGGGCCCCACTTTCCACCCTCTTCTTTGGGAGCGCTGCGGCTTTTGCGCGAGGGGTGAAGTTCCAGCTGCAGCCTGGCACACCCTTCCACGTACAAACGTACCTTGGCCGAGCCGAGGCTGTTTTTAAAAGTCCGCGCGGACGCCAAAATGCTGCCCCCGTGGCACGGAGAAAAGATGCCGCTACCCCGTCCACCTGCCAAACCCCGTCCACCTGCCAAACCGCTTCTGTCCAGCAGCCTCGTGAGGGCCTGTGCTCGGAGCCGGCTGCATACCCTTGTTTTTTGTGCCCCAGATTATGCACTGGAAACAACTGCGGGGGAAAAAAAAAAATAAATCTTGTTTTCTTCTGGATTTATTTCAATGCTGTTTGCAGATGGGAATGTTTTGGCCTCGCCCTAGTGAGCCTTCCATGTTTCTGTCAGGGTGAGGGAGTTGCTGCAGAGCCTCCTGGACAGCTAGAGGAATGGAGCACCCTCAGTTTGTCATGCACGAGTGCCTCAGGAACAAGGATGATGCTGAATAACTTAAAAGTCATAGTGTGGGTTCTGGTCTGCCTGTCAGCCTTCAGATAGTCTATTCCAATGGCTGAGAGGAAGGCCCATCTTCACTGGATTTCTCTGGAAAACCTCTTTATGTTGTAGAAATGTAAAATTGGGTTTTTCAGTGCCCTTCTCTATTATAAAGCAGTCCAGACAAATCAATGTCACTTGGATCCAAATGATGGCAGTCAGCCTGAGATTGGTGTAAAGTCAGCAATGGGCCGTGGCACCTCTGCTCGTCAGGGCAGGGGCACAAAAATCAGTGCTCTAGCTCTCCCTGTCCTGTCTGTCCAGAGGTGTAAGTTTGATTTATTATTCTGAAAATATCCTCCTGATTGCTTGTCAAACTAAATAATTCTCAGTCTTAAGTATCTGCCTCAGTTGCTTCTACAGCGGTCAGGGAGTTCTAAAACCATTTCCAGCTGGTCACTAGTTTGAACCTCAAAGCACAAAACAAAGGCAAGAGGGTCATAAGTAGTGCCCTAGAAAAATAAAAATGTCAGCATTTGTTTTAAAAAATATATAAATAATAACACACTTGAAAACAGCTTTCATTATTCAGGCAAATTAATCTCAGCTGAGATTTGATTTTAGATTGCTAATGCTGAAATGAACTTTGTCCACCTTTTGGATTAGCTAGAAAAGGAACTTCAGAAGAACAAGCTGCAAGAGGGTAGGAAATAATTGGTTATGTGCTGTTCCTATGACTTTTCTTTCACTTACTTTCTTTCACTTCCCAGCAAGGTCCACACAATGACTGGAGAATTTGTATAGTGCAGCAGCAACCACTTCCACCTATGGAGCTGAACTGACCCCATAAAAAATTTATGCACTGGTCTAGTCTAAAATAATCGGCTTTACCGCTGGTCCATAGTTAACACACATTTAATACACTGCAGTAGGGTATTACAGAAACCTGTTGTGCATTACATCTCATTAAGAGAATCCTACTGGACTGCATGCTTATTCTCCTCTTTCCATTTTGTTTTTGGGAGATGCAGATGAGAAGGAAAAAGGAAAGAAGTGCTCCCTTTCCAGTGCTGAATCGGAATGAAGGCACTTTTGGAGATGGTGGTGGAAAAGGCCAAGACTCCTGTACAAACTGCAAGGGGCTTTGTGAAGGCCAGTGCACCGAAACCCCCATTTCTTCTGGTTCCTCACAGGAAACCCTCTGCCTCCTCCCAGCTGCACCCAAGATCACAGAAAGGACAATGCAACAGGGACAAAATTGACTCCAAATCATTATATAGAATGTGCTTTTCTGGTGTTTTATTGTACACCAATTTAAGATTATTTGAAGTGTTTTAAATACTGAAAACTTGCCTCAAACATATTTGTAGCTAACACTGATGTGTTTCACAATGCATAGCCATAAATGTAATTTTATTTCCCATACATTCTGTCAGCATAACTATTAAAAATTATGTTGTGTACCACAGTTATATCTTTACTCTTGACCAATACATTTTAACAGGGATCAAAAAATACATTTTCAATTCTCAATTTTCTTCAGAATAGGAGAATCTCTGTATGAGTCTTAGACTCAGGCTGCTGGTTCTCTGTGGTTCCTTGGTACCAAGTTGCAAGTAACTGCAAGGCTTTTTTTGGGTTTTGTCTCAGGTTGGGAACATATCTCTCAGGTCAATCTGCAGAGTACTTTCTGAGTGGCTGTGCTGAGAAACATAACAGCCCTGGTCTGGCATGTTTTTGTTCCAGAACAGACAGCTGCTGCATCTGTCATTTTCTCCTACCTTTCCTTCCTTTGCCATGTCTTCCACAGCTGAACCCCAGGTGAAGGTATCTTAAGCCTTGACAGCCTTAATGATAAATTTTGCACCCTTCCATATCTGGTCCTGGACCTTTTGTGGAAAGCCAAATTCCCTATGAGCCTATAATTTCTGACACATTACAAATGTGTAGCCTAATAAGAGTACAAACAAAAGGCAGGATAACTCTAACCTAAAACAGGAGGAAGCAGAATCTCTGTCTTCTATACGAAAAAGCTGTGGGTGTTAAAGACAGGAGAGATGTGAATGGCCTGCAGTGACCTGCCACAGTATCTGGTGTGTACTGAAAGAAATTTCATTTTGATTCATCAGTTTTTACTACAAATAAACGAAAATTAAAACAAGACTCCACATATGACTTCATAGAAGTTTCCTCCCATTCATAACTTATTCAATACCAGATGGTGATTATTCTTAGCAACTAAACCATTGACCGCTTCCTACTTAAAAATATCCGTCTACGTAAAAAGTATATTTATGTCACTGTCATCTCTAGGAGTCCTCTAAATCCTACAAAAGAAAATGAAAAATACGTGAAATAAATGAAACCATTTAAGAGGAAATAAAAAGTGTCCCAATCAGAGGAGGAACAAGAACTATTTGGCATAGTTACTAATTTTGAGTAGAACAATCTGGGAAACTAAATACATCTTCATAAAATGTGAATTGGTTTGTATTTGTCATTATTTATGCATGCATTTGTACAACATAACAAAAATACCTATAGGTCAAGGCATTTGTGAATATTATAAAAAATAGTTTTTGCATAAAAGTGCATGATACTTAAAAGCTTAAGAGCAAAAATAATAATAAAAAAAAGTTTATTCCTTTCAGGGTGACATTTGGTTACACTTGTGAATAGCTTTCAACATTTGAAAATTCTGTTACAATAATAGTCTCAGCCATTATGTTTCATGACTTTGTTATCTTTAGAGCTAACACAATTAACAGAGACATTCCCATGTATGAAGAGAGATATTCCCATATATTTGTCTTAATTCCTTTATTATCAGTACAAATACTGTCCTTTCTGTAGAGAGTTAACAATAACTCAAAACTTAAATTTGCTCTAATACATTTTAGCAAGAAATTCCTAAAAGTGTCTGAGTTGTTTTTTACAGAACAATGGACCCATGTTTACAAATGTAGTTTAGACTGCAATACTGAGGAAAGCTGTAGACAAATAATTGAGATGATTTCCCTAGAGGGGGATATATAAAAGTGTTTACTTTTTTGTGTGTTTTTAATCCAAATCCTAAGCCCTTACTCCTGATCTTGTTGAGCAAGCTGTTTGCTGAGTTCATTGGAAATGGTGTCTAAGTACATTCAGGCTTATAGTAAATAATTAGTGCCCAATGTCAATTCCTCTGCTAATTGTATTTCTTCTGCTTATTTCTGTTTGTGCTGTGGAATGTCTTAAAAAGTATCTCTTGGTAAAAAAGCTTTGGATTTTCCTCGGTACTTGGTTCTGCCATTCATTTTCTGCATGACCTCTGTGAAACTACTTAATCACTTTTAATAGCGTGAGTGGAACAAGAATGCATTCATTAATATTTGTGAGGCTGCCAGATACTATGCTGTTGCAAGCATTTACAGTACCTTAAAAAAATTATAATTGCACTATCCAGCTGGTTAATGTTTATCCAGTTACTGAACAGCTAAACAAAAAGCAGAGAGGCAAGACCTACTGTTTCTTCTCCATCAGTATTGAATTTGAAAGAAATTTTTCCATGTTAAAGCTGTAGAATTAGGCAGTAGATGAAATACCATTAGCAGGCCTCTGTAGAGAATAATGAGCTGAAAGCATGCCTAGTGCTAGTCTGCAATTAGGGTGAAAAGTGAAATAGGGCAAGAATCAGAATACCTTTTTGGGCTCTTGCTTTTCAGAGCATACCCTTTTCATCCCCACCAGGGGGAGCGTACTTGAAGATAATAATTAGTAGGCACAAACAGTGTGTTTAAAGAGGGTGGCTTCCTTTGCCACTTTCTTGAAATAGAAAGGTACTTTGTGATCTTTGCAAGCCATTCCCCTCTCCGCCCCCACCCCGAAATTCCTTTTGCTTCAGCTGTCACATTGTAGCAAAGAATCAGCATGAGTGTTTTTCTACATCCTGGCTTATTATTCTGAACACTTCTATTTTTAAGCATTGATGTCAAGTACAAGATTTAGCTCAGAGTTTACCTAGAACAGGATGTTAAACAGCAAATGAAACTCTCCTACATCATGGCATACAGAGCACGAGCAGCTTAGGTATTAATGCAGTCAAAGTGAGGTGAGAGTCCATATCTGTCCAGCTTGATTACAAGTGCCCAGTTAGTCCGTACTGCTCCTGACAGCAACTCAGGCATAACTGATTGTTCTCAGCAAATTATTGTACTTCCTTGTACTCTGCCTCTAGACTCCTCCTCTTCTCTGTCTAGTTCACCACCAGTCAAACCTGAAATACTGTTCACCTCTGCAGTCCTTAAAATCATGCCCATATAGAGGGGCCAGTCTATATTGTTGGGTATTAGGACACAGGCAGGCAGCAGGTCTCATTTGTTTGCATAAGCAAATTTGCAGTTTTAGCCTGTGGATACATTATTGAAAATCCTTCAGATTTTATTTGAAGCAATAATTTGGCCCTTTGTGTCTAAAGAAAAGCATAGTCTTGTCTGAAACTAAGATTTCTCTTTTGAAATCAAGAAATTCTTTATTATGATGTTGGTGAAGCATTGGAACAGGTTGCCTGGAGAAGTTGTGGATGCCTCATCACTGGCAGTGTTCAAGGCCAGGTTGGATGGGGCTCTGAGCAACCTGGTCTAGTGAAAGGTGTTCCTGCTCATGATGGGGTTAGAAAGGGATGATCTTTGGGGTCCTTCAAACCCAAGCCATTCTATGGTTTAAATATACTGTTAGGAAATGCCTGTTCATCTTTTCAGAACTTAACAACAAAATCTGAAATTTTATGGTCTGCTGCAGATGAAAAATACTCATGTAATACCTGTAGGAACAAATAGGCTTACACATATTCTTTACAAGTGCTGGTATCAACCTTTTAACATATGTTTAAAAGCATTTTTCTCTTTGAAATATAGTTACTACTGCTCCCAGCCTATGAGAGGGCTTAGATTCATCTTAGGGATCTGAAGAAGGGAGTGCCCTCTGTTTGCTGTACACAGATAGGAGTTTTAATCAAGTTGTTAAAGGAGAAAGAATGCACTTGAAGGACTATCATCAAATTCATGTCAATATTCTCAGCAGCAGTTACTGATACTATCACTGTCTTGTTTTGCCCAAAGTGACATTATTATTTTCAGTCATTCAATGAGATAAAATTCAACAATAATTTGTTATCATGGACTACTTCTAAATGGGGAATTTCTTCTCATATGAAGCAAATGATACAGGCTGTGGTGTGCCATTCAGGAACTATTACTAACCACATGGCCCAAAAGGATTATAATGGATAATTTCGGGAGGAATGGCTGGAGAGGGGGAGATAAATGAGAATCATTGAGAATATAACACACATCTTGCAAGTGGAAAAAAATAGTAGTCACAAACCATGAGCAAGAGAATTTCACAGCTGGAAATACAGTGCCAGGAATCTATTCCAGCTGGCCTGGATAGCTCATCAGAAAGGCACTGCCTCTGCAGAAGGGAGTCTGTTGCACTGGTGAAGAGAGCTGGAGAAACAAGCCTGCTGAGCCTCAGAGTGCAGAAATGCTGCTGGACTGGAGTCTCAAAGGGATAGGACATCTCCAGATATTCCTGGGAGGAACTTGAGTGGTTTCCCTTTGTTTATGTGGTTACTGAAGGCACCAGGATGGAGGTAGCTATTGGGAAGAAGATTGCTGGGAAAGGGAGACAATCAGATAAGAAGATGGAGGGAAATAATAACTTCTGTTTGTGATGTTCATTGCTTACTTTTCTTTCTCTGTAGTTGTATCCCTTTCAGACCAGACTTTCAAATTACAGAACTAGCAGAAAAATGGAAATGAGGTTATATAGCAAGTATCTATGATCAAATATGATCAAAGGTATCTCTCTCTCTCACATCAACCTTGAGCTCACTCATGCTGTAGGAAATGCAGGAAGTAGGGAGATCAGTATAGAGCAATTCATTGCATGTGTTTTCTTTCCATGAAACGCTTTAGAAAGTCTTCAAAAAAAGTGTTCAAGGCCTCAAATGTGTGGCAGGAGCAGTGCAACTGACATTTTTATCTCACTACCTTTTTTAAATAAAACTTGACAATATATTGGCACTAAGCATCAAAAGGAGAGCACTGGATTCTCCTCTTCATTCTCTTTGTTCTGTATGACTTTTTTTTTTGTCTATTTATGGCAAACTGACACGATAATTTCTGGGAGTTGGTGGTGTTCCCATAGAAACAGCCTTGATTTGATGATATCACTGCAAGTTGCTGCTGTTATTCTGTTATGTTCTAATTAAAATAAAATCTCTGTAGCTACACTGCATTTAAATCTTCAGACATTTTTTCTATGTAATTGGACTGGTAGAATCTCCATTTTCTTATGACCATGTCTGTGCAGGGGCCAAAAGACTTAGGATGATCAAGACACTGTTCTGTTTGAAGCAATCTTTTTTGTCTCAGTTCTCCAGCATTCATAAAACCCAAGTGGGCTTTTATAGCTAATAATAGTAGTTATAAGTGGCTTTAAGTGATTTGTGGAATAAGAGCTGTAACTGTTACATGCCACTGAGGAGCTGCTTCTTTTCCTCAATGTTTATACTTTGTAATAACAACTGGTTTTGTTTCAGGATTTCAATGCACTTTCCATTATTATGGAAAGTTATTACTATTAAAGTGCTAATGAATTCTGCATTAAAAGGCAGATGTGTAAGTATCTGGAATAAAACTCTCCAGCAAAGTAGTTCAATTACCTTGCAGTAATTGTCCTGCAAGTGTTGCAAAAGGCATGGTGTTTCAAAAACACTCTTTTTCATCTTCTTGTTTGCATCTGCTTCCCCTGCAGGGCATAGAAAAGGCTTAATTTCCGACTCGTCTGTTCAAGACAGTGAGTTGAAAATAAAATTGTGGGGTTTGTCTAGTCGTGAAGTAAATGATGTTAAAGGATCAAAGGGCAAATGGAATGTGGTTACTGAAGCAGCCGGATTGCCTTGAGTTTGTGTGACTTTGTGGGAGACCCATTACAGTTCTTACTCATGTAGACAAATATTCCTCACCTTCTTTGGCAAATGAAAACTGCTGTTGCAAGATTTGCTACTATTGGTTTGAGGTGAAAAAACACAAAGTAACCCAGCTCTCATTCTCTGATTTCTCCACCTGTGGTGACCTAGCCCACATAACCACAAGCATTGTTGCTTCTCAGTAGAAGGCAACATGATTAACACCATAACTTTCATCACTTTTTAGGAAAAATAAGATTAATAATATTTTGTAGAGAAGATAGACATTTATAAAAATGCAGAAGTCCCACAAGTGAAAAATCTATGAACAGAATCTGGGGCAAGATCTTTTTTCCACTTTTTCTATTAGAAACTTTCAATCACATGCCCTTTAATTTAATGCTATTATTGTGCTTTGTCATTTGGTTTTGATCATATATTTATCAAGTCACTATGTTCATTCTCAGATAAACTCTCATAAATGAAGAAAATTTGCCTGAACATGAGGTAAAGCTGAACACATTCTTAGAAAATACTGGGAGATGAAATTATGAGATCACATTTTTATTCTGAGGCTGGAGTGTGCTGTTTATGGTAGGATCAGAGAAGGCTGTTTGAAGATCCAAGATATTGCAACATTAAAATAAGAATATTTGTTTGCTTAGAAAGCGTTGCAGCATCCAGAACTGCCCAATCATCTCATTTCATAAGCATGGCAGCACTTCAGCTCAAAAGCTAAATGAATAAATAAACAGAACAAGCCCAGATGAAGTAATTTCTAAGTGAGTTTCCAAGGTAAGCAAATGTACAGGGGAGCAGCAGCTCAGCACTAATCAGGCTGATTATTCTGGTGTTCAAGCATGAGAGGGCTGTGGGATGGGAAAGCCTTCCCCTAAAGCTGCCCAGGTAACCCACAGTTCCCTTTCCCTCTAGAAAACTGTGCAGCAGGCCAGGTGCCAAACTCTGCAGGTACTCTGGAGCAAACCTCATGCAGAACATTTCACCAGCTGAATTAGTCTTGACACAAAGGGCAGAATGACCCCACAGAAAACGAGCCGCCGGCACGTTGCTAGCAACCAGCCAAGACCTCTGGGTTGTACTGGGCTATCCCAGCCAACTGGAAAGTCACTAACAAAGCACACTTCAAATGTTTCCAGGCAACAAGGTCACCATGTCTTCATCAGCTATGCCATTTTCTTTTTACCCAGCAGGCAGCCACTTTGTCTTAAGAGCTAATTTCTGCCTTTTCTTTGCTTTCTAGTACTCTCCAGTGTATTGAATACCACTCTCTTCTCCAGTTGGGGAGGCAGTTTTGGAGGGTGCACAGAAAAAGGAGGGATTTTGATGTAGAATTTGCTGAAATCAGAGGTTTCACACCAAGTGGCTTCTACCACAGATACTGCTTTTAATGTACTTAGTGATCTGCCTTTCACAGATCTTTTTTTCTCTACTCATCTTTGAGGTCATCTACATCCCTTTCATTCTGATTTGTAAGAGATTGCTCCTTTATTTCACACCTTTCTAAAATTTTCAAGTTTTTAGTTTGTTTTTTTGAGGAAAAGATGGAAAAAAATCCTTTTGGTTGGACTGGAAAACTTTCTTTAGTTTTAGAAAGTGTCCACTTTCTTTAACTCTGGTCATCCGAGGTGGCCCTGGAAGCCACACACAAGTGCCTTGGACTGCATCATTACTTGCTCTGTGACCCAAAGAACATTTGAAGGAACAACTCCCACAAGACTGTGAGAAAAAGTCTTGTTTCCATGACTCTGGCACTAAAACTGGATGTCGTTTCTAGTTTCCAAAGCACAGAATTATTCTTGATTCTCCCCAAATCACTCATTTCCCCATTCTGCTTTTCACTCAGTTCAGCACACAATTGAAATTTATGTTTAGAACAACAATATGTTTCTACATCATTGACTCTCACTCTTCTTGTAGCGGTTCCCTTCTTATATGTCACATTACTGCAAGTTGTGCGTTATGTGTTGCAAGTTGTTGCATAAATTTGAACTGAATCCACAAAAAAACAAAAAATCGAGAAGGACGCGGTTTTCTCTCTGTTCCTGAATCAAATTCTGTTTTCTTTTCGTAGTTTTTTAAGTTCCATGTGTTTTTATGGAACTTTGCCAATCTGATCTAGTGTGTATTTCTGAAACCTTAGGGCTCACACACGTGACTGAGGTACGAGAGCTTAAGAAGTTCCTGCACATCAGCTTAGCCATGGCAACTGTCTTGTGTTCAGGCTTAGCCCACAGCAAATGTGATATATAATGTGAGTTATCTTAAGCCTCTTTCATGACGGACTTATCTTTCCTCTGTACTTTCCTGGGAGGCTGTTGGGTGCCACTATTCCAGGTGCACTGATTTGTCTGTTTGGGCTCTCTATCCCCCTATCCTGTAAGCAATTAAATCACCTCCTGCTATACATTTAACCTTGGAAATCTTTCCTTTTTTACTTCACTTTAATTGGCTTTTGCTACAGATACCTTATCATACTTCGCTTTTGCATGAAAGCTGCACCAAACATTACAGGCTGGTTAGAGGAAGGTTTTCAGTACAGGGGAGACAAAGAACAAGAATGGATGCAAGTAGGTCTGTACACAAAGGCAGAGAATCCCTTTCTAAACTAATGGCAGCTGTATAACAGACCTCTCATCTTACCTGACAGACAGCTGATGCATGAGAATCCAAAGGTCCGACCAAAAGTGATGGATGAATAGGGAAGAAGAGCACCCAAGAGCATGAGGCAGCTGGGCAGATGAGGGACTGAGGTCTGCATCTGCTGCTTGGGAGTGACCTTGGTGCAGTCCTTCTTTGGTTATGGGGCAACTCTGGCAGGCACTGCCAGGCCTGCAGGCCACTCGTCAGATGCATTTGTATTGCAAATGGTAGAGAGATGCAGACTGCAGCGAGGCAGAGGTTAATGCAATGCAACAAGGACCTGGAAAACTGCAAGTCTAATTATTACATTTGTGCAACTGAAGTAAAGAGGAGTGTGTGACTGCTAAGGGCTCAGATACCAGACAAATGACCAGAATGCCTGTAGTCCACCCAGAGACTAAAAATGGTCTACAAATGATACCTGTGGTATTGTGTCTGCAGACTGGGACAAGCCCAGCTACAGCATTAAAAGAAATAGTCTGATGTGAGCACCTATCATTGCTAAGGCTTGGAGGCTGTGTGCCTCCCTAGGGGTTTTGAGTAAGTATGTAACCATTTAGGAAGGGAATGATAAAGGATAATACCCAGCAATATGCTACAAGATATAAGAAACTAAATAAACATATACAAAAGACACTTGTAGCTTGAGGGTTGTGGGATTCAGAGAGCTGGACAACTGACCACTGCTTGATTGACAGTAAACCATTGCTGTTTGTTATCCTGTCCCAATAAACTAAGGCTAGTCATAAATCTGGTGTCAGCTTGAATTCTGTGGCTGCGCAAGGCTACGAGTGAATTACGTTCCTGGGAAAAATAGGATTAGAAATCAATTTAGGAGCACGCAATTGTGGCTTAGCAGCTGCACTCTTGGGAGCCAGGAGCTGGAGTGGGGTGTACCTTGCGGGAGCAGCCAGTCCAGGCTGGATCTGTGGGAAGAATTCAGCTGAGGTTGCTCTGTTCTCATGTCATGAAACATAACAGGTCTGAAACCAAGTAACAGAATTGGTTTTGAACAAGTGTTGTCTTATGCACATTTTCAACCTTTGGGGCCTTGGCTTACTCTGCTAACACACAGAAGTGGAACGAAAGCAATCCCAACATTCAAACCTCACTAGTGTCCAAGCTCAACGTTCTTTCTGAAAATGAGATAAATATAGACTAAAAGTGGATTGAATTTTTGCATCTCATGGTCTTTCCTGCAGCTAATAACTCCAGGAATATTCTTTCCTTATCAATTATGTATTGAAACACAGCAGTTATTTAGTAGCCTCCTTCAAAATGAAGAACAAGACCACCTGTCATTGGCTGGTGGAACTGGGTGCAGCAAAATCATCCTGCCAAGTCACCAGGAGGCTGCCACACATTCAGAAGAGATTAGGGCAATCATGGGACACCTACAAAATCTGCCCTGAATGTCTGCAGTCAGGTGATTACTTTTAATAACGGGTTTTATGTCTTCGACAGATTGTTCATTGCAGTGTTGTGTCTGTGAAGAGAAGACAGTTGGCCTAATTCACTACTTCATTACTTTAACATTAATGAAATGGTATAAACACGATAATCAAGGGAGTCACACAGATTAAATGGAAACAACCAAACATTGCCTTAGACCCATGAACAGATCCCTATAGTCTGAGACAGTTGCCAAAATTGTGACTATTTTCATCATACTTTCCTACACAGAGAAATAAAATCTATGCTAAGCAAGAATGTGAATATGTGAAAAGAAAAAGAGTTTGGCTTGACATAAATAGAATTGTCATTGCTGTAGCAAAGTATACACACACCCAAACACAGGAGGACCCTGGTAAAGAAAGCTGATCCTCATTTTCTTCTTCAGTCTCTCAATGTGGCTTAAGCTGACAAAAGGATTAATAACCTTGTCACGTCACTGAGGTTACAAGTCACGAACTAACACTGCTATTGCAATAACTATAGGACTGAATAAAGGCAAAGAGCCTGAGAGATCATTTTGATAGTGGTGTTCATAGCCATTTATTCATCAATTCAGTAGAAGGTTAAACACACCAGTTCATTGTTCAGCCCCCTGGCCAAATTTCATCTGCTTGAGGTAGCCAGACTCAGCTGAACTGAAGTGCAAACCCCTTGTGGTCTGTGATACGCAGAGGTGTGCTACAGCTCACAGCTATGATGCCACTGACTCTTCAGCTCCAACTGTAGCAGCACACAGATCCTCGAGGTTTGTTTCCCCCAGGGTCCATGGCTCATTCCTCAGTCTATCAGTCAAGGCAGCAGCCTGCACATGAGCTTCCATTGCAACAAAGAAATTGCATGTGAGACCTTGATATGATTGAGAAGATGGCCTAGCAAATGTGATTAGACAATACCACATCCTAGGCAGCTGGCATCAGCACATTTTCATGTGTAAGTTGTCTATGTAGTAGACTTGGGAATTAAGTTAGAATGGTACCTTCACCAAGTAAAGCTTTATACTAATCAAGGAATTGCAATTGTGTGATCAATTTGTAGACATAATTATTGCAATGTGCATAAATGAGGCAGTTTAATCCAGCAACAGCTATGTGAGTAGAGGACAGATAATGCATTGATATTGAAGTGTTTTGCATCTTTATTCCCTACTGCTGCCAGTTAAACTCTGGTTTTTGTACTATTAAAGCTCTATCAGCTTAAAATCAAAGACAATGAACATGCTAACCATAATTCTTCTAAAAAAAGGCCGACCTAGTCCCTTGAATTTAGCATTTATTCCTAACCAGTGTTCATTTGCACCAAGGCCATTGTCATAATCCAATATAATCCTCACAGGTTTGTATGCACCCATGAGTGATGGAGCCTTCATTTTCCACAGTCTTTAGGACTGCATGTTGCCCACTACACAGCAAATTTCAACTGCACCCTGTTCCTTTAAGCAATAGGAAGTGGGAAAATATAGGTCTGGCATTCCTCCCAGGTTTTAAACAAACACATACCTAGCTACATGGTCTCATGAACATATTTCAACTATGAGTAACGTTTGCATAACTACATGCATGATAAAGCATCGGGTATTTCGGTTTTGTCACAGTATTCCCAGGACATGAACTGTACATGTTATAACAGTGTGACTGTGACACTGGTAGTGGCCACGTCCTGAGTACAGGACTGGTAGCTTTCTTTCAGGTTTGACTTTCAATGCCAGAAGTTGGACTTGAGCATGTAATTGGTCTTGAAAGATAAAGTTATTTGATAAAGCAGCAATCTTTATGTAAAATTTCCTTTGGGTCTGCTTCTGAGAGAAGCAGACTTGGTTCTTGCTGCTCAACAGGGAGCCTATTGGTGTCAGCGGTTTGGAGAATTGTATTTGATGAAACAAAAGCCAAGGTTCCCAAGGTGGTTTCTATTGAATCACTGCCTCAAAACAGAGTATAATACAGTTGCAGAAGGTTCTTTATTTCAGAGAATGAGTGAAAAGTTGTCTTGTGTATGTGTGTGGTTTTTTGCCTTTGGAGCTGATTGCATTAGGTGATGAATGTGGTTGGTCACAATGCGATAAATTACCACCAGGAACATTTAATGGTGATAAGATTCATGGATCATTGGAGAAATAGAAGACTTTCTTTGTTTAAGTGCCCAGAAAGAAGTTACTCTTTGGCATTTTTTTTTTATTTAATAAATCATGTGAAACCAGAGACTTGTCCCCCACCTTGTGAGTACCATTTTAAAAACTGGTTTATACAGGAGAGGATTAATTATTATGTTAGCACTGAATTTCACAAAGGGCAGGATGCCAAATGCTCTTGCTTTTGTTAGTGGCAAAACAGAAGTTCTGGATGAAATAACTTCTCATAAAGTCTAGGAACACCAGAGGGGAACACCATGGGCCAGGAGCTGACCACCTCTAATGGTAGATTCTGTAGCTGCACCTAAACACAAATTTCCTGAACACCAAGTTTTCCTTCTGCATAGCTGGATTTTATAAAAGGTAAATAATGTGGGATTGGAGAAGGCCTTATGATTGCAGAGCCCTCCAATGTTAACGTGGAACACAGAATGAAAGTGGTCTGAAAATACAATTTAAAGGTGACTTTGGTTTAAAAAAAATGCTAATTGTGGTCCCAAGAATTTAGAAAATCTAAAAGTAATGTAAAAATGTGTTGGTTCTGCAGAAGAATCAGTGATGGTAATTTTGTGTGTTTTTCTGACTTCTGTCATAGAATTCAGAAAATACTTTTGAAATAGAAAGCAAATAAGAATAGGTAAAGTAATTGCAAAGTCATATTCAGTGGACTAAACACATTGACCACCACATAGATGTAGCACCTGAAGTTCCTGTTCTTCTTTCTTTTAGCACTTTCAAGTCAACAGTTTCCTTTTGTGAATCAAGAACTTCACATTTAAGAAATACTTTTTGGTAAAGTTGGTATGGTGAATGGAAACAGAACTAACGTCTAGATGACTTTTCAGTGCCTCCAAAAGAGGCAACTCCACAACCCCTCTGGGCAACCTGTGCCAGTGCAGGTCATTCTCACTGTGATGGCTGGACTGGATGAACTTTAAAAGTCCCTTCCAACCCAAACTGTCGTATGATACTATGAAAAGTGTTTCCTGATGTTCAGACAGAACCTTCTGTGTTTCAGTTTATGCCCATTGACATGTCATTGAAAATCACTGAAAAGAGTTCCATCCTCTGTATACCCCTTGTTCAGATATTTTTACATATGGATGAGAATCACCCACCAAGCCTTCTCTTCTTCTGGCTGAACAGTCCCAGCTCTCTCATCATTTCTCATATGCTCCAGCCCAGGATACTGCTGGATTCCTGCTACAAGGGCACACTACTGACTCATGTCCAGCTTATTGTCCAGGACCCCCTATGAGTAACCCTGTTTCCACTGCAATCATACAGTTTACAAGTAACAGTTTTTACAAGTAATCCAGAAAAACTGTGACTTAATTATAACATGCTAATTTTTAAGAGACTTAGCTACTTGAAACCTAGCTAGCTAAAAAAAGTAGATGTGTTAATGCAATCATTTCTAGTGAGCTTTCTGAACGGTGATATGTCAGAGTTGTGCAGTTCAGGTGGTTCTTGTCTTCATAATAACCAGTGTTAGTGGTTCAAATAAAAGGTTACCTACTTAGGGGTGTTTCTTTCACAGTAGGGCATGGTAGTGAAAGCTATGTTATCTACATTTCAAATGGTTTACCTCCTTGATTAATCCACTCTAAAATAAGAACTTCATTTGATTGCATGATCCTTAATATTTGCTTTGCATGTGTTATTATGGTGATATTTTGATCTGCACCGTCATTTTTAAGTGGTGCCATACACCTGCTGCCTACAGGAGCCGGAAAATGGTATTAATTCCCTTTTACCACTTGGTGGCGATCTCTTAAAAATTATGGAAGCTAAAAGTATCTTGCCCGTTCTTTCAATTTCGGTAGAAGTAAAGGAAAATTCAGAGATAAGACTTTAATACATCAGAAGAGCAGTCATAAAGTCTATCTAAAGGAAAACAATACCCTAAAGTCTGCTTTCTAGCCATGAAATATCCAAGCAGATCCGGCTATGCTGAAAACAATAACATCATTTTAAAATGTCACCTGTGCCAAAGTATTCAAGTGCTGCAGAGTTTATTATGCCTTCTCAGAAGAAACAAAGGGCTTTCTGCAGATGTAGAAAGAAATGTCTTTGAAGAAATGTCTTAGGTGTAAATCCTCTCTGACTGACCTGTATTTCAAAGTGAATTATAGTTGCTTTTCAGTCATTGTTTGAGGTTTTGTTGTTCCTGATACATTTACACATAAGTAAATCTTTTGTGCTTGCACCCTGAAGGGATTTTGTCATGTCAGTAAGTCCCAAATGTATACCTATTTAGTATAAGAATTAATAAAGGTTTAGACACACATAGCTCTCTAGGAGTGCAATGTTACATTAGCTAACTTACCTTTGAATTTGTCTTTTCTTTTAAGGAGTTTTGCAAATGTTATAATACTGAGAGTGAACGGTGACCATTCTCTTGCAAAACAGTGCTGCTTCCTAAATTCAAAGCCCTCTTGTTTTTTTCCATACTTACAGTACATGTTATGCTGCTGTACTTGTTCTTTATTATACTTCTCTACATTCAACAGTTAGAGTAGCTGCTTAAAATACATTCCTTCTCACTCTTTGATTATTGTTCAGATTAGGAAGCCACCAGGAAAGCTTTACTTTCAGTGAAGACCTACCTACCAACTGCAGTTCAGTAATTCCCTTATCCTGTCCTCAGATATGAAAGTGGACGAGACAATGTGAGCAACAGGACAAAGAAAAATAGAGAAACATTTTTTGAGGCTAAAAATTAGCTTTTTCAATGTACTGAGGGTATGAATTGTCCACACAGTATTTCTAAATGGATTTATCACATAGCCTTAAAATGCCATGGTCTCCATAGAACCCCTGCTGCATGCTCCAATTTCTTTTAACTAGTTAAGCTAGCAAGTTTTCCAAATGAGAATGAGGTATAGGTTAGATACAAAACTAGCAGCTGGTCTTGAATTCCCAGACAAGAAATTTCTCAGGTTTGGGAAGGTTTACAAAAGTGATACCTCTTGGATGAACGCATTATTTTACTACATCTGTTTGAAAAGGTACTTGTAGTTTAAGGATAATTCTGATTAATGTTGAGATATGATTGAAGAAGTCTTTTATATATAGTTATACTTCTGTTAAAATTTTTAACAACTGTTTAAAAACTCTGATAACGAGCTAGATAGCACTGCAGTCCTGCAGCAAAGAATTTAGATTTAGTATAAATTGACCACTACCTTTTCCCAACTCAATCAGGAGCCACAGGACATGACCATTTCCTTTTGACAACAATTAAATATAGAGATATGGTTTTCAGGGAATAAAATAAATAAGTTGAGACCGGACTCTGCCAACTGCAAACAAAAGCACATGAGCAAAGGTTGGCACCACACCCAGCTACCCTTAGCTCTCTTGTTTTCATTTAGTCAGCTTAGTTACAGCTAAATAGCTTGAGATATGCCTTCTTGCAGTCACAGGGCATGCTGGAGAGATCAACAGGAGCAAATGGACAAGGGTCTTTGGATCTCCACAATCTTTCATCTGTTGCTTATCCTAATGAGATAAGAAAATTGGTGTCATAATTTTTGGAGTTCGTAAGACAGTGTTCAAAGTATGAAACAATAAAAAAGCGGTATCACAGAAGGGAAGAAAAGCCCTTAGCACAGCTACAAGATGGGAGGAGTGCAGATCCTCTGTTGAAGAACTGATTCCAAAGTGTTTAAACATATGTGATGTTATTACAATAGAAGTCACTCCTGCCATGTATCTCACAGACTTACTTCTTTACTGATGTTTTTTTGATTTCTTCAGAAAACTTAACTCTCTGGGTGTCATGGAAATGCCTAATCACCCTTCTGAGTAACCACTTGGCTTGTAGCGAAGACATTCTTGCTGTCATTGAGCAAAATGGAAAGGAATTATGACCACAATAAAGCATTCAGCTTACTAATTGCTATTTAATTGCTGCTCAGCATTTCCAATGCATTAACTACCAATGACAGTGTTACATAAACACCTGAAAGCACCAGCCAACTCTTCGGGATGCAGGGAAAGGCAGAGCATGTCTGACTGCATGTGTATGTGTGTTCATGTGCATCTTGGAGGCACTAGACAGGAAAAGGTTTCTCTTTCCCACTCTGCATGCCACACAGCCATGTACCATATGGATATCGCCACCAAAGGAATAGCCACTGAGCCTGGATGATTCTTACCGACCTAATGTCCCCCAAGATGTACTTATGTTCCAGTACCAGAGGTCTCTGACAATGGACCTCCGATTTTCAAATGAAAATCCTGGTTTTTTTAATTCCACCCCTATTCAGAAACACCTCTCTCAAAATGTTGAGCTTCAGAAATGCAGTCTGAAAATGCAGGATGAAAAAAGAAAATTAAAACAGAAGCAGAGAAGAATAATTTCCTCTTCTTCTCTAAACGAGGAGAAGGAAGACAGGGAATTAATTCAAACCTAAAAATATTTAATATTTTTAGGCATAGCTGTCAACAAAACCCAATTCCTTCAGCTCTTGAAGAATGCTCAATTTTCCACAAAAATTTCTTCCTGTCACTGTATTGCTGCCTGCCTTATTCAGGCAGGTGAACAAGTGCCAGGCCTCCTACACACACAGGACAGACCTGGAGCAGTTACAGTCTCAGGATGGTTTCGAGACACTTGCAAAGGCTGTGCCTTGGGAATGTGTTGGATGTTCTGGGCTGGGGGCAAGCTGGTGCAAGTCCTACCTCTGAAACAAGCCCCTCTGCCCCAAATGTCCTTGTGTTGCTGTCAATGCACAGGGCACAACACACACAGAGGGATCTGGGGGAGGCAGTGGGACAAAGACCACAGACACCCTGCAATGAACACCCAAAGCCTAGATACAGTCTGTTATAGGCAATGGCTTCCCAAGAGCAAAGTGCAGTTTTGGTTATAGTGAGCTGAGAAGTAGCTGCTGGGCTGCATTTCAAATGCTTTCAGAGCAGTACAAATCTGAAAACGTTCTCAGCTTTGTGCACATCAGAAGCATGGGTCTGCATTCCCCAGGCACTGCACTGTACGTCTCTGTGGCTGGCATTGACAGGTTAATAGCTAATAGCTAATTCACATTATGTGAGCCTTACTTTATTGTCCTCTGCAGGCTCCAATAAATAGAAGGAACACTGATCCAAAAATCCCATCAGTATTGTCCCATTAGCGATAGTCGAGGTGCCTTCCCTATGAACTGTGTAAAAATGCCCTTTCCTTCTGCACTCCTCCCTCACCCTTTTGTGGCACAGTGCCCACTAGCACTGGAGAGACCTTAAGAAGGGCACTCTGTAACTACATAACATTGGCAGATGTCCCAGTGAGGTGTGGATGACATTTTGGTTAAGGTAGCACTAAGAACTAAGCAGATTCAAATCCATTTTCTGCCACAACCTTCCGGTCTGATTTTGGTCAAAGTAGTTAATCTGCAAAATGGGGCATAAAATAATTTCTTTTAGAACCCATTTGGGGAAGAGAGTTTCTCTCTGAGACATAGCTGCACAGTATTGTCTACAAAGAAATGTGGATTTTACTGGGAGTCTCTTGACATGCTTGTAACATATAATGAAATAATAATGTAGTAGTCATGGGAAATTTTCTTAGTAACCCATAGATTATCTGGCTTGAGGGATTACCTTGGTTATTGAATCTGACTTCACATAGACCATGAATTAGGAGGTTTTCATGAACATTTTCTTGCTTGAACTAAAGCCTCTTTTCTATAAATAATTCTATTACTAGCTTAAAATTGCTGTGATTTTATAAAAATTACATCTTATTTATAACCTGTCTTTGCTGCCATCCTGTCCCAGATCTTGTTATATCTTTGCTAGATGAAGGAGCCTGAGATCAAAGTTTTGGCATGCTGTGGCTCCTTTGTTAAGCTAAATAGATTGAACTCTTCTTGCCTCACACTGAAGGATATTTTCCAGTGCTTTAATCATTCTCGTGTGATCTTATATGATCACTCTTCTCTCTAATCATTCCCAGATAAATGAACTAGATGTTCCTTTAGAGGTGGCTACACCAGTAGGAGGCAATATGCCTTCCCCACTCATTCTCACCATTCTCTTGCTCACACATCGAGGTTTATAGTACACACTTTGGCCACTGGAAGTTTGCAAAGAGGGCTTGCCCTTCATGGTCTGATTGCCCTATGGCCTCTGTAGGAATTGATTTTTGTTTGTACATATTGTTTGATGTGACCAGAAGACTTAGACTGGTCTCTCTCCCTGACACCTCTTCTGCATTTTAAACTC
>JAWWLV010000088.1:34647963-34663879 GCA_035041135.1 Platyrinchus mystaceus | reverse complement strand
GATTATCTTGTCAAGGGGCAGGGAGTACCGAGGCAGGAGTATAGCTCAGAATCACAGATTCTATTAGGTTGGAAAAGACCTCTGAGATCATTGAGTCCAACCTTTGACCAAACACATCCATGTCAACTAGACCATGGCACTAAGTGCCACATCCAATCTTTCCTTAAACACCCCAGGGACGGTGATTCCACCACGTCCCTGGGCAGCCCATTCCAATGTCTAATTACCCTTTCTGTGAGGAAATTTTTCCTAATGTCCAACTTAAATCTGCCCTGGCACAGCTTCAGACTATGTCCTCTCATTCTGTCACTAGTTGCCTGGAAGAAGAGGCTGACCCCCCCATGGCTACAATCTCCTTTCAGGTAGTTGTAGAGGGTGATAAGGTCAGTGAGCACCAGGACAGCACTCAAGTCCTTCTGTCTAGAAGGAACCTAGACCAGCTCCCAATCAGCAACAGTGAGGGCAGCTGGGTTTAGGCTCTTCTTGCAAAGGTTGTGCTCCCAAAGGAGCACCCATCTGTACCCAGACCTCCCTGCTTCAGGGACATGCTCTTCTGCAGCCTCCTTCCCACTTGACAGTTTTGGCATAGGTTTACCCAGACGACTTTTAACCTATTCTCCTTCTTCCACAAGAAAAAAAAAAAGAGAAGTCTGTGAAATCTGTTTACAAAGAAGCAGTAAAAGTCTGTCCTCTTCTTGCTATCAGGAGACCCAGCCACATTCGGTGAACAGATAAACTTCCACTGAATTGAATGGGTGGCCAGGAAATGCCCGTTCTTGCTCCATGCTCTTAAACTTCTCAGCCAAAGACTTTTGCTGCTATTTAATCATTGGATTTTTATTGCCAATCACTAATCTAAGTTGGCAGATTTACTTCTCCAAGGCTGTGCTTGCTGCTGACAGATGGGAATGTGAATATTTGCTGTCTCCTTGGATTTGTGCAGCTCCAGGCTGGGCACCCTGTCACCCGCTGTGTAAAAGAAATATCCGGGGACTGCTGCAAGGGGCCGAGATGAAACATTCCCTTGTGTTGATTCATGCCTGTTTTAGGGTTCTTTAGGTGCAGACCAAACTACCTAAACAACATTTTTGCTTGGTTAGGAAATGATTGGCTCCAGCTCATGCCAGTAAAGGTAAATGTTTGCGGGCACAGTGTGAGAAGTGCTGGGAAAGTAAAGCACACACATTGACATGAAACTTGGAATCCTCCCACGCTGGTGTGCTCTGGACCCTGGAAACACCTGTGCTCACCAGTTCTTGCAGAGATTTTATCTCCTGCTTCTTCATCAGAGCCAGTCGTTCCTTTTAATATGCATTTTGCAGAAATCATTTATGGCTTCATCTTCTCCAAGGCCAGATGGCTGCAATCCTGAGTCATTGTGGAAAGGGCCAAGTTTTAGCATTTACAACCCCTTACAAATCTTACTGCTGAGAAAGATTGTACAACATCCTCTGTAAGAGGTTTTTCCGTATATTACTCTACCTTCCCGTAGTACGTGAAAGTTATTGTGAAGGTGGTTATGGTCTTTGTTGGTGTCAAAATTATCCTAGGTCCATAAAGGAATTGCAATCATTCAGCATGTTTCTGAGGAACGAACAAATGTTTTACACAAGATCAGGCTTAGTATAAATTTCTCTCCTCAGTTGGAATGCTCCTCCTGTGTCCATAAAACAAACAACAGAGACAGATAGCCATTATTTCTCCCTTTACAACCAACTGCTTGGAAGGCTGGAAGGAATCTGAAGAGATCCCTGGCTCCAGCCTCTTGCCCCAAGGCAATGTCAGCTATATTTCAGAGAGGCCCTTATCTTAAAGCTGTGAATAGCAAAGGCAAGCCTTCTAAGCTTTGCTTTTTCAAATGCCAAATCTAAGCTTACTCTTTGTAGTTGAGGCCTATTACTCCTTGTGTTAGCTACCAAGGACACAGGAAGCAGATTATTCTTTCTTAGAGCAATTTTATAGGTGTTTTGAAACAATTATGATTCCTCCTCTTTCTTTTCCTTTCTAGATTAAAACCCTCTAATTTCTCTTGTCTGTCCTCATATAGCATGCTTTCCAGGCTTCTGCTCATGCATATTAAGTACCTCTCTAAACTCTTTTTACTTACCCTCCCTCTTTCTTAATGCCTGAAGGATTTAAACTTAGTTGCATGCTCCAATTGCAATCCCATCAACGCAGAACAGACTCGAAGCATTCCTTCCCAGGCCACGCTATCCCTGTTGGGTAAAAAATGAGTCACAGTGTTTAAGGGATTTCAAGCATCAGTATGGCATTCCTGGTCACAGGGGTCAGAACACAACTTCGGGAAGAAAAGGACGCAGAAGCCTGGACACATGACACAGTCATTACTTTTCTACAGGGTTTTTTTGTTGTTGATATTCTTGTTTTCCTTTCAAAGAGACTTCCTGCTGTTACTGCAATAAACTGGAGAACAGTACATCAAATGCCTTGTCAGTAAAATTATAGGGATCTTATACTCATTAAGGATATAGACTCTTTGGTAAATTACTGTCATTCTTCATTTCATTGAGTTACTTCTGTGATGCAGCTCGTCCAGACTGCAGCAATTCTTGCTGCCCTAGTTGTTCTGCTACCACAGCCTGCCTTTGTATGCAGTATTTGCACTACTTTCCTGGTAAATTCCATACTAAAGCCAAGTTCTTCCCAACAGCCATATTCCCATGGTTCTTAATGGTGAGTTCACTCTAAACTGATGACTAACCTCCTCCCTGTCTTCCTTCAGTTCCTTAAAATCAGCAGGCTGCTTTGTCTGAGGTCAGCTGGAACCTAAAAGAGACATTTCAAGAACAGCTAGGGGAATTTCATGCTTTTTTCCCACTGGAAGGCAGCAGAAGTTGGGTGTTTAAAACCTATTGGCGTTTAAAAAAAAATTAAATAAGAATTCTGTAGAGCTTCTGTGAAGCACCCCTTGGCCTTTGGATTATGTGAAAGGTTTTAAGCTAAATGGTCCACTGTTATTAATCAAAGATTTTTAATCCTAAAAGGTGCTGTTTGTAACTCCCTGAAAATACTGTGACTCAGTTCTAAACATTTTGCCTACTGGCATGAGTAATTCCATTTTACAGAGAGCATACAGCAGTTACTCCATGAAAGGAAAATGATTTTAAAGAGGGATAGTTTCATACTGTGTACTGTCTTGCTCTGAGAGAGCCCTTTTCCTGTTGCTTTTCTTCATTGAAGTGTTCTTAATTTAAAATAGAAGACATTGAAACATATCTTGGTACTTTGTGAAAATATTCCACAGAAAACACCATGGCATTTAAAGAGATATACGAACATGAGTTTATCACTAACTAGTGCAAGAAGCAGTGATTCATGGTTTGGGTACTCCACTTGAAAAAGCAACTTAAAGGATTTTCAAGGAGCTCAGCTTTTCCTGAAAACAAGACCTGCCAACAGAGAGGCAGAATTTAGCGTTTTAGCCAGTGCTGCCAGCTCTGAGCTTGGCAATGTTAAGTTCCACGATTGTTTTTACCTGCTTTTTAATTTCTCTTGGAAATATCCCATCCATCCATTTACTAGGAAGCCACATTTCCCATCCACTTTTCAAAACTTGGCAGATCACAAGTGAAGTTACCTGTCTGCCCAGGACCAGCCTTACCTCCACGCTCTCCTCCAGCTTTCCCTCCTTGCCTTTCTTTTGCATTCAGTGTTCACATCCACAAGCTGTTTCCCAGGGGCACAGACCGCTTCCACTGAAAGTTTGGTGATGGGGTTATTTTGTTTGGGTTTGTGGGTTTTTTTGGTTTTGTTTTGTTTAAAGTGAAGTGATTCATTGTCTTCAACCCCAAAGCTTGTTTGCTAAAATGTCTCCAGTTACGGATCCTCCAGCTGAACCAAAACATACATTTTCAGTAGCTCATAGCAAAGGGCATCAGCAGACACCATCTTTGTTCCACCTGAATTGCCAGCTTCCAGCTCCTCCAAAATGCCAGTTCTCTCTCTCTCTCCTTTTTCAAAAAGGGAATGTAAGTTGATCAGTGAATTACGGCTTTGCTATTGCAAGTATGTGAACTTAACCTACAGGGAATATGCCAGAGAAAAGAGTGATTTCTAAGCCAGAGCTTAGGATTTCAGAAGGTGCATTGTTGTCAGTCATGAGCTCATGGGAAATTCAGTTGCAGAAGTGGAGTTTGCCAACAGGAACAGGATTATAGAAAGTGAAGCTCAGTTCAACTTAACAAAGGAAGGTGTTTTTTTGTTAATAACTACTGGGCTGTCACCTGACCCTTTAGTAAATATTTGGTCTTTCCTTAATTCAAAGCCCAACACATAAAAATAATGTGAAAATACAACACAGCAAAGACATGGATATAAAAGAAAGCTGTCCTCATAAAATCCTCTTTTTTGGTGCCTTTTGCCAGGGGAAATTTTTTAAACCATGTGAATTTTCTTCAGGGGAGCCTTCTCATTCTAAAAAAGAGGTTACTCCAGTGTCTGTCTACTTCATAGCCCTTAACTAACTGATGTTTGTAAAGCACTTTGAGTTCCTCAGCTAATTAATGTTACTATATAAATGGGAAAATGCAGTTGATCTCCATTAAAGATAAACCACTCGTTAGCGTGGATCTCTCTCTAATATTGAAAAAAAATCCTTTTCCCAGCCCTCCCTAACACAAGGGTTAGAGAATGTTAATTCATTCAGGTTTGCAATATCTGGTAAACTCTTAGTTCTTTGAAGTCATGTTCTACTTTCAGAGATTCATCTAAAACTAGGAACTCTAATGTAGCTGCAGTTTAAGCATATCCTAATTTTTAAGGCTGTATATAAGAATTTGTTAAACCAGGCCAAATGGTAGCAAGACCTTGATCTCAAAGCAACCATTTGACTTTAACAGAGAAATAACCTTTTAAACTATCGTAAGTTCTGGCGCCAAGATTCTGCCATGACCTCTGTTATGAAAATAACATAATCTGTGGCAATATAAGAGTTCTGAGTAAGTATCAATAGTCTGACAGAGCATAGATAACGAGCACATCATGCTCTTCTGTAATAGCTCCCTGCCATGTATTTACAAGAGAATGATGGATGGCTTATATATTTTTTATGGGACTCATAAGATAGTGTGTATCTTCCAGCACTGTCTGATGCATAAACTTAATTTCAGTACTTGCCTCTCAAACAAACATCCAAGCACAGTCACACTGGATCTGAGCAAAGGTCTGTCCAGCCAGTAGCTGGCTTCTGTGGCAGCCAGTAGCAAATGTTTAGGCAGAGTGTAAGAAAAAACCAATTTCACAATTATACTTCCTCTGGTATATCCTCACAGACCCTAGCAGTCCAGATGGGGATTACCTGAGACAGGGATTTAATCCATATATTTGTATTTAATAGTTTTGATGGCTTTTTAAATATGCAAATTTATTCATAACACTTTCTTCAACCTACGTATAGTTTTTATCTCCACAAAACCCTATGGTGGGGAGTTGCACAGCTTAATAAATTGGCTGTGAGGAATACTTCCCGAATGCCTTAAACCAGCTTTCTCAAGCTTTTGCATAGAGAGAAAATAATGGTGTTCTCCTCACCTTTCTTTGCTATTTGTGGTTTTGCATAACTGTGTTGTGTCTTTCTCTACTACACTATGTTTTCCCCAAGCAAATCTGTCTAAGCTCATCTTGAACTGTCTTTTCACCTTTCTATGCACCTTTTCTAACCCTACCATATTTTCATTGAAATAAGTACCAGGACTGCCTTTCACAGTCACACCGTGGTCACATCATGAACTTGCAATTTTCAAGTTTGCTGTTTGTTCATTTACTGATAAATCTTAATGTTGGATCTATCTTTCTGGACTACAAGAGGGTACTGAGCTGGTGTTCTTGCTGAAATAGCCAACACAACAGTTTCAAGCTTTCTTTACTGAACAGCAATAACTTCTGGAGAGTTTACCATTGTAAGGATTATTTCCTCTGGACCATTACTGTACTGACTTTTGTCTGTCATTCTATTTGCCAAATCTTGATACTGTAGTTTAAACTCCGACTTTTCTGAATAATCAATAGTCTTGTACCCTTGCCCTCCATTGCCTTTTCATCAAGAGACACTTCCTGCACTTGAATGTTTATTACCCTTTGAATGTTTTTTCTTTTTCTTTTAAACTTATATTGATAAATGAGAGGACTATTTCTCTTATCCAACTAAATAATTTATTGCCCAAGTAACAAGGGAATTGTTCCACTCAGTTCTGATTGCTGTGGAAGACATAACCTTTCAAATCCATGCCCTTTATATATTTACAGCCTCAGTCTTCACACTAAAGAATTAAAAGAAAATGTCTTTCTTTATACATAACAGTTCTGGATCCTGCAGTCAAATATATATCCTTTTTACAATACATATGGTGGTTGCTGCACACTCAAGTTAAAACACTGATTTGGCTGTTTAGTCCTATAGTCCAGTAAAACTCTCCATGTATATACCAGTAATTATTTGTTTTCCAAAACAGCAGGAAATAAAGGTATTTCTAGATATAAAACCTGGACAATAAAAGCAGAAAAAACTCAGAACTGTTCTCTTGTGGCTGAGGCCAGCAGGAACTGTTAGTATACTCCACTGTGAATCAGTACAATAGGAAAGCTTTTCTGTCCTTAGTAGCTTTTCTCAATTAGGAAATTAAATGTCCTTTCATCCAACAGCCCCGGATCAGGATCAGACTTAGTACATTACTACTTAAAATGCCAATATAGGATTTGTTAATCGGCATTGAGTCATGACCATAATGCAAATAACAATAAAAGATAGAAGGAGTATCAACCTTGTCCCCAGTTCGTTGGTGGAATCTTTTTCTCACTGTACCAAAGCAGAGTGCTTGCCCATTAAAGAGCACACAACATCCATAAATATTTACATCCAGTCCTGTTCTGTGATGGATGTCAATTCTGAAGACATACTGTCATGCCTTGTTCCTTTCTGGCAGGTTACCCTGCTGCACCTGTAACCAACACAGAGCACATGATGTCCTACTCCTCAACTGCTGGTCTCCTTTAACCTTTCAGCCCTGGCACAATTTACAGTTCAAACCCAACAGCATTTATAGCACTCGTGGCAAAAGCACGAAGAATGAACTGTGTTCCTCATGCTCTGGGTGGAGAAGAAACTTTTCCCTGCAGATTTCTGGCTCCCGCTTCCAGGTTCCCTCTTAGAACTTCATTTCAATCATTTTCAGAAGCAGATTATTGATCGAGTATGGGTCTTGTGCAGCATCCCATAGCTTTCTGTGAAGTGTGAGAGAATGCAGTGTGGGAGACATTCATTTATCAGCTTTTCTAACTCAGCAGAAAGCAGAGATACTTAGCACATGCAGATGGGAAATTAAAAAGCCTTACATAGAGAATTTATAGTGAAGAACTTGTCACCTATGCCTTAGCAGCTACACACAGCTGAGCTGAGGACAGCAGCAATCACACCATGTGAATGGAGTTACTAAGGAAGGAGAAGGAGAAGAGATTAAAAACTATTTTGGTGCCCACTGAGATTGCTCCAGGCCCAAGACAAAACAATGTTGATACAGTGAAGTGGAGAGAGGGCTACGTGCTATTTTTTAAAGCTCTCCACCACTTCTGGCAGAGTGAACCATTCATTCCTTGTAATGCCCGAAGCGCTCAAACATACTTTTGCATAAGAGTTAAGAACACAGATTAACTCTCCCTCCCCAAGGAATCTAATAAAATTATAGGCCTGCTTTACTCCTGATTTAGTTATATAGAGTACTCTTAAATTTAAGCCAAATTAAGCTATTCCTACAGTGTGTTATTAGTTGTGGATAGGAGACAGCTTTAGAAAACCTGTGAAAGCCGTGTTCTTAGCTGGGCCATCAGAGTCTAGAGGAAGGCCTGCAAACACAAAAATTAACATTTATATCCCTGTTCCTAATGAATAAAGCTTTAGGATATTTATGTTTGACATAATTAAAAGCCTGATTAAAACCTTTTGGAATCTCATGGTTGTGTTTTCTCTTGTAGTACCAGTCTGCAATTTCAGCATGCCTCTTGAGACTTCAGAGAGCAAAGTGAGTGCTAAGACTGATGTATCAAAGGGCAAAAGGTTTAAGTGCTATGGAAAGCTTAAATCCTCCAAAAAGGATTGCTTCTGACAGAGAATCAGAATCAATAACAGAAGCTATTGTTAGTGCCCAACAAATACATCTTGTAAACTGCATATTTTCAAACTCACAGGAGGGTGAGAAAACACTTGTGTGAGCAGTAGACTGCGCCTGAGAGCCACAATTCCTATAGGTTAAAATCCCAGTATTTACCAAAAAGTCAGATGTCTGATTTCCCTGCCTCAATTTGGTGATGCAACTTGCAACAGCCACTGCTTCAGAGGAAATTAGAGTTCCCTTAGAAAAAACCCTTGGATTTTTTTTTCTTTTTTTTTTTTTTTTTTAACAGTTTGCAAAGTACCTACGACAAAAGAAATATTTTTAGTGTTTTTTTCCTTGGGATTATTACAGCAGTGTAAAAAGACAGGTGGTGTCTATAAGACTGAGGCTGTTGCTGAAGAATCACACAGAATCACAGAATATCCTGGGTTGGACAGGACCCACCAGGGTCATCAAGTCCAACTCTTAAGTGAATGGCCCATATGAGGGAGATTGAATCCACACCTTTGGCATTATTAGCACCATGCTTGAGCCAACTGAGCTAACCTAAGAACATAAACTGTAAGAAGCTACTATGTGCCAGCTCAGGAAATGATCGATGTTAAGCAATTTTATGTGCACACATAACGGTCAGCCTCACACAGCTGGAGTTGTAGAGGTAAAATTCTCACTCTTCTTGCAGGTGAAACTTTTATCAGGGCACTCTAGATCATCTTAAGGTTACAACACAACTGATTTTAAAAATATTTCCCTTGGTAGGTAAGTTTAAAACCTGTAGTCACTAGAAAGAGTACATGAGTGTAAAAGCTGTCATCTACTGCAAAGGGAAAGCTCCTGGAGATGACAGACTAGGGTGTCTCCACTGGGAAAGAGGTGAGTACCTCCCAAAGGATGTGGGGGAAAAGTTTTTCAGATCAGCCTCTCCCTGTAGCAGGAAGGACATTGTCTATTACTGTGTAATTGTGAATATTTTATTGTTTGAACATTGGACAGTTTAACTGCTATAAACCCCATCATGTCATGTCATCCTGCACATGCCTGGAGCTGCCTTTTGTGTTTGTTGGTTTCTGTTTTTTTTTTTTTTTAATGCTGAATATTACAAGGGATTTTAAAGATACATCATGTTCTACTGCAGGCACAGTAACTCCTGCCAAGTACTCATTCACCCCTAGGAGCAGAAAGCCATCCCTTCTGTTCATGCAGCTTCCATGCAGAGGAATTCAAAAGCATTTAGCAAATACTATCTGCCTATAAGTGAGTACATAATGTGTAAAAGTACAGCCACAATTTGATAAAATATAGCAAAATTATAGCTCGCTGTAGAAGTTGCAAAAGGTTCCTGTTAGGTTTGAACCACAGAGGAACCAGCACTGACAAATTTAGCCTTTACTGTACTTTTTTGTAAAGGGTTACTGCTCAGGTACAAATTATTTTTGACATGACAGCAAAGCCGGGTTCACTAAGGAGCTTCAGTTTTTCGACTCCACTCCAGGCTGGGGCTCCTCAAAGCTCAAATATGGGTTTAGATGAAAGTCATGAGCATTTTGTGTCCTATCTTTCCACTGGGACATGCTTTCATCAAGGCCACCTCCAGAGCCTAGGATACCTTCTAGAGCTCAAGAGCCAGCACCATTCCTTCCACAAAGCCACACAGGGCTTGCTTTTATTTTTTCCTTACAAGAGACAGGTTTTTACCAGGTCAGACCAAACATTCATCTAGTCCAGCACCTTGTACAGTAATTAATAGCAAATATGCCCTTTTCTCATCTCCTCAATAGGATGAACATGGGATTACTCTGCTGCTATGCTCTCCCACTTGTGACAAGAGATCAACGCTGACTGAGAAATATCCACTGGGAGGTTATAATTCCATCTCTGGGTAATAGTTCTCTGTGGACTTTTCTCACTGGAATTTGCCCAATCATTTTTGAGCCCCATCAACAGCACTGAGATACCTAATCTGACATTTAAAGCACTTACAAGGAAGGTGGCTCCCACAATTTTGTTTCCCTCATGCCTGAGGGGACTCAGACCTACCTCTGTCAGGAGAGAGACTTGGGGCCACAAATCTTCCCAGTCTATTGGATGGGCAGGTTTCTCTAACTACCTGATACCTCAAGGCATCTTCATCTTCAGGCACATATTTAATAGCCTCTGGGCAGGTTCAGAGTGAAGATTAACAGTGCAGGGTAATAGAGCAGCTGTAAGTAAGACTGATTAAAATGGCACAGTGATGATACACTGCCATCAGCATAAAAATGGACTGTCAGTGTTCCTCTCTTAAACCAATTATGTAAGTGAAAAGCCTGCACGTTTTCTACATGTTGGGATCATATCCATCAGAAAGGATGATGAGCCTGAGACTTAAAATGCTTCAGAGCATGCACCTCAGCTGTATCTTCAGATAAGATCCTGCCACTCAAATTCATAAGACTTCTATGGTTGTGTTCATCAACAGATATGGACCTTAGACAGCAGGATCCCTCTCCCAAAAATTAGCTGCTTTACCACATAAAAATGACTTTTCTGCAGACTCTTTCTTTCAGCAAACCACACCTGAAATCTCAGGTCAGATCACTTCTCAGATCTGTCAAATCACTTCTCAGATCTGTCAAATATATCCAAATGATATTACCACGATACTTAAAGGCAGATGAAAGCAGGTGGTAGAGTTGTTACAGCAATAGGCAGCAGCAACACAGTTCCCACAAGTAGCTTTGATTTGGCGAAGATGATTAACACGAGCTTCTCCAGGATCCCCGTGTCATTAATTCTGCCAGTAGTAGCTTTTAGTTTTCATTTTGCTGGTTGAGCAAGCCCTCTTTCCTCTCAAGGGACTACCAAGGTGCTCTAAGAGAGGTCTGGAAGACTCAGTCTCCTCAGGTCCGGTGCGACTGAAGAGTCACACAGGGTGTGCAGGGGTGCTCCGGCCAGTGCTGCAATCCCCAAGCAGGACAGGAAGGACAACAATTTCAAAATGCTTCCTGCATGCTGATTTGCACAGGTCCATGTCTAAAAGCAAATCCTTCCCATGTACACAGGTGGAATCTTATGTGAAGATACCAAAGGCTGGGTGTCACATACATCCTGAAAATATCCCACTTGCTATGCACACTGGGTATTTGAATGCAGAAGTCACCAATCTCAAAAAGCCATATTTGTGCTGCCATTTTTGCCTCTCCCCAAATAACAGACACTTTTTGGTATCACTTGTAAAAACTGTTACAGAGCATACAAATGCCATAAAGGACCAGCAAAGCCTTGGCAACTGCCCTTTCTCCAGCATTTGGAACAAGCTGAGAGTCTTTACACTGATGGTTCAGACTCAAAAGCAAGTTAAAATTGTACTACTGGTTTCTGCTCTGGATTGCAGGGTTTCAAAAGGTGTCATATGACTGCTGCTTGACATTTATTGATGCAAATATTTAAAAAAAGAGCCTGAATAGCTCTTAATTAAATGGGTTTGTATTGTGCTGTGTGAGGGTGTGCCCAATCCTGGCTGGCAAAGCAAAACAGGCAAAGGCCAAAGCAGTAACTAACACTAAAACACAGGGTGGCATGGGGGGACTCTGCAAACCTCAGGACTTAAAACACCCTTCAATCTTTGGTCTGGTTCTCAACACAAACAAAAAGCAAGAGAGAAGGTTTCATTGAGGTTTATAAAGAAGCTGTTTAGCATTAAAAGCTGATCTACAGGCACCAGACAAAAGGACAATAGCTCTGCCGAAATGCTACACGGGCCTGAGGAATAATTTCAAGTCAAGACTGAAAAAGATCAAATAGCAGCTGGAAACCAAGAATATACGAGGGAGGAGGGGATAAAGGAGCTACAATGCTTTGGGTCAAGCAGATGAAAATACAGAATAAAAAATACATGTGTTACTAGGCAGCTCTTTTGCATTGTTAACTTCATTTGAATTGGTAAATAAACCAGAAATTTTCCTTCTTAACTTTCTCACCTTAGTACAATTTTGACAGTTTTGTATAACTACACTGCCTCCCTTATGAGATTTTACTGAAGCTTAGATCCACGAGGGTACTGAGACACCACTAAGGTAAATGGAATCAGATACCTCAATGGTTTTGTCAATGTGACCCTTTTACCACACTGGAAATCTGCAGCTGCACAAGGAGAGATACAGACCCACACAATCGTGGTGGTTTAAATACACATCTTAGACAACTAAATTGTTTTTCCTATATGTGCAAGTGGGATGCCAATGCCATAAATGCAATTCCACTTCTGCCCGTCTCTGTGGTTCTCATTGAAGTCCCCACCACAGATTACAATGCACAGTATCAGTAACTGTACTGGAAGTCACTGCACAATGATGTATAAAGTTTAAGTCATGCTAAAACTCCCACATATCCAAAAGTTCCTCTCATAGATCTAAAACTTTAGAAAGCCTGTTTGAACCTCTTGCTACCACTTATTATACCTTGGTTTTATTAAGCAGTTTCAGCATAGCCTTATTTCTGGTCCCTGCCTAGATGCATAATTTTGTTCAGGTACTTATGAGCTTTACCTTAGCCCCATATCTTGAATTTCCTTTCTATAAAGTAGGCATGATGCATGCTTTTTAAAAAAGAAGATAAAAGGATCACTCTTCAGGTGAACTCACTTCTCCAGAGCTCTCCACAATTGCAAAGTATTGTTATGAATTTGAGTTTAGGTTTAGGCATAAGCCATAGGTGTATCTTCAAATTTTGTGGAAAGGGTTTGCAGGGGACAAACTCAGCCCAGTTTCTGTTCCAGCACAAAAAAGTGAAAACCAATAAATAAAACTAGAGAGGTGGTATATAGTGCATAAGAATACTCATTAAAAAGGTAACTCTATGGTAAATTGTTACAGAGGAAAAATAAAAACATATGGGTTAAGGAAGAATAGCTGTGATCAACAAGAACATGTAATATTTTATGTGCTTCAACTGATCATTTAAAATGGCAAGGAGATTGTTATAGCACTGCTATACCAAGGAAAGAACCCAATAATAGAGAAGCCAGAAAATGGGTTTTTTTTTATCCTCCTCCTCTTCCTTGCAGAGGTCTGAGCTACAGCATTTCGAGGAAGTACTGCACTGTTGGCAGGATTTCTCTCTGAAGTTTACACCATGCTCCTAGACCTGAACCCAATGATGTTAAACAGGACCGGTAAACCAACTCTGATTTTTGGAAACTTCTGTCACTCAAAGCACATGCCAAGATAAACACAACCCAGAATGCACAGACTATGAATCTCCTTCTCTTTCACAAGCAGTCATAGTTCCAGCATCTAGACTAAGGCTCGGTTCTGCTCCTGTTCATAAAATTGAGTGGGAGTGAGTCCAGAAACAGATCTTTAATTTTCCCTTGGCCACCGAAGTGCTGCCCACTGTCCTGTCACTGGGCAGGCTCTTGTGAGACCAGCGGACTGTTTATCTGCTCAAACATTCACAGGCTGAGGATAAAACAAAGACTTGGAAAGCAAAATGTACTTAAGTCAGCAGTGAAAAAAAAACAAGTGAGTCACCAAAGTTCAAGTGCACAGTATCTCTAATTTTCACTTCAGCAGGCATACAAAGGTATGGTTCTTATTTTCAGTAACTGGAAGAGTCATGCTTTTTACCTCCCTGGCGTAAAAGGAACTAGCATGATGAACAGTAACTTTGAATCAAGGGAAAGACCTGAGGCATTGCAAAAAGGCAGCAGAAGACTCACAGTAACACACAGGCTTATGTCTGAGAATCAAGCCTATTTTACACATCCCAAAACATCTGATAATCTGGCAACTAATACCCTGAAAAAAACCATTCTAACTCATTTTACTCACATAAAACATGATGTTTAGATCTGACGAGGGTTACTCACCAGAGTAAATTTTTCATTTAAAATCATGCCTTATAGCTGTCAAGGAAAGCTATTTGCTATCCTCAAAACATGTATTATGTGATGTTATATTGCTTTATCTAGATAAAGTGGGCAGCAAATCAAATTTGTACGCTGCAGCTGCTAATCAATATGCTTTAGTTGAAGACTACATCCAAATACTGATTCTTAAGAGCTATTTGTGAATTTCAGATGTGTCATTAAGGATAAAACTGATAAACTATTTCACTACTTCTGATGTCTACAAAATTGAGCAACTTTATCTCTTGTTTTATTCTGAAATGAAAAATCTCAGTCGGCAGGCCTCCCGTCTTATTTACAATAAATTAGGGATGAAGGGGAAAGGTTTGTTTTTCAAAAGAGTGTAATTATATGGTCTCAAATATCATTCGATAACCAACTGTCTCTCACCCCAGCTTTTGAAAGCCATCTTAAAAAATATCAGGTTTGGGGTTCTTTCATTTGCCATACCAGACAGAATCCCAAAAGGCAGCAAAATGAGCTACTAGTTTGTACCTGCACTTGAAACAGCTTGTCTTCCACCTAGATATCAGCTGTTTAAATGAGCCAAATTAAACATGGGCTTTAAGTGAAGCATCCAGCTGCACTGGCCAGGCCAAGGCCAGGAGTTCTATCCTTCAGATTTTAGACTTCATAAGAGGTTATCTTGCCTGTGGACAACAGACTTGATATTTCAAGTATAAAATTATCATTGGTGACACTACAGTGAAGAGAGAACTAAAAAAACCCCCAAAACAACCCCCTCCAAAATAATAAAAACAAACAAAAAACAATGCAAAAGACCCCAAACAGTGAAGATCCCTTTCCTCTCCTAAACAGTAAGGCTCCCTCTCCATTAGTTCAGTTCAGTTTAAGTCATACCCTGACATAACACCTAAGCTTAAAAGTCTTGAGGCTTTCAAGGCATTCATTCCAGCGTTTCCAATTCAGGATCATTTTCTGCAGGTGCTCCCTATAATCTTTGTTGAGTTCCAGACTGACTAGCCTACAATAGCCGGGAATGATTCACCAGGCAAGTACCCAAAGATTTATTTTTAGTTTTGGCAAGAGCAGGAATAACCAAGCATATACTTTGCAAGTTTATTTGAAAAGTTCACTCTATTTGCTAAATATTTATTTTCTGCCTCAAATCTGCAATCCTTAGTATCTGGGATAATATTAAGAAAATTGCACTACAACTGACTCAGCTGTGGTTCATCCCATCTGCTTATTTCCATTTATTTTGTCAGTATGTCGCTGTTTGCTTTTAAAAATAAACAGCAAGTACTTTCTCAGTCACCCTATTTCCTAAACTTAATTTCTGATGTATGATCTTTATAAAGAAGATGAGAAAAATACCTATACTAAGAATGCAGACTGCCTTTTAATAATCCAATTGCACAGAAATACACTATCCTTATAACAGAGCAAGCATTCTCCAATACATAAGAAAGGTTGAACTTTCACCACTTCGAGGATTAAAAAAAAATATTCAAGTGCTCCATAAAATGCTGGGTTTCTTTCTGCATCAGCTTAATTCATTTACATGTGTATAGATTACTTAAGCTTTATCTGATGCTCAGGCAGAGAAACAAGAGGACCATTTCTGTGCTACAGGTTGGTTAGGGCCACAGGACTTCTCCCTCCTCACCATGGTACACAGGTCAGCACTAACCTGAAGATACTGCTGTGTGGCCTGTGCGCAGAGGGTGGGGAAAGTGAGACGAGGCAGTCAGCCCATTTTCTCATGGATCTAGTTTTTCAGTGGCTGCTATCAAATTCATTGAAGCAAGGATTTGACTGAGCAGGAAGATAGAATTACGTCTCCTTCCCACAGCTCAAGGTCAGCATAAAGATGGAGGAGGGCTGTGAGGCATTTTATGTGCATTTATTGACTTCGTATTCTGACTATATTTCCAAGCTG
>JAWWLV010000088.1:34621739-34647863 GCA_035041135.1 Platyrinchus mystaceus | reverse complement strand
GCATAAAGATGGAGGAGGGCTGTGAGGCATTTTATGTGCATTTATTGACTTCGTATTCTGACTATATTTCCAAGCTGGAAGTACCACACACATGGATTAAGACATGACTAATATTTAGTCACATATTAACCAGCACTGATACTGAATCTTAGCAGCAGCCATCTGAACAGCATACCAGACTTCTCAAATAAAGTCCAAATTGGAGATTTCTTGTGTCTAGGTAAAGACTTGCAACAATAAACCTGAGATGTTTCCAAAGAGCAAATACAGGTTCACGGCAGAACAAGACAGCTTCGAGGTACAGAAGAGAGGAGGAAACTGCATTTTTACAACAGGGTAAGGATTCAAAATGCAGAAAAGCATCTACATGAGATGTACAAAATACTAGTCTGCATTCATTCTCCAGCCTCTGGATAGTTCTGAGGATCTGACCCTCACAGAACTCAGACTAAACCAGACGTAGGAGTAAGAAATGCACCCGTGCAGTATCTGCTTACTTGTTCTTCCACTTTGGACATACAAAACAAAAAATTTCTTTGGACCCTAGAATACCTAAATACAGACAGGCTATTTTAGCCTGTAATAAACATGAACACATTGTCTTCTAAAGGTAGTGTGACAACCCTGGCAGAAAAGCCACCCCTTTCTGCTTCCTTTCCCCCCACTCCAGGTTAACTGGAGCTGAAGTACAGTTCATCTCTGTCTCCCTTCCCAGCTTTTAAACTTTCCTCCTTCTCTCTCACACCCTTTTTCCAAGGCTAGGTTTGCTCCAATTGCTTCTTCTCGAGAAAAGGATTTCAGATGCCCCTTGACTGAAGAGGCCTCACTTAAGAAAAGCATCTTTGAGGAGAAACTTTTCAGAGCTTGCCCCACAACCCCCCAGCTCTTTGCTTGGTCAGCATGTAGTCAGCAACATAAAAAGGCGGTCCAAAACCACTATCTTGTAGTTTTACTAAATTAAATAAAAAAAAGCACATATCTAAACACTGGGTGGGAAAAAAGCTTTTACGGAAATAATTTGATGCTACAGTCCCTTCATCCTTGAGTTCCAGAGTCTGAAGGAGTAGCTGAGTGAAGCACCAGTGAGCACCTCTGCAGCTATGTTTTCTGAGTTTATTGCACAGGAGCTTTCAACGTATTATTACACACATTGAACCACGGGGCACTTGCCCAGCATCTAGTGCACCATTTCAGCAATTGTCAGTGACTGGTTTAATCCATATATTCACCTGGATCTCAGCTCTTGTTTCCTTTCCAGTCTCTCTTTATTTTTAATTGACCTTCAATGATTAGTTACAACCAAACAAAATCATAACTGTGTAATACCCGACTGCTAGGAAATAATTTTCAGTCCCTACCACTATGTAATATCTCACATTCAGAAAATGTCTAAAACCATTTTAACAATATAAACTATATTGCGAATGCATTTAAAATAAATAAATCAGTTGTTGCTACATCACTTACTATCAAGAAATGTGAAACTGCTCAGTACTTTTAGCTGCATTTGCTCTGTAAGGCACACCACCAGTACAAATCTGGCTTATATTTACTTTGTCCAAAAATACAGGAGCTGTTAGAGGGAGCTGCTTGAGTTAAAGCACATTATCTTGCTATCAGAAGAAATCCTGGGACACTTAACCTTGCTTCACAAGCCTTGGACATGGTAAACAGCAGACAACATTTCCAGTGGTGCTCAAGCTGCTGCAACCCTGCTTGTGCTTTCCAGGGCTGGTCTCGTCTCCCAAAAGGGTGTTTACACTTTATTACACAATTTCTTCATTGGAACTTCATTATGCCAGTTATCACCAGTTATGCAAAAATCATCTCCTGGGTAAATAGTGCGAACTGCTACACAACACAGGCCTCCCTCTGTAACAGAACTATGAGAGACCAGCCTGTGAAAAACCTGCTTACCATTACACAGTAAGAACAGAGACAAAACCAGCATGGTCCTGCCTTATGCATATTTAAATGTAATATGGGGAATGGGCGAATTCAAGAGCCGACCCTTCACAATATCTCTCTTTGGACCCCCACAGGGGAAGGAGGATGGGTTCATGATGTGCCGGCTAGCGCACGGCAGGAGCACTTAAGGCACCGTCTGAGGTCCTTGGCCCTGAAACTAGATAAGAGCACTTTGTTCCCCCCTTCCTTCGATAAGACAGCGTGTGAGATGAAAGCAGCAAAGCGCCTCCTCGGCTTGACAGCCGAAAGGAGCTGGATCATAGTCCTGAGAAGTCAGTGTGTTGGCTCCTGGCAAGGGCTGGGGAAAGGTTCAGAGACCCCCAGTGTCGGCCCTGGGATAGCACCTTTGAGTCCGCTCACCACAGTACAGGGAGTGGGGTATTTATTTGTGTGGGTTTTTTTTTTTTTAAAGACAATCACATCGTCCCATCATCTAGGGGTTTGGTCTTGGTGGTGTTCATGTAACACAGCACACGATTCCCTCATCTGGTGGAGATGCCGACCTCACCGCAGCGTCTGGTCGGGGTTGGGGAGGCCGCTGCCACACACCCCCATGTCGTCCATGGGACCATTCCCAGCTGTGGGGCAGTCATTGACTCCGGCTACCTGTCCTGCCAGTCCTCCGGCCACCCGTCCAGTGGCAGCTCCGCGGCAAGGTCCTGTTGGGCTACTCGCCCCCTTGGTCGGCATGGCCTGGAGCGCCGCCGCCGTCGAAGACCTCGGGGCCGTCGCCGAGCAGCGAAGTGCGCATCTTCCGCCGCTCCTTGAAGCGGCCCGAGTGGGACACCCGGAGGCTCCGCCGGCTCCCGCCGCCCGTTCCCGCAGCGTCACCGCTGCCGAAGGGGGGCGGCTGCTCCTCCCGGTCATCGGGGCTGGGGGGGTCGGCGGGGGTCTCGCTGGGGGCCGGGGGCGGCTGGACTGCCGCCGCTTCCTTGTGCTTCTTCTTGCTGGTCAGCGATTTCCACCAGGGCCCCGCCGAGCTGCCCTTCACGGCGGCGCGGGGAGCGGCGGTGGCAGCGGTGCTGTCCGCCATCTCGGGCTCCTGCGGGAAGGAAGCGGGCGAGGGAGGTTTGGCAGCCGGGCACTACCACCCCGCTCGGGCGGCGCCGGGACCCCTCTTCCCCAGCAGCGCTGCCCGCCCGGCAGCCCGGGAGCGGCCCCGCGGGGAGGGACGGACGGGTCCTGCGCAGGCAGCGGGGCGGGCGCGGGCAGAGCGTTCTGCGCCCCGCAGAGCGGCCCCGGAGCGCCGCCCGTCCCCGTGCGCGGCCGGCAGAGCCCCGGGAGCCGAGCGGCCGGACCCGCTGCCTGGACTCGCCAACCCCGTCCCCAGAAGTTGACCCAAGGTCCGGTACCCTGGGGCTGCTGCTGCCGGCCCGCGGGACGGCGCTAGGAACCCGGCGCGACCTGAGGCTCTTGCCGCTCCCTCCCTCCCTCCTCCCGCCGCCCCGCCAGCTCCCGGCGCAGCAGGTGCGGAGGCGACACTGACCTGCGGCGCCCGCCCGCCGCTGCGGGAGCGCTCTCCTGCCCCACGGGGAAGCGCAGCCGCCGCCGCAGCAGGGGAGGAGAGAAGAAGCGGAACGGTGTGCGGAGCAGTGCGGCGGCAGGTGCCGGCCGGCCCCGCCGCTCGACCCCGTGGGCGGGGCGGCGGCCCGGCCAACCCCGGGTCCGGGCGGCTCCCGCTCACCTGCCCGGCTGCCGCCGTGCTGGGCGGGGAGCGGCCGGGGAGGAGGAGCTGGGACCGGCTCCGTAGGGCGGGGAAAGCTCGGTGTCCCCTGCCGGAGTGGAGAGACAGGGTAGAAGAGGAAAAGGAGGGGGAGGTGGGAGCCTCAGCGCAGGTGAGGCAGCACCGTGACCGCGTAATGAAATCCGGGGCTGCCGAGCGTGGACGGCCGCGGTGTTGCCAGCGTGCATGGCTGAAACAAAATATCACTACTTTTTGTTTGTGCATATGGTGGATGTGTGTGGGTGGGTAGCCTTGAAGAAAATAGAATTGTGTTTAACTGCCCATCTTTAAAAAACGAATGGAGCTGTAGGTCAGACCATGCAGTCTGATATTTGTATTTGAACTAGTATCGGAACTTTGAATTTCTTTGTGATAATGGATATATGGCCATACAAACAGCTTTACCTGTTTTTATTCATCCAGAAAGGAGAAAAAAGATTTGCTTGTGCCATGCTGTGTGTTAAAAGTGATGATTTGTTCTTTGGAGAACTATGCCGTGTAATATGCATTTGATCCATAGTACCCTTCCCATCAGCTATACAGTTAGTTACTCAAATTTGACTATGATGGTGTGGAGGAATTCATGTATTTCAGCCTCATCTCTTCTTGCAGATCAACTTCTACTACTTACAGCTTCCCCGAAAAGCCCATAAAGATAAGTATGGAAATTGGTCAATGCAGGTTACTGAGGGAGAGGAGCCTGGGGCATGCACTTTACTCTGTAGATTGCCCTCTTCAAATCTAAAGGCTTTTGGATAGGAAAGCATGTGTACACACACACTTGAACTACTCCAAACTGTCTGTCATACTAACTAATATCAGCAGCAAAACCTTTCTCCTATGGAATAAAACTGTAACAAAATATGGCCTTTACATTACCTTCTAACAAGTAAGCAACTAACATTTTCTGAGTTGCACAGCACCAGGGCATCAGGCTTTTTTGAGCCAAGGACAGCAACAGACCATAGGGTCGAGTTTCCCCATGTGAATATGACCTACTGGTTTGCTACTCACTTGTAGAGAAAGAGAACACCAGTGTGTCTGCTCATCTTGTGTCCCAAGGAAGTGCCTGGGAAAAAGGGAATTTATGTTGAAATAAAGATAGTTTTTATTTGTAAAAGCCCTTTTCACAAAAATATTACAAGTTGTTATTTATAACTTCCACTCCACAAATAGGCTTATACAAACCATTTATTATTTGTTTATATTATTTTGATTACCTGATTCCTGACCTCTGAGCTCACAAAATGCCAAATGTACATTAAATCAATGTGGTTTTTTCAGTTAAACCCATTTCAAAGAATCATCCAAAGGAAGAGTTTTGTCCTTTTTGATACTGTGCTGAAAACAGGGTCTACTGAAAAGAGAGACAGGTTGGAAAGTTTTGTAAGAGACATGTGAGTGGGAGGGTGCTGCCTGTATGTGTATGTGGTGGAGGACAGCAAAACCTGCTCTGCTTTTGAAAGCCACAACATGCTGTTCCACAAGATTGTCACTAAGGTTCGTGTTTATATAAAAACAAGTCTGAAAATGCAAATGTATGTGCTCTCCCTTTCTTACTGCAACAGTACTTGTTGCATTCCTTCAGTATGCTTATATTTACAGCATTGATTTAAAAGGGAAAATAAAATAAAATTGCCTCTTTCAATGCATGGAAGTTAGATAGTATGTTTATTTAATAAGACCGCTGCAGTTAAATTCTGTCCTGTCTTTTCAGGAGGCTGAGATAAAAAGTAGTGGGGTTTTGTAGTCCCAGCTAGGATGGATGAGCAGTATTCTGGAAGATGCCCCAGTACACTGCAAAATAAAACTGTAGGGCCTTTCCTCCATATTGTAACATGATTCTTTTGTGTACAATTGGACCGTTCAGAAATACCGTGGTATTTTCAAGATTTAGATTCTCAAAGACTAACTTTAATGTCAGCTCTCAAAGTAATCTTGCTTACAACACCTAATTATTACTGCAGTGAAAGAAAAAAAATAGTGCTTGTTGCAGTTCCCACTGTCCTTTTTCCAAACTTTGCAGACCCTACTGTGCTCTAGTTGAAACTGGGCTCTGGAATTAGATTGCCAAACCACACTCTTACCTAACCACGTTGAGGGGACCTATCTCTACTGGCAGGAGAAGAGAGGCACTGTCCACTTCAGGCATCAGCTTTCCCAACACCGTGGAACCTTTTGGTTTCCAAAACTCTGATATTAAATCCAGTTATAATTATACCAAGGGAATCCGATGGTGCCCTCAGAAGCATCAAGTGCTAATGAATATTGCTTTCAGATCTCTTATTTACCCTCAAACCCCAGACCACCCAGCAAATACACTGGACATTTGAAACTTGGGCTTCTCAAATGCTAACCTTAAGGCCAAGGACACGTTCAAGCCAAATACAGAAAAGAGCATATTGCACTGGCACCTATAAGGAACAAACCTCTGCTTAGGTCCATATTCCCAGCAATTTTCAACATTTGGCTCTTCAAGATTCAGTTCTTCTAAACTCTTAACCCTGGCCTGACATAAAACTAAGCAATTGGCTCATAGAGAATTGCAACACCGCTACCTGCTGCCACAAGTTGGCCCTTTAGCATTCAGGAGGTTTTGGAACTCTTAGATCTCAGAGCTTAAATGTCACATCAATTTAAACCAAGGGACCTCTGTGTACAGGAAAAGACCATACAAAGAATTGGTTCCCATCTGCATCAGGCTGTCTACTCAGAAGAAGCCATCAGTAACATCAGTTCTTCCAGATTTAGATTTTCAAGTACTAGCAGCACCTCAAATCTTAGCCTTTACTCTAATAACCACAGTAGGGACTTCAACCATTTTATAACAGGGAAGAACATTTTTCCTGTTGATACCAGCCTGCTGCTCAAGACTGTCTAACTGCAGTGTCCATTCCCAGGCTATGTCTGTCCTGCCAAAAAAACCCTATTCTTAAGCAAAAAATTGAAACATTCAATAGAATCATAGAATCAGATGGGTTGGAAAGGACTTCTTAGATCATCAAGTCCAACCCTTGATCCACTACCACCACCGTTACTAGACTATGGCACTAAGTGCTACATCCAGTCTCTTCTTAAATACCTCCAGGGACAGAGAATCCACCACCTCCCTGGGCAGCCCATTCCAATGCCTGATTACCCTCTCTGTAAGGAATTTCTTCCTAATATTTAACCTAAACCTCCCCTGGAAAAGACAGAAAGACATGTTGGTTTACACCAACATGCTGCAGTTTTTGCAACTTCAGTAACAACTCAGTTCTTCAGGCTTTGGATTTCCAAAGTCTGTCCCTAATTCCTACTTCAATTGCAACTGAGAGACTCATTGTCTATTAAAAAACCCTACCATGAATTACAGTCCTTTATTGACATCCTCCCTATTCCTAATATCGAGGGCTGTGCAGTAAGCAGTAACAATACCAGTTCCTAGATATTTGGGTTCCTAATTCAACCCTAAGTGTCACCTTATTATGAATACCTACGGACTCCAGACACCTAAAGTTTTTGGGCAGCAGCATGTGGTGAATAATATGGAACTTCTTGCACATTGTCATACCCATACATGCCCTCTAGCAGAACAGAAAATAAAGTATCTACATATACGGCTGACAGAATTCATGTTCTTCAAGATCTACAGTTCCAAACCGTATGGCTAACCCTACTCCTCATTCTAGCCTTCATTTTAGTGTTAACAAATGGCTAGTGCTTTCAAGAAAAGGGAATACTTTGACTCCTCTGCTTTGTCAGGCCCTACAGAGCCCTGCAATGAAGGCAGCTTCCAGTGGCAAGCCTGGTTCCCTAGGTCCACTGCAAACTGAACCCTGACAGCTTCTCTACTTATAACAAGCTGTTCACTTCTACTGTAGCTTACAAAAACTTGCTCTGACTGACACAGGCTTTCTTCCTAACTGCAGTCCTTACAACATCCTGCAATAATCTATGTCCTTCAGGCTTTGAACTCCCAGTCCTGGCTCTAGCTGTAGCATCAGCATAATTATATCCATAAAACCATGCCTTCAGAGAAAGATAATGTAAAGTGTGGCCCCCATTGATGTCCTGAATGTGCAAGCCCTAGAGCATTCAGCAATAATCATAGTTCCCTAAGGTTCAGATTTCAGTCTTAACTATTATCTTTAATCGGGGAATTAATCTCTACAGCTAAAAAATATGAAGGGTATTGATGCTCTCACTCTTATCTCCATGAGCCCTACAGTCTCTCCATTCCCTTTAGGTAGCTGTAGGGGACATAGCAATATAATTCTGCTTTGAAGATCCAGTTAGATGGCATTCTTGTGTGTTTGTGAATTACCTTCCTACTCAGAGTTTTCCTGGTTTCAGTCCCTGGTTATGGGCAGGGGGTTTGTTGGCACTGGAATCTTCTTCCTCCCTTCACTGCAGACTTTGACTCTGTACAAGTCAATAAAGAAATAAGAAGGTGTCCAGACAGGCTCCTGCAGCTTGTGCCTTTGAGCAAATTTTGGGGAGAGTATAGCATTGAGGCAAAATGTCATAGTCTCTCCAGCTACTGCCAGTTTGGGGAACTTGAACAGCTAGAGAAGTGCCCACTTGTGGACCCTTCCTCCCGGCCCCATCTCTTTTTGTGCCCTCTCCAGCCTCTTCTCAGACGGCAGAGCAGCACAACCCAGCCATTAGCAGGATCAGGCTCTGATCAGTGCTCTGTGTGAGGGAGCATGATACTGGCAGCAGCTGAAGAGGCTGTCACTGTCTACATCTGCATGTGGGAAGAAGGGGGAGAGAGCAGCAGCCTAGCTGGGTTAGGAAAATGCTCTTCCTCCAGACACGTGAGTCCAGGCAGGGCCTTTTGCAAACACAGTTAATCATTTCAGAGTGTATCATTTGCTCAGATGTGCACTGTGCAGTGTTTGAGCTTATCATAAATGACACAGTTGCTCCATGTGCTCTGCAAACCACTCTCAGTACCTACCTTCACTTTTGCCTCTTCACAATGGGATTTAAGCCTCCCCCTCCCTGGAAATGTTCAAGGTTGGGTTGGACAGGGCTCTGAGCAACCTGACCTAGTTGAAGATGTCCCTGCTCATTGCAGGGAGGTTGGAATAGGTAATCTTCCAACCCAAACTACTCTATGATTCTGTGATTCTGTAGTTCAACCCAGCTACTTATTACCCCAGGCATTCCCAGCACCTCTCTAAGATCTCACTAAGACCAGAGTTTAGCCTAATATCACACTTGCAATCCCTCCTCCCTCCTGTGTACTGAATTTGACAGTAATACACAGCTCAGGTCTTTCAAAAACTTTAGTTCAAAAGAGATCCCAAACCTGATACCTTCCTTCCCACAGTCTTAGGCCAAGTGCCCCTGCAGCACTGTCTCCATCAATTAAGCTCAAATGTTGTGTGAGCTTTGAGAATGCTAAGTGTGGAGGCAAGTGTAGTCTTACCTCTTCTTTAGAAATAAAATGGATGTGGTACCAATTGACCCTGCTTTGTGCTCTGTTAGACCCATTCTGTAGCTTAAACTGACACAGAGAGGAGAGTTGAGCACAAAGCTCTGTCTCCTTTTTAACCTCATTTTTTTAAAAAAAAGTTTTCTTTATACACTTTGTTTCTCTTTTTTTTTTTTTCCTGCAAGTTCTTCTCCTTCCTCAGTAACTGTTCCACAGCACTTTGGAAAGCTATCACCTTACAATCCATTAACATGACTTGATGTGATGTTTTACTGATTGTGCCTGGTTTATAGAAGGCAAGTTGTCTCACCCCAGCAGCTGTGCGGGGGTACAGAGTGGCACCCATTACACCAGAAGATGGGGCTAGCTGAATGGCATGTGGGAATTGGGAGTGGATGGCTGCAGGAGGGGACTGCTGCTTCATCAAAGGCCTTCTCCAACAGCTGGAGTGGAACAAGGTTTCTGCTGAACACCTGGCTGCAGGCAGACACTGGTATCTCACCTGCTTCCAGAGGTGCAGAAATGGGCTCCACTCAAGATGAAATGACCCAGCAGGGAAGTTACATCAGCTCAAACACAGCCTCATGAAGCGTCTTTCAAAAGAGTCTTACTACTCTCTAGTAGTGCCTCATGTGAGATAAGCCATCGTGCTCTTGCTTAATCCTCTGAAGCGAAGGGAAGGATTTGGTGTAATCTGGTCAAACCCATTTTTTTTTTTCTGTGTACTGGAGTATTGGTTTCTATTAAAGTTAAATACGAATGTCTTAGCAGTCAGTTTTGCAGAAGAAATTCTGCTGCCTTTTTACTTCCTCGAATGGTGAATGTGAAAGAGCAATGACCCGACCCCAGCGGTGCAGCTCAGCCCCCGGTGCAGCGGTGATGGCCACCGTAAGTCCGACATAAGAGATGAAGCAGGCACAGCACCAGGTGGCACTAATGAGGTGTGGAGGGGACAGGGTCCTTTTACCTCCATGCTCAATATGCCCCTGAGGATGGTGGATGTCAGGTGATCAGTTAGCCAAGTGAAACATGGACAATTCTCTAGACATTTGTGTTTTAAGAGGCAGAATGATACTCATCCCTCTGCCCAACAGATTAGAAACTTCTGCTCTCCAGACACTAAGCATGAGTCTTTCTAATCACACTGCCTTGTACTGTCATCAAATCCTTAAGATGGGACATGTGTTGAAGACTCCAGACAGTGAGACATGCTAAAGCTACCAGTGTGCTGCCGTAAAAAAAAAACCTCATTACTGAACTGACCAGAAAAAAAAAAAAAAAAGAAAATCATTGTTAGTCAAATGTCTGTGTTCAAGAGAGTGGAAAAGTGCTTTGATGGCATTGATTCTTGGAAACTGATTGTATTGATATTGTGATTTGTTGCTTCCTTGAAGTTTTGCACAGCAGTGGTTCAGGGTGTTCTCAGAAAATAAATGTTTGCATGGGCTTGGCTGTGGTATGGGCATCCAAGTGCCAACCTGAAACTGCTGACACTCAGTAAAACTGTTCTAAATTTTTGAGTAGGAAAGTTTCCAGTAATGTCAGGATGGTAATTAGCGATTGATTTTCACTTGGCAGCTTTCCATGTAGTCAGTGACAGACACCAGAACTCTTTTAACACATTTAATGGGATTTTTCCTTCCATTTACACTATCATAAATTACAAAGCATATTTCACTTCACAAAATAAAACCATTTCCAGATCATTTTTATGACAGTATTAAGTAGTACATAACCTACAACAAATAGTCCTGTAGAAGACAGGAGGATCTATGGAAGTATTGGGAACTCAGACTATTTAGCATTTGTTCTGCAACCTGGATTAATCTATCTAGCCCTTAGTTATTTCTCTAGAAGACGACAAATTTACAGTCATACCCTCTACCTCCCTTCATTATCATAGTTACAGATATTTTTCAGTGTGAATAGAAATGTGCTCCCTGAAATAATTCAGGAAACTGCATCACTGAGTTACCAAGCATATGATACAAATGATCAAGATGAGGGAGTATTAGAATTTTTTTTGTATTGAAAACTGAGTTTGGTAGTAAAGTATGTTGATTTTCTATGCTTGAAGAAACATCTCATGCTGAGAAACAGTTTTAACATTAGGAATAAGTTGCAGTTAGACTATGAACTCTGTAGGTCAATGTTTGTGAGGGGAGAAAAATATTAAAATTTGGTAATAATTAAATTTCCCAGCTCCCACATGTCCTACACATTCTTTCTTTTTTCTTTTTTTTTTTTTTTTTATTTTTTAAAACAAACCATCAGGAAACACATTCAAGATAAATACCTACATTTTTTAGCAGATTTACTGTACAGTTATAAATACAGAAACATGACAAAACATAACTCAATTTTTACAGAAAAACCAAATCCTTCATCATTCACCCAAAAAAGTGCTGACTTTTCAACAAGGCCAGAAAATATCCAGTGTCCCAGCATCACTTAACTTATGTGATCCAAGAAAAATCTGGCATGTGAAATTGATACTACCACCAGGACTTTTGAAAAATTCTCAAGACCATATTTTACATGGGAGAAAAAAACAAAAAAAAGGAGAAAATAGTATGTTTTTGGAAATGGCAAATGGCTAAAAGTGTACAATCTTAGGATGCTAGTGCCTAAATGCAAAGAAACCTAAGGAAAGCTGAAATACGCACAAGAAAATTATTCTCCTTTAAAACACTCGCAATGAAAGAGGTATGTCAGGATAATACTGCATTAGTGGCAATTGTTTTCAATATATCATAGCAAAAATGCAGGAAAGAATTACGTGGAAAATAATCAATGCACCGCATTGATTTATAGTTTGCTAAAATAAAATGCCATTCTTTCAGCTAGGTAAAGTAAAAATATCTTTATAATATAGGTTCTGTTTCACAATTGACATATATAATTATGTCTCATGAAGAAGGAAATGTATAGGCGTATACAAGTAACACTGATTAAGTACCTTTTTGCTTCTCTAGCCATATTAAAATACGCTTTGTGTTTCTTAATAAGTTAACAATAAAATTGTTTGAAACTTCTCAAAACAAATATACATCTGAGGCAAGGCAAAAGATACAAGGTAAGAGGATTTTTTCTGACCTTCTTTTTCCCTTCTACAAAGAGGCATATGTCTATGAGACATAGGCTTTTCCTAAACATTTTGGCATCCATCTGCAACTTTGCAGAAATCAAAGTGCAGTCAAGGAACTCTTCCTTTCTGTTTAAAAAAAAATTAAAGAAATGTTGTTTTTCCTTCAAACCAATTATTTAAAAACAAATGGCTTTGAAGATATGCCTCTCTGTCTAAAAGAGAACATCTTCATTTTCTATTAAAATCTGCACAATTAACTTCTGGTACCGCATGTCATTCAGTGTAGCAAGGGTACTGTCCTCTGGAGGTCTCATTAAAGTAGGTCCAAACACTATTCCCAGGTTTTCAGCATTCATAAAATTCTCCTTTTCATGCATGGTAACCCTAGAATAGAAAAAAAAAATGTAATTGGTTGCTTACTTCCCATAAGAAAAGAATGTCTGCATCTTTATCTGTAGTCTTGCTTCACATCAAACATTGGTAGATAATGACATTTTTCAGTAACAATTTTTACTTTTACTCAACACAGTAACTGCTTCCACAACAAGTACAATGCAGCTATGGTGGGGCTGTGATTTCTAGTGCCTTTAAACAACTCTCATGTGATTCTTAAGTGATTTTTCCATGTGAAAAATCATCTGTTAGGGTATAAGAATTAGTGGAAATTGCTTTTTAAAAAGCATAATTATGATTTAAATGGTGATGTATGGAACAGTCCGCTACAGTAACTACAGTTCTCTGGCACATTGTGTTTGGTGTGCATCACACTGGCAGTGGGGGTGCGCTCCACAAATGCAAACCTGGATTTTCTTTAGACTGCCGATGTTTCCAGACATGCTTCCAGTCTGCAGGAACCCACCCCTTCACACATATCTGACTTGCTGGCTGCCTCAGGCCAACCAACAGCTCAGTGATTCCAATTAGTTGTTATACTTCAGGAGCAGGCTGAATCCTGGAGCAGCCTGGAGAGGCGTCTTGCTAAAATCAGGTTGCTATAAATGCCATCTGTTCTTGACAGAGAACAGAGGCGCTTCTAGGAAGGAGCCCAGGCTCTTTTGTTCACTGACATAGGTCATATAATGTAAATACAAGAAGAGATAGACTATTTGTGGCTGGAGCAAAGACCACCAAGGATTGGCCAAGCTGTGTAGGAGTCAGCCCTGACTAGAAAATCAGTCAAACCTGCCGGAAAACACAAGGTGTGCTCAAAGTTTCCCTCCAGGTAATAGAGCTGGATCACACAAGTGTTATCCTGTTTGAGTTCAGTCCTGAGAATGCTCATGCACTGCAGTGTAGGACAGCTGCAATCCCTTGATCAGTTCAGGTCCCTCATGGACCAGACATTTGCTGTGATAAGTACAGCATGGAAGAAGTTTCACATCTTCATACAAATCCTCTGCCAGAGTGGAGCACATCTGGTTTTGGAGACAGGTCTCCTGGCAACAGCTGAGACCTCCCCTAGCATGGCAATTCCCAGCTGGGCATTGTGAGTGGATTCATTCATGCCATCAAGGGAGCACAAAGGGGCTGCAACCAGAAGTAGTTTGGTCTTCCCTTGTTTGTGAGGTACTTATATGACTCAGTGTTGCTTCTACTATTGTGTCTCTGCCAAGAATGGCTCTGTCACAGGAAAATGCTGTTCCTCTTTGCTTTCGGGACAGAAGTCCATTAGTGCCCCTACTCACAGATACATCATCTTCTAGCACAGATACACTACTGTGCTTTGCAAGGAGCAAAGACACACCAAGGCTGCGTAGCCCAAGCCACCTCTGTGCAAGTGTATGTTTAGCACTGCTTTCTCTCTGTGCATGTGTGCTGCACAGCCTGGGGTGAAAACACAAAGAAGATTCACAGCTTCACTGCGACACCAGCACGAAGGAGTTGTATGTATTTCACCACAGGGGGGACTGCTCATGCTATTGCATTTCCTCCAACTTTGAGCAAAAAGTTATCAGAAAGATAACTGAAGAAAACAACTAAGTGACCGACAAATTCATTTTCTGTTGCTGACATTGGCCTCTCCTGGATTTTCCTGTGCTCTTAAGAACAATTCAGTGCAGGTTTTTTTCTGTTGAGAAGCAGTGGTGGTGTAGAGGCTGTGATCCTGCTGTCTTTACATGGACTCCCTTATAGTGGTGCATGTTTTGTCCATAGAGGAAGAGTCCTAGAGGGTTGAAGTTGGAACTCTGTGTTTAATCTATAGAACAGCACAGTCTGAACCTAAAGGATTCTTTCCTCTTTCACACTTAGATCTCTCCAATAGATTCTCCACAGGAACTGACATGCACTTGATTTCCATGCAAATGCCAAAAGCTATGATATGGGAAAGAAGATGAAATTCATTGCATGACTTGAAGGTATTTCGGAGAGAAAGCTTAATCACCTCTTTGGACTATTTTTGTCGTATCAGTAGTTCAGCTCAACAGCTGAACCAAAGCCTGGACTGCAGTTCGGGAGAAGAAAGAAGGCAAGTCAATCCATGTCCATTAAAAATTTGCTGCCGAGATGTGAAAGTACTGATTCTGTGTGCAGCTCACTTGCCCACAGCCAATATGGTTCATCTTGAGTTGTCCATGCATATGTGCTGACAAGGGTGGATACTTAAACATCTCATTTCTGCAGAGTCCAAAGAAGTTCTCGCATGCCCAGGTGATGTGTCATCAAAGGGAAAAATTACTCATTTGTAATGACCTGAGCTGATTCAAAACAAGGAAAAATCTCTGCATAATGAGAACCTGACTGAGCACGAAATGCACTTCACACAAGTTCCCTGATGCAATTTTATGTGAGTTGAGGTATTTTTCTTTTTTGGTTGGCATGAATAGTGCAGAATAGTGAAGATCAAACCAGAAAATACTCCACATTTGTAACTGTTTTGCAAGAAGTGGGACAACTAAGAAGAGATCAAGGTTTTGCTTTATAGAAAGTTGGTAGCTTTATTCCTCATCCCCTTTTCTGTTGTTTCCAAGTAGCAAACTTTAATCACGGACAAGGAATACCTTGCACAATATATCCACAAATGAAGGCCTGCTTTGAGATGACTGTGCCAGTCTGTACTCAGCTTCAGTTTTTAAATATGTAGAAAGAAGACTTCCTGAGGCATGTAAATACCCAAAGCAGCAAAGTGGAGTTAGCACGGTTTTGAAAAACAGTTTTTGCTAAGTGAGGCACCCTCTTTGGAACACTCCTTAGTTTTCCTAGATACCTAGCTGAAAACTTGGAAAACTCGGCAGTACACTCCCAAGTAACTTTCAAAAATGAAATTTAGGCACTTTAGAAAATTTTGTATGGCTTATGAGGCTTTATGTTTGCCTTATGAAGCCCCTCATGAGTGTCTTATGTATGCCTAGAGAAGCTTTGAAAAGCAAATGAGGCAGTGTGTTTAAAACCAAAAGAGATATAACTTGGGCCTGTATTGCTTTTACTAGTCATGTAAAAATAGGTCCTGCTTGATTCTTGGCTTACTCTGATGTAAGCAAACAACTCGTAAGAGGCAGCTCTTTCCTTTTAGGGTTATTGTTCAAGAAGACAAATCAGGAGGTAAGGGGAGGCAGAAGCAAAGCATGTTCAAGTGCCTTACAGCAGCAGCACATCTAGCACATCTCTGAAGTACCTGCCATTCGGTATTTTTCAGATATTTTCTGCTTCAGAGAACTGTGACAATTTTCAATTAACTCTTCAAAGGTTTGCGATAATAATCCAGCAAAAGGGCCTATTCTATATATGTGCATAGCTTATATGCACTTATACAAACAGCTTGTCTGCTTATCTGTGACATTACTGTTTTAGTGGCAGTGTCCTAATGGAAGCTTTATTTCTGTAATATTTCTCTTTCAAAGCAGAAAATTGTTAAGCTCTTCAAGAATTATCCTGCACGTCAATTAACTCACTTCTTGAGATGAATCATTAGGTATCTAAGTGTCTCATAGTGAGCAGCAGGGAGTAACATCAGCACTTCATGTATTGCTTCTAGTCGTTCATCAGGATTGGAGATTTCTGTAAAAACACCAAACAGGATTAATGTTAATAGGGCCTTCCATGTGTAAACACCAATAAATCAGGAAGATAACTTATTATTATGGAATCATTTACAAGCCATTGGCTGTGCTTGGAGGGATAAATATTAAACTCATAAACGTGGAGCTTATCAGCAAGTTCTGTATCCTCCAAAAAAACGGTTTTACAAAGAAATCAGCAAAAAAGACCACCCAGGAGTTATCTCCATGGTCTTTAGCTCTGTCTACAGGTCTGTATAGGTACAGTACCCAAGCTTTGTTAAGTGCTTCATAACATTACTCGTCTCAGAACACTCTCACTAAAATCTTACATAAGATTATTTCCATTAGTCTTCAAAACCATATGGGAATGTGGATATATGCTGTTAGAACCTATGCTTGAATATTTAGCTAGAGGTTGAAGTGGCATGGAATTACTTCAAGATTTCTGAACATATTTAAATATGTAGGTATCAGTGATAGCTACATATACTGAGTATCAGCACTCATTTCAAACTGTTTGGCAATCTCTCTAAAAATCTGAGCAGGATTTATGCATATTTTACATAAGAAGTACAGATTCACAAGCTGTGAATTAAGTCAGTCATATTTGCTACATGACTTTTCATTCCAGTGGCACCAGGAGCCCAAAATATGAGAAGATTAAGAATCGCTATGGGCTGCTCTTAAGAGATTGGTGCATGGATTGGAACTGCTTCCCCTGGGCACATTCTTCACAAGCAAGAATAATTTCTCTGCCAAGGAGGAATTAGGAAAAGGAGAATGCAAGAGAGGAGGTATCTGTGGTGGCATGGGGAGTGCAAGCTGGGGTAAGTCAGAGGGAGAGGGAAGGCAGCACAGTCACACAGACAGATTACTCTTCCTGCTGCTTATCGATATACATCGTGGATGGGAAATGTAATTAAAGATTGGTACAAATTACTGTGCAATACTTACTTGCTGCCTCTATGAACTTGGAATAGGTGTCATAGGTGATAACGGGAATTGGTAAGTCTCTGAAGTATAGCTTCAGTGCTCCAGCAATGATGTTTATGTCTGGATAAATACTGGCAGAAATATCAGCCTTGTCACCATCTAGAAAAGGAAAAAGAAATCTTTTTGAAACCGCACTAATTTTGAAGCAAGGCTTGACTTCTAATTCAGATTTATTGTACGCAACCTGACAAGAAAAAACAACTTGAAAGCATTTGGAAGGCTTAAATGAGAATATATTGCTACCAACTTTACAATATATGAATGAGGAATGGTAATTTCTATATGTTTTAGTAAACAATTTATTTGTTTACATCTTTTGGAGGGGCTGGTCATTACATCATCCATATCTGCAGTGTATCATCTCAAACATACTGTTCTAATGTTGAATGACAAACCAGGTTAATAATATATTTCTTGCATTTGGCTCATTTATTCACTGAAAATAAGCTATTAATAACTTGTTTTGATGTTGAATTTTCTATCCACAGATCAGTGCCCAGGAGTATGAACTATTTTTTTCATCTCCACTTGGGGAACCAGAGGCACAGAGAAATAATATAAATTTCCAATGACCATCAGGAGACCAGTAGGAAAAATCAGAGTAAACATCCAAATGTATCTATAGTGATTAGCTAGTAAGGAAGCTGCATTATTGTCTGGATAACCTTTAATGTCTTAATATTTGACTTATTTATTTATAGCAAAGATCTGAATTTAAATAGGCATGCTAAGGCATTTAGCTATCCAATTTATTCTGAAATGCGGATTGCAATTTGTTAAATGAATATGGATACTTGTAGTGGATGAACAGCTAAACAGATGAATTATGCAACTGGAATGGCATACATTTTGTTTGCCACATTATAACACAGTTAGTCAGAACTCTATTAGAGCACTTTTAAACACATGAGCCTAAAGTTTGCAAGTGTTGCTGGTAAGTCCTTGACTAATGCATGGCTTGCAATGAGTGAAATTGCAAGAAGTGGCAGCAAGGCTGAATCACTAGCATTTTTCAAGTTCAAATCACTACATCTTTTCTGTGCTACTTAATACAACATTCTTCTCCAGATTGAGAAATCCTGCTGTCCTTCTTTCCTGGGACCTGTCCTTGGTGGTCTTCCAGTAGAAAGATGGGTAGGATACCGCTCAATTAGCTGTGGCTGTCTGGATTTAACCCCCAGCTTTACCTCAGGCTTCTTTGAGATTAGCTATAACCCATAGCCCTTATTTTCCACCATTCAGCTAAGGATACTAGTGCTTCCCTCACAGCAGGTGGTGAAGATCAGGACCATACGGTGAGTGGGGTGATGCAGGGTGATGCTTGCTTGAAAGGCAGAGTGGGTTTGCTTGTGTCTGCCAGGAGGTGCAAGCACAAGCTTGGGCTGTTACCAGCGAGGCGCTGACATGTTGTAAAGCCATTGCCTTGCTTGTCTCGCAATAACAAGTGCTTGTAGACATGCCCTGATACAGACAGATGAATGGGTGTGCTTGATACACGGCATCTGAGATGGAGATAAAGGCTTTCATAGCAGAGTAAAAGAGTTTATATTGATTGTAGAGATTTTATACAAACCTATGGCATTAATCTTGCAAGGATATGCCCTGTCCAATGTATGCACATAATTCTCATTAAGACTAATAGCACTACATGTTCTCATCAAGAGGAGATTATATGCTTAAGTGTTTAAAACAAACAGCCTTTCTTGATGCAGCTGAACAGTCTGAATACATCCATCAGCATTTAATTTAATACAGCATCAATAAGCCCTAGGAGGATGTTTACACTGCCCCAATCTTTTGTTTAATCCACACGTTCCAGGCACGGTAGCATTAGTCTTGTAAAGCTTTGTGTGGAGAGCTCTATTTAATTGATGGACACTGAGCACTCAAAATGCTCCACTGAAAACAGATACCTCCAAGGAGCCAGCAGCTGCATCAGAACAGATATAGCAAAGCAGAAGCTTACATCTATTATCCAGGTCACCAGTACACTAAATGGAAGTGTTATTTATTTAGTACTTTTACAAAGCAGCCCAGCAAGTGTCCTTAAAGGGGCACTTCAGATTGAGGAACTTCAAACTGCAATGTACTTCAAACATACCTCTTATTTACATATTTGCTTACTCTAGGAAAAATGCATGAATTCCTGAGTCAAAGATTTTTCTCTTCACTTCAGAGACAAATACACATCCGTTAGAAATGCACAGAAGGTTTAAAATAAAGTGAGCACAACAATACATCTGCTATAATATACTCTACACACTTCTGCAGTGGATGTGTAGGGGGAGATGGATTTTTTTTTTCCTTTCATAGATTTTGGATTTTTTTTTTCCTTTCAGTTTCATCAATTGAAGGCCCTTGGCAGGCTGCAGTTATTTCTTACCCTCACCAAATTCCTGGATTTGTATTTTTTTTTAGAACACACTTTAAACACACTTAAAATTCAAAGCACTAAGGAAGAAAAGTTAATTCATTGACAGAAATGTCATGACATGGATCACAGAGGATCCTCTGCAGCAGCAGACTGTATGAACTACATGTGGTTTATGTGCTACCTTCTTCATTACCCTAATAATTTTTTTTTCACTCTTCAATATAGGAATTCTCATCAGATTGTAGTTGGTATTTTCAGTATCATTGCAGTGGCCATATGTTAATACAGTATTTGTTTTTAATAAATTTTGGATTACAAACATGTAGTTCATTTCAGCTGAATAAACCTAATCCTACCCAAACTCCATCACTTATCTTTCCTTGTTACTTTGACTCTCAATGTATTTTGTTGCATTATCTTGAAGTTTTAATATTTCAAGACAAAGAAGGTCTTTATTCTTTTCCTTAAAGGTTTCAGCTGACTTTGGATGCCATAGAAATATATCAATACTTTATTAGAGAATGAAATAGAATAAGTGTTACATTCTTAAAGCCTCAGCTATGCCTTCTGAATACTGAATTAGATTTGTCTTAAGTTCCTTTTTCCTAAATGCTTTGTTTTTATTGCACAACCTTTACCATTCTAACATGCTTCTTTGCGGTTTTTCTTGCATTTGGCATTTGACAGGTTTGCACTGCCAAAAGGGTGAGTATGAATTAGGATGCCTTTAAGTACTCATGTAATATTTAACAGCATAATATTTTTAGCAAGTGTATTGTACCAGCCAGTCATACAAACAAGTGGGAGGACAGAATGTAGTGGTGACAATGGCAGCTCTGTGGATGAAGCACACAATGGGTGTTTTCTGGATGCCACAACGCCACAGCTCAACAATGCTGACAGAGAGCAACTGTCATTCTATAGCACCAACATTCACCAGATTAAATAAATCCACATTATTCCCCTCCTTCTCATTACAAAAATCACTAAAATGGAACATTGTCAGTGCCTCAAAGAGCCTAATGCTAATTTACAGTAGGGTATTTACACTGCTTTGGCCTTGGAAGGCAGTCTTAGTTTAAATCAGATGAGGACCAACTTCACCCTGTTTTAAAACCAACTATCACAGTTTCATTGGGCCCAAGTAATATTATATGGGATGCTATTCGCTTCCCAAGATGTTAACTTTGCAAACTTGCCTTTGCTTTTCTGTTCTTGCTCTAATTCTTTGGAAGCAACAAGTGTCTCTTTGTCAAAGCAGAATTAGTCAGAGGGAGGCCTGGCTTCTCTTCATTGCACCCCTTCAGCTGCACAAGGGATCAGCAGGAGAGGTACCCTACAGCCAAGTCAGCCCCCATGCCTCATCCCTGTATCATATTGTCTTCTGGTCCCCCAGTGGCTTGATGAAAAGCATGGGAACCAGAAAGCTTGATGGCATTATTTCAAGGATGCATCCTGTGCATTAAAATGGCCTCTCTATATTCAGCCCCATTTATTAAAAGCTGTATTTCTGGAGATGCAAAAGTGTACTGGCATTTTAGCCAGGTGCCTGGGGGCTGACTCAGAAATGATGGGCAGGGAGTGACCTCTGTAATGACCGAGTGCAGTGTTCTGCTACTGCAGGCACCATGCCATACAACCCCCTCTGGTAAACCTGCAACTTCCACTTCTAAAACTAGTTGAGGTTTTTTATTCCTGCTCTTATGAGAATGTTGTTTCAAAGCCTTCCTTTCAGAGGTTAAAAAATGGTCTTTAAAGTGTGAAACAAAATTTATTTCTGGCCAGTGTACATCCTCTAGTACTGTGTCAAGACTAAAGAGTTCTCTTCCCTGGTTCATACCTCTGCTCTCAGCATCTCCTTTGACCATCCCAAGCTACTTTAAAATGTTTGCCTTCTGGTATGCAGTGTGCTCCAGAGATATCTGAGATAGTGATGTGAAAACAGATAAAGCTGTTTCTGCTGCAACACCTGTCTATTAACCAGAACTGATCAGGAATTTTCCACTTTATATTTCATACACAAATTTTCCTTTTTTTTTTTTTAAACTTAAAAGAAAAGTTAACTTCCTGTGGTGAATGTGGAAATATGAATTCTGTAAAACTCCCATAAACTTCACATTCTGGGCAGAAAATTAAATTTGAACAAAAAACTTCCAGGTGGTGTTGGAGGCAACACCTGCCACCTGGCTCCTCAGGTCCTTTCTCTCCCAGCTCTGTCACCTGGTATATTCCAGGTGAGAACTGGGATGTTCCTCATCCTTGGATGGTTCACTCCATGCTGCTCTGCCTTCTAGTGCTACACAGGGGTAACAGGGCAGCAGAAAAGCAATGTTCCTACCTATGGGACTGGGCTGCAAAAGAGAGGGTGGTGTCCCTGCCTCTGTAAACTTCAATCTGACAGGGAAGCTAGCCCTGAGCTGTCATGATGGAAGTAGCTTGCCAATTCAAACTTCTGCCGGGTGACAACGACCTTCTAGCTGCACAGCCCACAGGTCAGAATAAAAAAAAAAAAATCTATTTTTTTTTTTTTTAAATCTTTTCCTGCAAAAAACCCTCAACTTCTCCTGCCCTTCCTTCTCAGTTCAGGGAGAAAACATTTTCAAACCTGGAAAGTTTTGGAAGTTCTCAGCTTCTGGTCTCCGCAATACTCTAGTCCTACAATTCTCATAACAAGGTTTTGTTCATTGTTCTGCTGCTTTTATTTTCATGAATTTATGCCCAATGGTCTTCCCCGCAGCCTTTGTATACAAACTCTGTTCTTGCTTTCTCTGCTTCCATGCTTTTTTTCCTTTGGAAATCCAAAACTGCTAGTCACCTTACTTTTCCCATTTCTAGGTCCTGATGCCTTTGCTAGTAAATCACACTTTATTCCTTGCTGTGGATCTAATTCAAGTATGTATTGCTATCAGTTATGCTGTGAATATAGGCAATAAATAAGCAATAAACTGAAGTAGCTCCAGTGGTTCAAAGCATTTGCAAAGGAACTACGGCTGCAGCAGTGTTGAAGTCATGCTCAGACATAAATTTAAATCTGCTTTCTTCCAACTCTACAATCCGTGCCTCTCCTGAGTTTCATTCCGGTTGGTACACTTGGAGGAGAATTAACACACAGAACAAAAGGGTTTGCCAGGCTACATCTACCCACAGGGAGCAGAATGGGACTTGTGAGGATCATGATCCTCTCAGCAGCATTGATTCCTGTGGCACATCTGCAACACTACCTTCCTATGATAGCAGTCATATCATTGTGCATCTCTCTTGCCCAAATAATGCCTGACCTATGTCTGTATATGCATAGGTCACAACTACAGCATACAACATATTTTTAAATATGTATTATTTTTAAAGGATTTTTCAGCATGAAAACAGTCAATTTGGAAATTGCTAGTTGAACTTTCTTTAAGGTGATATCTGTATAGTAAACTGCCTCCAAACACAAAGTGTTCAGGCACAGTAAGATGTGGCACCCACAGACCTTGCTGGCCTGTGCAGCCTCCCCTGGAGCCCTCAGACCTCCTGCCCATGGGCCCCAGGGCCCTCAGTCCCTGCCTGAGTGACATCCCAGCTGTCTCCAGCTGCATCATGGCCATGCTGTCCATGCACCCTTCTGGTCACTACCCTGACCCACAGACTGACTTTCTAGCTTAACCTGGAACCGCCTTGTCCCCCAGGGGCTTGTGATCACTGGGTTGTGTCTGATCCTATTCCCTAATACGGCAGACATATACCTGAAAAAATTAAGTTGGGAGGAAAACACTATTTATGGGAAAGGAGAAGAATACTCATGTAACTTCTTAAATGCACTTGAAAAGGTGTTTTCTATTGATGAAGGCTTTACCCTGCACTCACTTACTTCAAATTAGTCCTGTGTGCAAAGACTGTGTGCACAACCAGAACCAACATAATCAGCTCAATCAATTCAGAGGGGCTATGAGGATGGTAATCAGGCAGTGTTTTAATAATTAATTCTTCAATATGCTGTCCAACCAGTCTCCTCAATGCTCCTCTCATCTGTTGTGCAGATGGAATCATAGGCACAGCGGTGCAATGTTTTCTACAAGGCTACATGCAGAATGACTTCCCAGTTGGAGTTCCTGGTCCTTAAACTCATAAATAGATTATCGTATTGTAAAGCACTGAGTCTATTAAAGACAGGACTAAGAACTTTCCCCTGGCACCATCTAGGCTCATACTTGAACTAGGGGCTGAGGCTGTGCTGCTAGGCTGACCAATCATCCAGTCACCTGCTTAGCCTTCTACCCACCAATTCTTAGTGTTTAATTATTCCTTCCAACTGTGAAACATGTTTTCTTCTTATGAAAAGGACTACAGATCAATTTAAGGACTCAGAAAAGACAGATTGCTTTCTGTACTTCTGTTTATATGCCAGTTTCATTACCATGGTACCTATATAACCCCCAAAAGAACTGAAAGGTCCTAGAACTGAAAGCTTAGATTAAAACTGTACAAGATTAAAAAATGGTGTACCTCGATCAAAGGCCATTTTCACATCTTCAATGTGCTCAGTGAAGCCTGAGACTCTATAGAGGCCCTCGGACTTCAAACCTGAAACAAAAAATTCTTGTTTAACTTGACTTCAATAACCAACAAATATTTAGGCTTAAAAAGAGTAAAGCAAGAACAACAGACCTACTAAGTGTAACAAAATACTATTTGCAATGTGAAACTCCAGAGCATTTAAGATCAAGATGACGTTAAATTGTTTCTTAAAAGGATTAAAGAATTTCAGAATTTTTACTTTCTGTTTTTTTTAGGTACATGGTTGTTTTGATTACGTTAGAGGAAAATACTGCAATTTGCTAATGGTAAGGCATGTGATATTATTATGATTTATTCCTTTTATGTAGGAGATTTTCCTGGATTTGGCTATAATTAATAAAGCTTTAGAGGTCTCCCTTCCTTTTACCAGTTGCTTAATGATAAATAGCAGTTCAAGTAAAAGACTGCCTCTCCTGCGAGCACATTTCTTCCCTGTTTTGCTGTCAGCTTTTACTTATACACAGCTGAAAGATGCGATGGATACAGTTCTTCTCACCATCAGTACATCCCTTCTACAGTTCTTTCACACAAGTGATCTGCTCAGTTGCACAACTCTCCCCACATTGCTCCATACCAACATGCAATGGAGGGCAGCCCAGCATAGCATGCTGAGTTACCCACACGTTATTTATTTTAATCCTAGAATTCCTTACTGCAACTGTGCACCATGTTAACCTACTTATAAGTTCCAGTACACTTTGTTTTCTTAAGAACAAAGTTAGAATCTTTCATAGTTCTGTGGCAATTAAAGAAATAAATATAAAGATATTGAAAAAACAGAGAGCAGGCAACAGATTTTATCTTAATCAATAAATATACAAGTAAGTGATTAGATCTCAAATGCAATGTAGCTTCCTGCTATATCATTAGAGTAAAGCTCTTCTGTCTTAGTCTGTACTATTTTTTTATTTGTCCCTGCAATGATGATATAATCCTGGTAGAGCTTTACGGAGCAGTGCAGGGGATTTACTAGTAAGTCTTTGATTCAATTCAGCAGATGATGCGTGGCTTTGAAATCCCTGTGCTAGTATCAGTGTGTTGCTGTGCAGATTACTGGGATGCCATGAATTCAACATTATGAGATTCCTGTGCTGAAGCTGTGACTAACAGGAAAATTTGGCTTATTGGGCAGCACAACATATACATTTGCTATCCAAAGCAAAAATACATGATTATTACAGAGGGGATATATGATTATTGGAGGGGACATGTTTTTCCTTCAACCTGGCACAGGTCTGTTTACCAAAAATCTGTCAAAAGCTTGAGTTTTGGCCGTGACATGCTGCCTGTGCCACAGGATCCATCAGTCAGTAACCGAGCATCATGAGAAACCCTGAGCAGTTTGTGTCCTACGACAAAACACCACAGCCTGTGACCTCACTTGTCTGAGTCACTTTCAGTCAGTTGTGTTCTCTTGCCCACAATGTCTGTAAAGGTTATTAAGAATGGATTCGATTTAAACTGATTATTCCAAAATTGGACGTGTCCCTAGGTATGTTAAAATAAAGTAATGAAAAAAGACACATAAACATAAACTTAAAGTTCACTTTAAAGTTCACCCCTTTCAGAAGTGTAACATAATACATGTTTTGACATGTTTCAGAAAGCATTTCAGGAAATTGCATTAAGAAATGCCATGATTTAATTTTACTAGCTAATGCAAAGCTATGTATCACCTGCACTAAAAAAACCCTTCTCTCATCCTGTCCTCAGCGTGCATGAGCACACTACCCTGTTCGAGCTTAGCATGTAATTCAAGGCATCTTCATTTCATTGTGCCTGCTGCTTTCCTAAGCACACAAACCTCTTGCTTCAATCTCCCGAATGCATGAATCCACAACCATGGGCCTCTGGGTATTGTGGGCTTTCACGAGCGTGGTGAGATCGCAGCAGTAGACTCGTTTTATCCTCTTGAGGTCTGGTTGACAGTCGTTGGGCACGTATTTGGAGCACTGCTTATGTACGTTCAACCCACAGTCTGTAAGCAAAGTGAGCCAG
>JAWWLV010000088.1:34580757-34621639 GCA_035041135.1 Platyrinchus mystaceus | reverse complement strand
GTTGACAGTCGTTGGGCACGTATTTGGAGCACTGCTTATGTACGTTCAACCCACAGTCTGTAAGCAAAGTGAGCCAGGTTAATTAATTAATACTAATGCTGACAGGTCTTGCCTAACAATTTATTTCCTTGGTCCATGTTAAGCAAGGGGCACAACTTCCCTGTCAGTCAGCGAAGATAAAATAAATTGGATGCAGATGAGAAAGATGAGCATGGAAATGTGTAAAAATCTTACAGTGGGAGAATTGAACTCCAGCAGAGTTGTTAAAAAGATATAAAGACTCTGGAAGTCCCTCACACCCCTCTGAGCTGTAGGTGACCGCTGATGTAGTCTGGTTCATTGGTTCATTTCTGGACACATAGCTCAAGGTGTTGCATTTGAACATGTGAGGCTTAACTTCTGGGTATTTTAGATTAGCCTTAAATAAAGCCAGCACAGTAGTGACTATCTTCTGCTGGTTGTCTTGAGGCTTAGCACTGGTCACGGTTGAAGAACCTAAGATTCACCTGAACACTCAAACTGGGACAGCGCCTTGAGAGCTAGTGTGCCTCACTCTGCCTTCCACATTCCTGCAGTGTCACATTTTGGCTGGCTCTGCCACATCAGCAGACTCCTTATCTCTGGCTCATCACTTCACTGGTGACTTAAGTCTCCCCTGTGTTTAGTCTGTAGGTCAGTTTAGGCATATAAAATGTTGTGAAAGGCACGATGTAAAAAAGTGATTCATTTTACAAATAGCTCTTGTTGTCTTACTCCAGAGTCAAATCCTACTCTCAGTTGCACGGGTGGGTTTCTATTAACTTACATATCACTTTTTCATCTCCACAAATTGAATTTTTCTAATAGACTCAAATATTCAGCCAAATGAATTTATAAGCTTCGGTAAACACCACCATCGTGAGTTGCATTATCTCACATAACTGATTCCTGTTTTAATGCCTTCCCAGTCATGCTCATCACTGATGGTACCCTTTGAGTTAACTTAACATTAAGCTGTTAAAAATGTAAACGTGACTCTATTACTTGCAGCATGTTTCAGTATTATACTCTATAAAATATTAATCAAGCAAAATCATATACAAACACATCTCAACGTTTAATGGAGTTGGGTGGGTTTTTATGTGTTTCTCCATACAGTTATTACTGCATAATACATTGTTCTGTGAAATCTAAACAAACGTGAACAGCTGTAGTTAGGATCCTCCCTGCATTGTTTTCAGTGCAGTTCTCCAAGCATATGAAGTTAAATCCAAATGCATCTGTCTGCTTAGAGTTAAATGTTCGTAATTTAATGAGGGAGTGTATTATGTTTCATGCTAAATAAACAAGCCTTTTCATAAGTTTAATACTTTATGTATGTGAACAAATACAGTGTTATGCATTAGTGAGGTCAGGTTTTGCACACTTGTGTTTAAGATCAAATAGCTTGAGAAGCAAACTACTACTCCTCCTTTTTAATGTCCTTCTTGTGTTCTTTGTGTTACCCTTATTCATATACAGGCAGACAAGATATAGCAGTAGCTGGGACTGCACTTTTTAAAACTGCATTTGAGAAAGGTATTTTGATCCTTGAAACTGCAGTCTAAATTTTAGGTAAAAACCACCTCCTCCATCAATGGAAGGCATATGTTGGGGTTGGATGTGTTTGGTGCCAGTCAGAGATCAGGAATGCCTGGAGGTCAGGCAGGGAGAGGTAAGACAGAGGTAAGACAAACAACTTTTGGAAGTGATTCCAGATCTGGAGAAAGAAGATATGAAAACCCATTGCAAGACACCAAATACAACTGCTGCTACAAAAGTTCACATGATGTGATTATTGCATTTTTCCAAGATCTTTTTTCCCACAAAAAACCAAACAAATTTAAAATAATGAAGGCACTACTAAAATGCCAGTACAGCTGCAGAGGTATCAGAAAACTAATCCCCCTCAGAAAAATGAAGGTTGTATTTTTTTGTTTTATCTTGAGGTGGGATACTTCAGGCTTGCAGCAATGCATGGTATTTTTATGGGAAACAGGTGGCAGTCTTTTTTGCAGACAAGGGCACTTATCAGCAGTTGGTGGCAAAAAGACGAGTTGTGAAGCCTAGTTGCTGGCTGGATTTGCCATTTACAGTGCTTTTTTCTTAAGACCTAAAAACATTAAGGGATAACTTAACCATAAAGAACAAGTTTTGATGTATACACAGACAGGACCAAGGTAGTACCAAAAGGATGTCACTCTCAGCAACCAAGGGCTTATGGCTTCATTTCTAAACCAGCTAATGAGGCAAATGAAAATGCTCTAACTTCTGCAGGAGGATTTCTTGCCTTGTTCTGTGCAGAAATCCTGGCCCCCACTACTGCAGGGTGTGCAAGCTGGGATGGGACAGATGTCTGAACATTTCAAGGGAATGACAGAAAATGCTGAAGAGCTACCTGAACATCTCACTCCCTGAGCGATGAGACCCCACATGAAGTTGGCGCAGTATTCACACCAGTGCGGACCTCGAAACGTATGGACCTGTAATACAAATGGGGGTGGGAGAAAGAAATGGGGTCACTGGGAGGCAGATGGTCTGACAGATGGAACAACTGAAATGGATAAACAACAGAAGACGCAGTAGGAGTAAATCTTTAGCACACAGTGCCCACATCCTTCCAAAGTCTAGATGAAATAAACCATGGGAACAGAAATTTGCTTTGATCTTGTAGTTTATCTTTCAATAGGCTTAACATTAAAGAGAACTGGGCTGTGTATGACACTGAAAACAAATCATTTTTGCTAGCTGACATTCTAACTATAGTGGAGGGGAGGAACCCAGGAGTGAAAAAAGTAAAACTAATAATCCAAGGAACTGTAGATAAAAGCAAATGACACCCTTCCTCACTCTAGTAAGTAAATTGAACTCACACAGGGAAAAGATGTCAATAGACTCTTTTTCAGCAGACCAAAATTCATTTTACTACAGTCCACACATGAGTAAATAAGGAGAAATAAAATGACCTGTGTGCTGACAGAACCCACAGCCAGGTTTTGCACACCATCACTGCTTCCAACACTGCTTTCCTAAAGGCTATAGCGGAAGAACTTTTTCTGTAAGATATGTGTTCTGGTAAAGTAAGCATTTCATTTTCATTGAAACAAAGAGCAAATAGTGAGGTCCCTGCCCATGTGAATGGACACGGTATGAGCTAGTTCTAGCCAGAGACTTAATTGAGCCTAACAAAACATAAATCATGCACACTCTGGCTGCTAATGCGTCCTTTTACTTCTCTCTGCTCTTGTTTACCCGTTGGGTGAATGGCTGAAAGGCCACTTCCACCCCCTGGGATGGGGAAAGATGCTCTTTGCTTTCCACAGAGTAAAAAAATGGTCATTGCTCTTTTCAGATAAGCTGTGAAGTTTTAGGCCAAGCATTTGTCTTGCTAATGTTTTTGCTCCATTTGTGTGCAGAATCACACTTACACAAGCCTGTACTCTTGAGTCCAGGAAGATGAAGTATTGTGATTTTAATACAGATGGTTTTGTCTCTTTTTGATTTCGACATAAAAACGTGAGCCTGACTACAAATGGCTCCTGACCAACTACTCAGTTAAATGATTGTGTGAATAAACTTAAATTCTTCCTCCCTTTTGAAAGTGAAAGGTCAAAACTGGAATGTCTGACTGGTCATAACTATTTTTTGAAGTGGTATTTTACCTCTCAGAAAAACGTGTATATCTGAGAAACAAGACTTTGCAATAAAGTTTGAGATAGATATATTAATAAATATAGCCACATACTTCTTTCTCATTTCATTTTTTTTTTGCAGTGTGGGTAGCATGAATTTCAGACATGGCTTTTCATGGTGGTAAACAGCTGTACATAACATCAGCTGGTGACCTGAGTTTCAGTCATATGCACTGGGTGACCTTCAGTGGATACAAAAGTACAGATACTACTAATTATGCCTGCATCTTTACCATTTTTAGACTGAAAGCCACATAATTAGTAGGTCTGCACCTGCACTTAATTGTGGGTGAAAATCATCTGCTGTAGGAAGATAGCTAACTGTGTCTTCTGCTTTGCAGCAGTTTACAAAAGCTAACCTTGTGAGAAGGGCTGTAAAAGCTCAGTCAGGACTTTTAAAAACACACCATTTCATATATAAAGTCCATTGCAGTTGCTAGGATATTTGGGGCCTACTTGCTCACTTTACATAAAGCTTATCTCAGCTGATCTTGCTGTGGCTTATTTTGAAAATGGTAGCTGATTATTCCTTGATCTCTCCTGTCATTAATTGGAAAGTCATCAATGCTGGCGGAGGGCTCCTTTTGAGAAGTGCTGACAGCGCACCCTTCCCTTGTTCCGTTCAGCTTGGTGGCCCTCAAAGGTTGAATTCTCTTTATTCATTCACTTCAATTTTTCACGGATCTGCATTTTAGCTCAAATGGCAAGTCTCCAGCTGAAATACCCTGTGAAAAGCTAGTCTTGGTGGTTTCTGGCCAAGTTGAAACAGAGAAATAATCTCTAACTGGAAAAAGGGAGATTTTCAAAAGTTTCTAGATGAAGGTGCAAAAAGTGTCTCAAGATGCAGTTTTGAAGTAAGTCTTTTATGGCTTGACATTAATTTTAAAGAAATAATGGAGGAATTCTGTTCTTAGGAACACTTTTGAATGGTAAATGGGAATTTTGCCTGCAAGATTGGCCTTATTTTTGTTTTAAGCAGGGAGACGTAACAGCAGGTCTTAGGTTTTTGAGATGGGGTTTCAGGTTTTGCCCCATCCTTTGTAGCTGCATCATTATAAATGGACTGGGCTTAGATTTTTTTGAAATGTGATGAAGAGCTATTTATAGCTGGTCCCTACCCCATCCTGCCATCTCAGGAGACCTCTCTGCGTGCAGAAAACATAGGCTTTGGCTGCTTGGGCTACATTTGAACGTAATTCCAATTTTTGAAAGAATTTACAGGAAACAATTCCTCCAAATAAGCTAAAATCATGATGTTTCAGACTTTACACCAAAATTTTCTTGTTCCATCTTTCAGCCTCTTTCAATGAAAAGTTGTTTCTTACAACCATGTCCCTTCTCTGCTGTCATTCTCACACAACACTACACTGCATGTCTCTTCACCTGTGCTCTCACCTTCGCCCTTCACCCCTCTGGTGCCCTTTTTTTTAAATGGCAGCATTCCCCTGGTGGGTGCTACCATATTGACTTTTAGTTTGTGTCTGAGTTGTCTTCACAGAGGGAGAAACTGAGACCAAATTTAAGGAGTGCCAGTACAGTGGCAAAACAAAGTTATACCTTAAGCAATCTTGCAGAAACGGACAAAAAAATTGCCTTGAATTGAAACACATGGGTTTTTTTGGCATTATATAGTGTTGTTTATGAGACAATTTTGTTGTTTATGTGGCTGGGTTTTAAGACTTTTCTATTTGTCTCTGAAGAAGATTTTTTTACAGGCTTTCTCCTGAACACAGGCGCATTTGCACTCTCCTGTGGACTCCTACTGAATCTGAGCCACTTGCAGCTAAGAAAAGCTAACTCTGCTGTTATTTTTGTTTAAATGAATACACATAATCTTCATGATGTCTGTAAAAAATGTCTCCCCCAAACCCTTTGTCTCCCAGAAGCAGTATTATTTGCAGTGCTTAACACAAGGGGAAATTTATCCCAGAGTCTCCTCTCTCCCAGCAGATCTGACTTGTCTGTAATCAGCTGCCTTTACTCCAGTAGCCTGCCTGCAAATGGGATTTGCCCATTCTATAGTGGCAAACAGGCACAGTATTGTGGAAAATGCACATTATTCAGCTGTATTCGCTCACTTAAAGCAGCACAGAAGCCCTCTCATGAATTCCCAGCATAGAACAAAGAGCGTGGAGCATCCCAAAACTCCATGCTGCTGCCCTCAGGCGCAAGGTTGACTTCACCACCAGCTGGGACCCCACTGAAATGGGCAGGTAAAGCACATCTGAAAGAGCCTCCTGGATCCTAACGCATGAGGACGTTGTGATCCAGTTAGGCTGACACCCGCATAGCTAGAGAAATACCTCTGTGTTTTTCTAAACAGGGCTTCAGAGATTTATTCTCTTTCCTGAATCACGGTATGTCTACAGTGGCTTATGCAAAGTTGTTCCGCCAGACAGACGCCAGCTCCAAACCTAAATCCATGTGACTGCGTGGTGTGCTTAGGATGAACCCAGCTTAACAAATCAGCCTGGATACAAAATCTTTTTTTGTTCATTTGCTGAGTGTCTTTAAATTTGGAGGAGAGGTTGAATGAGAAAGCATGGATGCTCAGAAGGGCATAACCTGATGCTCTCATGCTCCAAACTTCAACGTCACTTTTTAATTTTCCTATTAGCTTGGGAAGGATAGAGGGAGAGCTGTCCTTGCTCTGAATTTGTGCCTTTAGTCTCTTTCTTCCTTTTGTTCCTTCTCTCTTCCAGTAAGTAAGGTCTATGGTGTAAGATCTACAAAAATCTCATCAACTTCGCTAAAAATATGCCCTTCATTTTTAAGATTCTTCACAGCTGAAGGACAAGAGCTAGAGAGTGTTTGTTCATGAAGAATTGCCTATGACGAGATTATGAGGGACAGTCTGACACGTAACCTTTATCCCTAGGAACTGAGATGGATGATACAATACGTGTCAGTATTCACCTAAAAATGGGGAAGACAACTTTTTGAATGTCTGCAAAATAGCGTTGTCCTTCAGATAAATCCTATATCATTATAGGTTGAGTGCTGGCAAAAGCCATTAAGAATTTTGCCCCAAGACCCATAAAGCCATTCTTTTCTAAATAATTTCTTAACTCTTTTATGTAATGAATATGGAATATATAAAAGATATTAGCCTTGAATTTAGACATGTTTTAAATCTAAATATTCTTTTCTGAGTATACTATCCACATTTTTTGTTCAACAACTAGATATGCTCTAATATATTCCTTTGGAAAACTAACTGCATTCGCATAGTGAACATATTTGTTCATTAAGCAAACGTAACACTTTTGATTGACCTTTCTGGGCAATTATTTTAAAAATGTTTGTTCCCTAAGGTTTGTTAGTGCCTTTACTATGATAAAACAATAATCTTCTGCTGTCAAGCCTTTGAATACATATCTATTTTAATCATGTGATTTTCCAGTTAAACTATGACTCTTTTGAAACAGAAAGGAACAGAGACTGTACAACAGTTAGATTGTGCAAACGCAAAGTTAACTGGGCACATGTCCAGTTATAAATCAAAGCCAAAACAAGGGAAATTTTGAAGAGGAAAGAATGCATGGGTCAAAGTGGAAAAAAGTCTCAGTCATGAGAAAATACTTTCTAGTTAAACTAAAATAGTTTTGATATTAAAATGATAATGAGGGCAAAACCCAGAAAGAATGAAAGCTGGCTTAATCAAGCAAGAAAACACAGAGTATTTCCCCTATTTCCTTCAGTGCTGATCAGAGAGATAAATATTGACTTTTCTGTAGCCTGAGTCAAGGAAGGGGAATGAGAAAAGGGATGCTATTATTTGCTTTCACTGATATTATATTATTGATTTTCCAACTACAGTAGAAGTACTGCAGAAGAGAGCAATGTCTGCACAGCAGAATATGTAGAAAAATAAGAAGTGAAACTTCTTTTGCTAACTGAAATAATTTTAATCAGCGTTTCTCCGCTTTTGATAGGACCTAGATGATTATCAGAAAATTCTCGTTCTGCTAATAAGTGGAGCTATTCTGTCAGTGACCCAGATCAGCATCCTCAAGGAGCTTTAACTAAACTGAGGTTTCAAAGCTGAGATACATTCCTTTCTTGTCTTGTTACTGCCTCTTATTCTTGATGCTTATCCCGATAAGCATCAAACCGCAATTTGACAGCATTAGTTACGGTAACTGGCTGGCACACTCTGAAACCAGCACAGTCCTTTTGGCAAAACATTTTAATACAAGCTGCCTGGAAGGTCCATTTCCAAAGATGAGTCACTTCCTTGCTGCAGTCTGCCAGAGACAGCACTTCGGGAGAAAATCCCTAAGAATCTGATTTTTTTATGTATAAGACAGCAAAAAGATGATCCATTTAAACATCCCCATGTTTGTCCAGTGATTTGTTTTAGTTTGACAAGCAAACACAAGCTCACATCCTATAGCTCAGTGAGACTCTGAGAGCATTTCCTTAGCATACGGTGGTGGAACAAAAGCTGGGAGACAATACCCACCACTGTGTTTTGCTTCATTGTTAGGAGCACCCAAGCCCCCTCAACTTCTTCTGAAAATAGAAATGGTCCAAAATGTTTTTTGGTAAGATGGTACTGGCTTCTGATAATAGCTAGATTTTGAAAAGGGGCCTTTTTCTTCATTAAAAGTACATACACTTAAGATAAAGACAATCAACATTCAGTACTTTGTTTCTGAATAAAAAATAAACCCAAATCTGGGACAAGAGCTAAACTGCTGGTCAAGTAGTGCAGTGAGCAGCAAAACTATTATTTGGATTAAGTCCCTATATAACAGCATACTAAGAATGCAGTTAAGGGAACTTAAAGTAGAAAGAAAAATGAATTTTTTCAACACTTTACTTAGAGCTAGTATAAATAGGTGTGTGCAAAACTCATCACAGCAAAAAAACCAAAATGTGAGGCATCTCAACAGAACTTTTTAACTGAAAATAATAGGAAGTCATGCTTACCTTAAAATTGTGTGCTTTTTCATAGTTGAAGTGGTTGTCATTTTGAGTTAAGGCTGCTCTTCTGACCAAGGAGGTGATCTGTGAATAGGCAAAGAGTTTCAGAGGTTGCCACAAAAGTGCCCCCTTTACTCCCACCTTCACCCCCAGGGCCACGGCCAGGAGCTCTTGGCGCTTCCTTCCTCGTTTCGACTTGTGAACAACAGCACAGTTTTTCTCATTTTCCAGCCACAGATCCTCTGAGAACATAGCGCTGGGATCCCAAATCTTTTCCCTGTCTTCCTCGGCGCCAGGGAGCCTGACTGTAGTCAGCACGGTACAGTTTGTCCAACTGCTTCTGATGTTAGACAGCAGATTTGAAGCAGCTGCAGCCCATTCTGCAGAGACCTCTGGCATGTGACTTGAATGGGCCGTCTTGGGGGACGGAAGGAGCTTCTGCATCTGAATAAGTAACGGCCTGTGCCGTGTGATTTCTTAAGGCAGATGTGTCTTTCGAACAATAGCACGAATTCATGCACTGAGCAGCCTCCCCCGCTGCCCTCCCCGAGCGGTGGTCTCCAAGTAGGTGCTGCCCAAATACCGTCCGGGGGGTCACAGCATTACAGCTTCACCCCCAAATGCATTTCCACAGACAGTTCGCTTCAACTCTGCAGTGTGTTAAAAATGAACAAACAAACAAAAAGCCCCTGGGAAGCCCACACAACTGAATCCGATGCTGCATCCAATTACACTCAGACTCTGAGACTTATCAGCCAGCAGTCTGCATGCCAGCAGATTAAGCCCTTAAAACCATGATGATTGTTTAATCTTACAGGGCAAAAAAATCTTTTTTTTTTTTTTTTCCTTTTCATATCCCATACAAGGGGAAAAATCCACCAGCGCTCCAAGCATTAATAGCACTTTAATACCATGTTTTAAACTAAGCATTTTGTCAGCATGCACTTGGTAGCACTGAGGTAGCTCACTGCCAGGGAAAGGTGAAAGCTCAGCTGGGACTATGTAGGCTCAGAAGCCCTGGAGCCCTGTGGCTTCAGTGAAGGCAGCAGGGGAATTTCACACGGATGTAGGAAGCCCACATGCACAGCCCTGCTTGCAGAACAGGGTTGTCCTTTGCTCTCATTACCTGTGTCTATAGATTTTGGGGGGAATTGATTTCTAGTTAAAGCCCAGGCACAGGAGGTATCAGAACCATGACCAGCCTGTGCTACAGCTTTCAGTGTTTCTTTGGACATGTGATCCACTTCTTTAAAGGCAGGTAGTTCCCCATCCCAGGATATTAAGAATTCCCTGGAAAGCACATTCAGTATTTCCTCCACACTGGTTTCCTTCCCTCCAGCTTCTACTCCTATACTGAATATGCCAACTTTACATCCATAAGAGGAGGATAGTAGTTACCTGCTCGGCAGAGAACTGTGAGATTTAATTGTCTAACGTGTGCCTAACGCTCGAGGTGCTGTGACAGAGCCAACTGGGGGGATATCAGTGCTACTGGGAAAACTGCCTCTTTTGAACTAGAAACACTAAAGAGCACATCAGCCTTTTACAGTCTGCCCCATTTCAACTAACCCAGAAAATAGGTGAAATTAAAATATTTATTTCACTTATATTAACTTGTGAAGTTGACCTTGCCTCTATTTTTTCTGTCTGCTTTCATGTCAGGCTGAAAAGTCAGAAGACTCATCTAATTCACTTACTAAACCCTCCATCATACAGACTGCCTGCTCTTAGTAAAAGTGATGCTCTCCTAATTTGAAAGACCATGGGGACAGATGGTTGTCCATCAGTAACATCAGGCTGCGCAATTTCAGATAGTACCCTACTTAGAGTTTTCAAGAAGTTGTGCAAACTGCAAAATCAGCTTATTGGTTATAAAACAATGTACTTAATTCTATGTATAGCATACTTAATACCTTTCTTTTTCAGGTAACTCACAACACCACTTTTTACAAGCTCCCATACTCCAAAGCTTCTGTGCCCCGATAGTGTGGATTTCCACACAATGCCTTTGCTCCCTGAGCAGTTGCTGCCCATTCAGCCTTTCCCCAGGGCTTGGCACTGTTACCTGATCACTGGTGACAACTGGCTGTGATGCATGTATGAACACTGCTCTGCCTGCAGGAAATCCCTGCTGCTCTTCCATATGTCCTCCTGCTAGTGAGTCCCAGTTTCTGCTAGCTCAGGACCTATGTCTGCTTTCCAGCAGACAGACAGACTATACCTCCTCAGCTCTCTCTCCACCTATTTCAAGAGGTAAGAAGTAGTGGGTTTTGGGACATCTCTGACCCTGCCAGCAGCAATGGTTTCAGTTCAGGTATCACAAAGGAAACCTTGGAGTTGCTCAAAGTTCTTATCACACTCCAGTTTCTTTCCTCAATGCCATTTAAAATGTATTTACATTTATCTGGAAGAAAACCCCCAAAGTAACTCCAAGTTGTCAGACTCCTCTGAAGCTACAGCACTTAAATCCTCATATATATATATAATCTACTTTTTCTCTGACTTCCAGCATAACAGATCCAAAGTCAGAGAGAGGTTGGTTTCCTAATAATGCTCTGATATTTGCATTTATGTCACTCGACTGATAAAAATCCCATTATATAACCAATATTTTTTACATAACATGGCAGATTTGATACTCAAGTGACAGGCTTATGATGATACATCTTGGAATTTCAATTTATTAAACTATTTTTGGAATATCAGAGTTTTAGCCTGGGATCAGACATACAGACATATTTAATGGAAATTCTGAGTGTTCACACAGAAGTATTAAACTTAATAGACTTGGGGGAGGACAACTCAGCCAAACCAGTTCCTATGACTAAGACAGTGCAGTATTTACTGCTTATCATACATGAAATTTTATTTATCCATTGGGTATCAGCCTTGCTCGGGTGCCCTTTAGACAGTTGTTCAGTGGGATCCCTTGCATACACAGGATGTGTACAGAAGGCCAGCAGTGAGTATGTCTTCTAAAGAAGCTTAATCATACAAAGCCCTGGCAGGTTTGGTGTCTAAAATGTCACTGTAAAACTGAGATGAGCTGGACAACATATACCACCCCTTCCCTCTCTAAATACAGTGCAAACTTCAGCAATGACAATTTATCAGCCACAGTAGGTTCCAATGTAGTGAAACCACACAGGCTCACCCCAGTGCTCTTTTTTATCCATTTTCTTTTCCTTTATACGTAATTTACTGCACATGGTGTCAACTCATTTAAGGAGCATCTCTTGATCAAGTTAGTGAGTTAGCCTGAAGCTGAAAAGAATGCCAGCAGCTAAAAATATCACTGCTGGTTGTCACTGAATGTCTAAGCTACTGAAGGCTGAAAGGCAAATATGGGTTATCTGTGTTTTCAGACCAAAGAATTTCTGCATAACATATAATTTTAGTTTACTAGTTCCTTTGTAAAACACATGTACTGCATAGGAAATTGGACATTTACAGCAAAATAAATGTCACTGAACCAGAATAATAAAATTAAGGAGAAGATCTAGGGGGTCACAGGGCGACTCAGCTGTTGCGCCATTTCTAGCGCGCCTCCGCAGCACGAGCTGAACCACACTATTGTCTCTCCCCTCAAAGACTGGCGTCTTGTTTGCTAACAAAGGCCTCGGGGGTAGGAAAGAACAAATTGCAGTATGAAAAGTTTTCGGTTTTGTACATGTGGCATGATTTCTGTTCCAGTCGTGGGCAGCACAGAGGACTTGCTGGAAGCAAGCGGTGGGGGAACTCTGTATGCCGCCCAGCTCCTCTGTGCCAACTTCACTGTGATGGGAAGAGACGCCATGGGAGTGATGGCTCCTCTCCCTGAGCTGCCACCATGCCCACCCATGACTGGCAGGGAGGGGGTAGCAAGTGGCAGGTCCTTGGCTCGCTGCTCTGCCTGCCGGTGGACACAACTATGATGAGAAGAGGAGAAGCACGGGCATGTCTCCTTGGATGACAACACAGATGAAAAGGAGATTGCTCCGTGATGAGGAACTGTGAGAAATCCATGACCAATCTCTAACTAGATACACTTAACACTGCACATAGATACAGTCATAGGTCAAAGAGAGGCCTGTTTCCTTGCAGGCACGGCATACTTGGTAATCTGCCAGACTGATTATGTTTGCACAATTGCAAACACGTGGTGGAGATGACACACGGTGTAAGAATCTTGCAGCTATTGGGTTTTTCCTAGTTTTCTCCCACGGAGCTCTTCCCACGATGTGCTCAGAACACGTCAAAACTCACCTCTTAGCAAGACACAGGGCATAGAGGGGAAATGGTGGCAGAGGCCAGTCAGCCAAAGGCCTTTGCCATACCACAATGCTGCCAGTCCATGCTTCCCACTGCCATGGCACTGGGAGCTGCCATTAAAAGGCTTCTGTGCTGCTGAAACTGTGGGAGGAAATAAGCTCCAAGTAGAAAACACGCTGAACACAAAGCCGAGCACAATGCCTGCAGAGCACTGCTTGCCAACCTGATCTTTTAAAACACACTTTCCTAAGAAACCCTCCTTCTGACGGGAAGGCTCCTGATGTCAGCTAGGTGAGCAGGGCTGGGAAGACCCACAAACAGAGGCCAGGAGCTTATCCCAGAAGGAATTCAGACCACACAGCAACCAGGCTGCTGCTGCTGCTCTCCAGTTTGCTTTTGGGGGGAACACCATCAACTTGCTCTCAGAGAATCAAACCCAGAAAAAATATAATTAGAATTAATTGGTTGCCAAACTCCTCTTTTCAATAGTGCTCTAACAGCAACTGCCTTTCCCCAAAGGCAGGTCTGTTGGGACTCCTCAAGGGTGTCTCTTCCCCACCCCAAATGCAACAGTCTTTTGTTTCCAACATAAAAATTCCTTTCACGTGAGCTGTTGCTCAGTAAACTGGACACTGTTATTAAAAAAACAAAGCACCACAATGTTTTTTTTTAAAGGATTAAGATTTATCTATAGTTTTGCTTTTTACTACTTGGAATTTCAATTTATTTTTTTTTAATAACCGCCAGTAATTCTGCAAATTATGACTCTGAGCAGCTGTCAATAATGCATAAGTGTTTATGGCAGCAGATTATCTACACTAGGCTCCTATTCTGGAAAGCCTGGTTGCATTTCCATCACTACCAATCACACATATCTTTTGCAGATAACCCACTTTAGAGCAAAAGGAACTGTTCATTTAGGAGGACTACTGCAGTACATGCTCTGACATTAAAGTTATTAAAATTGTAATATTTACGTCTTCTAAATAAATGTGATTGATTATTTATTAGCACCACAGCAACCAGTTGTTATATATATGCAATCCTTTCAGCAAGGGTATTCAGTCCCCACTCACATAGATAAAAGACACAATTTACATACAGCAAATTGAAATATAATCTCCCCTAAATTCAGATCCCCTTTATAAATCCTCCTCAAACAGATTTTTCTGTATGCATCATGATTATTTTTCTCAAAACAATGTTGTGAACCAACAATACAACAGCCAAAGGTGAAATACTGTAGAATCAGGAAGGCACTAGTGAGACTATTATTAAAAATAATAGCTGCTGTAAGACTCTTAGAGAGTATTAATATAATAAACTCTTGTCTATTTTGGAACAACAACTGGAGGTCACATTAAGTGATATGCAATTACATAATCATCTTCAATTTAAAAATAGTGGACTAAAAGCTCTTATATTGTCAGGTAATTGTATCACTTAATGAGTTAAGTTGTGTATTTCCCCTCCACCATTGTATTGAATATATCTGAAATTGTATTTTGATTTCTTAATTTTGTAAACTATAATAAATATACATTGTGTTACAAATACAATGTCAGTATCAAGGAAGAAATAGTGCAGAAATAAGGAAAGGATCTAGGTATAGTATGAAGTAACACGACAATTCCCTTGAATAACCCTGTAGAGATTAACATGGTAACAGCAGGTCTAGCCTATTTATTGTCTCGACTTCCTTTCCTCCCACTCTCTCCTTTATCCTTCCCAATCCATCTCCATACTTGTCAAGGTTATTAATGACATTTTCCTGGCCAAGTTCATGATCCTCTCCTCTGTGTTGAATCCTCATGACCAAAACAGTAGCAGAGGGATGAACGAGGGGAGGCACGAGGGCTGAGTGAGGCAGATGAGAGCAGAGCTGGACACCACTGCCAGCGCTGCTGCCACAGAGGAAGGGGAACACCAGGTCCCCCATGGTGGGGCTGACAGGAGCCACTTCCTCTGCAAATAGGGCTTTCTCAGGGTAACTGCACTGAATTGATTTCTGAATTTCTTCTTGTTCACTGTATGGACACAACACATGTAACTGACTGAATGTGACTGCCTGCAATGTACCTGAATGAGTACTGTTATCACACCTATAAATTAATGTGTCTCTGTGATAACATCTGGTCTGTAGGCAAACAAAAATTCAAACATAATATTTAACATGATATTTGTAAAAAATCTGCAGTGATCCTCTTATTCTTTCAATGATTATGGGGTTTTTTTGACAACAAAACTAACAGAGTATTTTTCTAACAAATAGATACTTAAGAATAGGATGGATGGATGGATGGATGGATGGATGGATGCATGGATGGATGGATGCATGGATGGATGGCATCTTTTCTAAACCAGTAACCTCTTCTTGCTTTATAACTAAAGGAGAAAAACAGAAACCTCCAGACAGTGATTCATCCTCTTCCTTGACAGGCCAAGTCTAAAACGTGTAATCTTGAATTGCCTTCTTGCTGCACATTTATGGATCATATAAGAAAATTCAATGGTTCAGATAGAAACAGGTAAAATTATTATCTCTTTGGACTATTTTCTATATCTATTTCTATATCTGTTCTTCTATTATCTATTCAATTTTAGAATAAATTAAATAAAAATAATTTATTTTACCAGCCTCAAACAGTACAAAAACTGTACTTTGTTTTGGCTATCAGTACTTTACATACTTTAGTCTGGCTAAGACTCATGCTCTGGAAACATGGAATACCCAGTTTACTATATAATTTGTTACACAACTTCATACACCTTTATGGGTTTATCTGGGCACACTGAATGGACTTTTTCAAGAAGTATAACTGTAGAGGGATCAGTCTGTAATTGATACAGATTCCTAATGCTGACTATATAAGTAGCCAATATTTTGACATTTCACCCACAGAGGGAATAGCCTAGCAACATAATGAACTTAATATGACATACAGTGGCCTCTATGAGTATAAGAAGGAAGTGAGTCATGCTGTCTACAATATATGGGGCTATTAGTCAAGAGACAGAGATTTAAAAAAATAGCCTAAACATTATAGTTTTTATCCAGACCCCCACTGGATGCTGGCATGTAAGCACCATGTAAGCTATACAACTATATGACCTGCTCATATTTTCACATTTTCACTACAAAGCTCTTGCTTTCTGAAGAAACAGCACTTTGTTTAGGAAAGTCAGCTTGCCTTTGACTAAAACCGTCACTGCTCTGCAAGGAGACTGCAGAGCCTGAACCAGAGCCAAACCCACTGAGCTGCCACAAAGAGAAGTGGAGAAGTTAACGCACTTACTTCCCTGTCTGGGGAGAGGGAGGGAGGCAAGAAAGTCCCTTCTGAAAAAGGTGACTCCTGTGAGTGTGGCACAGTGCCCTTGAAGGGATGTGATTAGAGGAAAAGATGGCAAAAGGGCTGGAGGCATTCTCCAGTGGTCCTTCTCTTGGGGCCTGTTTGGCTTGCTCATGTGGGGATGTCATTGACTATAACTGTTTGTTATTAACCATAACTGCTCGAAGGAGCTGGTTGGATGACATGCTCAATCACAGCGTTACACTGAGGACCATGTTTTGTGAGACTGCATTAAGTCTGTTTAATGTCAGCTTGATAATAAATCCCTGTGCTTTACAGCTACTGTGTTGTATGGTGGGCACAAGCTCTGGATGTGTGACCATATACGTTGTTACACTCCCAAATATATACACAGCACTCTACACTAACACTTATACCCTCACTTTTGGGATGTGTCATTTCTTTGTCTCAAACAATACTACCACTACAGCCAGGTATTGTCTCAAGGGAGTACAATAATCAGCTATCTTCTCCCTACACAGTAAAACCTGACACAAGAAAAATAAACACAATATAAAAATTTAAAGCCTGAAAGTTCTTCTGTTTCTCACTTTGAATTCTGATACTAGATGTTGGTGAGAGTAAACTTCTCTCAGAGTAAGACCAACTCAGCCTTGCAGCACACGCTGTAGGCTGAGTTATATAGACTGCAGTCAAAGTGACTGTTCATATAGAGAAAGAAAAATCTGCCTCTCCTGGGATTATGATAAAACACAGAGGAAAACAGGCTTCAGGAAAGTTTCCCAGAAAGAACAGAGTCAGACAGCAATGGCATTTATGTCCGGAGCCACTAACCGCTCGGCAGAGCTGGCTGATCTCTGGAGGAGCTGTAAAGAGACGCCGACAGAGCTGCCAGAATGTAAAGTATGCTGTGGCAGTCTCAGGAACCAACAGCAGCGCCCTAAGTTTTTCCCTAGCTTAAGACAGCTTAAAATAAGAGATTTTATTGTGGGTTAAATAGAGATTTATGTAAAGTTGAAAGAGAACAAATAATTTGTGAACCAGTGACTCATGAACGGTTGATCATCTTGTCTAAAAAACTGGCAATCTATAAAATTCTTCCTGGACAGTAATGTTCAGGAGTGGATTTTCAATGGTGTGTTGCTCTGTTCATTTAGCACTCACAGGGAGATGGGAATGATAAGCAATTTGCAGGGAGGAGAGTGCCAACATCAACATCAAGTGGCAAACAGGATTTTTCTCTAGTTTTGGCAGTTTCTTGGTGGCATAAAAGAACTCTAAAGCTTCAGTCTTAAACTTAATTTGCATGACTGAATTACACTGCTGCTCAGCAGTCACACCACCTTCAGATAAACTCCACAGTACAATGACCTAGAAATGGAGTCATGTGTTTTCCATCATTAGCAATATTTCTGTCCTGTTTTACTGCAGTATCTTGTGACTTTTTTCCCATAAAAAAGCATAAACAAGGTAGACAATGTAAGGTGAAAGGACTTATTCATGACATTTAGGAAACAAAGTAGGCAATCAGCAAATAAGAACACAACAGATTGAAACAATACTTTTTAACAAGCCTGAACCAACAGCCCTTAAGCAGAAAAAAGGGAGAAATGCTACTTTTATAAAAATGCTGTGCTTTATGACTGAATTTTTCTTTCAGTATCCTCTTTGAATTGCATTGCAAAAAAGCAAGGAAGGCAATAGGCAACCATTTTCTACATACATAAGTGGAACTGTGGCATGAAAGGGATCACTGTTTTTCGTGATGGCCCGGTCATGGCTGTCTTATGGCTTGTCTGAGCTCAAATGCATATCCGTGAATGTCCCAGGACATGCTCCCTGGAGATGGGAACATACAGTTTTTACAGCTTACCTGTTTGTGAAATACATGCTTCTGTCCCATCAACTTCTAGGAATGCCACCCTCTTATTAACAGAGAGGGTCAAATCCTGGACTGTCATACCAAAAAAGTGGTAGGGCTGCATGACCCCTGGTATATCTCTGGCTTCAAAATGCATGTTTTCTTAGAAACAGAGAGGAATCCATGTGAACAAAAGTGATGAGGGCTTAAACAAAATACAGAAGACTGTACTCTGCTAAGTTCATTTACCTATTTCATCATATGCCTGGACTTTAGCCCATTTTTACATTCCTCCTTGTTATATAAGAAGGGTTCCTATACCTTACACCTGTATCAGCTGCTGTTCTGAAATGGACCCAGGATAGAGAAAGAATATCTGGGACAGGATTAGGACTAGCACCATGTATTGAAAAGTAGAAAGGCACAAACAGAAATGGGCAATTTAATTCTATGGAGTATGTACCCTCCTCTAGCTCCTTCCAGCTCACCCTGCAGAAAAAGCTGCTCAAAGCAGAACCAACTTCTTCTTCTCCTGAATGAGGCTTCTGAGCAGCCTGGCCCTCGCTCAGCTTCCCTTTTCCCACAAAGCTGCAAGGGAACTACTGAGTGCTACAGACTGCACATGAAAAGCATGGGTCACCGTGCCTCTATAAGGGCATGTTATAGGATACGCAAACCACTTGAAATCACACTCTTTGAACTTGCAAAAAGTACCAGAATGTGTCCAAGCTGTTTTGTTTTCACCTTCAAAATAATTGTTTTGTGTCGTGTTTGCTTTGCCCTCTGCTCGAAGCTGGCTTTGTTACTCGACTACTCTGAGGGTAAGCTGTGGTGTGGCTATCCTTGAAAACACATACACATTCCCATGGCCATTAGAGCAACACTCAGACAAAGACTGACCCCACTTTTCTGCTTGTGAATAAAGGCCATATAATCCTCATTTTATTTTTCTGTACAGGTGTCGTTTGACCCTGATATCCTTGTAACCCCATTTGACCTGCAGCCCACTGCCCTCTGGTATGAAGCAAAGGCTTTTGTTCCTGATGGCACACCGTGCACAGCTGCTTCTGTCATTGTCTGGAGGGGGACAGATGGCTGGTCTCAGCACAAAAAGGAGATTAAAAAAGAACTGAGGGAATGACATCACTCCCCAGGCTGGGATTTTATTCATGGGACCTGCATGGCTACCACTGGCACGAACTCAAACTGCAGTTGACTCTGCCCAAGAAAGGAAAAGGTTTGCATTTTGCAGAGTAAAAGACATTTCTTTTGAAATATATAGCTGCCATCACTGTAATACTTATATTCTTCAACAGCTGAATAGATACTGTCCTATCAGCAGCAACACTTCTAAACTACTCTAAAAGCAAGACTGATACTTTACCCTACCTCTACCCCCTCTACCCACACGTTGTTCAACTGCAGTAACTTGGTTTAAAGCTTGTTCATATTGTTTCACTTGTGATTAGGAGTTCATAAGATATAGGTGGGGAAACATAAATCAGAGCAAACGATTTTCACTATTAGGGCCAATTTTGCTATGACATCTTGAAGTTAAAAGATTTCAACCATATCTCATAGCTCCACTTAAAACAAAACAAAACAAAAAAAAGCACAAATATTTACTTCTGGTAGTTAGCTTTGTAGTCAATTTTCTGCCTTGAATTCAGCTCCAGATCTACAAAATCACTGAATTCTTCTTCTTGTGATCACCAGACACCAAAAGTGTTTATCTGAATGTATATATTATCTTAAGTACTTTATCTGATTACTGTTTGGGACAGGGGAATTTGTCCTTTGTGTATGTGTGGTACTTGGTGCCATCTGCTCCAATGTTTTTCTGAGGAACAGAGATTTTTGCTTTGCAACAGATGTCTCATTGAAGACACTTGTCTAAGTGGCCACATAGCTGTTACCACCCTCTTTATATTAATGGAGGCACTAGATGTGCAGGAATGCTGTTACATGAAGAGTATAAAGAATAAAAAGCTCCTTCCAGCTTTTTGGGTTTGTTTTTGTTTTTTCCAAAGCAAGCAATTTCTTCTTTCCTTGAGTATCTACAAACAGCAGAGATGCACTCCATGCAGTCTGAGCTGGGGCTGGAACCTGCCACCAGCCAATGACCCAGTGCAGCTCCTGCCCCAGCCCCAGCAGCTGAACCAGGATCAGACCTGAGGATGGATTTACTCTTAAGTGTAGATCAGCATCTGTGGGAGATGTCGCTGTCTGTTTGTGGTTTTGCCCAAAGAACCAAGTGGAGGCTTTTCTTCTTGAATAAGACCATCCAGAGTGAGGTTCAGATTATTCCCTTGGCCACAGCTGTACAAACCAGTTTTGTCTGGGAGACTTCTAGAACAAAACTGTGGCTTTCAGTTGGTTTGCACAGCTGTAGCCAGCAAACAGTTTTACTGTCTCAGCAATGATGATGGCAACACCAGCATAAAGTGGAAGGCCTCAAACCGAAAACATGCTGCACATCTTTCACTGCTGCTAATTCAGAGCTGAAGGCATTCAGCAAACCATAGAGTTAGACCAGGGATGATGATTAAAAAGAATGATGACTCATTTGCTTTATAAAGTACTATCATGTTTTATTTGCTAATCTGAAGAGTAGAACATCTTATCAGTCAGTATGCTTGAACCTGGGGGTGGATTTTTCAGGGAAATACTTTGTCGCAGGATATGTGACTCATCAGACCGGAAACTTTGCACAGGGAAGTTCTGACCAAAACCCAAATTACATTTTTTTTAAAAATGTGGAAACATTCAAGTTCAAAATATTTTAAAAAGCCATATTCTGCTTCAAGTTTGAAACATTTTGTTAAAAGCAGTTAATAAAACATTAAAAGTAGTTGGAACAGTTTCAGTCAATCTAACCTAAATCCTTTTCTGCCTTTTATTCTGCTTCCTCCACGCTTGGCCATGAAAAGTTGAGCGTTCTCCTTTTATCACAATTCAGAAGAAAGTAAAAACAGAAGAGCAGAAATTACCCATTAGTGTTATAACCCTCCACTATGGTGCTTTGATAAAATGCTAGTTTCAAAGGCGATCTTCTAACGATAACTGCTGAGCAAGTTGTATTCCTCTGTACGAGCTCAATAGAGAGACACAAGGCCTTTACACTAATTTTCTTTCTGTTAATCAGCTGTTCCCCTGGGCTCTTTTAATCTGCCGTGACAGCCTCAGTCCCACCAAGAATGCCTTTTCTGCTATTAAAACAAAAGGCACATCTCTAAACACTTTATAATTTCAAGCAGAAAAGAATCTCATTCTCCTGGCTGAAAAGCATAACAAAAGACTTGTGTCCTAGAAGGCTGATGTGAATCATGGCCATTTTTGCTCTCTTGGGATTTCAAGTGAAATACAGGCTTAATCTAGCCAGCAGGGAAAGAAGGAGCCACACCACAGCCGTGCCCTTGTGAAGGCTGATGGACGAGAAGTGTCCCTGAAGGAATGCCTTAGAAAGGCTCTCAGCTGTTTGCAACGTATCGCACTTCAGCCCCCGTGGGGGACACAGACACACTTGCAATAGAAGGCATTAATGAAGAATTTACACAGCCAGGAGCAGACAACACAGCATTTTAAACCTCGTATTTACACAAACCAGTCAAAAAACTTGCCAGAGCATAAGACAACTAAAATCAGACTTCAGTGCACTGAGAGAAAACCATAGGTTCATGCACGTCCTTTTGGGTGGTACATTTTCACACCACACGAACAGCCTCCATTTATATTGCAATAATTACCAAATTTGACAAAACTTAATTCTTTATTGCAACACTAAAAATAACAGCTCATTGGTTCTACATTTTGACAAATAAGCTGAGCACTGTATTGTCCATTCAAACAAAGCAAGTTAATTTATCACTTAAATGCATTTTCACTTCATTTAAAAACCATCTAATTTGCTTTCAGTGGTTTAACAAGTTGGTTTACTATTGCTGTAATACAGGAAGATTCCATTAAATGACCTGCCAACTTCTATCAGCATCATCATGATCGCACGCTGCCCTTGTTTTATTTTAATTTATAGCAATTTTTTGCTACTTGCCAACTTGGGTTCTTATTAATTTCAGAGAAGTACAAGAATGGCATGGAAAGCAAGCCAGTTGCTTCCGTTTTCCCTGTGCTCCACATTTCATTTGCATCCCAGTTTTACAGGCTTCCGTACTGCATGGTACTTGCAGGGCACCAGAGCTGGAGACTTTCCTGATGGTAGAATGAGTTCTTCCCAGTTGGGCCTTTTTTAAATTTTTTTTAATATTTTTTTTCCCCTAATCTCCTTCATTAACTCCAGCAGTGACAAAATGTTGTGAAGAAAATGGTTACTTCCCCAGGCAACAACTCAAAAGTTGCCTCAAGCTTTACAGGTTTAAGCCTTTTAAACCTTAACATCCTAAATTTGTTTGCAAACCAACAGGCAAAACATGCCTTACAACACGTGTACCTCTTGCTCTGCAATGCACGAGCCACTGAAGTGGCTGTTGGTTTTAACACTGGTTTCTAGCTTGGTTTTTAGGGACAAGAAGCTGGTAGGAGCAATGGGGCAGATTGTGGTGGCAACAAAATGTTTCTAACGAGAACCACTGCAATCCCCAGGTAGATTCAGGGTAAACAAACAAGAGCCCTTAAGTGCCTATAAATGCTGAGGAGCAGGAGAGGGTGTAGCAATACCCTCAGCTGCAGGCCCTAGTAACACACTGCAGACAAACACCCTTACTTGAAGGAGCAGCTCTAATCCCCAATAGACTTTCAGGTGGCTTCACCACATCACTCAGATTTAGTTCCAAGTCATCTACAACTTGCCTATGCCGCTGAATTCCACATCACTGCCTCCATTGACAAGATTCAAATAAACTAGTTGTGGGTGAAATAAAGCCCTACAACTCTGTACTGCTGCAGCTGCATGGGCTCTGCAGGTCACAGACAAGGGAGAACTTCTGTCCCAGGGAGCCCCTGGGACAAAGAAACAACACCTGGAAATGAACAAGTGGTTGCTCTCGGCTAACAACAAAGCCACTAAAAGCAATTATAGTGTTGCCCCAGCTGTTTACACTGACAGTCTGACCAATGAGGATCTCAGCAATGTGAAAAACATACATGTTTACTGATATGAGGAAGAGTTAGGAACCATCCAGGTAGCACCTCTTTATACCCAGACAGTAAGGGCCAAGTACCAGGATTTGGCACATCATGTGCGAAGGAAAGGGACAAGGGTGGAGAGGCATCACTTAAAAAGCACCAAATTAGATCAGAAGAATCTTGGAGATCCATCAGTGATAAGGAGATTAGCTCTTTGGTTTCACATGGACCAATGTTGTGTGAAGTTTAACCTACAAGTGAAGGAGAACAGTAGCGATTCTGGAAGATTTTTCAGTATCAGAAAAACATCATCTAGGCAATCAGAAAGTTGTTCTGAGTATACAGACTAATGTCTAAAACACTCCTCCTCTGAAAGTAGAACGTCAAAGACAACTTACAACAGCAGTTCATTTATTTCCTACCTTTGAATGATAAAAAATTCCACTTGGAAGGAAAAAGAATTCAATGAATGTTCAGTTGAGACTCCTTTGTAGTTTGGCACCAGCTCTAAACTGATCTCTATCATCTCATTATGACAGACTTTTACCCTGTATGTTTTTCACCCTCTGCTTCCTGCCCCTTGTGTAATTGCCTGTCTCACATTAGAAATGGGCCATCCATCCCATTGAACACATCTGGACCACTATTTTCAACGCAGTTTTATATATGCTATCCATACTATCAATATTCCCACAATTTCCTGTTCATATTCAGCTGAGATGACTCTGGTCCCATAACCACAAGAAGCATCAAATGAGAAAAATACTTACTGAGCTAATTCAGCTTGTAAAGTTTCATTTTTATTCTCTAAGATGTCTGGAATCACTACTACACATGAATCATTGTCTAGAAAAACTTCTTATTTTTTTAGAAAAAAAAAAGCCCTCTATGGTTTCCTGTATGATAATTCATGCAGTGAATTCGATAATTAGATACTCTGCATTTACAGAAGTATGCTGCTGTATGCTTTAGCAATTCTGCAGTTTACAGTGATTTATACTAACAGAAGCCCTTTAGGGCAGGGTCAGAGAGTAAGAATTTTCCTTTGTTTGGTAAATCTGTACAGTCTCACTATTTACTGTTAACAAGAAATGTCATCGTATTTATCATCAGCAAATCTTCTAAAGTCTGCAAATTATCAAGTAGCTGCACAGCTAATTTATAAAACTCATTACTATTTTAAATTGTCACTATGTGCTAAACAACCCATAATGGAGAGCACTGACTTTGACACCTAATTTCCCTCTGTTCATACTCCAATTGACTGAACAGACTCTTTATTTTTCAGTAGTGTTTATTATTTGCATTGCAGTAGGACACGGGAGCCTGAGCCTTTCACCAGGTCAAGGCAACAGCGATGTTGTACAAACATGGAGTAAGAGAGCGTTCCCTGCCCTGAAGAGCTTACAGTCTAGAGAGCTGCCCCACCTTGGTAACAGGGACTTTTTTTCACAAAAGAAAAAATATGAAATGAAACATAACCGCAAGAGATTTAAGACTGTAAAGAATTTTCAAATATCAGAGCAAGGACCCAACAGTAAATTGAGTATTTTGAAAGTGCACTATATGTAATACCCCAAGTAATAAAGTTCCTGTCTGCTTGAGTGCTGAATTCCTGATTAATACGCAAATGAAGCAGAGGACAGAAGTAGAAATCTAATTTTAATTTCAAGGTTTTTCTCCTTGCTGTCCCTGCTTTGCCCAGAATAACCAGATCCCTTATTTCTTCAGAGAATAAGACAGCACAATTTCGAGAGAGAAATGTGTACAACGAAGGCAAGTCAATGTATTCAAAGGTTGTAAGAATCTAGAGTTCTCCTTCAGTATTATCATGGGATGCAGATTATTTTATAATCTGATACTCCATTTTGTAATTCCTAACAATCCCCAATCTACACGAGAACCAACCCTTGCTATTGCAAAACTCTGCAGTCCACATCACATACACAACTAAAATATTTTTAGAATATATACTGAAAAATCACAAGTAGTTTAGTTCTTAGTCTTTCCATTAAAATACATCTTAAAAATAACTTTATAACTTTATAAATAGATTGCAACCTAAAACATTTAGGAGCCAAGAAATACCAAAGCTAAGAACTATCTGAAGAATTCCCTCCCTGCCCTTCTGGGCACAACCTACTTGCAGACAACATATTTTTGTCTAATTTTGTGTGTGTATGTAAATATATACAAACACACATATATACATATATATGTATGTATTCATAGAGTCTGTCATTCCATGAACATAATAGAAAAAGGCAAATATTAATATAAAGGTGTTGTGGATTAACATGATAATTTATCAGAGGGTGAATGGACTAGACTTGGCTAAAAACCAAGGGGTTTGTTTTGTGTAAAATTTCTTGTCTTTTTTCCAAAATTTCAAACCCCTGGGGAAATGGTGGGTTTTTCATGGAAGGGGTTTTCTGGCAAAAATGGTCCAGTTTCAGGTCTGCTGTGCCTGGGGAAGATCTGCCAGCCAGACTGTGGTTTGGGTTCTCAGCTTAATGGCAGACTGCCTAAGGCCCAGGCATCATTAGCTTTCAACATAATTAGCCCATCTATCAGGCAGATTAAACCAAGGCTGAGTACACCCAAAGAAATCCAAGGAAGTGGTGAGGTGTGAATGCTGAGGGTGGAGGTGTGAGGTGTGGATACATATGGTCTCTTGAACTCAGTAAAATATTTTTTTTTCTTTTGAATGAAACATTTCAGGCTCTTACATACATTTTCTGAAAAATAAAAAAGAAAAAAACCCTAGGTGTTGCTGGAAAACTTCCAAATATCTCTAACCTGAACTCCTGCCGAAGGAAATAGACTGTGTTTACTGGAAGAACCAAGACTAATTTAATGAGCAGTGGGTCTACTTTTTCAGTAATGAAGATAAAAATAAATATTGAACAGCTGCCTACTTCACTATGCAACAGCCACAGGCTTTAATCCATTTGATAGACCGTAAATCTACACAGAAACCAAAGAACAGTGAGAGGATTTTATATTTATGAATCCATTATGCACATGTAATATAACATTAGCTATTTGTCTTTAGTACGTCTGCATACATATATATTTTTTGAAATGCTATGCACATACTATATATGCATATAATATTCATATCAATAGAGGAAAAATCTCTATATCTAAATTTAATTAGTTTTCCATATTTGAAAAATGTATTAAAGACAAAAGAAAGACTTGGCAGGTCAACTGGAGCCATGCACGGTAAATACCACCCTCATATACCCACAGTCTGTCTCTAAACCAGACATCATTTTGCTAAATTGTGTACAGGTAAAATATAATTATAAGGACGTTACATCAAAAATATGCAAATATTTAGACTTTTGGACTTCCAATTTTGGATATTACAGTCCCACACAACTGTATTTTGTAGTAGTGGATATACAGGGGAAAAGGACAGCAGTTAGAAAGACTGACACATTTTTTCCATATGGATTTAAGTTCATAGTCAACTCAGAAGAAAGATGGATTTTTTTCTAGCAAAACATGTCACCTATTCTTCCTGCATACTTTTCAAATGTTATTGTTTAAAAAAAGATTGTGATAGGAATTATACTATTCAAATAGCTATCTCGAGCAGCTGTGTCAGCAAGAGTGTTCGGTAAATAAGAACCTAAGCTGTCTACCCAAGGAAGATAAATAATTTTTCCCTAAAATGAAACAGCAATTAGAGGAATTTATTAGAGCTGTATTCCTTCTCAGCTATCAGGGAAGAGTAGTGCCTTACATAATTTAAAATGCCAATGAGGATGAGGATGTGAACTTTTTTCTCTCATGTAGACTTTGCAAGAGACTTTCTTGTTTTACCACCTTCAGGATGAACCAACTTCCACACCATTTGTTTAGGAGCAAACCTGGAGCATCCAACAGAGGGTCTGCATGACAGGCTGTAGCCATCAGCCTTCTTGGTGGGGACAGGATGCTCAGAGCATGCAGCATCTGCACAGGGCTCTCTGCGATTCCCTTCTTCCCACTGATTCTCCATCAGCACTGGGAATTTTGCCTCTTTCACTTCCTTCTAACATATACTTTTGGCAGGCGGTAGAAACATCTACTTGGATGTGTTTCTGAGATGGCTAGATTTTGAGGGTGAATGGCAAGAAAAAGTACCAAGCGAGACTGATCTATCAATATCTTTTTTTTTTTGGGGGGGGGATGTTGTTTGTTTTTTTCTCCCTGAAAATACCATTCCAGCTGCAGGTCATGCTTATATTCTGCTGTGGATCACCTACTACATTTTTAGTCGTTGTAAAACAAGACTTGTCACAGCTGGGCATGAGAGATAAATTGTTACAAGTACCAGATAAATAAGTACAGCCTAGATAGATTCATTTTACCCCACTGCAGGCAAATCCCAAATGATTGCAAGTTTCCAGGAAAAGTTACTCGCTTCCTTATTTGCATGTAAAGTGCCTCGTACATATCAGTGCTCTTATAGAAAAGAGATATTAATAAGAGGAGAAAATATTAATAGTAATCCTTGGGATATCTGTGAGATGGATGACGGGAAGTAAGTGACAAACTGAGGGAGTAAGCATGGTCTAGGGCTAAACTCTCCAAGGCATTTTCTGAAAAAACTGATTCATTTTCCTTTCTTTTTCTTACAATGTTCTGACTAAAACATTTTACATATAGCAAGCACAAAGCTGGCAGACCACTGCCTTACCCTTAGTGGTAAGAAATGCTCTACTCAGCCACACTGTGCTCTTAAAAAACATCAAACATTCACTATGTAATTTGTTTTATTTTTTTCTTCTCATGACTTTATGGAGCAAACTGGTGGCTATTTTTCCATCACACTGACATGCAATCAGCAAACAGCTGATTACTCCCTGTCACGTACGTAAATCTTTGAAGTGCAAAGCAAAGAAAAGAACGTCCCTATTTATCTCGAAAGTGAAATCCCAGCATCCAGCAGAATTTTAAAACTGATTTTTCTAGGGCAATTCTTCTTTCATCCTCCCAAAACTAAATATTAAATAAGAGAGATCTGTCTTAATTCAAGCTGAGCTATGACCCTTGAAGTCTTACGATGCTGTGTTTACGTGAGCGTAGATTATTTTTTCCCAAGCTAGTTCACATCATGCACATTCCTCTCAAACTCTTCTGAATCCTGAATGTTGATTACTGTTCCTTGCCTCCTGGCTTGATGGGGAATTGGAAAGCTGTGAAGTCTGGATGCTGCACAACAGTTTTCATCAAAAGGCTGGTATTATTCCTGTTTCACTGACAAGAGGCTGACTCGTTATATTAATATTTTCTCATTTTTGGCACCTAATTGGAGTTGCAGCTTGCATTTTTAAAATAACATTTAATAGGGCATATTATTTTCTATATTTAGACAACAGATCCCATTAGTTTCACCTGCATTTACTCAATACTTCTGCAGAATCTAATTTGTGCACTCAGTAGCAGAAGTAGCCTCATTAGCCTCTGAACATGTTTGAGCTACTTGCCAAAACAAAATGAGGGCTCTGGGCAGGAATGTAATCCAGCCCATTGTGCAACTTTCAACCAGTTTCAGCACTGCAGTAGACTTCTTTTTCTTTTCATCACATGCCTTTCACTTCCATAAATAGCAGTGCAAAACTGCTCCCCCCCAGTCACCCACTCACCCACAGCCATGACTTAATAGTCACCAAGAAGTGGAAACAGAAGAAATAGCAGTCAGCTATAGTTGTGGCATTCAGAGGAAGGCAAAATGTGGAAATTCTTCTTGCTTTTAAACTACTTGAATCCAACCCAAGGACTACAGCATGTTTAACTATATAACCATGCTGCTTTAGCTGAGCAAAGGTTCTCCAGTGCACTGAGCAAAGCAGGAACCCCACATGAAAGAAACAAGATTCTGTAACTAAAACCTCTACCATCATGTAAACGTACAGCTGAGGTTGTACTGGTGGCCCTCTGTTTGTCATTCCTTAACTTAATTCTGTGCCTTCAAAGCTCTTTTATTGTTGACTCTCTCATCTAATTTCTTTGGACTCCTGCAACAATGTGAACCTCTTTCCCAAGCTTAAAATATGAATTGGGGAACCCCAATGACCCCAATATGGTTAATTGCCCAGACTGGACCAAAACTTAAAAAAATGACAGGTGTCTGTAGTATGACCCAGCACAGCTCAGCAAGGAGCAGGCAATAACTTTGTGAATGGATGAATCATGGGAAGGGCATGAAGGCATCAATGAATTTTCACGTTTTTTTTGCTGACAGCAGGGCAATGATGAGACTCTAGGACCCAGAACTTTTAAGCCCTGTAAGGGAGAGAGTTGTGGGGTACAAATACCACCATGATGGGCATCAGCCTGAGCATGGCCTCTGTGACCTTGGGCTCCTTCAGGCTGTATCTGTTAAAGTGAGCAATTTGTTGGAACTGAGCCTCCTCCACAAGGAGTTGGCATTTTCCAACAGAAAAGTGCTGTGTAGAAAAATTCACAATGACCTAAATTAGCTGGAATCTTCTATGTGCTGTCAAAATCTTGTACTTTCCCTCAACCTCATCTGTGCAGTTTACTGCAGTCAGAGAAGAAAAGCCAGCTTGACACATGATGTGGAAGTGTCCTAGCCAAATGGCTGAGTCTGAGCAGAAGCATTTTTTAAATGGAGAACATCAGGCATTTATCCCCCTGCACAACCAAGACAATAACTCACTTGGAGAACAGTCTCATTAAAGAAGAGAAGGAAGCTCAATCTATCTTGGAATCAGAGCAGTCAGAAAAATGGAGAACAAGTGTTAGAGGTTGCCTAATTGGAGAATTAAAGCAAACCAAACTGGAGGCACTTGATGCATGTTTTTGTGAGATTTTTTTTTTTGGTATGGCTAAGCTCATGGAGCTCAGAGAGGAACTGGATGTTGCAAAGTGGTTCAAAACAGATTGTCCTGAATGTTACAGTGTCTACTCAGGTACAAAAACAACTCTGGAGCCCCTTCTTACCATTGTTGTGAGGATGCAGTGTGTGCTCCTCAGCTAGGGACCTAACTCCATCACAGAAGGGTGATGCCCCTTCTATCCCAAGTATTCATTTTGAGCGAAGGAGGTAAAAATGACAAGTTTCTCAGAGATCTTTGATAGAGGAGGAAAAGGAAAGAGATTCTCTCAATTTTATCCTCTATTGGTAAAGATACGCTCTTTGACCCTTCCAAAGCTGCTATTCCCAGCTGCCAAAGGCAGGAGCAATTGCCCTCTTCCTTTCAGTCCACTCGAAAAGAGAGGAGGAGTCTGGGAGCCCTGTGTTACTCAACAGCATGAAGAACAGCTAGTATAAAGCCTTCCCCCCCCATCCCATATTAACACCAGCCACTTTTTGGAGAGGAAGGAGTCAGACATCTCACAGTTTCAAATGAGCAGGTTTCAGACAATAGTTGGTGAGGTGCTCAGCTCACACACAGGCATATTTTCTCCCAGAAGCTATCAAGTAGTGAGAATTGCAGTCAGCTACAGCTGTGGTATTTAGGGAAAGGCAAAATTTGGATTTATTTTTTTTTTCTTTTTAAGCCCCCTGAAGCCAGTCTGTGGGATTTAATAAGTTGGCAAGTCGCAAACACCCAAAGGCAGACTATACTTCACTAGTGGAAACCAGTGGAGCCCTTGCAGCCAGGTATTTTGCAGATAGAAGTATGTTTACAAAGATAGGGTAAAAAAAAAAGGTAGAGGTGTATTTTATCACTACATTTACATTTTCAGGAAGGTAAAAAATATGCCTGGAAAAGGTACCTATGTAGCTTAAAAAAATATATTAAAAACTAAGAAGTAATATCAGCCTCAAATTAGCCAGCTTGCCCTAGAAGTGTGATTGCAGTGTATGTCAATCTCTTTTGCCACTTGTTCTAACTTTTGAACCTGCTGACTGATTCTGGCTGAAATTGATGGAGCAAGAGTGTAAGTACCATGAAATTTGGTAGCTGGATTGAGGTGAGAGATGCAGTTTGAGCTGCTGTGATGTCTCTCTTCTGACCAGCCTGGCAGCAATATCTTCTGCCTCCTTCACAGGTAGTGAAAAGGAAATAAGGGGAGAAGAGGGTAAAGGAGGAGAAATGGGGGTGAGGAATGGATGTGTGAAAGGTCTGGAGGGATGACTGGGCTTACTGAAGTGGGAGTAAGGTGTGCAGAAAGACAGAACACAAGTGAATAGGAAACTAGGCATGCCCGATTCCAGGGCTCACAGAAAAAAACCCTCTATGTAACTGGGTCCAAGTGTTTTGTGTCAACAAGAAGTATCTGGAATTTCAGAGATTTATTCTTTAATGTATTCATAGATTTTAGTGCTTAAAATTTCAAGGCATTGCATATCTTTGCTATGGGACTCCCTTTAACCCCTTTGCTGCTGGTCCTTCTTGCATCTTCTGTGCTGCGGCAGAAGGTGACTGTTTTCCTTTGCTGTGTCGGTGCTCCATAGGTAGAAACCAGGGTATCTGTGTTGGGGTTTCTGAAGCATAGAGTGGGAAAAAGCCAAAAGAAAGACTTTTTCTTGTCCTGGGAAGGCAAGAGGGGAAATAATGAGGAAAACTAAGGGTGGCATAGCGTGGTTTTTATGGTGATAGCTTAAATGAAAGAAAAATGATTAAAGGAAAAACCAGAAGGGGGGAGATATTTCAGTGCCTCAGATTGGAGACAAGTCTGTTGGTTTCTCAAGTGACATTTTTTCCAAAAAGATCTCTGTCTTTAAATTCTTAGTGTGTAAAGGCAAAATCCCTACTAGGGGATGCTTTAGAGAGACAATTTTATATAGGAATTGAATTTGGAACCTTTGCTGCACTTTATCACAGTTGACTGGGGCAAAAGTTGTCTTCAATGTCCTTTACTCCAAGATTACTCAGAGCAACACCTGAGAACTTTGCAGGCAGAATCCCAGCATAGAATCTCAGTCTGAGACTTGAAATGTTGAGGCTCAACATGTTTGCTTGCTGCTAGTGAATGAAGAAGGCTGAGAAAAACACAAAGCAGCCCGTGCCTTCAGTAATTCCAATTTTTTTGCTCCCAAAGAAAAGGTGCATTTATTTTTTTTTTTCCCTGGAGCAGCTCTGAATTGCCTTTTTTCCATTCTGGATCCCTGCTGTCACCAGTTTTTTTTCCTCTTCCTTCCATGCTCCTCTTCCAAAAAAGCTACACTGGCTTTCTTCTGGGCATTCTTCTCTCCAGATTGTCAGGAGTGTCCCCATTTCCACTTTGACTTCTGAAACAAGGCAGCAAGGGCTGAGCAACCTTGTAGACACTGTCTGTTCTGATGTTGCTCTGATTAATCCTGCTATGACCAACACATTGTGATGCCCATAATTCCCTTAGTTAATAAGGGAAAAGCTGGGATGTAATGTAAGATATTAAAATACTCCCCAGTGAGGGTTTTCCACAACCAGCCTGGGTGACCTTGTTAAGGAAGTTAAAAAAGGGCAATGACGACAGCGCCAATGCTTTTTTCCCTATTTCTGTACATGAACACACACACAAAAAAAAGTGTTGCATTTCTAGAAAAAGGAGAGATGTTATGGACATAGAGTTCCTTAAAAGTTACTGTAAGAAGTAAAAAAAAAATTATATATTCCACAAAAATAATGCTTCCAATTCTGGAATGTCTGTTTTTGGCAGGCAGACCCTACACTGGCCTCTAGCTCATGGAAGCTGTTGAAGAACCTGCTCCAATAGTTTCTTAATCTGGAATTTTTTTTGCTTCCTGTAATTTTCACATTCACATATTAGTGATATTCAATATCCATATAATAGTTATGGTATACATTTTTGGCCAAAAATAATTACTTTTATTTCTTAATAATATTGTTCCTTTAAATAAAATAAATACTGTATCTTAGTATTACATATTGGATGTTATTATATATTAGCTTTATTCTATATTATGTATATATCTGTAAGATAAGGCCATTTTGTTCTGAAATTGCAAGACTTCTTTCTACTTGTTGCTGTGCCTTCAATATCACTTCAGACTAAAAAGAGATAAGAAGGCAATTTCTGTAAATCCTTCAATAACTCACATGTTTGATCCTTGATAGCTTGTTTAGAAACGTGTCTAGATTGTTTAAACAAAAAGAGAAGTAAACAGATACCAAGATTTACTAATGGACAGATATTTATTTCATATTTTTGATGTTTACTTTTTCTCTTACTACTTCTCTGGAAGTGATGTTACTTGTCAGAAGAAATTATTAATGCTCTGTTCCTTAGTAGCAGCAACAGGAAATCACATTTCTGATCATGTGCTTCTCTTTGGAAAAAATCTGGATAAACCTCAAGTCCCATTTGTGCCAAAATTATTTGTCATTTCATCCCACGTGAGAGATTCAAGTTGCAGAAGAGGGACTGAGGCTGACCTCCTGTCCTTCATGGTGGTATCTAAACAGTGGGAAAGATTTGCAAATATCCAGTGGGAAGAGGTAAAAATAAGAGCTGGTGCTAGCACCATCTTCTTTCTCTGGGATTAGACTAGCCACAACACAGCTACAATTTTTATCAAGTTTGGTCATCCCATGGACAAGCAAAGGATGGGACAGTATGTTAGAGCTTGGTGTTGCCTCTTCCCAAGGTCCAGACATTTGAATTTCTTCTTCTATCAGTGATGGCCAATTGCTGAAACCTCCCCTTCACTGAAGGGTGGCAATGGAAGTAACTCAATGCCTCATCTCCTGGGGCAAACTGATGGTGACTCTTTGTAGCATTTAGTATATGGGGCTTTCTAAAAACCCAGTGGTTTAATATTCCTGTTGCTCATCAGCTCAGGAGTGCAGACAGGCTGGTTGCAAATCACTGCCTCTCCTATCCCTCTTGCCCGATGGAAGAGGCTGAAGCACAGCCTGAGGTGACTGCACTAGTGGAAGACAATGCTCAATTTTATTGCTGCTCTGAACAGAACAGCAAAACTTCCCTGAAGTGACAGTACAGCACTTGCATTTTTAAAAAGATTTAAAATAGAGAAAAAAATTATTACTGAGGCTGAACATACACAGACCACATGTTCAGATTCAACAATAGTTCCTTGTTTTGAAGTGTCTCCTTCAGAAGATGTGGAATCTAACCACATTCATGTTTGTAATTCTTTTTAGAGACTGTATTTCAAAACCACTCTCCTCAGCTTCTGGCTTGGACAGGCTCCCTTGCCAGAACAAGTTCCCTGGACTCCTTTGTTACACCACCAGAGGTTCTCAAGCTTGATTTTGAGAGAAAAAAAGTAAAGCCCTGTAAAGGCAAGTAATTAGACTGAACGGAAGGGCCCAAAGCTAAGGAAGGTAAAGCTCAAAGCACCATTGCCAGAGATACACCCATGAGGCCTTAGCAAAGTCATAGATGAGAAAGCTGCAAAATATAGAACTAGAAAAAGGACACTCTACTTAGTAAGTCCCTCCTAAGCACACACTGTGAAATCTTACTCAGAGCTGCAAAGCTGAGGTAGTGGGACCTCTTGAACCAAGGGGTGAACTAAGAGCCAAAAGCTGCTACGTTCAGATCTGTGCTTTGCTTCTACCTCACTGTCCAGTCAGTGTCACCACATCCCTGTGCTGCTATGTTTAAATGCAAATCACATGCTTATCTACTTACTTGAGTGAAGATTCCTTAAAGTCAGGGGAATTTGGAAACTCAGGCTTTGCCAACTAAATATGGTGAAATTTCTAGCACTATCTTTTCTGCCTTTGTTTTATCTATACAGATGATTTAAAAATTCTGCAGTTTTAACATCCAAAAGTCTCAACTATCAAGACCTCTATAAAAGTGACTTTGACATTGTGCCACAGAAGAAGGCACAAGGAAAAAAGGCTGATGATTGAGAACAGTAAGCAATTTTTTAAAAGCTTTTTAATGCCATTTCTGCTATTGTTTCTGTCTCTCATGGCTCGGTAGTTTTTTCCCAATAGCTGTGTTTTCTGTGTTTGCCATCAAGATCAATAAAGAGATGTTAATGAAAGGAAAATCTGCTAGAGGTTGTGATTTTCTTTTGGGATTTATCCCAGGCTTTGGCTGCAACACCTCACTGGCCCTGACTACTATGCAAAAATAGGCCTGATCTTGTCTTGTCATGGACACATGCTTGGGCACAACCCTGACCTTCAGTGATAGTACCACTAGCACAAATGTGTCTCCTTAACATCCCCTCACTACACCCACTCCTCTACAAACTGACTTCTGAGGGCAGTTAGGTATACAAAATACATTGTGCATCAATATTACTATTCCAAATAAACCATCATGAGACCATATTTACAAAACAGCCCTAATTACCACAGCCACTGACACATCACTCTTGAACAAGACAGATCTATCTGCCTTTCTGTCCTAAAGTCTCTGTTTGTGCATCTTTGCCTTCCTTTCTGGAAACCGAAGAAAGTGTCCACATGTAAAGCCATTTGTGCAATGGCAGAGGAAATAAGGACTCAGTGGAAGCCAGGAGAAGGGATCTCACCTACTGCTGAGATGCAAACTTTAATCCATCTGGGTACAGCATTTAACTCTACAGTGGTGAAGGGCAGATAGTGAAGAACTTTCCACTATTTTGGCTAACAAATGCCAAACACATCAACACAAGAGATTTTCAGTACACCAGGCAACAGGACCACTGATGGGCCCACCAACTGGGCTACATGTATAAAAATAGTGAGACAGACAACCAGCTCAATAACATGGATTCAAGTTCAACAGAATATGCACTGCTAATGGAAGGAAAAAGGCATCCTCTAATGCTCTGTGTGGCTGTTGTTTTCATCAGGTTCAGTGAAAGCAAGCCCCCCCCCAAAAAACCCCTAGGTATCCTGCTGAAAATAAAACAGACAGTTCAATGCTCATTATTGTGTGTTTTGCCTATACCTATGTGTGGGCTGAGAATCCTTTTTACTAAGTTTCTTGCCTTTTAGATGTATCACAAACACATGCACAGGCGAAAGATGAGGCATACACCTGTCAGAAGGCAGACTAATGTAAGCACTTCAGCCTCCTGGCTGTCAGGTCTGATTCCAAATAACCTTTTGTCTTCTTGTTCCAGCTACTAAATTACAGATCAAGTGAAAAATGGAATTATACCCCAAAAGGCCATGGATAGCATCTTGAAATACACTGAATTGTGAACACAACAACGATAATAAAAAGATAAACTAGTATTACCTGTGGTGCATAGCTAATCCAAAATGCTCCACAGTCCCCCATGAGTCATTATAGAACTGTTTCCTATTTGCCAATTTGTCTCTTGCAGGGAGACAAGTAACCCTCTCCTACTTCCTCAGCTCTTTTTTAAGTCTTGTGAAAAATGCATCTTCCCTGTTGCAATAAATACTCAGTTATACTGTTACTGAATTCTACTGTATTTGTTTTTTTCCCTTGAAGATGATGCAGAACTCGCATCCTTTAAAGTAATATGAAGATGAGAATATCAAGACTTATTTTCTATGCACAAATTTATGTTTTAAATTTTTATGGAAGGAAAAAATATCAAAAATCTATAGGAATATAGTCTTTTCTCAGCTCTGAGTATGTTATGATGGATTGGAAGTGCTATCAAATACTGAATTAACTTATTTTTTCATCTGTTTATTGAAATATTAAATATTCAAGGACGTTTCCTAGATTCTTGCACACGTCTCTAAAAATACAACTATTCAAAATACTAAATTATTCTTAGCAGCATCTGACAAGATAAAAGTAGGTGGTGGTGTTAGAGTGTAAACCTCTACAACTGTTAACCCAATTTACATACACTCAGAAAGGCTGCTGATGGCTGAAATTTTTTATCTCCTTTTTCTTATTAATGTCATGATTCTTATCTTTATTCAAGTATTTGAACTCACGTAAAAGAAAAATAGGTGATAAAATGGAAAAATATTAACATTTTGGTCACTGTCCCTTTATTTGCAATCTTCTACCTCAAATATAATTTGCAGAAGAATCAAGCTCACCATCTCCATCTATTAGCACCAAAGAGGGTTCTTCTGAGTTTCAGAAGATAAGAATATTTGTTACTCCATAGATAGCTCAGGAACTAGCTGATACAGTAGTTAATTCCCAAGTCCAATCTTGAATTTTGCTGTAAGTGAGATGTTCTGCTTGTGTAGTAGAAACTCTAGATACTAAATTGAACTAAATGGACTGATTTATTCCCATTACAGAATTCTACTTAAAAGACACTTCTAATGTGCAGTGCTTCAGTCTCTCCATTACTGTCATCCAGTAGGATGCATGTGCCAAAATCTCCAGGTAACCTGGTCGGAGCACTAAACCACATGTTCTGTGAACTGCACTTGAGCTGATGTATTGAGCAAACTGCCCGGAATGGCTGTACAAGCTGCCTGTGCTGTACCTGCTCAGCAGGCTGGCTCACCACAGCCCCATGGCACTGGACTCTGTGGGTGTATATCACAACATACTTGTCCACATTTCTAGTTCTGGGCAGCTCTAATGGGACAGCAGTGTGACTCGACCCATGGTTTTGCAGGCTTGCTCTCATTTCAACTGGGGCAGTATCACACTGTGACCTGCAAAGGAAAAATATGCTACATGTACCCTAGCTACTTTTTCTTTCTTTTTTCTTTTTAAATTTGCAACATAAAATTTACTGAGAAATAGAACAAAGGAAATTATAGAAGGTTTTGTATTTCCTCACAACATTCACTATGATCCACTATATAGGTGGACAATACAGAGCTTGTACACTGCTCGCATGTGGAGAAGGAAACAAGCCACTGAATTGAGAGCTCATTAAGAAACCACACATGGAAAAATTCCCTACAAAGTATCATGTTGAAGTTATATGAAATCCTGCATTGCATGCAGTGTCTCATAAAAAGCAAGTTATATCACATGATGACTTGACTTTATTCAACTGGGATTCTGCCAGCCCACAAAGAAACCACAATCCAGACTTTTCCCTTAATTCCTAGTACTTTGAGGTCTACAAAAAAAACACATCATGTGAACTATGTCCTTGAAAATACACTCTCTTTAGTCCAATCTCTGGCAGTATACCTCATTTTCAGCCATTCTGGAAGTGCCTTAAGCTCTCTTTGTAAATTCACTTGGCCTCACATTCAGCAATGCATTATACACCAGATGGATTTAGGAAAATGCATTGATTGGATTGATCAAATTAAAGGGAGGGAAAGAGGGAAATAAAGGGAAATTATTTTTCACCTACTTCCTAAAATATATCAATAAATAGAATTAATTTATTTGAAAGAGTTGCCCAGGTGTTTCTCTATGTACTTAGGTTGTAAACCACAGCTTTGTGAACGCAGCCCAGCAGCAGCCAGGGATCCAGCCACTGCATACAGGACAGCTGTTCACTGCCCAAACTACCTGCTGGTCTACTAGTATTTTTCTGAGAGCTGCAAAAATAACAGCCATAAAAACCTTAGAGAACATTGGCATCAAAACTACTGAAAATGAAAATAGGCATCAATTAATCTTTGTGGTACAAACCTGACCAGACTCTCCTGATGCCAGAGCATAAATGTTTTGGACACAGTTTTGATGTCCTAAGGCAAGCTGTTAAAATCATAGAATCACAGAATCATAGAATGGTTTGGGTTGGAGGGAACCTTAAAAATAATCTAATTTCAAGCCCCCTGTCATGGGCAGGGACACCTTTCACTAGACCAGGTTGTTCAGAGCTACATCCAACTCAACCTTGAACACTTCAAGGGATGCAGCAGCCACAACTCCTCTTGGCAACCTCTATTGGTGCTTCAACACCCTCACAGTACAGAATTTCTTCCTAACATCCAATTCAACCCTGCTGTCTTTCAGTTTGAAGCCATTCCCCCTTGTCCTGTCACTACATGCCCTTATAAAGAGTCTGTCTCCATCTTTCTTAGAGGCTCTCTTCAGGTATTGGAATACCAATAGCAATTAGGCCTAGCTTTTGCCCTACCACATTCCCTGGCATCATATAGTGTAATAGCTACAGACTGCTTATTGTGGGTGAGGAAAGGATGGCAACGTTTTACCTTTGAAGGGGACAGGCATGTCTGGGGCACAATTAGTGTTAGGGAAGGAAAGGATATATCCTCATAATCCTGTTCCCATGGCAAGGTTGATTTTCCACACTCCTCAGCACTGGCATGAGCACACCCCAGCTCAGACTTATATATTTAGCCCCCTTTTTACATGGCAAACTTTGTTTGTAAGAGGACACACAAAATAGCTATAACCAGTTCTGTCAACTCAGAGATGCGTACATGAGTTACGGCAGAGCAAGCTGAGAGACGACAGGATTCATCCCAGAATTCTGGCTGGTGGGGGATGTGGGTCAGCGACCTACAACTCCCTTCCAGGGAGAGCTGTAATAACATGTGCAACCAGCAATAGAGATATCTCTTGTACTAAGGAAGTTTAACTTCACAGTATCTGCAATTAGTCCAAAGTATCTATTTGTCTTTTAAAAATATCCATAGCAAGAAATAAGAATTTTCAGACCAGACATAATAAACAGAATTTTTTTGGTAGAGGCTAAGTGCTCTGTCCTGGTGATAGCTGTAGCACTGGCTTTTCTCAACAATGAACTTTGCGAAAAGACATTTCTTCACACAACAAAAGACAGTTGCTTTTATTCTTTCACTGATGGAGAAGCAACAGCATACATAAAACTGCAGCCTGGTTGATGTAGTAAGTGTCAAAGACACATGCAGAATAAAGGCATATTTTCTGCCAATGAGCATTTAGCCCTAACCACTGGATGCCATTACCTTAAAACACCAGCTCTGAAATCAAAAGCTGTTCTTTTCATTCACATAAGGATTAATGTTAGGTTTTCTTAATTTGAATTTTTAAATGCATTATATATGCATTATATATCCAGCCTTTCAGACAAGCAAAACAAGTAAATCATACTATGTCTTTGCATATTAACTCCTCTCACTGTTTACACAAGTCCTTTCAGACTGGGCCCTTCTATAGACTGTTGCTGTGTACACACCTATTCCCTACCACACATTTCATAACCTGTGTTGTAAAACAAAAGTGACTTTGAGAAGCTAAAGACTAACTCTAAGGCTGAAGTAAGCAATGGTGTTTTGTGTCACATTTTTTAAGAACAAGATGAACCCTTGTTGTTAAAAAAAGGCATCAGGTGGTCATGTTCCCATGAAACCACTCACTGCACAAGCACAAATGGGTGTCAGCAGTGTAAAATACCCTAATTCAGTCTCCGGAAACTCTGACGTAAATATGCCACCTAGTGTTTAATTGGGACAATTTCATTCATAAATCATCTTGATTAAGCTGTTCCCTGCAAGTCTAGGTTGTATAGAGTCTAGTAGAGTTATGTGGAGATGCCTTCTCCAGATTTGTCTCATCCCTCCCCTCCCCAAAAGCTCCATCTCAACTTCTTGCAGAGGGAATATTTTTCTCCTGATGGACTCTGACAAACGACCAAGCTACACTCCCAGCCCATCTTTCTTTTCTGAGGAGCCCACAGCTCAGATTGCCATGAGAAATGCAGAAGGCCATGAAAATGGACCCTGGAGAGTCACTCCTGCTGTCAAGGTCCCAAACAAGCCTTACAGACTTCCGAAAAGCTGCCAAATGGCACCTGGCCTGGACTTCCCACATCTCACTGCCTACAGGTACTGAGCACAATTAACCTGAAAGGTGAAGCACTATTTCTGGCTTACAGCTTGCCAAAAGGGGATGAGTTACCACAGCAGTAGGTACTGTTTTGATGGATGGATGGATGGATGAACAAGCAGAAAATCAGGGAAAGAGGCTTTCAAAGTGTAACATCTCCA
>JAWWLV010000088.1:34505249-34580657 GCA_035041135.1 Platyrinchus mystaceus | reverse complement strand
AAATTCTAATTGAGATTCTCTTGATATTTCTGTCATATACACTCATTATGTTCCTAGGGATTAAATTCTTATACTGAGTGACATCATAGCCCAAACCATCCTGAGTTTTTGGTAATGTCTTACTTGCACTTTTTCCAGATCAATAAAAATCTTAAATGAAACTCCTGTCCCTGCAGTATTTCATCAGCCACCTTTCACCAGCTTATCAAGTTGTTGTCTATCTCTATTCTTTGCTGAAATTCCTCTACCTATTTTTGGTCCATGAAACCATGTTCATGAGCCAACCAATTTGAATTAATGTCAAGAGTGCGATTTCATGAGACATTGTACTACTTCGCTAAAAATCCAATTATTCTGCATCTGCTGCATTCTTTTCATTCAGTACTTTTGTAAATCTACCAAAAAGGCAATCAAGTCTAACTGGCAGTATTCATTCTTTACAAGCCCTGCTGACGACTGTGCGCAGTCCCACTGTTCTCCAGGGCTGAGAATACATTACCAGAAAGAGCCCACTGTTACGATTTATACTTCTCACACCACAGCGTCCTCTTTTCCAAATATGAGCAGTTATTAAAAAATGCTGGTTCCTGACCTTTTAGTCAAAACTCAGCTGACAACAGTCAACAGCACGTGCTTCTCTATGGCCAGTACTAGCTGTCGTTCTGCTGAGGCTGCTGCCTTCTCCTGCCTGGCAGCGCTGTCGAGTTCTACTACCTGAGAGTGTGCCCGGCTGACAGCTGCTGATCCAGCCTGAAGGTGACCAGGGAGATACCTGCACCTGGATTCCCAGTATCCCAGCTGCAGGGTGTGGGTGCAGGCTGCTAACCTGGCTCTCTGCGGTGAGAGCCCAGATAAAAAGAGGGCATTTGCTGGGGCTCTGCACCTGAGTTCAGTCAAGTGCCCACATGCCTCAGGGTTGAAACCTACTGCACTCAGGGTATGGAAGAAGACACTCAGTGAATACGACATAGACATTTTATGGTCAGAAAGGACAATATCTAAAGCATGATGGGACAAGTGCTCATCAGCTCATAGGGACATAGAAAACCAGGCTTTCCTTGGCAGGTCTGCAGAAGATATAGAAGAGGAAGAACTTAAGTGTATCTTGGCTAGCATTAAGCATTTTGTGGAAGCCTTGGACATTAGACTTGTGGCTGAAGTTAATTCTCCTCTAGTGCAGTGGCAATTCTGAATTGAAGGTGGAATGTACCCTTCTCACATTAGGAGGAATCAAATAACTGCTCCTTAGCTACATTAGTAAGATGTCTTCTTCTAGCCAAAATGAATCAGAGCCTAAATAATATATTTTCACACCCAGAAAACCAGAGAGAAAAGGACTAGAAGATACTGTAGGAAGTTTTTCGCCTGTCTGCCTCAGGTATACATGCTATCCATGCCATTCTTCCAGATGTTTTCTAACATGCTCCTATGCCTTACAATGAGGGTGATTTTGTCACCCCCTCCCAAGCACTTTATCCCAGTGTTTCACTGTTGGTTTTTTTGCCCCCCTTAGTAGCTCACCTGCAATGTTCACTGTATTTCAGTTCTATCATCTCTTGTCATGTCCATCATGAACACAGAAGACAGGTTATTTTTTCCTTATAATTAGCCAAGAAATGTATGACCTAAACATGCATGTGACTAAAGATTTTCTAATCAAAATATAAAGAAAAAATAATAATCAGTATTTAAATACTTTCCTTTTGACACTAATTCAAAGTCCTCCACTAACAGAAATTAATACCTCTCTTATACTTAAGAAGTGGAACACTTGTCTTCCAAGAACAAAACATGGCAGTTCAAAGGTGCTTGTAAAATTTTAGTGCCTATTCCTACACAGTGTCTCAAGATTCATGCAAGATAATCAAGTATAGATTTTTACTTAAAAAATGCCTTTTAATTTTCCAATTAAACAAATGAAATGTTTATGCTGAAGACTCCACCCCAATCCCTATGGAAGTTTGTTCATACAAATTTAATGCCATCAAACTGTGTAAAGAGCATAAAGGCCAAGATAAAATACCCTCATGTAAGCTTTTATTTTTAATACATTGAAGCAAGCATGGGTTTTATGCAACAAACATTTAGCTTTAGTAGAATTATTAACATGCTCATAAGGAAAATACCCAGGAGAAAAAGATTAATTTATGTATTCAGCAGAGCCTAGCTGCAGATATAGTACTGTACTTGAAGAGCCAAGTGGCATTTGCCTTAGGACTATTATAAGCACTTCTGGTGTATTGAATAATTTTTTTAGTACTAAACTGACATTCTCATTTGAGAAAATTTCAATCTATGGTTGTGGTATTCAGACATGAAGGTTTCACATCACTTCCATTCAGCTGCCTTTGAAAAACTCTGGATTGGGAAGCACTTTGCTTGTAACAAACTTCATATTTACCTTTGCTCCATATGCTTAGCGATGCCCTGAATTGCTCCAAGACTCAGTGAAATCCTTGGGGGTCTTCCCCTTAATTCAGTAGTATTTGGATCAGATTATACCCATTGCATCATGTCATTTGTGTAAATCAGTATTGTCTCCAACTTACAAGCTCTCTTCAGGCATAATCATATCACTTATATGCTTAAGGCAAAAATGAATTCTAAGCTGACAGTAATAACATAACATAAACCAGGAACCTGGAGAGATGTTAACAGTTCAGGGAAGCAAAGTAAGCAAATACTTTGCAATGGAACCTCTCTTTCTCTTGGTTCCCTCAATTTCCACGACTGTTAAAACTAATCCAAATTATTCCTTTCAAAAATCCTTGCCTAATGAGGCAAAATATTAGGTAATAGGAGTGCCACAGTCAACTACAAAGCGGTGTCCCTTATACTGTGTGTAAACATAGACAGCTAGAGGGAAGGAATTGAAAGACACTTTCCATGATTTTACTATGGTAGCTTTCTTATTTTTATATCTTATATATTGCCTATTTTATATTTATGATGCTTTAAACAAACAAAAAGCTGTAAAGAGACACAGCTGAAAAACACAAAAGAATGCCAATATTGAAGGGCAAAAGAAAATGATCAGCTGACTATATTTTCAGTGTGATGATATTTGTCATTTGAAATACAAAACTGTTTACAAAAATACATATGCTAGTAGATCTACTATATTAATATTAACTTCTCCTCGCTGTGGTATAATACCAGAGAATATTCTGGATGGAATCACTGCTGAATTGCTAACAGTTATTTAAAGAAGACAGTCAGATATGTAGTTAAGTACTCATGTCAGGGCATGCTACAATTAAGTATGTACATGTAAGTAACCTGTCTGTAGAATACTACTCTTACAGGACAAGCCCAAGTGACTGATGAAAGGAATTCATTACTCCTAAAGTCATTTTGATGTATTAGTTTGTTGCTTCTAGAAGCAAAAATGCCACACACCTTTTATCCCTGCGTGTATTACTTAACTCTGCAGATAAAGGCCATCTTTGTGTATAAGCTTTATGTTGCTTTTATCACTGTGGTGTCTGAGCATCTTCTAGGCAAAATCAGTACTGCCAGGGAGAAGTCCCTTGTGAATTCTGTGGTTGTGCATACAGGAGTGAGACTGCAGCCTCTAATAAAAGATGATGGTCAGTTGTTAATGGCTGTGTAGAACTGAGCATTTTTATTTGTTCTGACAAAGCATGCTGCAAAAGGCAGGGAATTGAAGGCAATGTAAAACACACCATGTCAAATTATCAGTGTGTTTCTAGCCCAGAGTCTGCAGGAACAGATGTTTCTGCTCATTATCTTCTTAACCCCAGGATCTGCTGCTGGGACAGCGCAGTACCCTGCAGCCCTCCTGTGGAAGGAAATGCTCAGCATCTGGATAGACATCCCAGCAGAGAATTAAACACTATCTAGCAACATGTAACAGGACCATTAGAGGTTTAGAGGAGCTGCAGAATGGGAAGAATAATGAATAAATGGAAGACTGAAAAGATTTCTTTATTATTGGCCAACAGCAGTTAGAAAATTCAAAGAAGAGACAAAACTGGAGTGGCAAGTATGAGGCTAAAGACCCTTCAGAAAGGAACGTGGTGTGAATAACAATGTAGAAGTGCAAATACTTACAAAAATTGAATGAAACCAGAGGTTGTCTTAAAATTGACCGTCTCTTGTAGAGTTTTGATGTAAGAAAAACTGCAGTGCCCCTAAAATACAGTTTCCAAACCAGATTACATCTCCAATTAAGGGATGTTAGAAAATATTTTTTCCTGGAAGTCCTGCATTTTCTTCTGTGGGAAACTGTGTGTGAGCAGCATAACTAATGAGGACAGTAATATCAACCATAACTGCTAGCAAAGTTATTCTTCCTTTTCTGTCACCTTTGCCTTAATAGGAATAGCTTTCTTATCTGTCTATTACTGGTGTTGGATTTTCTGCCAAGGAAATCTACAGCCTCCCAGACTCCATAATATGCTTATCATTTCAGCTCTTTAGTTCTAGCTGCAGTATTAACTATGGGCTCTGTCATTTGCACTTCAATGTCTAGTTATGAGTTACAGCAAAACAGATACAGAAAGGTTACCAAGTCAAACAGCAACAGTTTTCTGCATTGTCCTTCTATGAAGTGTAGACTCCACATACAACTTGCTCTTGGTTTAGCTCAAACTGCTACACTGCTCTGTACAGACCATCATCATTAAATGTCTCGTGCAGCTTCTGGCATGTACTTGCATCCAGAGAGCAGGACAAGCACTCCAGCCCAGGCTCCAAGCAAACTCATATTTCATGTACAACCACTATGTTTGAACTGAGCCACTATGTTTGAGCCGGTATGTTTGAGCCAGATCTGACTAGGAGAAAAGTTGATGGGAGCTTTGCCAGAATCCATGTAAGCAGAGACCTGGCACTGAAAAACCCTTCCTTAATCTCTACTGCATTTACCAACAGTTTGTCCTCTGTCAGATAGGTTAAGATCATTCTTTTTGCAAACACATTAAGCTCAAATGATGCCAAAGGTTTTCTTTAACTCCAGCCTACTCTTCTCATCAGACCAGCTTTTAGCAAAGAAACAAGGTGTGGGGCAGAGCCTTTGCCTGACACAGGGCACTGTGTCACAGCATCCAGGTCCCACCCAAGGCAAGGGATAGCTGCAGTAGTGCACAGGGCAGGTCACAGGAGTGGGATTGAAAGTGCAAGAGCAGGGAACCACGTTGACTTCTCATCAGCAACTGCAACAGATTTTACTTGATCACAGCATTCATGAAACTCCAGCTTGCATTTATTTCCAACATTTCAATTCTTTGAATATATGTTCGCAAATTACACTTGCTGAGGTAGGATTAAAAATTAGAATGGAAGATTTTTTTTTTCCCCCTTTTGTGTTTGGGACACAAAGACCGCTGATGCAGTTAAGAGCAGCATTTGCAGGAAAATGTAACAGTGATAAATGTTTCAGAACTACAGATTTTACTGACAGTCTACTCCAATTTTTTCTCTCCTAAATGTGAAGATTAATTGCTTACAGCAAGTTACACTTCTACATTCACCATTAACTTGAACTACTGGCAATTAATTACAGTATGTACCAGTACCAGGTACTTATCTGCCCTACATCTTCTAGTATGTGTTTATTTGCCCCAAGTACAGCATTCCATAAGCGGAACAAACATAAAGCAGGTGATCACAACTTGCCCAAGTTTAAATCATAAACCTTAACAGACAACGTGATCTTCAAATGTTCTTTGTACAAAAAACCCTATTTCTCTATCCAAAATCCTTGTTGAAGCTGGATCCCATCAAAATTACAATTACCTACACCAGTAAGAAAGTATTTGCAGCATGCTGTTCTCCCACAACACTTCATTCTTTAAAATCATCATGGCTCCTTTTAGATTAAACATCTGTTAAACTATTCAGACCAAAATTTGGAATCTGTGTCTAAAAATCAAGCAGCTTCCTAAAGTCAGACAGAAATAACTTCTGGATGAAACACCTGCATTAAATACTTTAAAGAATAAATGTTTTCTTAGGCCTGTTGCAAAAAAGCGTTGAATAAGAAGACATGAACAACAACAGCTTCACCCAGTCCAATTATCACATCTCCTTCTGGAACGGGCATGACTCCACTAATTACAACCTCAAAGAAATTATCATTATGGGAACAGACAGGTACCCCAGGCAGTACCAAGACATTTCATCTGAATGCTGGCTCTCCTGCCAGCCTGTGCCTTGGTGGCCCCCCTCCACCGACCTACCCCAGGGGGAGCGGTGGCGCTGGAGTGACTGAGACATCGAATAATCTCTGCTGTCAACATGGGAGGTGACAGAACGAACAGACTCCCTGGATGGTATTAACAAACCCACCAAGGAGAAAGTGCCTTCACCTGCACTTCCACACTCTGGAATTGGTTTCAATGTGAAACGAAACCTCACTTGTAAAGAGCCTAATCTGTAAGAGGAGTACTGACGCTTAACCTTAGAGCACAGAGTTCTCATCTTATTCCCGAGAAATAATGAAAGTTTCTGTCCTGCATGTGTGGCTTTCTCCCATCATTTCTGAAACATTCAAAATACTCTAGGCAGCACTTTCAAATAAACCGGCTGAATAACTGAAAAACAACATTTCACCTGTTAAGCTGGCTAGAGAAAAAAACATCAATGATTTTTCACACTTGCAGCAAAGAATTTGCTTTGCAGAAAAATGTCATATTGAATATTCATTCACTTTCTTCTAGGGGTTGAAGTGAGTGAAGGTTGTGATTTTTGGGCAAACCATGGCCTTTACCTAAAATGCTGTAAAACGCATGGCAGCCTCAAGCAAAACATCTGATACACCTCTCATGGAACTACTACTTCCCCATAATATTCTTGCATTTGAGGACTTCTAAAGTTTATATAAAAACAAACATTACATTCACTTTATCCTCCTTAGTCCCTGTATGTTAGTACCAACAAATGCTCGATAATTCACTGGTTTATTCCAGAACCCAGACCATACTTTATCTGAGGCTACTGCGAGAAACAAATGGGAAGATGACCCGAGTCTTTGTCTGCTATCAAACCCATCATGAGCTTCCCCCAGGAACATATGAATCAAAACCAGCTATGGTAGGCTTCACCATACAGGCTTCTGTGACCTTTTTTTCAGTTGCTAATAATTTAGTTGTGATGTTTTTTCACATGGATTTACATGAGATGGTGGAAAAAGTACTGGTACCAGTAGAGAAGTCCACTGGGAGTCCTACTCATCAATACAGGCTTCAGCTGCTATGCCAGGTCTTGTGAGCAGATTCCCTTGCCTGTTTAGCCCACTCCTCTTATAGCTGTGATTGCTCCTACTTCTCCTGGCAAGGAAAATATGTTAGAAACAGCTGCTATTCCTCCTTCTGCTCTTCCCCTCAGTGGGAAGAAGGCAGAAAGGGTTGCCAACAATGTAGTGGCTTAACTGAAGCCAGCTATTTTTACATGACAGCACAGCCACACAGCCCAGCCTTGCAGGCTGCTACTGCCTGCACGTACAGAAATCTGTATGAGCACCAGTCCTTGTAGGGCAAGGACCTGGGGTACTGCCTTTCACATCATGAACCACCTCAGAGGTAAATAATACTCTAAACATTTAAATTTTATTCAGCTGCAATACAAAAGAAGACCTAATACAGCCACTAATGAGGTCCAGAGGTGTGTTTTCACTGTTGACAGTGTGTTACAAGTCCAAACATTTTCAAGCACAAGTATCTGGCACTAAGAATGCAGCACTCCACTTGCTTTAAGCCTAGATGATAATTTTTTAAGCAGTCATCAGAGAGGACTCTTACACTCTCCTCTGTGCTGCATTTCCACTCATATGAGATGGATCAGGTAGCAGATCTGGCTGAAAATTCACATGTTTTTAATTCTAAACTTCTCCGGTTTTAATCTGGAGCCACTTTCTAGTGTCACCTATTGTGTAGCTCCATAAACCTGTAGGTCAGTAAAAAGGTGGTGATGAAGGAGAGAGGGTACAGGTCCCTTCAGCAACAGTTTGCCTTCTGTTGGTCTAAAAGCGTTTTTACAGTACCAACCTCAAGGATGACATCCAACCCCGAGCACAACAGAAAACACAATCTGCTGTGAAATATATGGTACTAGAGCAGACCCTTCTGAGGCCTTTGAGAATTACAAAAGACCATTGCTCCTCAACTGCAAGAACTGTAAGTAAAATGAAACAATTTTGAAACTGTATTTTTCTTTGCACAAAACAAATTCTCCTGATTTCCTAGAGAACGTAGCATGGTCTTCAATTGCCATGATTGCTTTATTACACTACAGTAATGTAACAATGTTTACAATCATCCCAGTGATGATCCAGTTCCAGAACGACCTCTGGACCATTCTCTTACACAAAAACACCTACACAAAAAAAGTTTGTCACACTGCACTATGACTATTTCTTATTGTGCCTTAAATAAAGCAAAAATTCCCTTTCTTATGCCTATTACAGAATTAAATATCAATTCGTGTCCAATCACAGGAATCAACTGAAGAAGCATTAGATGTCTCAATGGCATCTACTTGTCTTAGGTACTAAAATACCATTCAATTGAACCAAAACCTATTGTGATCAGTAGATAAATTTTGAAATAAAACTTGAATGGAGGACTTGTTGTTGTACCACTCTCCAAAGGCCTTCCCTGTGTCACTACACCTTCCCTAAAAAATGGCATTGTTAATGGAATTAATTTGTTACAGAGGATGATTACATGTCAGGTCAGTTATTCAAGCACTTATTATTACTGAGAAATCCAAACCAGTATATAATCAGCCAATGCACATATGTGAACCCAACAGATAATTCTGCCAGAGATGTCCAAGAGAGACGAGGATACATACAGAAAAGCTGATCTCTTGTCATGTTCGTCATGACTGTATGACAGCAAATTCACTCCCTGCTTCCCAAACTGGCTTTAGTTCCCAACTAGCTAGCCAGCACACTGAACACTAAAATCAACAGTCATGCTGCAGAAGTGCACTTAACAAATGTCATAAGGCAATTCAGCACAAGGACCAGACTCAAAAAAAAGTTTTCTTTGACAGTTCTTACTGCCTTACCACCCAGGATATGAAAACATCCGCACGTCTACAAAGCTGCTTCTCATATATAAAATAATTCCTAATTTTACATCTTCAGATGGTTCCTAATTACACAGAATTCTCAATTTATCATCATATAAATAAGTCCTAGTCTATACAATGCTATGGGATACAGGTGCAGGAGAGAAGGAGATCAAGGAAAGCCCACTTCAAATGAGAGGAGCAAGAAGAAATGGAAGCAAACAGACAACATCCCAATTTCAGATCCATGAGAAGAAAGGGAAGAAAACACACAATATTCCAATTTGCGACCCATCCACCAAAGGCTTGGCAGAGAAGAGGAGCTTTGGACCATGTACAGAAAGGTAACAAACTTGAGCTGTGGTGAAGGGTCAGTGGGAACCAGGTTCAGAATCCTACTGTGGAAAATGCTTGAGTATACATGGATAAATATAACTTGTGACAAATTTTAGATGCAGTTCTTAAGTTAAATTGTATATACCCTTATATTTACATGGTGAAAACATTTGCATTTGGTACTTACTGGAAAGTTTTCACCATAAGCTCCAGTCAAATATGAGTTTGGAGACAATATAATATTAAAAGGATGTAAACTTTTCAGTGGGATAGCAATACTTAATTAAGTATTCCTCTTGGATTTGATAGACAGACTGGTATTAATTACCAAAAATTGAAAACGAATACTTACCTTTTCAACTGGAGTATTTTCTTCACTTGTTACACTTGCTTTTCTTGATTCATTTTTTGTTCTGCTCAGCCTCCGGGACACTTTTTCTCTAAGCAAAGTGGCATATCCAATGTGCTCATATATGGGGTTTGTTGTCATTTTGGAAATATACTCAGAAGCCTTTGTTTCTATATACAATGTTATCAAGCCATCTGTAACCAGATCGTGGATTGATTCGAACCTTTTCTCCCCAACGAAGTGCTTCCCATCATAGAACAATCTGTAATTTAGGGTCTGATTACCAAATCTGCAAACACCAGAAAAAAATGGAGGGAGAGAAGAAAGAGAGAAAATTTAGACTGGCAAAACACTCAGGAGGTAATTTCACTGACAAACCTGTATGTCTGGATTACATATGGAACATGCACACAGCTGCAACTGGACCTCTGTGGAGAGACCAACCCAAGCTGGAACCCAAACTTGACTGCATCACATGGACTGGACCACAGAACTGAGCCCAAGTCTCCACAATAAGCTACATGACCCAGATGTATGTGATTAAATCCTATGGGAACTAGCACAGCAATTGGGATGCATAACAATGTTAAAGGCTTTTCCATCCTGAAGCATTTTTGAGGTACAGAAAGCCCGTGCTTAACCACCATGGGCATATTTACAGTCAATGAAGAGAGATGGGCATCTCCAGCAAGTAATACAAATCCTAAGGGCCTGAATCATGCTCTCTTAGGAAGCTAAGGAGACCAAGCTCCTAACTCAGGGCCCAATTAAATGCCCAAAGTTATGTGGGAAAACTTTCATCCTATTTATGGCAGGTGTAATCTCTTGGGGGTTTTTTAAGTGTTTTAAAAATCAAAGTGCTGTACACATTCAGTTTGCAACACTGAGGTTGGAATCCCACTATTGATAAAAGGATTCAAAGATATTATATTGGGTTAAATGGTCCTTATATTGCATCAAAACTGCATGTCTCTGCATACTTTATTAGGCATTCAAATCAAAGTGTTTATGCCTCTTTTTTTTATCCACATTTTTCAAATGAATTCCCATTTTTTAATCAAATTCAGTTTTTGATTCTACAAATTATTATCCAGATGGGTTTAGAAATCATGTTGTTTATCAAAACAATAGGCATTTTGCCACAATTCTCATCCTTTAGTATTTTTTCAATACTTTATTTTGAAATCTCTCTCCAAAACCCTAAAAAATTGGGTTTGTTCTTTTTCAGCTGACAGAAGCTGGTTTTAATTTGCACCACTTTTTAGTTGGCATGACTCACCAGCTTTTCCAGCTTTACCATCTGCACACCACTACAAATTCTAAGCATCATTTCAGCACTGTACCACAGCTACTTGGGGTAACTCCTTAAAGGATTTTTCCTCCTAGTTTACCAGCAGAAGGGTAAAAATGCAGACTTTTAGTTTGAGCATGTCTCACAGAAGTAATAATGCTATAAAAATTGCAAGCTATTGCCAGTGAGTTTGTCAAAACCCAAGTGAGTATCTTGTCCTCTTGCCACTAACCCACAGCATCTTTACATTTGAACTGTAAGCCTCTATTAAAACAGCATTTACCTGAGAGCAAGAGTATAGCAGCCGGGTTGCCGCTGGCTTTCTCTAAGAATATATGCTCCTTCTACGCCAGCAAGGATTTCATCTGCTTGCTCCCGAGAAATGATCCCGTGAAACCTAAGGGAAGACATTTCAGTGACTTACACAACAATTCAACCAGAAACACCTCCTGCTCCACCCCAGAAACCATTTGAAAGCTTCAGCACTCTAGAGCATCGTGGTCCAAGCCATCAGGAGAGTGTCCAAGCAGCAGAACAGTCATCCAGCCTGGACAAGTTCAGCATAGAGACAAACCAAAAATAACACCGTATATGCAGTTTCAGTCAGTATAGCAACAGCATCCAAAGATTATTTTCTGTAAATGCCCTGTATTTTCACAACTTTTCTACCCTATTCCTTGATTCCTTTCTAGAGGCCTTAAAACGGAATCAAAAACTAGGCACAAAGGCATTTTTAAAACATTGAATTATTATATTTAAGTATGTAGTTATTTTTATATAGATATACATAATATTTAAATATAATTAAAATTATAGGTCTTTCTTATTATCAGTTTGCTTAATTTTTATATTAACAATGCTTACTCAAATTTGTAAGGGAAACAGACAAAAATGGAAACAATTATTCAAATTTCTATTCTGCATATATTAAAGTGAGGAAGGTACAGAATAGTACTGAAAAAAACACTGTTTTCTTCATTCCAATGAGTTCCTCATTCAGTGTTGCAGAAAAGCAATACTTCTTTGATTCTTTTGTCATTGCTATTTTAAGAAAGAAAGAGGGCCTAGGATGCACAATTAACCTTATGATAATCAATATTTAGCAGTGATTTCTCCATCAGTATAAATGCAGCCTTGACAGCAGTTTGAGTTTTAACTCCTACGCACATTTTGCTAGCTGATAAGTCTCTGAGGGTCTCTTCAGTGGTTTTGAAAGTTTCTATTTTTGCTGCTGTTTGAAAAAAAGCACTAAAAGGTACTGGCCTTCAGCATTTTCTCTTTTCTGACAATACATATGAAGTGGCACATCCCTAACACTGCCTCTGGGGAGGAAGTGAAAGAGAAGAAAAACACGTTGGATGTAAATGCAATTGTTGTTCCAGTCTCTTTATGTTGTCTTTTCATAACTAATATATGTTAAAAATATTAGGTTTAGGTGACTTTTCCAGAATGACTTTTTATTAAAAGTAATGTAAATTGATTATCTTTTCTGTCTGTACAGGTGGGGAACACACTCACTTACTGCTTCATCCAAACTGAAATGAGCATCACCTAAATGACATAATTTAAGCATGACTTTACGAGTAAACTCAAGGCAATTCATAAATCTAGTTACAAATAATAAGCATAAGCTAGTCCCCAAAAGAAATGTATTATAAAACATACCAGGCTGTAGGTTAGATATTAGGACAAAAGCTCTCCCTGTGATCAGTTTAACAAATCACTGGGACAGGATACTTGGGGCACCTGTGAAACTTCTTTATCCATGGGTGGTAAGCACTGGGTAATCCAAACTTTCTTATGGATATTTTTAGTACATATTTTTAAGAGCATGAAAACAGCTTGTACAGTGTACAAGTTCCCCTGAACTCAGATGCCTGCTTCTGACAGCAGCTGACAAGAAATGCTTACAGAAGGACTATAGGAAGCAGTGACATATTTCTATCACTTCACATCCCTGTCCATCCATCACTGGTTTAGTCACAATTGTGTCTGATCAGTTGTGACCTTACCCTTCATGAATCTGAGAATCTCACTTGTAAGCCCTTTAAGATCTTGGTGCTTTTGGTCTCTGCAGCTGCCCATGGCAATGAATTGCAGAAGGACATCCTGTGGTAAGAGCAGCATCCCTAGTTGCATCCCTTTACTCCACCACTGTTGCCCTTCGCCATACCTTTCATTTCTTCTACAACCTTTGTAAAAAGGATGTAGGAGGAAGCGGTAGAGAGACACCAGAACTATGTGCCCTATTTAAAATGCAGCCACATCACAGATTTATATAGTAATATTTTTTTTTTCAGTTTCTTTACCTAAAGTTTCCTGTTTCTCTTTCCAAATACCGCTGAACACTGAGTCAATTGTTTTTATAGGACTTCCCCAGTGCTTCTGAAATCTTCTTTCTGAATGATAACAACTAATGTGATCTTGCCTGGGCAGGTTCACCAAGGTGGCATCTTACAGTTTCCGCTAGCTGTGCTGTTCCACAAACCCAGGCAGGTCCCTGGATAAGAGACTGTTACAAGTCCTGCTGTAGGAAGTGTGACGTGTTACTCAGCTAGGTACTGTCTTCAGCTCTGTTGTACTCTAGTGGCTAGATCTGAATGCCTCGTTGTCAAAGATGATATTTAAAAACTGAAACTTCGGTAATTAGAGGCAAAGCTACTGGCTCTTGAGGTTTCTGATGGTAGAAGAGGATGATTAAACGCAGATGGTCTGGGATGGAAGGAAAAACAGAACATGGGATCTAAGTAAGAGATAAGGGCTGGGGTCTCAGCAGATTAGTAAAGGCCAAATGCCAGGTCTGGGTGGCTGCAGTGGTGGCTATGCCCTTCAGCCTCACCTGCCCAAATCTCCATGCAATTCATGACCCAGCCCCTTCCAAGCTATTTATGGGCAAAAAGACTACTGAGCACACAGGAATCATACTCTAGTGGTTTGTTATATTCCTTACAATAAAAATACACCTATTTTTGGGGTATTTTGAACCTCGTAACTTCAGCAGGGAGAACAGCATTTACACATGCAGTAGGATACACACACACTTCCACAGCCGCGTAGCATGGTGAAAGCATAGGAACATACACACAAAGGCAGTGAGAGAGACAAGCTGCTTCTCTCCTCCCTAGGCCATTGCAGGACCACTGGGACGTATGAGCGACAACCAAAAAAAAAAAAAAGGACGAAGGACTTCAGACAATATTTCTTTTCACAAATTCTCATGAGAAAAGCAAAATAAACATGCAGGCTCACACAGCAGCATAATCCATGGACTGTGAGCAGCAGTACTGGACTGTAACATAGCTAAATCATTAGGCTTTCAATATATTTGGCTCCTAGTTGAAGTGAAAGGTACAATAAAATATTTTATTAGACCTCCCTTATGTCCTTCATTTTTAGTTCTAGAACAGTAGCTTTTGGATACACAAAACAAATATATAAAAGAGGAAAAATATACTTACTCTCTTCCATAATACTTTGGCCTGTTCTCCACCTAAATTTTGAAAGAAAGGAAAAAATATTAAAAACATATTCATTTTTAACTAATTACAGAAAAATAAATTATACTTGTATATTAATGAGGACTACTGCACTCATCTAAGTGATGAAGTTCTGCAGTTTCAAAACCGTGACTGGAGCATGACAATGCAGAAGAAGCGAAAAATGAAAACAGAAGAGGTGGTTTTATTGATGGATTTCCGTGACAAATTACATGTATCAGTGGTGAAAAAATAGAACTACAGCTAATTGTATAAAATCTGACCAAGCAGATAAAGAATATTTTACTGCAGTATTGCCAATCTAGTATTTATAATACAAAGTATGACTATTTTTGTTATATATGCTTTGTATACATTTATATATATATATCCTTATATATGTTATTTGCGTTATGTACATATACTATATATATTTATGTACATTTAGATACCATTTATATTCATTTTTTGCCTATATATGGCAACAGATGGAAGATAAAAAGTTTAATATTCTTGGGGAAAAAAAAGCGCCTTTCTGTATTTAGACATAAGCCTCAAATTCCTAGAAGTCTCAAGAATTTGCGGGCCGGACCCAAAGCACACTCAAAGTGGCCGGAAAGACTCCCGGTAACTTCAAAGATCGTTGAACCAACTTTTAGGGATGTCAGGTTCTCACGCAGAAGCCCTGGGCAGGGCTGGCACCGCGACTCGCTCCCAAAGAGCAGCTCCCGAAGAGCAGCTCCCAAAGAGCGGCTCCCTGTGTCCCCCTCGTCCCGTGTCCCCCCATGCCCGCGGCGGGGCCGGGCGGGGCCGGCAGGGGGCGCCGCTCCCCCGCCTTGCACGGGCCCCTAGGCGGGCCCGGCCAATTAACACGCACGCGGCCATCGCTAATTACTTCACAGGGCTTTTTTCTTTGTCTTTTTCTTTTTTCTTTTTTTTTTTTTTTTTTTTCAGGCGTATTCACGTATAAGTGTTTTTATAATGAGCTGCTCCTTCTCCCAGCTGTAGCACTTATCAACAGTGTCATCTCGCCGTGCTGCGGCTTCAGTCAGGGCTTTCATACAACGAGCATGACAGAACTTCATAGAAGATACACATAAATTCTCCAAATTTTTGAAAAAAGATTACCTGAGTGCCTGTATATCTCAGTAGAAAAAGTCTATATCAATGGAGTTACTACTTCATGCATGCTAACATACATGTAGAGAAATTGTGGTTTCAAGACTGTTTCATCCTTTAGCATAAAACATATTTAGGGGATTTTACCCCATTTTATCTGACTGGAAACAAGAGCTCTTGTTCTTGTTTTCATGATATCTCATTATTTCGCTCATAAAAACTTTAAATTGATGAAGGTTTTCCTTTCTTCTTTTTTTCTTTTCCTGAATAGCAAATGCGTAACTGTCACATTTTTGATTCAACAATCCACACGCCACACACTAAAGCGAAGCAGCTGAATTTCTACCCTGCAGTCACTAAGGCTACAACACAGCACAAGATGAACAAAAGTCTGTACAAGATAATGAGAATCTTCAGTGGAACACCTATGGGAGTTCAATCAAGTCCTTACTGTGCTTCTTTCCCAGCTCGGCATTTCTTTTCTAGCACGGCACTAACAATAGCAGTATCGTACCCTTGAAACTCCTGCCTAGGAATAATACCTTGATACAAACATTTTCAAGTTCAGAGGGGCAGGAATAAGAGGGAGAAGCAAACACAGAAGAGAAGAGAGAGCAAAATCAAAGGAATTGCCAAGTGCAGGTTCTGTGTTTCTATGTGCATGTATGGGAACTCAGAGAAGAAAGTGTATGAATTCATTTTTATTAATTTTAAATTTTTATAAGTAAAAAAAAAATCAAGAAAATATTACCTCTGAAAGGAGGTTGTTAATATGTTCATCTTCAATAGCACTATATGACTTTGTTATCTTGGAACTGTGCAGCCTTCCTGTCATTCTTACAGACCTTAATAACCCTTGAAAGCATATATTTAGCAGGGAACTAAATTAAAAAATGGGTATCAGAAGCTGGGTTAGGTGAGACCACCACATACAATCTCCTCTTTCATGGAAACAAAGGCCACTCAGTACATTGAAATTTGGGACAAGGAATACATACATTGTTCTTTCATTCCCATAGAAAGCCAATTAAAACCTTTAGACTATAGAAGGTAAAGCATGACTTTCATGTAGTAGTCAGAATCTGCTTTATTTAAAGATACAGATTTACCTTGACTGTGTTTATACACAGAATAAACCCCAACACTTAAAAACTACCTCAGAAAAATGAATTAACAATACTAGCACCCACCTTCAAAATTAGCTTTAAGTACAAGCTCCCCCCAAATATAAATTACTCCACCCAAATAAATAACTATACACATAAAGTATAAAAGCAATCTGGAAATAACTCCTTGAACAAATGGAGGCACTTTTTTTATTCTTCTCACACCATTTATACAAAAATACAAATTTATCTGTGAAACTTTTATCATTGAACTAGCAGCTGACTGAACCACCCTGGATAATGTGATTTCCACTTTTCATGCTGTTCATGAACTAAAAGATTTGCTTTTCTGAGAATCCACACAAAGCCCATCTACTCCTCTATTCTTCCTCCTATTCCATAGAACAGAAACCTTTGCCCCAGCATCTTTTAGCATCCATGTGTCTAAAATAGCCACAACTTCAGTATTTGGCTTTGGTCAGAAAAGGTACAGTAGCATTTCCTGAGATAAAGCTCCAGATCTGTCAGACCATCCAAGTGCCCCAGAATCTAAAAATCCCCCTGTGTCCTCACTGTGATCTTTACCCTGAAATAGTAGTTTCTCTCTTATTTCTCTCCAACTTCACCACTAGGAAAACACAAGGAAACAAAGTTAGAGCAAGATAAAAGATCAAAAATACCATCAGGGTCTCTAGATCAAAACCAGAATGTTGGACTGAACTTGGAAATAAACCAAAAGCCTGCACAATTGATGAAGCGGAGGCTTAAAAATATCAAAGGAGCCAGTAGGTCTGTTTTGCGTGACTGCAGACTCTGTAAAAACTTCAAGGTAAATTCTATATATTCCAGAAGGCAAAGGTGACTGAAACTCAGTTGGGATTAGCTTTCCCTCTCTTGCTATAAATCGGTTTGCCCACACAAAGTCAAGCCGATCCACGTAAGAGAATTCTTAGCGCTGGAAAGAACAGAAAATCCACAGGTAGGAAAGTGACTGTTTCCTGGTGGTAGGAGTCCAGAACAATCAGCCTTATTCTGAAGACACATACATTTAGGGGGTTTTGCATAGGCAATGGCTGTAAAGAACACTTTAATCACTTTCTGTATAGCCCTCACAATTTCCTTGCTGAGAAAAGAGCCACCTTTCCCAGGTGACCAGTTGGTTTTATGCGTCACTGGCCCATCTTCCTAGACACTGAGCAAGGGAGCAGATCAGACAGCTTGAGTCATTTAGGACTCTTATGCTAACAGACATAAACAAAGTACACAAATGAGGAAAATTACATAAGACAAATTATATGTCTTCACTAGTGAAAATATATTTTGCCTTAAAGAGCACCACAGCTTGCTTTTAATTCTCCCATATAGAGGATAAATTAAATGGTTGCTCCTTCTCCACTAAAATATGTGGCAGCTTTCAATTCAAATATGAGATGGTAATTTTCTGGCTTAGAAAAAGGTATTATTGCCAATTTCAAACCAAAAATGTTGTTGCAGAGCAGGCATTTCTGGACGTTGTTCCAGAAACCACGAGGAAAATGCTGAAAATCACTACTGAAATTCATAGTTGTATGAATTGTGAAACAGCAGTGAATGCCAAAATTGTTTAAAACTAAAGTCACATTGATCAGGAAATAAGATGTATGGCAAAACAAGCTAAATCACTCCTAATCCAGTAATCTTACAAAGGCAGCAACATTCATTGACATCTAATCTTGATGCATGCTCAAAGAGAAATGAAACCCAGCACAGCTCTCCTGACATTCTGTAAAGGCCTTTGGAAGCTGACGTTTGAGACACTCTGCATACTCCAGCTTTGACTCCAAGGCTGCCAAACCTGATTGCCTCTCCCCAGTCCAAAAATAAAAAATCCTTACTTGTACACTTAGTCTAGTTTTACAAGATTTTTTACAATGTTACAGCATATTTTTCAAGGTGTGGAGTTACTTGTACTCAGATTTGATGTCAACACTGAGAAGAAAATAACTCTGCCTAATAAACTAGCTTTCTCAGCTAATTCAATATATTATGTTTACATAATTTTGAAATTTACCGAATTTTACTGCACTGGGACTTGTGGCTCCTGTTCTGGCCAGGATGGTTTAGCCCTGGCATGACACACTCCTGTTAATGTACAGATTACTGTATTAGAATCCTACACCACTCTGCAAGATAACTCATCCCAAAACCACTGGAAATCATGCAAGCAGGAGGTGAGCATCCACTATGGTGACAGATTTTCATTGCAAGCATTGACATCCAAGCCACACCGCAGTGAAGATTTGAAGATACCCTGAAGAATTCTTTCTGCATAGATGTACTACCACAGAAATTGGATAACCCTAATTTCAGAAAAATTTAATTTCTCTTCAGCTTCATTGCACAAGACATATTTCCTTATCCAGTGGCCAAAGCTGAAATCTAGAAATGCTGCAATGAAAGTTTAGAAATCCCTCCAGGACAGCAATCTGTCTGTAATTCAGAAGGGCCAGCACAGCATAACACTGTGTACTCTGGACCTACTTCAGCCACTGCCTTAATACATCCATGATGAGAATATAAAAGGGGAGGGAAACAATAAGGAGGGGAGCTGCACCTGGCTCTCTGTTCTTCAATACACAGAAAGAACAGAGAAACAAGATCCATGAGTTAATAATGGTGATGTGTTTACTCAGAGCAGGCAGTGAAGCATTTTCCCAAAGGAAGTTTAATCTGATATATTTTCTGTTTGGAACAATCTTAATTATTTTTCAGTAACTCTGGTTGACTGGATATAAATATGTTTTTCAGCTCAGTTTGACATAAAGAGAAAGAGAAGAGTTTGAAGAGAAGCTTTCAAGACAAGTTCAGTAAAAACAGACTGTAGAGAAAAGGAGCTTATTGTCTGTATTGTTCAACATTTGGCAGACTTGTCATAAGCCCACTGCAAACTTTACACTTACAATAAACAACAAAAAATGATTAAGGCAAGTTGCAAGCCCCCATTAAATGGAATGAAGAATATGCTGTATTTCATTATTCCTATAAAATATTTCTTTTGCTTTGGAATTTTTCTTGAAGAAAATTCTACTTAGATCTATTTGCGTGTCTAATATTCCCTCCAAATAGGACAAATTATTTCACATCAATGACTCTTAAGCAATTTAAATTGGGAGAAGGTTCTTTCCTGTGTTTTCAAAGATAAGCAACTCCTGGTTTTGCAAAAAGTGTCATATCGTAAAGTCTGTTTCTAATTTTGTTAGTAGCAATGCAACATCTCTAGTCGCCCTCCAAGGACAGGCCAATATTAGTATGTATGTACTTACTATGTACATGCATAATGAAAAGATGGTTTCTCCCCTAAGATTTTCAGTCAATGGCATTCAGCATGACTGATCTGAGAGGCTTCATATGACAAGCCTACCAGCACATACAACTTCATGAGTGTGTTCATGTACCTTGTGTGATGAGGTAGGAGCAAAGACATTCCTCAGAAACTAGCAATGCCCAAGTCCCCATAGCTTATTCTACCTGCTCTGCCCATGTTTCAGAGGCTGTCCAGAGAGAAAGGTGACATGAATAGTTTTGGAAGTGTGCATCTCCTTTTGTCATTCAATCACAGAGCCATGGAGATGCCCATGTTATGGCCACTTAAGGGATGTATATTCAGCCACAGATTATAGGCTTGGAGGCTCCCAGCCTCCAGGAAAGTAGCTGGGAGCAAGATGTCAAAATCATTCAAAATACCAGAGGGGCAATGACTAGACAGGTCTCTGCAAAAAAGGATCTTGGCATTGTTACAGATCAATAAATGAACTTGAATCACTGATTCCGTCTGTAGCAAAAACTGCCAAACCCAGAAGGCTATACTGAGGATAAAACCAATAACACAGCCAACAAGACATCAGAGTAATCCTCTCCTTGCAATGTCTACTCAGAAAGCCTCTAGATGGAATACTGACTGTGGGCCTGGGCACCACATCTCAAGAAACACTGGAGCAAATAACTGGAGTAAGCAGGGATTTAGCAACCATGAAAAGACATGAAAAGAGATTGGCCTAAAGAAAACAAGATAGAGAAGGGCTGTAGCAGACAGGTATGAAAAAGGCTGCTTTCCAGAGGAAATAAATTTGTTCTCTGTGCGCTTACTAGGCATGACAAGAAGAAACAGGCTTAAACTGCAAAAAAGAAGATAGAACTTAGAAAACCATTAAAAATAATTAAACACTAAATAAATAAGCAGAAGCACTCAAGAAATCTACATGAAGCCTTTTTCAAGGCTTTAAGAAGTGGATATGCAAACATCTCTTCTTGACACAGGAATGACAACCTCTTGACTTTCTTCTGGCCCAGAGATACCCCATCCTATTCCTCACCTCTGCCTGGACTGCTCTCAGGAGATGTGGATTAGCAGGGAGCGGACTTGAATAGGCTGTAGAAATCACCTATAAAACCACAATAATACTTGGCCCACCTCTATGAGGCTCTCAGGAGAGAAGGCAGCATCAAGGAGGCAGTGGACTGAGTGAACTGTTCTGGAGGAGAAAGTCAAATCTTGAAGCGATAAACTTGTCAACGCTTAACTAAATATCAAAACTCAGTTTAAATCCATTAGCATAACAAAGTGCCGAATTGTGTTTGGTATCTTCTAACAAAATACTCTGTGGAAAAATTTACAGCACCAGGGAGAGCGTAGGAGTGTTCTTCACCACTAGGAAAAATGAAAAAGAATACAAGACGAAAGTGAAGAACAACAAGAATGCTTTTATTAACTGCTGTTCAAAGCTGCACAACTTCTCTGCTCTGGTGGCATGTTGTAACCCATGGAGAAAGTAAAATGCATAGCGACCCTTTTGCAGAAGGATAATGCATCTCAAAGAAACACAGGAAGCTCAGCAGCTCTGATTCTTGCTATGGCACTTGGCTGATTTCCACTCAATCAAGGTTATTTCTACCATTTTAAAACACAAATATTTTTAAAATAATTTAATGTGCTTATTTGCTTACTTGCTTGTACCAAACTTTCAAAAGAGCTGCTTTAAGCCATCCTTTATGAGGGTATTTTTAACTCAGGTTTGTTTCCTTTCTATGACCTTGAGCAAACTGTCCAGCAGCCAATAATCAATATACCAGACAAAACACCACAAACACCAGAAGGTTACCAAGATCTCCCCCAACATGGACATCTGCTACAAAACCAGAACATATTTCTGTATATATACAGTTCTAACAGAAAAGAGCAAGACTGAACAAAAAAAGAAAATCCAAATATTTTCTTGCCTAGTAAGGAAAATAATGGGCTCCTGAACACGAGCTAAAATAAACTGAAATAAATCTTAATCAAGAAGGCTGCTGCTAAATAGTTGGAGGAGACAGGGTCAGGTTCAAACAATTTCAACAGCAAAAGCGGGAGTCATCTATTTTGTTATGCAGCCTCCATTCACACAGTAAGGGCATCATTAAATGTAAAAGGAATATTGATGTTACCCTGAATGCAAGTGAAAAATTTGAATATAGCATTTAAACTATGCTCTTTTTTTTTTCAAGAATGATGTGTTGAGTCATTTAAATAGGAGGAAAAATATCCCCAGCAGCAGATAAATGCAGTAAGCCACATTAATGCTCTGAATTCATCTGTAACAACTGAGAAGCACTAAAACGTTCCTATGACACATGCCACAACAGTCCACAATTCCAAAAAGATGTGTGTAATTGGATGATTTGACCATTCTGTGTGTGTAGCTATACACATACATGTACAGGAAGGATGATAGAGAGATGCGTAAAGTTTCTATATTTATTCATATTAGGAAATACAAATTCATCAGGTGCTCAATACTCTGTGTCCCTGTGCTGTTTCTGGCTGGGGTAGTTAATTTTCTCCGCAGTGGCTGGTATGGGGCTGTGTTTTGGATTTGTGCTGAACACAGGGCTGATAATATAGGGATGCTTTTGTTATTGCTGAGCAGGGCTTACACAGAGCCAAGGCCTTTTATGCTTCCTGTACTGCCCCGCTGGCAAGGAAGTTCGGGGTGCATGGGAGGCTGGGAGGAGACACAGCTGGGACAAGTGACCCAAACTGACCGAAGGGATATTCCATACCGTATGACATCATGCTCAGTATATAAAGCTTGGGGGAGGAAGGAGGAAGGGAGGGACACTTGGAGTTATGGTGTCTGTCTTCTTATGTGTGACAGGTCTCTGCTCTCCTGGAGTCGGATGAACACCTGCCTGCCCATGGGAAGAGGTGAACAAATTCCTTGTTTTGCTTTGTTTGTGTGCACAGTTTTTGCTTTCCCTGTTAAACTGTCTGTATCTCAACACATGAGTTTTCAGGCTTTTACCCCTCTGATTCTCTTCCCGATCCTGCTGGTGGGGAAGTGACAGTGGCTGTGTGGTGCTCAGCTGTTGGATGGGGTTAAACCACAACAATTCCTCATCTTGAAACTTGAAAAAAGATACCAGACATAAAGTATCAGTTAGAGAGCAGAGACACCCAGAGCCCTTTCAACACATTATTTAACCAGACACGAGGAATACTAGCCTGAATTTGAACAGGTAGGTAAATCTGTACGAGCACTTAGCATTTTCACCTACACATAGGCTTATAGATTAACTTTATCTAGGTGGAGATAAGAAAGAGACTTTCATTTATTTTGGCTTGAAAACTGCTTAGATTCAATACCATGTCTAATCTAAATAATAAAAAAAAAACCCCTAAATGAAGAGAGTGATATTAAACAAGGATAAAAGGAAATAAAAAACTAGGGAAACAGCAAAATCACAAAGACACACACATCATCCATTTCCAAAGAGAGATGGATTGGAGGGTGAAACTGCAAAGATTTCAAGCAAAGCCAGAGGGATAATTAGAAAGTTCATCAGTCCTTAAAGACAGCTACCTACAGTTTGTGCTCATCAAACTGTATCAGAGAAGTCAGAGCTTGCCATCATGTCTTCCAAAAAGATGGTTTTAACTTTTCCATTTCACAGTGATCAATAAGTGCACTGACTGGTTCATACCATATTCCTCTGATGAACACTCATCTAATTTGCAAATCATAACCTAGAACATTAGTAAATCAAACCTGAGAAAATTCAAGTGAAACAGACAAACCTCTTCTAGTTTTGTTTAGCTGTAACTACTTAAATGAAATATTTACTATCACATCTGCAGAATAATTAGAAAGCTTTCTCCTCCGTTCAGTAGTCAATGGACTGTTAAAATGAGAATGATGTGGCTTCGTCTGAGTGCTCCACCATCTTACTATTGCAGCAGAGTGAGACTGCAAGACTCATGGACCCTAGGAGAGATGAGCTTTCCTGTCAGTCATTAAAGTGCCTTGCAAAAAACCACCAGCAAATTTCTCTGATGTGATAAAAACATGGGAATTTTGGGCAAGCAATATTCCACCTTCCCTCCTTTCTTTCCTCCACCACTGCAAACCGCAGACATTTTTCAGCACAAAATTCACTATGGACATACTACAGGAAAATGACCTTGGGTGTAAACCCATATTTTGAATTTATATAGGAAAACCTGCATATAGCCGTTTTCGAGGGATGCTGGATACAATACCATTTGACATTCATTCCATGGGTCCTCTGCACCACTTCAGCTGAACAGCCTTCCTGGCCTTCAACTGCTCTGGGCCACCACCAATGCCAGGCTTTCTACATTTGCTATGGATTTCAGCTGAAGAAATTTCCTCTTTCTGTCAATGTCTGTTCGAAATTGCTCTTTAGCTTCATTTGCAATCCACAGACTACTGCTGTGTCCTCCTTGTATCTTTTTGTTTCTATTATAAAGAGGATTATAAAAACACAATTAAAGCATCAGCAATATTATAAGAATTTGAAAATATAGGCTCCATTAAGTCTTATATGTGGAAACATTTTCATTAATGAAAATAGTTTTCAGCACAATTCTGCTCATTTTCACTGAATTGCTGGCTAATGGGGTCTCTTGGTGTGTCACCGTGTGTGTTCTGAGGTTTCTTTCTAAGGGAAAGATAATATAATATTCTGAATTATCTCAGATAAGCTCTCAGGACTGATAGTAAGAGACACCTCATGGCAGTGTCTGACTTTTTGAAGTACAGTGATTTGAACAAGTGCCATGAAAATTCCCATTTGCTCCTGTTATTTACCACCAATTTTATGGCTAATTTTAATGCCATATTACTGCTCTCTGGCACTTCACCACAGTACAGACACTGTTCTTAGAAAGATGAGGACAGAGAGAAAGAGAAAATATTCTGCTTGTAAAGGTCACTAAGTGAGCAGAATAAGGGAATTCATGGAAGACTTATTTCAATGATTAAATACTTATTATCCAGTCAGATATACTATGCAAACATTTTACTAAGGCTGAATTTTAACAACCTTGCTCGAGCGTACCTAGTCACAAGCTTTTTATTATGTACAAATATAAAATATTACTGTACCTGAAAGAAGGACTGGCAAAAGTAACCAGTGTTTTTAATATTGCTATTGTTTAAACTATACTTTTCTAATTGCATTGTTCTTAGCTTGAATCCCATGCTTCAGAAGAAACTTTGATGATAACTGAGTAAAGTAGAGTAAAGTAACTTGCAGCAGTTCAGTTTTGGAGATGTGCAATAAGCCTGTGTATTTGCAGCTAGCAATGCAGGAGATGGCAATAGCATTATAAACCTGCTAGTGACCATTTCAACAGTTATGCTCTATGAAATGCCACTATCTATACTCTAGTTTTGATAAATCTAGGTAATGGATATCCAGAGGGTCAAAACAATTCCAGACCCTCTGGATGGTTTGAGTGAAAAACTCTAAGCAGTACAGTCACCATTATTTTAGTCTCTTACAATCATTTAAGCAAGAAGAAAAAGGGATTTCTTTCTTCAGAGAAGTCACCCTTTTGTAATCATATTTGCTTCCATTCAAGAAACCATAATTTCTATGTTTTAAAGGCAGAGACAATAATTTCTACTGCTTCTGACACAACCTATTTGGAATTCAGAACGATGAAGAAGGCAATTAACTGACATTTTTCTACATAATAATATAAGTTAGGGCTCTAAGGCTTTGTCTACACTAGGGAAATTTAGATGAGTTTCTCAGTGTTGCTGACACTGGCTTGGCCAAGGCACTGTTACGAGTGTGGAAGGTCTAATGCAGACAAATCCACAGCCTCAAAAATTACTGTCAGCAATTAAGGCTTTCTTGGAACAGAATAGAAATAGCATTCACAGGTATGAATATTTCTACACAAATAATCCCAAAACTCATGGGTAAGACTCATTCCCTCTTTGAAGAAAATTTATAATGTGCCTATTGTTTAACCAGCTATAGTCCAAAGTGATGTCACCATCCTTCCTTAATTCTGTTACTTTGTTAAAGGCTCCATTTCTTCAAAAGATATTTTAACTTTGAATAATCTACTCCTGAAATACTTCTTAAAATTAAGAATTATTTGAAATGTTCCTTTTGAATAAAATAAGGAAGTTGAAAGCTCGAGTTATTTTCTAAGAATGTCATTTTTCATCAGCATTACTGTAGAATAAACCCTAAAAGATGCTTCATAATATGACTTTCTTACAACACGAATCTGATTCTTTGGTGCCTATCATCAAATTTGCTCAATATTTAAAAGCTGCTTCTCCACCGGAACTGCGCTTTTAAACTGAACTTTTTCTACTTAAAAGATAAATCATTAAAACACTGCTGGAAGGAATATGGTTACAAATGAGAATATTGGCAGAAATCCAATGTTATTGGGAAGGTAGGATTTTCGTAGTAGTCCCACTACCAGTGGTGATTAATTAAAAGACATTAGATACCTGAAGCCCAAACAGCTAATTCAATATGATTCCCATTGCAGGAACAACCTGCTTTTGCTAGACAAGATATTTATGCAAGCAAAAAAAAAGGAAAATCACGATAGCAAAGCTCAAAGACACAAAGATATAAATTTAAATAAAAGATATAAATGTTCATGTTTATTTACAGTCCCAGCTTTTAGTCTGGTGGTTTGCATATCAGGATTTCTGTCTCCACAGTATATTTAATCAAGAAATCCACACAAATTAGATGATAGAAGGGCAGAGATCTGAGGCTGAACCCCCTGTGACTATGGAGAGGTAATGGAAGAGCAAATGAATGCAGAGAATTGAAAAGATGGCAGTGGAAAAGATGGAGGAATGAGGAAAATGCCAAAAGGTGAGAGAAAAAAAACAACCTCCAACACTTGTTTATCTGTTGATGTTACAGGTTTTGTTTTCAGTAGATGCTTCAACTTCCCTGCAAACAGTGTAGAATTTAGCAATTGTGAATGAAAGACATTGTCCCATAAGCATGAAGGATTTCGAATTATTTGCAATTTTTAGATTTGTCTGAAGCAGTTTGAATACTAAATTACACAGGTGGTTACACCCTCAACAAGGTCCAGTTTCTATGATATGCACAAGGAGAGATAAATCTTTCCTGTCAATCACATATCCCACTGACACCTGCTTTCCAGATGTTGGATGAGCATCACATTGCATACTAAATAACTAAAGTATTTCCAGTTAATATATTTTCACACACAACAAAAAATTAGATTTTGAGATCTTTCTATGTAACTGACAAATTCAGGATTAAGACGACATCATCTTCAGTGAAGCAAGCCTACACAATATCAGATTACACTGAAGTCAAACTAGAATCAAGAAAAACAACCCCAAAACACCCTCCTTACAGACTGTGTGCTAAGAAAAAGCCAATAGGTGCCATAGGAACATAGTGATGAATTTTCTCTCTAAAATAATCTGTGATGCTCTATAAAATCACTATATAGTTCTACTTTATAATAAACCGACAATATGAACTACAGGGAGCAATCTAGGTATCAGGACATCCCATCTGCCCCACTCCTCCAACTATGTGCAAAACTAAAGCATATCAGCTGTGTTTTAGTGGTTTTTTGGCTCTTGGGTCAGAGAATCTGTTTCTAGCAATCAGTTTGTGAACACATACAGTTGAGCTACCCAAAGATTCAAAATCCAAGTAACAAAAACCAAAGATCACAGTTGTGGGAATTCATACTGCTTTATATACCTACCCCTAAATAAAGTCTCTGCATTTTCAGATGTTTAATTAAATTAAAGACAAAATCAAAACAACTCAAAATAGAACTCTGCAGTCTATGAAGTGAGCCACTAAAAATTGTTCATTAGTCAGAACGAAACCTAGATCATGTCAAACAGACATTTTTTACTTATCTTGTTATGTACTGCTTTGTCAGTTATGGATTAATTTAATTAATATGATCTTAGCTTCTTTCTGCAGATCTTTGGAAGTGACCTGAAGAGGCACTAAATATGTATATGGTCTTTAAGCATCAGGCAAAAGGATAACTTCAGTTGTACATAATATGTTCTTGAGTTCAAGGAAATAAGTTCAATACAGCACCCTGGTAAAGAGTTCACAGCTGCACATTTGATCCACTTGTGCAGATAATCTTGTTCCTAGAACAAGAATACAATTGCTATTCCACTTCAACAGACTATTTTACCTTGATTCAAATTTTCTCTCATGGAGGCAAACTAGAAAATGCTTTAATTTGAGTTAGCGCAGTGAATTTTCCATTAAACTTATTCAGAGTAACTTGTAGCCCCAAAAAGATGACTTTAAATTGCAAACATGATTTCCCAAGCATTCAGTGCTTATTAATCAGATTTTCTAAGAACAAGTTCTTCCTCAAAATAGTTCCAATATGAAATATATAAATAAAATATAAGATAAACTATTGTCTCACACAAAGAGAGAAACTCCTCTAAGGCCTTGCTGGAAGTAATTAAATTGTTTACCTTAACTATTTTCAACCATGTGCTCTCCTTTAAAGAATACCAGCCACAGTGAACTAACTGTCTTTTGGTTTGCATGAGGATTTCAGAGAGTAAGGTCTTGATAAAAGCCTTCAGCACACGTGCACTGAAGTCCCACAGGACTAGCACGTGCTCTATTTCCCCAAGTCTTGTCTTTGACAGGGAGAAAGGATGACACGAGAGTTCACTCACTCTGGTGTTTTGCTTGCCCTTCTTAGCATCCTGTGTATATGTTTTGGGACCATCCCAAACTGACAGAGCTTGAAGACTTCCAGTCTGAGGACAAGACCCTGCTCCCCCTGTCCTGAAACTGGTAAATGGCACTTGAGAGAAAAATGCAATGGCCTTTTAGTTAAGGCACTGGGTGGACTCAGGAAAACTGTACTCAATTCCTGGCTTTGCAATGGATTTTCTTCACAAACCCAGGCAAGTACCTGTGCCTTGATATAAAAACTCCTGCCCCACCCAAAAGCATTTTGAGACAGTACCTTAATATTTGACAGATGCCAGGACTCTGCTTTCATGGCTACACAGTGTGGAAAGCAGGACAGAGCTCAGGATGATGTCTGGGAGTACAACTATATATCAGGCCATGAGCCACAGTTTCTGTCTTCTTGCATATCATCTTTTATACCTTGTGCAATCACTTAATGCATTTAGTATTTCTGTAACTAGTATTACGTGTCTATTTGCACAAAATTCGTCCCTGACATTATAGAAGACAAAGCTATCAGAATCTTATTGATTGAGCAGAGACATCTACATATGTGTTCTATTACTATTATGCCGTGCAGGTTGAGGAATGGACATATTAAAATAAGTAGAAATGGAAGAAACACAGAAAAAGAAAATAGGGGGACAAGATAACTCAAATCTGCAGCCCTGCAGATTTCTAAATATCCTATAACCTTTAAAGTTTCTGCGACAGAACAGAGCTCTCTGGGTATCACTTCAGTGAACCTACATGTATCATGTCGAAACATCACACAGGTGTTAGTATGCAGATGCAGGAAGAAAAATACACCTTCATTTAGACATGGAAACATAAAACTTCAGGTAGCATACTGAAAAGCACATTAAGCAATGATTAATAAGCGTTTGTCTAATGAAGGTGCTTCTAGTGGTAGAATGAGGCTGCCATGCCTAATTAGCAAATATTAATCTGCTTTAATTAATCTGCTTTAATTAATCAACCTTAAGAAAAATGACTATATAAAACAATGGCATAGAAAAATTAAACCAAATATTACCCACAGACTGCACAAAAGATTTTTTGGTAGTCATGTGCTGCTGACAATTCATCAGCTATAACTAGGTAGAGCAAAAGAACTGACCTCCCGAGGACAGATGATTCTCTTGGGACGTGGTGCCTCTTGTTGCAATTGATACACTGTCAAACACAAAAATGTGCAGATCATTAGAAGATGGCAACATACACAAACTTTTATTCAGATGAGTCTTTTTAGCCAGGGGCTGCAGAGAAAAATGCAAATGTAAAGAATATGACAGCAAAATGAGGTACTTCAGTGTGTCTAAGTCATTTATATGAAAATTGGTTGTTGACCTGCAAACTAACTGAAGTGATCAGTGCTTTAACTTTTAGAAGTATTATCTCCTTTTGTATTGCTTTTTACATTTTTATACTAGGGAAGACTAGTCGGAAATAGATATTAGGTGTATCTCAGGATAAAATCTCAGGATAAAATCCCACTTTTGCATATACTGTGTTGTAACAACCCAAGAACAGATTGTTTACCAGTAGCACCAGCAGTTTTTTGGACAGGTCAAGAAAAAGGTCAGTACCTTTGAAAGGGCTCATCACAATCTCATAATTTATTTCAAGATTTGCTGGCAATTACTGAAGAGCAAGCAACATTCCTTTCAGAGCCATTATGTCCTATTCAAATGGCCCTGGATCAATTTTCCAAATCTTCTGAGGGCTGAAGGAGAGAGACCTGAGGCTAGAGGTAGTTGCTGCCTGGCCCCAGCCTCTTCACTGCATGTATTTAATGAGATCCTCTCCCTCCCTTCCACTCCAGAGTCGTGAGAAAAAGCTGACATGCAATGACAGTAATCAATTCCACCACAGACAGACTGTCTCTCTGTAACTCCAGTAAAAATCCCAGAGGTTTGGATTCCCTCCCTTGAGAAAGGCCTTCTGTATGCTGACCTTCTTGTATTTGGAAAGATCACGTTGTGTCTATGAATTTTTTTAAAAGACTGAGTTTCTAGGATGGTTTTCTTCATAATGTTTGCAAAGCTCAGAATTATGCCCTGAAAGGTGGTAGATTATGGGAGGAATAGAAATGCCTGTGGGTTTGATAAACACAGAAGCCCTGTTGTAGAAAGTGACTGGAGATGGTAGGTGTTAACCCTTAGCACTTTTTTGCTCCTTGTGCACCTTCTCTTTAAATGGAACTAGAAGCAATGAAATCTGAGAAGTGGGGAAGTCCTTCAGCCTGCACCCAAGTTTGTCACACAAGGGATGGGAAAGCTTTGAGGGCTTCTGCCTTCTGCTCATGTTGAAGTGCAAAAACCCATAACCTCTTCTTTTCCCAACCCAAGCTTCATCCCTGGTTCCTTAGAGGGGCACAGAAAGAGAGTTCATGATTTCTTATATTCCCTATCAATTTTAATGCATATGGATGTGATCTAGCTCTGAATTTGTACTAAGGCTTTGGATACACCCTGCATCATTCAGCACTGTCAGATCTTCCACTACTTTTGCACAAGATAATTTCTGGTCTTTCTTACCTCTTGAAGTTTTGTGACTAAGACTTAAGAACTTACTTCTACTCTTTTGTGACTAATTGATTTGTGCATCCAAATGAACTGTCAAAGAAAGCATGAAAATTTTGTTCAAAAATCATAGATAATGTTTTAAAACTCTGATTATTCTGGTGCCCAATTTTAGAGTTAATTTCTGAATGTCTGAAATCAGCATAACCACAGATTCAGCAAGTTAGTGATGCTTAATACTAGAGGTATTAAAAAATAGTAACTTTTTCCTTCCCACATATATTTTCATTGGAGAGAAGGAACTCTAAGGATTCAAAACATTCCAAGAATATGATTGCTTCTTATTTAAAGTAAATTATCTATTTCCCCAATTAATTAATTTGAATTTTAACTGAAAAATAATACTTCATAAAAATCCTATTTTCAATAATCTGTTAAACATTAACTGACACAGCATATTAAGCTAGTGGCTGTTTCTAAGAAAATTTGTTAGCAGTGGTGCAAAACAAGTTGGTCTGAAGATCACATAGGAATTCCATCTTGTGATGTGCTGCATTTATAAGAAATGAAAAAAGCAAAGAGGTCTCTAAAACAACCAAAAGATCTCTGAGGCTGATTAGCTCTGGAGAAGCAATGGTGGGGAGAAGAGTCAGCATTTCACAAAACAAAGGAAGGAATGATTAACAGGAAAGAACAGGTACATGAAAGACTTGAAAGCAAACACAAAAAACTGGATGCTGATTGGATGTAGTGGGATGAATCAGTGCAGGGATTCATGATGAATGCAAGGAAGACAAATCATCTTAACAACTGTATTTTGAACAGATTGGAAAAGATTGCTGTCATTCTCAAAGAGACATGGGTAATTAATCTGCACAATAATATGAACTGAGAAATATATCTGATTTAGAAATATCTCAGAAGAAAATGTGGTAAGATTATTACAATACAAATAAATAATAATATATTATATGCTAAATGTGCAGGATGAGAAAATGGCCCAAGCACGATTGAGATTGTGAATGGTGGTAATCACAGAAAATGTCATGAATTTCCTGTGGAACATAAAGAATTCAGCTTTGGCCATATTATCTTTAAATTGATAGATATTAAACTGACAGAAAGTCAAACCAGTGGAACAACAAGAGGAGAGAGATAGAGAACCATTAGATGGAGGGAGAGAAGACAGATTGGGAACAGAGAAAGAACTGAGAACCACCAGTGGCATCGTGGTAAGGGACAACAAGCAGTTCAATGGGAGATAAATAACAGAGAAGAGAGAGACAGACACACAGCTGCCAAGGATGCCCAGAAATGACACACAGCAAGGTAAGGGTGAAGAAGGTAAAAAACCAATGAAAGTTCAGTTAAGTGGAAAACAAGGAAAGGCAGTATCTCACAGACTAAAGTATTAGGGAGCAAAGCCAGTGTGACCCTACCAAAAGCTGTGTTCTCTTTTAGAAAGGGTCTCTTCTGTTTCTTCTTCAAATGATTGCTGTGTGAAAGCCTGCTAATGGGCTTTGAATAAAAGTGCAATATTATGGCTAAGGTGACTTGAGAAAAACGTGCCCTACAGCTAAGTTCCAATGAGCACAGGCACCTCATTAAGTGACCTCATTTTCAGAAGTGCCGAACATCCTGCAGCTCTGCCCGATTTCATTATAGACTTTTTCCAAGTGCTGGGCACTCACTGCGGCTGACATTGCTGAGACCCCAGCATAGTCCAGGGAATGGTCAGACTCAGAAGGCACATGCCCACCTACTTGCTCAAATGACAAACAAGCCTTGCCTTTCTGCCTCATTTTCCCACCTCCACCTCTGAAAATCTTAAAAACAGAAACCAATGTATAAGAACGGTTAACTGAAATAATAGAAAAACACACTTATTTAATACAATGGTAAGCAGTGATTGACATCTGACCCAGTCTATTTCCAGCATTTAGAACTGACAGGCAGGTTACAGGCAAACCCACTGTGATCATAAAAAAGATGACACTTGAACATAATGATGCATTATTATCTTAGCCCTGAGAAAATGAATCTTATAAAAAATCAATTTAATGCAAAAGAAAATGTATTATTACTGCTTAGAGAAAAGCATCAGACTGGGAGCAGCTTTTTTTTCAGCATCAGATGCAAATGAAATGTACAGTAATAATACACACTAAATATTAGACAAAAATGCAGCACTGCAACAGAAAAATACAGTAGCTTTTAACTGGCTCTTGAACATCTTTATCAGTTTCACACTTTGGAGAGTTTGCCTGCATTCAGAGTATCATAATCACGTCTGAACTTACAGTGTTAACAAAACTAATTTATTACTGAATTTCTACAGGAGCATTTCTTTGAGATGTAAAGTAGCTGGTTAGAATATATCCTTCTCTCTTTTGTTCCCGCTACAGCATGAGTTATCTCAGGGGGTGAATAAGGGGAATTCTACAGTATGTTTTAGGAAGAACTGTCTAATTCCAAAATCCAATCTGTTTAAGAAACAAAGGGATGACACGCAAAAAATAACACTTACTCCTCTTCTGCCAGGAAAGAAGGGCTATCAGCAATTTCTTCATATTTTTTTTTTCATTCTGCAGTGTGTCAGGACCTCAAGCTTTCTCCTTTAACTCACCTATGATGAGTGTTCAGTGATGCTCCAGCGGAGAGGAAAAATTCCTATCATCGTTTTTATAAAGCAGCAAGGAAACATACTGCCTTCTTCTGAGAATGTTTCGCAGAGTTCCTTAGTTTTACCTCCTTGGCCTCATCTCAGTCAGGCATTTATCCATGTGCCGAGCTTGAACAATATGAGCTGTCCTATTTCTGCAGGATTACTCACATGCTTAATTAGGAACCTAAGTGCTTGGCTGAAACAAAGACTTAATTTCTAACAAAAATGAGTCTCGGACACTGTGCTTATTATTTGATGAAGGGCAGAAGGCACAGAAACTTCGTGAGGAGCTGAAGCATGGCATCAGCTGATGCTCTGTGCTGTGCCACACTGCTTCACATCAGCATACTGATCTTAAATAATGCAAATAGACATTGAAGTGGCATTGACACATGACTGACTTAGCACATGCCAATCTCAACGGTGGTAAAAGGAGAAAAAGAGTGGGTTTACATCTCTTCAGAATTCAAGCACATACGTGCTGCAGCTGCAAACCTACCCCATTTCAACAGTCAAACAAATTGCCTACTCGTCCCATGAAGCAGGTAAGATCATTGTCTCTGCTCTAAGAGGACAGTGCAGCACTGGAGCAGGTTTGGCACAAAGGTGGCAGAGGCTCAATCCCTGAAGGTTTTCAGGACTGTTACGTAAAGTCGTGGCTCTTCTGCCCTAGACCTGACAACAGTAGTGCTTTGAGTGGGAAGCTGGATTAACTCATCCCGGAAGCCCTTCCAACCCACATTCTGTGATTCTTATCTTCCTTTCTTTACTGCCTCAGTGATGGTAAAAAGGCAAACTGCTATTTTGTATGATATGCCTAACACACAGCAGACTTCACAAAGAAATCAGTTATCTGATATTTATTTGTTGATTTGCTACTCAGGTATAAATGCAATCAAACCCACTGCCTAGACCCTGCTGGCTGCTAGAAACTTCAGATTTTTTTTCCCCAAGTCCCTTCCTGTTATTACAAAATTATCCTTGCCATTTCTTTTATTCTCTGTGTCCCATGGCTATCAGAAAAAGTCTGAAAAACTTTGCAACCTGTGAAATCTATGTAAAATTCTAACAATTCTTCATAAGTAAATGAGGATCTCCTGATTAGAAGGGTTCATCTTTTCCGAATACAAATGAAGCAAACTTGTGCATTATGTCAAAACAGTAAGGCTTCAATTCTGAAAACCATTCCACTTTGATCATCATTTGTCCATGGACACGTGCAATACTGTTTATTTGAATAGTTTGCATAAACAGGAAAATCTGTCTTTGTTGAGAATCTAGAAGGACTGAAATCTTGATCATGATGTCAGTCAAAGGAAACATAGTGCACCTAAATTTATGTAGGACTTAAAACAGAGATCAAAACTGCATGCAAAGTATCTTACCATATGTTAGCAAACTTTAAAAGCTACTAGCTAAAATAGACTGAAAACAGTTGTTAAATAGGCAGTAGACACAAAGTGCTAAGCATGATATACATACACTAAGTTAAAATTGTGATGAGACAGGACAATAGATTGAATCACAGACTAACACTATTGCTAGACATAACCTCTGTAATTAATTTACCAGATCAGAATTTTTCCAGCTGAGTAAAGAAGCATACATTACCCAATATTGCATAGAAAAATGTGTATCTGTGGCTAAGCAGTCTCAGCAGTAAATTTTTTTACCCTTAAACTATTTTCTGCATTTTGGAACTGCGTAACTTTTTCTGAGGTCATTCATGCATGGAGTTCAGATGCTGAGGCCATGACTTTGTCATTACCACAATATTGGCATCCTTCATACAGCAGAAGAGGAAATATATTCACAGACTATGAATTAATTATTTTCTTCTTTTTTCTTTTTAATTTTAAAAAAAATGTTTTCTCGGACTATATGTAAGCTATCGGGTAAAAGTAACCAAACTTCTTCACTGCATGCAGTGATCTGTCTGCTGCATCAGTAGGGCAACTATGAGCAGGTAAGTAAAGGTATATGCTTTTTTCCTGACTTTTTAATGGAAACTTCCTGCTAACAAGGAAACATCTGTCATTTCAAATACTGGTCCTGTCAGAGTCACCGGGAGCTTTTTCACTGATTTTGAGTAAGTTAGGTTCCTCTTTTTTAAAAAAATCGCTCAACTGTCTGCTTCTTTCTAAGTACTCAGCAAAGTATGCATGAATGGTCTAACTCAGATATACTCTGACTTTTTAGGAGGTTTCTCTTACACATTCAAAACATTACAACAACAGCAACAAAGTCTTTAGGAAACAGTGTTCTAAAAAGCAATTTTTGCAATTTAATGGCATATTCAAATTTTGGTTGAAAAAGTCCGAGTCCATTCTGGGACAGAATGTCATCCTCGGGTAACACAGAGGTGATGTCTTTGAAGTCAGCAAGGTAGTTTAATGTGCATATAAGTGAAGTTAGAAAATTTATTCCAGTCTTTAAAATTATACATGTACATGCATGTAACTACTGTTATTCTTGTCTTTTTGTAGTTCTATTTTGGTAATGGCACTGTACTGAATTTGAAGTTGCCACAATAAAAGAGACACTTAAGACAGTTCTGTATCTGAAAACAAAAAAAATAAAACAAGCCTCTATATCCAAAGCAACACTTTTATTAAAGTTCCAGTAAGGGCTTAAAATACAAAGATCAAATTTAAAGGCCATCTTTAACAAGGGATTTTAAAGCCAATATTTTGTCTTAGATCTGTGCTACTCTATTAGAAAATACATTTGGAACAAAGCAAAAGAGCATAAAATATGCACTTCTGCACTGCACTCTATGTAAATGATTTTTCTAAAGGCAGACAGGAAGGTTCAAAGAACTGATAGTGCTGTCTCCAACTTCTAAACCACCACTTCAAAAATCAGTTTCTATTGCTAAGGATCAAAAAATATTATTATCTTAAAGTGATTTGGTGACCCATATAAAAAGACAACTATTCTCAAGCCTGACCTTTAGTAAACACATGGAGCATTAACCTCTACCTCTGAAATTCTTCCTGAAAATCTCAGCAGGGAAACCATGAAACCCAGGATTTGCACACTTGTAAGGAACCCAGGGAGTCTGGCACACATTATCCTGATGCCCACGCTTCACGGAAATCCAAAAAGTTCAGGTCTTGCTGCTGTCCCATACATTACTTTCTACAAGCACCTAGTACATATATGTCTTTCTCCTAAACAAAGGCAGGGAAAAGACCTAACAGTGACTGACACCTCAGTAAGGTAGTAAGATTATTCAAATTTCTTGTATACTTACAGTATGATTTCCATATTGGAGGCTGGTATTCTTCAGCATCTAAAATAGAAACAAAAAGGAGGAAAGAAATCAGTCAATTGGCCACTGAGTCAAACTGTCAGCATGTATTTTTCTGCTGAGAGACCTCTACTTGTCAGCAAAATTCACATTTCTTTCCCCAGAGAGATGCTGGCCTATTTACAGTACAGTTTCCTATGTGAGAGAAGAATATAAATTTCAACCACTTGTGAATCCAGTGTGCTTTTCCAACTTATTCAAATGTAACAGAAATTAATTTTTCACTAATTTGCATATAGTTTCCTGACTCACCAGTATTTTTAAAATAATTAACGAGACTGGTAACTAATTTATTTACTTTATTTGGCATGATAAACAGACTAATCACTACTGGTTTTCAATCAGGCTTCTAATCCCACAAGTAAGATTGGAGAATGAGCATCAATGAATAACACGTCTGGGCTAAAGAGATGCCCAGCTCAGGGTGCACTACAATGTACAGATCTGATGGTTTCAATGAGATTCAATTACACTTCTTGAACCCACTAGAATATGCAATTGCCACATTTTCCAGAAACAGCATCAACAAAAATAATGAGAGAAAGGTAGAAAAAGGAAAGACTGCAAACCCTTCAATTACAAGCAGACAATTACTGTCGTTATTGACTGAAGGGGCACGAAGAGTTGGTATCTTCTGTTAGTGCCCACTCCACAAGCAAGTTCACAGCTGAATTGTATGGTCCCACTCCACAGGGGGGGTTTCCAGCCCTCTGCAAGAACGCCATTTGCTGCATCCTCCAAAAATCCCAACAGAGGCCAAGCTTGAGTGGTAGGAGTTAAGTTACCATACACCAGCACAGAGGGTGGGGCACCGGGTACTGGTTTGGCTCTGAACTGTCATGTGGCCAAACACTTTGAAGAGTCATTTACCAAGGGTATGTCATTAACCTCCCAATACTGTGCAAACTAATTAAGGTGTTTGTTATTTACTAAACTTCTCCTCAAGTTATGCTAATATAATTCAATTATAGTTGCATAGCTCATGCTCCTTGTCTATTTACATACACACAACCACTTTAAATATAACCCTGCAAAAAGTTTGTTTACTAGGAATGTTAATCATTAACTACCATCTGCCATTTTTAACTCTATTGTTTTAAAAGAGGATAAATCTAGCAGTGATCACAGTCACTGCCTGGAATAATACCCTGCAACAACTTGTAGATATATCAATTGGAAAAACCCATTCAGTCTCAGTTTCAACTGTATCCACCTCACAACTTTGGCAAAATTCAAGACGCTCCCAGACTGATAGAGTTATACCCTGTTGTGGCAATCCAAGAGTAATTAGCTTGCAAGTTCATTATGCACAAGACATATTTTAAATTATATGGAGCTATTCATGAGACCAGTGAAATATATTCATACAAGAACTGAGTAATTTTTTCTCTTCTTACATTATAATAGTAATTTATCACTCTTTTTTCCCCCTATACATCAGTAGCTTCACATATAGTTTACCATAACACCGTAATATTGTGTATTAAATTCCTGTCATACTTCTGTACTACTGCAAGAGAATTTCTGAATTTTCTTCTTCACTTACTCTATTTTTCCAATAGAAAAAACACTGAGATAATGCAAATATCTTATTATCTATACTTGCGACTTCAGATAAGGAAATAATAGAGGGAGAAACAATGAAAAATCAGTGAGTATCAGTTGTTGCTTTAGTTTTCCAAATTAATTAGAAAGTGCACAGTAAATTCAACAGTGAAAGCTGATCTACAAGTGGCTGTAAAGTGCTTCATTAGCTTGAGACAGACTGATGGTGAGGAAACACTGCAGCCTAGGTGGACAGCAATCACCCAGGAGGTAAGTCATAAAACAAAACTCCCGATGATTGCATTTGATTTGTCACGGTTATGAATCTGTCAGCTCAGGAAAGAGAGGAAAGAACCATTCCTCAATAGGTAAAATAATTCTTAAGGATAGTACACTCAGAGAAAAACCACAAGTCATGGCTCCACATTCACCCTTACAAGGTACTGCAACACTCTCTGTGATCCCTTCAGCTGAAAGCACATCCCTAAATCACAGGGAACAAAATGCCATCGAGGTGCTAGTATTAACAGAGTTTATTGTCAAGCTATCATGCATTTGATGGCATCCATTTGTAGGGAAATAAAAAACAATTAGTTAAAATACATCATGGAGACAAGGGCCATGGTTGAGGATCAGGGAGAGCTTTAATGGAACTCAGAAAGAAATCTTTTGCTCCCTTTGTGGAAGGAGGTTGCTGGTCCCCTGTTTAGACACTCTCATCCTTGCGTGATAAGGTCTTAGCACTCCCATCCTGGATGACTAGATTAGACTGAACTTCAACCCTTCTTAAGTCAGGGGTCAAATGAGGCAACTCCTGCCTGAGCAGACTTGATGACTACTATTTGCCCTTTTTGAAAATTCTGTTCTGCTACTTTTTATTAGTCCTTCTTATTACACAGAAGCTCTACTTGTTAAATCGTGCTCCACTCTCCATCATTAGACTTAATACAGCAGTTCTGGTTCACAGAAGTCCCACAAGACTTGTATAAGCACAGGATATAGGCAAATGTAGGATAGGAGTGTGACGTCAAATGGTATGGAATAAGGCGTGGAGATTGTAATGGGTTTGTTACCCTCCCTGAGAGGGAAACAGAACTAGGATAGATCATCTGATGTCTATTCTACCAATAAGCTATTTCATCCCATGTTACGTCACTTTAGATATAACACTAGATGAGGAAGACCTGAGCCAAGCTGGTATATGGCGGGGGCGGGGGGAAGGAAGGGAGAGCTGAGAAAGAAGGAAGGGTGGAGGGGGAAGGTGTTGTGTTTTAAGACTGTTTTAGTTCTCACTTTTTAGCCTTTATTCTGTTAGTAGTTAAGTCTTATTCTGTTAATAATAAATCTAAGTTTTATCCTCACTCTGAGTTTGTTTTGCCTATTAATAACTGCCTTTCTCTCAATCCTTATCTCTACTCATGAAAATTCCTTTGCGGTTTTTTTTCCCTCTCCTCTGTCCAGCTGCAGGGGGGAGGAGAGAAGTTGGTGGAGTGGTTTTAATACCCCCCGGGCATCTGGCCAGGGTCAAACCACGACAAATTTTTGGTGCTGAAACCCGGGACTGCTGATAGAGGCAGCGGCCGGATCAAACCCACTACATCGCCAGTACTAGTTTGGGTGGTCAGTTCAGTTACTACATAACACCTCAACTCACACAGCTTCTGCTTTCAGTTCTGCACATGGTAATGGTCTCACAGCAAGGACAACATACCTTGGTTTTGAGCCACTTAGCAAAAATCAATCAATCAATCAATCAATCAATCAGATTTGGCACAAATGACAAATGCCCTGCGTTGATCTCTCATTAAATGATATTCCCTACATGAACTTTGATCATAATGCCTATCAGAACTGGGACTAGCAGCACTGGAAAAAGGGTTCACTGAGGTACTCTCAGGTGATAAGACAGGATCTCTCCTATTGCTGCTTTCTTGAAAGGTTCGTATTTTCAACAGTGACTTCTTGTCTAGATTCAGAAACTGTGCCAGATAAGGTTGAAAGCAGTTGTCACAGGAGAAACTCAGATCACAAGATGAGAATTAGTTCTGAAAAACTCAACAAAATGTCCCAGGGTCAGCTATGACACACCTTTTTGAGTCTCGCTGTAAAAGAGAGACTTACTGTAAAAGAATTATAGAATGTTCAGTTTAGGTATTTTTTAAATTATTTTGATTCTTATCAAAACTGTATCATAAATGACCTTGGCAAACCCAGAAAACCTGAGTACTCACTGGAAAGACTAGAATTGGAAATAAAGCATGAGAGACTTCCTCAAATAATATTACAGGCAACACTGTTAACTAAAAACTTTGAAACAGACCAGTTGAGAAAGTTAATATTTATTAGACCTAAAAAAGTACTGTGTGTTAGTTGTATGTGAAACAGAAAGGCAAAAGGAATGCTGAATGATGGCTCTTGAGGAATATTACAGCTACCAGAAGTTTTCCTCATAATGCCTAATTGATATGAAAAGATACTGGAGAAAATTGTCAAACCAAAAATGATACTGTGGAATTGGAAAGTGGGAGTAAGGAAAAACAGGTTAGTTCTTCACTTTATTTGCTTTACTCTTCACAGAGTAGAGAGGATGAAAAGGATCTTAGGAATAAAATACTTTCATAAAGCAGATGGAGCACTTGAACCTGAGTAAGTGCAGAAAGACTACAGTAAAGGAGTACTGAAAAGTTGGCAAAGCTTTAAGCAGACAGATAAAAAGTAAAACTACGTAAGATTTTTTTCAAAGAAACATGAAGACAGAATACAGTATTACTGCCAATAATGGGCAGTAAACGGTTAATACATTACTCAGAGCCATTCTTAAGCAATTTCTGGGAAATGGGCTTACAGTAATTACATAGTAAGTAAAGCTATCCATGGACTTCAGCCCTTGCTCTTCACTGAGCCTGGCTCTGTACCAAAGTGACACCTTCCTGGATGTAGTTGTGAAAGACACTGGAATGATGGAATTGCTTTTTATGACTTCCCTGTACTTTCTGAAGATGATGATGTAATACCAACATGCGTGGTTTTGTGCTACCAGCAATGGGACTGACTTTGCTAAAGCAGGTCCAATAAGAAACTGACTCAAGTTCAAACTGATTCTTCTGACTACCAACACTGGTAATTGCACTAGAGAGAGGAAACTCTGTTTTACAGGGAAGGCCATAAATTATGTTACCAAATCAAGTAGTTCTGAGTGGCATTTCTATTCACAAAGAGAGCAGTAACAAATATCCATACTGTAGCTATATGCCATGCCCAGTTCTAGATATGCTAAATAGTACTAATGAATCCTATGACAGTAAAGAGTTATGCAGACGAGTAGCAGGACAGTAACCAAAAGGGAACTGTCATCATTTGCTAATTTCTTTATAGTCTTTATACTCAATATGTAAAAGGAGTAAATATTTTCTTTCTTTGCCTTTGTCCTTACTACAGGATTACAAAAAAACATTTTGCAGTTCACCTTGGAAGAACTTTCTCAGACTAGATTTTCTGCCACCATTGTCTGAAATTTGGACTTCCTTTCCAGTAACAACTAATTTTAAAACTATGACCTGCATGTGCAAGAAAAGACACTTGTGTGTGAGAAGAGCCAATCTGGAAGCCACTGGCTTACTGGCAGTGTGCAGATAAATGATTCACCGGATAAACAAGTCTAGTTACTAATTTTTTTAATTTTCTTTGTTATTTTAGGACCAAGACTAATAGTTATTAGTATTTTAATGCCCTTTGTATATTTCCTTTAAAGAGTTTTTTCACACGTTTACCACGTACCCTTTCATATTTTTTGCTTTGTTTCCAAATCATTAAGTTAGCATATATTATTAAATACATTTTTCTTATTTTTATATATTTAATTATATATAGAAAAATAACGTAAAATTGTTGAGTAGAAGGCCCTGTGAAAGATAAACAGTGTTTGTACTCTTTGTGCACATATATTTTTTTAATGTTTTTCTTCATACAGACAGAATTATATTATTCAGTTGACTGCAATGCAGATGGCCATTACAGAATCACAGAATGTTTCAGGTTGAAAGGTACCTGTGGAGGTCACGTGGTCCGACCCACTTCTCAAGCATGGCCACCTACAACCATGTTCAGATAGCTTCTGAGTATCTTTAGGGATGGAGAACCCACAACCTCCCTGGGCAACCTGTACCAGTGTTCAGTCACCCTCATAGGGAAAAGGTGTTTCCTGATGTTCTGACAGAGCCTCCTGTGTTTCATTTTTGTGTCCATTACCACTGGCAATGTCACTGGACATCTCTGAATAGAGCTGACTTTGTCCTCCTGGCATCCTCCCTTCAGATATTCATATATTTTAATAAGATTGCTCTGAACCTTCTCTGCTCCAGGCTGAACAATCCCAGCTCTCTCAGCCTTTCCTCAGAGGAGAGATCCTCCAGTCCTGCATCGCCTTTGTGGCCCTTTGTAGGAATCTCTCTAGCATTTCCATATGTCTCTCATACTGAGAAACCCAGCACTGGTCAGAGCACTCCAAGTGTGGCCTCCCTGGTGCTGAGCAGAGGGCAACATTCACCTCTCCTTCGACCTGCTGGCAATCATCTTCCTAATGCAGCCCAGCCTTCCTCAAGGGAAGGATACATAGCTGGCTCCTTTTCAACACCACAACCCCCAGGTCCCTTTCTGTTAAGCTGTTCTCTGGCTGGGTAATCCTTGGCATATATTGGTGGATGCAGACTAAAATGAAAGTAATAAGGGGCTTCTTTGGTAGGGTCAGTTCTTTTTCTACATGTCAAACATCACTGTATTATTTAATTTCCACTCTGTGCTTAAAAAATATCAATTATAGAAGCTCATTTTCATCCTATCTGATCCCATAATGGCTAGTCCTGTGGCTGGTGAAGGGCTGTTCTCATTTATTTTGCCCTCTCACCAATTAATATACACACATATACAACTATGTCACATTACAGTCATTTTGCAAACTATTTTAAATTAAAACTTTTTTCTATGTTTGATTGCAGTAATTTGGCATCTACTTTTGGCATTATGATTACTTCTATTACATGCAGTAATTGTCCTTGCAGGCACATCTGACTCCACTTTGAGAAAGAACATTCTTATTTTTTAAGTTGCAAGGAATCGTATTTTCAAATGAGTCCCGCTTTTTAACTCCTGAAAAGTCACTGCTCCTTTGAAGAGCAAAATTAACTCTGTTGAAGTTAATAATTAGCAATGTAGCTGTTGAAACATTTCAGCGTGTCAAAAACTCTGTTTAAGGTTTCATTCAGAACACACAGTTGCCTGTGGAGGAGCGAGCAGTTTCCAGCTTTATCAATGAACTTTCTCATCATCAGTACATGGACAGCTAAAATATGGAATGAGACTTCAGTTCTTGTCTTAATGAGGCACTTCAGCTTTCAGTGTAAGGCACAGAAATGATCAAATTGTTTACTTGCAATACAGTTTATAATTGGTGTATTAATTCAGATGATGGGAGCTTCCCACTGCACTGTTCTCTCTTAAAAAAAAATAAAAAAATCAGTGATAGTGTGTAATTTAAATGTCAAAAAATGCTCACAAAAGGGGTGGAGTTCTCTCTTGCACAGCAATTAGACTGAGACAGTAAGCTTTTAATAACCACAATATAAATTGACAGCTATTTTGAATCTTTTCCTTTTGCCTACCACAAACTTGCTATTAGAAGTCACTGCTGTAAAAGTAGCTCATTCAGCCCATTCTACGAATCAGGGTCATTCCAAATTGTGCTCTCTTCTGCTTTTGCTTCAGATTTCAAAACAGTATCTTTCCACTAATAAACATGTGGTCAGTCCAATTTTGTTTAATGCACATGTCTGTTTTACTAGAATCCAGACGAAAGATCAAGAAAATCGGTAAATTTAATAATTTAGAAGAGTTACCAAGTATCAAATAAAATATGACTGCGAAGTCAGTGAATTATTAGGGACCTACTCCAACAGATCACAGGAGATTTTTGAATCCACAGCTAAACTTGTAGAACAAAACCTTAAGGAGATGTGTTCTGCAGTTAGTGAGTGGTGTTCAGCCAGCTATGACCATCGGATTGGAGCAGTATCCGATTTAATTAAAAAATCTGCCTTTCTATTTTGCACAGATTTAAAGTGAATTAAAAGATATGAAAATATAATTTCAAATTTGGAAATTGAGAGAAGGAATAATCAGGGTTCTCAATAGTAATAGCAGAAGTGTAAAAGGGAGGGGTATTTGTACAGTTCTAGTTTTAGAACTCTCTTTAGGAGACTAGTCTTTCTTAGGGCCCAAGAAATAGAATTAAACAGGCTCTTCCAAAGTGCACATCCAAGAACCTGACAGGGATCTAAGTAAGCTGACGAAAATATTCTCAGTGCTTTAAATATTTCCTGGGAAATGTGTAAGATTTAAGAGTGCAGAGGGGTATTCACACTACCTAATCTTTGACAGGTGGGTCCTTTTTAATGGTGAACCACACTGAATCTATTTGCCCTTGGACGGCCTTTAAGAACCTCCATGATTTAAGTGCCCTGAAATGTTTTTTTTTTCACAGAGCAACAATGAAGAATTTCCTTATGCAAGTCATTAAAGATTTGTGTCTAAAAACTAGAAACACATACAATGAAAAAAATACCACAAACTATGTCCTTCATCCTTCATTTTCAAAAAATCTGTTTAAGTTATTAGCTGACATTAAATTTAATCTGGTCACTAAAAATGATACCCAAATGATTGTTACTATTCTCTAGTTTAACACTAAAGCAAATGTAACTAAAATTTAACAGAGTTATTTTCACATTTTCACATTTAATCTATAAACCAGAGATATCAAGACATTAAAATGGGACAATCAGGGCTCTGCCTGACTGAGAGACTGGATATTTTTTTGGTAGGAATAAACACATGACATGAGTGAAATCACCTCCCATTATCAGACCTCCTATCTTACACAAGTACACTTTAGCTTCTAACTAATGACCAGTTAGTTCCTGGCTAAAAATCAAACCCAGATAATCAGTTGGCATATCTGAAAATAGATCTGCTGCAGTAATTTTATCACTGTGCAGGATGTGGCAATGCATTTCCAGTCATTTACTTACTGCATCCTAAAAAACACCCACCGTCCCTAACCCTCCAGCCAAGGACCCATGGACTCAGCAAAGCAGTCCATGGCATTAAAATGGTCACCATGAAGTATTTCAATTAGAACATTTATGTTGAAGCATTGCCAGCACATTCCCTGATCCGGAAATGCACTCATACATTGACAAGGATACCTGTTTATCTGTCAATGGACCCAGCACATTCCCTGAAAACTTATTAACATTTAGCAAAGTCCAAATCATTGCTTTTGGTAACTGTTATTTTTGACATGTGCCATTTGATCATCTCACTAAGCAAGGGTGCAAGTGTTTGACTATTCAAGGACGTGAGGTAGTCCTAGTCCTGCAGCTGACTATGGAGGCTGTTCATCAGCTTTTCAGAGATCATCTCGACCCTGCACTTGCCCCTCTCTGGATACAGAAATAAAAGTATTTCTAAAGACTGAAACTGCAGACTCATAATGAAGTGGAAATCCAGTAATTCATCTCACCGGCAAAGCCATTTGAATCAGAGAATTTACACTCGTAACTTAAAAATATCAGTGTGTTGCACTTGGCAGACAACCTACTCATATCCTAGGGACTTCACTGAACTCTGTGGCCTAAAGGCAAATTCAAGCCTCAGCCATCAGAGATGAAAACTACCCTGTCATTCAGAGCATGCATGATGACCTGCAAAAGAACAAAAGTTGAGCAAACAGACTTTACTTTGGCTTCCTTCACAGGTCCTGTAGTATTGCTGCAGTATTTGCTTCTATACATTAAAACATGAAAAACAGGAAAAACACCACCCACCTAAAAGCATAGTTATCATTCCCACAGCTCTCAGATAAAATTCTGAATAATCAGGGCTTCGAGGATAAGAAGCAACCTGTCTACATTGCCTACTAAAAAACATGACACTTGTAATTGCATTCTTTGGTGGACAGTTTTATTTGTGTCAACTACATTCAAGGCCAATTGAATTATTATTTTATCTCTTCAATTTGTCTCTTCTAAAAAATGCTTTGGATTAATGTCAGCTGTTACTGAGACTGTTCAAGTATGTTGTACAAATGGGCAAACACTCCCCAAGTCTGTTCTATTGTATCATCACCCACCATTTAACTGTTCTCCCAGTAGACCTGTTCCTGCACTTACTACTTTGGACCTAAATATTAGAGAAATGTTTATTCTCTTAAAATTCAGATCCATAATATGTCTGTGCTGACAAAAGTCTTATGTCTCGGTAAGGTCTATGTAACTACACTTTCCTCCCTGCAATCTTAGCCATAAAAGAATTACTACCAGTATTTAAAATTGCTGGAAAACTATCACGGACTATTTCCCTTCAGAAGAATATGGTTTATGTATTGTTTCCTTACTTGGGAGGAATTTTAAGTGCCTTGTGGAAGTCTATAATTCTTCTAAGAACTTTTTACTACAGCCTGGCACAGATGATAATGAGTTCTTACAGCATAATATATTTACAAAATACCTTGTATGAAACACTATAAAATTTAAAATACACTTTGCCTTCCACAAGTTTTATCAAACTAACCAGCAGGGCTGTGCAGAATATCCTGATGCTTGGGCACAGGTGACAATTTTTCTTTGCAACTTGCAATGTTGACAGGATTTTCCCTAGAGAAACACTGGCTAATGGCACGTCATATGAAGCCAACCCCATGTCTCTAACCATTTTGTCATCGAATTAAAACAAACCAGTGCTCACAGGAGAGCTGTACGAGTACCCCAGTGGCATTGAGTGAGAGGACAGAATTTAGCCACCCCTAATATATAAAGGAAAGTGCAACTGCAGCCTGGCTACTATCCCAGTTTGCTACTTTGCAAATTTTAAAGATGCATCTAATACAAGAATACTGTCTCTAGGTGTCTTAAAATACATGAAGTTTCTTTACATGCCATAAGTAAATCAAATACAGTGAAAGCAGTAATTTCCTTTTGAAAATGGCTTTTGCTTCTCTGTAATGAGAGATAGGCTGGTTATTTTTACATAAATAAATTAAAAAGAAAGGAGAAAGCATACTTTTTCTCAGTAACTTCTTCTGGAATTGTTCTTCACCCTTGCAGAAATAACAAAAAAATAACATTTATTTCTTACCCCACTTATCTTTCAGAAAGGCTCAGAAGACAGTCAGGCTAGTTCTTAAAAGCACATCCATCATATTTTTAGCCATAAAATCAGCCAGTAAGAAAAAATACCCTCGTCTTTCCTGTTATTTTTAAAGATACACCCAAGTGCAGCAATTTTGAGCAAACCCTCTAATTCATCCCACTGAAACACTTTGTGTAGGGACAATTAATTATGAATAAGGTTATGGTTTTGGAACAATAATATTTAATATATTTCATGGCAGAAGCACAGGGAAAAGAAAGAACAGTCATCAGAAGTTTTGCAAATGTATTTGCTGTAATATTCCAGCAGCTAAATAATAAACAATATTCAGTACGATACCATTAAGCAAGTACACTTTCTGCTGTGATTTATATTCTGAATAGTAAAGGCTACACACCAGATATCCTCATTTTTTTTTCTTTGGGCCAAAATCAGCAGCTGATCTATATGAGCCAGCACAGTCTTCTCTTTAAACAGCAAGGGAGTCACAATTCTTTAAATGCCATAACATAACCACAGCCTTGACAATGAAACCTGGATAAATGCAAGGCAGAATTACAGGACCTGTTTCATCCCTGTGTCTAAGCTCCCAGGTCTCATATGGAGGTATCAGTACTCTGGCAGATCAATACTATTGACACAGAAAAGATGTTTTCCATCAGTTGCTTCCTAGGAATGCAGCCAAGGAGAGCTGTATTCCTCTGATAACATACCGATCTTCATCTAACAAAACACAGTTCATGTTTAAGTATTTTGTTACTGCCAAAGGACAAGCATGTGTCTACATGCTCAGAGACTCAAAACTGACTAATGTTGCTTTGGAACACAGAGAGGGGAGAACAAAACAAATTCAAGCCTTTCCTTTGGAAAGATCTGGCAAATCTCCAAAGCAAAATGATGCAATTTTTTTAAGCTAAGGGGAAGGGTTGGTGCTGAGCAAGAACTGCAAGTCTTAGTAGCAACCACCACTCTGCAGTTCTGCTCTCATCTGGTGAGATGGGAAAGCCGGGTAAAAATATGATCTAATTTACTCATGTCCAACATTACCACAGCTAGGATGGGTATTTCAACTTGTAAAGACACCAATCCATGTGTAACCTTTTTAAAAAAGTTTTTCCTGTTTTTCCTCTATGTTTGTTTTATCATACAGGAAAGCCTGTCAGAGCTTGTCAGATCATCCTAGTAGCAAAACCTCCAAAAATATAGATTTCCTTGAGAATCCAGAGGCTGAGGTTGCTATTTGTCTGCAGGTTTATTGGCAACATCAAAGGTTTGTAGCTAATGACTGAGACAATGTGCTGCCCTACAACCCACCCCAAATGAAACTGAGGTTTTGCCAGGTTTTTGCTTCATTTCCTCAATATTATTTAATGCTTACAGAGAGATAGTGAACAACTGTGTCAGCTTTGTGCACCAGGAACTATAAAAATATTCAACAGCTATAAAATACAGATTTATTTTTAATTTTTATTTCTAGTTCTTGTTATTTTCAAGGATAGTTAAAGGTAAACCAATCTGAGAGAGTAAATATGCCTGCTTATGATAGCAGAAAAATAGACCTGAATATTAAAAAGAAACACATCTCAAGAGGCAAGGGCAGTGCGACTTAAATCCAATTTGCAAGATAAAAGCTAACCAGACCACTCACTATTGCCATCTGATAGCATTCAATATTGCTTGAAATTCATTAATAGGCGAGGTAACGTAAGTACAGCGTATGTATACAAAATTAATTCTATTAATTTCTACATTAGAAAAATCTAATGTAAGAGGATCAGAATAATTAAAAGGCAGTCTTACCAAGCTGTGGAAAAGGCATAGTAAAACCAGTCTAAACCTCAGAAGAATAATTATCTCATGAGACTCCCACCTCCTGGGAGTGCCCATTATTGTGCTAGGAGAGCATAAAACTGACAGCTATTCAGAAAGACCTCCAGAGCAATTTCAGCTTAGCTCTACTGCTTATCTTACCTTGTCATCTTTTTAAGATATCTGCAAGCTTCCAGCTAACTTACCAATATTGTATTTTATTTTTACAAGCCAGCAATAAATGCTTCTTTTACAGCATATACTTTGCTTAACAGTCCAAATGCTGGAAAAATGCTTCTGCATCTTAAATAAAAGGTCATTCAAATTTAAACAGTCTTATAGAGTGATAATATTTCATTTAGATCTGCCTACTAACTGCTGATTGCTTAATCAGATTAGGTGGAACTCTAAAAGAGAGAGAAGCAAAGCATTTTATTATCATTAAATATTCCCCCTATGGCAGCATTTGGAACCCAAAATCAGGTTTGGTGTAACATCCAACTGCTAACCAGTACAGTTTAAAAATAAAACACAGCAGTTGCTGACCTAAAAGTGCCTGTGATTAGTGTGTGGCAAGCATCCAACAGATAAAAGGAAAAGAGAAGAAAAAGGAATAGGACAACAGGACTGCTATCCATGTCAGAGTCATAAGTACCAGTCACAGCATCCTCTCCTGACTATGAATAGTTTCATCTGAATGCAATGAAAAGATTACTAGAAAACAGAATAAGATGGTGTTAAAAAATAAATTAAGCAGCACAGAGCATCACATAAATACACTAGGAATAACTTAGGATAAGCTGATTTATTATTATATGAGGGAGGTTTCCTTACAAATGTTAAGAAACACGGTGGAGATTTAGTTTCTTCTGAGAGCATGAGAAAAACCACCTCAATACATCTATGTTGCATTTTTATTGAAGTGACACATCACGTAAATAATAAAATTATTCTGGATCAAGGTTTTATAATAATTTATTTCTACTGAAGACTGAATTATTCCAAAACAAACTGCAGCTCACCCTGGGCATATCCTTCCCTGCTTAAGGTACATCACAGAACAGCAGCTGACCTCATCGTATTTTTAAAGATATGCCTGTAGCCTATTGCTCAACAGTCTGATTTCAGTGCATCATTTTATCTGATGCCAGTCAATTTACTTACACTGCTGCTGTGCAAAGTATGGTCTAGAGTCCCCAAAGAGTAAAGAGACAAATGCTTCTTTTCTGACCTTAATTTATTGTCTAGAAGAACCACATTTCCTCCCAGCTTCTCACTCATTAGGGTCCAAAACTCATTCCCTGATGGAATGAGGAGGCCAGATTTGAGAGCAGTCATGTATATCTGATGAGGTCCAGGAGGCACCCAATTGGTGCCATTAGACAGTGAAATTCAGGAGAACGCCAAGTTCTGCTGCAGGCAATTTAGGATGACATAACTCTTGGATAAAAGGAAATGTGAAATGTGAGCTTCCATCTAACAACCCAAAAGTACTAGAAGAACATTAACATGAGGTGGTGCTTCATGATCATTAGTTGCAAAACACACTTTCCCAAGAAATACTTTGCAGGCACTTTTAATACAGCAGGAGGGCCTTGTACAAATGCTTATCTCCAAGTACTCACTTGAAAATGCTTCAGTGTTTTTATAACAATGAAAGAAACAACTGACTAGGTGCCAAAATGGTTTGATGCCATCTCTGAAGAAAGGCTTTACTGCTCTTGTGATTTCTCTTAAAACAGATTCAACTTTACCTTGCAATGTCCTTCACAGTACAGGTGCCTTTTTTATCAGTTCCAATCAGGATTTCAGAGATGTGCCCTGTGTGCTCTTGCTGGTGTACAGGAGCATTAACCTAGCAGGCATACTATTTTTTGCATATCCTAGATTGGTGCATCACATTCCTGCACTAGTTATTCTGCATCTAAATTATTATCTTAATTGTCTTCTAAACAATAGGTGGCAAATACTTGCATGTTTTATTTTAAGAAAGTACCACAAAATATGTATTAATTTTAAATTTATCAAGAAGTGAATTTAATTAGGATTAAAGTAGCATAATAGATACTAAAGAACCATCTCCTAGAAGACAAAAAATTAATGCAGCCTACAACTGAGACCCACATGATGTTTCAACTCAATACAAATCTTTATATCAGAGATTGCCAAACTTTGATTTATAAAACTTACAACTTCTCCATTGATTTCAGTAGGGTGAGAGTGATTTATTTTAGCCAAAGAGCTGTCCAGAGTTATATATAAGAATTGTGAGCTCAGAATCCCCAGTGGTTATAACTGCAGGTGTTTCTCAGGCTCTTCTCAGTAAGCTCAGTACCAGTGACTGCAATGTATCCTACTTCATGCTGAAGTATCAGGAACTTATATTTATCAATTATAATAATTTTATTCACGCACTATATACTAGCTAGAGCCTGCCATTCTCTCCTTTATCCCTTACAGTCCAGAATTCTTGCCACTGAAAGGGCACTTGACTTAGCACCCATGTCCAGATCTACAGAAGTACTCTCCTATGACAGAATTTGCATGAACCACTAAAGCAGTGAAGGTTAAAATGGCATATGGAACTACAGAAGTATATTTGTCAAACTATCTACTGGATGCATACAGATTCTGCCAACCACTGAAAGAACTATCTAGCCTGATGAAAAAGAAACAACCCTATTGAAAACCTCTTTGAAAGCTAAGCTAAAAACATACCAAAATCCCAAAATAGAAGCAGTATCAAACACTTTTTAATTCAAATCCATTTTAAGTCCAATTCCTTCATCCTTAAATATTGTGAAGATAGCCTGATTTTAGAACTGAAAGCTGAATCTTTACCTATAACCAAAGTAAAACACAGCAGTCCTGACCAAATAGCAGTACTATACAATCAGATTTAAAAATTGATGAATTCCAGTGACTACATTCTAATACAGATGAAAAAGTTTATCAAGGTCCAAATTTTTTTTCTGAATATCTCTTGATCCTTATGACTTCAGTAGATTTTTCATAATTTTTCTTAATTCCCTCTCTGCACTGACTTCCAAAATAAATTTTGTGGGTTTACCAATTTTTTGTTTTGAGTTTCACAGGTCCAGCTGGACAAAAGACAAACCAGTGACACAGCTCAGGGACATAACAGGAAGGAACATCCTGATATCTAGAAATGATAAAGAATGGATTTGCAATTAAAGGATAGTACTGAATCTTCAGACATTGAGTTTAGTTTCTAACTCTTCCAAATGCTCTGTGTTATGCTCCATCCCTATTAAGAGAGAGAATAACTCTCTGAGCTTGCCTGGGGATGGAGCCACCTTACCCCAAGCCTTGTGCAGTGGCAGAATTCCTGTTCAAATATGGGCTTTAGACATCATCATAAAATGAGCCACAAATACATCTGCTGCCTCAAATAACACGGCACATTTCAAAAACAAGCAGCACCCTACAGAGGTAGAGTAGAAAGAGAGGAAGACTGAAGTAAACAATGCAATCTTCAATGCAAAGTTCAGTGGATTGAATATTTCTAATATGACAAAAATAGCCCTGTTGTGCTGCAGTGCTCCAACTAGGGTACAGAAATCTATGGTAGCTGTTGAGATCATCACTGAAAAGGGGTACAGGGAAGGAAACTGCTGTTGCATCATGAGTCAAAATGTGTCACATCTCCAAAGAGAGATATCCATAGCAGACAGCAAAAGCTGAATTCCCTCCCTCCACTCTGGTTTTAGCTGCAACCCCACCCCGCCATGGTAGAGGAAGTAAGAAGTTGTAGGGTGTGGATGCGGAAGGAAATCAAGAATGAGCTTGAGCTGGGATAGAGCTAATTTTCTTCCTTAGTAGCTTGTACAGTGCTGTGTTTTGGACTTAGGATCAGAATAATGCTGATAATACACTGATGTTTTAGTTGCTGCTACATAGTGCCTACTCCAAGTCAAGGACTTTTCAGTGTCTCATGCTCTGTGACTGAGGAGATGCACGGGAGGGAACAGAGCCAGAACAGCTGACAGGAACTGGCCAAAGGGATATTCCATGCCATAGAATACCATGCTCAATATATAAACTGGGGGGAACTGGCCAGGAGCTGACAGTGACTGGCATCATGCCCCAAAAAGCGAGGCTCCACACCTGCCCAAAGTACAGCCAGGAGGACAAGCAAGAGAGAAGGAAAGCAGTTAAGAAAACCTCTTGCTTTGGTTCCCTGCCCTCACCGTGGCCCGGCGAGAGGAGCTACTTGGCTGTGTGGGCTGGCAGTGCACCAGCACCGCACGATGCAGAAGAATCTGCTGGATCATGCCTGCACCTACCAGCTACCCTCTAACTAAGTGCTTTAATGTGGTTTCTGCTCTCTCACACTACTTGTTCTGGACAGAAAGACCAGGTCAGGTCAGACAAACTTGCTGCTCAATGTTCATCTTGGCAGCTCTTTATTTCTTTATTTATCTTTAGAAGCGCAAGGGGGGCTTGGTGGGCACCACTGCCTCTAAGCTTCATCCCAAAAGTGCTTCTACATGCTGGACTAGTCTCATTTCACCAGCTCCTTCTAAGGGCCTTCAGTTCTGACCACTGAGGTGAGTATTTTCAGCCAGCAGCTTCACTACATCAAACAGTTATCACTGTGAGCATTCTATTCATTAGCCAAACATTTCCCTACACTCTTTTAAGCCAAAACCACCACTTCTACTTAATAGAACAGCAATTAACTTGAAATACTTGGCTTTTTACTGCAATGCATCACTCTTTCACAGTCTGATATGCTAATAAAAATTGTATGCTAACATAATGTATAAAATATCATCTCTCATTTTAAACTAAACCAAAATTTATTGGCTCCAACAGTGCAATAATGATCTACCCAATGAATATTAATGTAATAACTTAGGTAGTAGAGTCTTACACCATAAGGAAACTAAATCAGAGTGGAGCAGGTCATACAACGCACTGAAGAAAATCCCAGTTTTTCTGTTTTAATTGAATTTCAATTCAACTCAAACCCCAAAGCAGCTCCAGACTGAAAAGTAAACTTTACATGATAAGGTATTTTTTGCTACCTGGCAGCTCTCATACCCCATAAAATGTTCTATCAACCCCCTAGTAAACAATTTAATTGGCAATCTTGCAAACAACAATCCCAAGTTCTTTTATTTCTTCTAAGGCATCATTAGCAATTATAGGATGCTGGCAGGACAAATTATGCTCTCAGTTATATCTCTACAACCCACCTCTCTCCTGCTTGTGCTCTTAATCCTTACCCACTTCCACTGAAAATGCAAATCTTTACAATTATGACTGTAGGGATAATGGTACAACATAACTGCAGTAAAAATGCCCATTTACCTCAATGGTGCTTAAACTCCAAGCCTTGCACTGGCATGGATAAACATAAATTAATTTCAGTGTTTAAATGCTTAAGCTACTATTGAGTAACCACTACCCAAAACCAACCCAGCAAACAGCACTGCTAAACTCCATAGGCAGCTACACCCATCCATTTAATCTGAAAAAGGAAGCTGATGCAATGCAAGATGACATGAGAAAGTGATGATTGATTTAGTTCCTTATGAATAACAAAGTACTCCCTAACTCCATGAAGAAGCAGAGAAGCGCAGGAAGCAACAGAAGTACTGAGACAAAAGTTACCACCAAACGAAAAAATAAAAAAGAAAACCCTAAGTATGATGGGACAGACAGAATTGTCCAGGAAAAAAAAAATCTCAAGTGGCTGTATAGTTCAGGTGGCTTTTCTTTCAAGTCATGTACTTTTTTTTCCCCCTCTTCAAACTGGACAAGGACATATTTACCTTACCCACTTCTAAAAGTTATTGTTATATGCCCAATTCCAACTCTATTCATTATTCATTTATGGATTTGGAATTTCATCTTGCAAACAAGCTGTTATTGAAAATCTTTGGAGAAGTGTCTCTTGTGACCTTTGAGATGTCTTCTTAAAAGAAACATAATTTTGAAACACAATTATGCAGCAGACCTTGCACACTGATGTCTCATTGAGTAAACATAATTAAGGTCAAAGTCAACTGTTATTTTGTTACTGTCTGGTACCAGAAACTAACCCAGGAATAAACCATTTCAGCTTGAATAAGAAATAAAATCAGTGAAATAGTGGGTAATTGTGCTGCCATTAATGTGTTACAAAACAAACACATGCACCAAAAGTTTGACGTGAAAAGCTCTCACAACATTATTTATTTATCCATCCTATTGACAAATTCTAGTTACTAATAAAATGTACTAGAAAACACATTCCCTTGAACTAATTATGTGTAAGAGAAAGTTAAAAGTATCAACACATAAAGGTCATGAGAACAAACAAGTGGCAATACCAAGGGAAGACAAAACGCTCATCTCACCCAACATTTCCAAAGAACTTGAGAGCACAACAACCAAGCTGAAGGAGGTTCCTGCCCACATAACAGCATCACAGCTACATCTTACCCACTCACTCTGAAGTGCTTTGGACATAAACAATCCCATGGCATACATCACTACCCATACAGAAAATCCAAGGGAAAAATTTTATGTATGCATTACCTTAACTTTAAAATACAGATTGTAACCAGTACCATTATTTGGTCTCTGAAGTAAAAAATACACAAACTGTAGACAGGTTCACTTCCTATATTTCAATTCTATGACACTTTAACTGCACTGCATACAAACCAGTAATGCTGTAGTGTACTTGTAAAAGTATTATGTTGAACCAGAGCAATTCCTCTGAACAACATGGCCATTTACACCAGTATCCTAATATAATACATATTTATAATAGAGTGCCTGCTGAGATAAATTAAGCATACTGCAAATAGCCATCAGGGATAGGGAAAGTAATAGTTTCTCATGACCTATTACATGTGTACAAAAGCAAGTGACTGAAATGATGTAAATATTAAGATGGTATCTTTAGTAGGCACTCCTCTGCCCTGGAGGGAGAGCAGCGGGAACACCGTCTGTGCACTTGCAGCTTCCCCGTGCTTCAATGAACACCCAAGCTGCAGACACACATCCTCTCCAAGAAGCATTTCTGCTGGTTTAAAAGGACACAGAGAAGGAGTATAAACACATTGCTCAGTCACTAGGGGTTAACATCAGGAAGGTCAAAGGCCAGCTACAGCTGCATTAGCCAGCTAGGCAAAGGGAAACAAGAAGGGCTTCCGCAAGCAGTGCCAGAGGCAAAAGGAAGTTCATGGAAAATGGAGGCCCAGAGATGAATGGAACAGAAAAGCAATATGGAAAAGCTTGCTTCCAGACCGCTGCATGGACCTCTACAGTTTAGGAAAGTTTGGGCAGTTGACAGCAGGGAAGTACCTGTTAGGGACTCGTTAGCAAATTTCAATGTATTTATTCAAATATCTGTAACTGGATAGCATTCATCTAAGGGTGCAAAAGACTTGGCTGATGTGATTGTGTGGCCACTATGTGTGAGAAAATGCAAACGATCAGGGTAAGTTCCCAGAGCTGGAAAAATGCTGGTATTCCTATTTTAAGAAAGGCAAGAAGGACCAAGAGAACAACAGGCTGGTCAGCTTCACCTCAGTCCCTGGACAGGGCAGTGAACATATTCCTTGTACTCTACTTCCCAACACTTGAAGGACAAGAAGGCAATCAAAACCACTCAACACAGGCAGACCATGCTTCATCAAGCTGACTGCTTTTCATACCAAAAATGACCTGCTCTGCAGATGAGGAGAGAGAGGTGGATGTGATATATCTTTCTTTATTGAGATTTTTGACACTGTGACTCTACCATACTCATGTGGGAGTTGAGGAAGTGAGGGCTAGAAGAACAGACTCTTAGGTCTTGTTGAAAATTGTTTGGTTGGACTGACAGTCCTGAAGAGACTTTACAACTGCTCTGCAGCTGGTAATCAGCAGAGTATCCCAATATCAATACGAGGCTGATTTTGTTCAGTATCTTCATCAACTACTTGAGTGATAAAACAGATCCCTCAGCGACTTTGTGGACAATAGTAAATAAATGACTTTTTAGCTTAATCTCTCCCTGAGAGATTCAGTTGAGAATCCAATGAGGTCCCAGTGTTCCTTAACCTGAGGACTGGGACAACAGAAACATGTTCAGCTAGAAGTGCAAAGTTCCACCTCTGAGCAGACTAACTCCATACATCCCTGAAGGCTGGGAATTGACTGCTTGCGTAGCAGCCTTGCTGAAATGACCTGGAGGTCATGGTGCACTCCAAACAGAATATGAACCAACAGTGTGCTTTCTTCACAAACAATACAAACACCATACAATGAGAGGTTAAGGGACTGGGCTTCATTAGTGTGGCAAAGGGGAGGTCAAGAGGCAATCTAATAGCAGCCCACAATGGTTTAAAGACTATGTGGAGTGCTGACAAACTCACCTCAGTAGTAGTAGACAATGCAACAAGTGGCAAACATCACAAACTACAGCTTAGACACTTCAGATTTGACATAATGTGATTAACAAAATTCTGGGCAGCAGTGGAACAGGCTGTCCAGTGAGACGGTGCAACATCTACTCTCGAGGTTTTCAAGACTAGGCTGAACAAAGCCCAGGTTCACCAGACTTAGTGCTGGGAAATGGTTTTGATTCAAGACCTCCAAAGGCCCCTTCCAACCAACTTTTCTCTGATACACTGAAAAGATTATTGCCCAGCTCCCTGGCACAGCCCTCCTGCCAGACCACAGAATCATAGAATCATTAAGGTTAAAAAAGACATCCAAGATCACCAAGTCCAACCTGAGATGTCTCAGCTCACAAAAATGCAGCAGTAGGGTTAAACAAAAGCAATAGGGTTAAACAAAATCATGTTTTCCAGGCTGCATAAATAAACCAAGCTTGTTTTGCATGGAACAAGGTCAGGAAACATCTTAAATGAGCATATCTGTGGGAAGATCTGAGAAAATAGTTACTTCCAGCATTACAGCCACCATAAGCAATTGAAGATGGGCTGGAAGAAAAGCTGCAACATATTTCAGAGTTGGAATAGCAGCTATGTAAGTAGCTGTGCACTTCTTAGCTTCTGTCAGGATTGCTCTCTACACACCAAGAACCCTATACCTTCATTATCTCCCAGCAGTGGCACTCCAAACAGCTGCAAGAACTTTCATGTCGTGTTCTCTTTTTTCCTGATTTCCAACCAAACGGGCAGGTCCAGCTCACTGACAAAGATTACATTTATCAAACAGTGAAACTCATCAGATCTGGAGTTTAAAATTTATTATGCTACAAACAAGCAGAAATGCTAACCATGCTGACACTGTCTCAACGTCTCAGCCAAAGATCTCCAATAAAAGCAGTTTAAAAGATGATTAACAAGATCCAATTAGCGGATTAGTCAAGATCCAATGCACATAGGTATACAGAGTGCAAAGCTAGTAAAATGCTGTCATGATAGTGGATGAAGAGGTAAGAACAGCCGAAACTTTAGCTAATAGCTTCTGATAGCGTGGCATTGGCAGAGATAATCCAGTGGCTGAAACCACGCCAAAAATCACAAAGAATAAATCAGGGACAACACAGGGATGCTGTCCTTGGTATATTCTTTCCAAAGACGATAAAATCAACATTACCTTTTGCCTGAATCTGCCAGTTAAATGATGGGCCTGACTGGCATGTCATTTATACTTATTTAAAATAGATTAATCTGATCTACTACCACACTTAAGACATACCTGTGCATTGAGACATCTGGACACAAACCCACTAGTTACTGGTAAGCTGCTGAGACAAACTAGTTTGGTCCTCCTGTCAGGCCACAGACTGTCCAACGACTATGCCTGGACAGAGTGAGCATAACAAAATATTTCTAGGGATTTTTCCCAGCTTAGCCATCTAGAAGTCGTGCATCTAGGTCTCACCTCTCACCTAGTCATTTAGGCTACTTTAACTATCAGTCTAGAGGAAAGCTTCCAGGTGTGTTTGAGTCCTGTGTAAGATGGGTGGAATAAACCATCTCTTCGCTCTCTTTTCCTCCCACCGAGGCAGCTACATCTCTTCACTTGTACCATAAAGAAGAAGCCATTTCAGAACACTATGACAAGTAGTTCATCATGGGGGAGGTTTTGAGAGGATTTTAATCTCTACCTCTACAGCAGATTCTGCTGCTTATGTGACTGTGTGCTGGAAGAGAAGATAAAAGATAAATACTAGACAAAAATATTGTTTAACTAAATTTTTCAGACTTTTGGAAGGGTGATTATTCTGAAGTCAAGAATTTCTCATCCAAGCTTATGAAGAGATCCTGAACATGTCCATGCATAAATGATATGCACAACACATACATGCACATGCACGACCTTATACAGCTCAGAGCAAGGTTGCACTTTCAATTGTCTAAAACTGAAATGCTGTTGCCCATGTGAATTAAGAGAACGCTGATAGAGAAAAGATCTCATGGGATCAGTTCCAATCCCTGGATGAATACATATACACCTTGCTTATTTCAGAGGAGTGCAAAGTTTGGCCCTCAAGAGTTTTAATTTTATGTGAAATCACCACAGGAAAATAATTTCCAATCTACAATATAAAATTTTGCCTCGTATTTTTCTGTTCCTATGTAGTTCCTATTAACATTAGGACCTCTACAAAACATGCTAAAGGAACTGAACATACCTAATGGAAAGAAGACCCCCAAATGCTTCCTGCAGCTCAGACCCACTCTCTGTATTTTATAAATTTTATAAATTTTATAAAATGTTGGCTGTTGTGTGGCTCTGCTTAAAAATTATCTGTATCTGTACTTATTTCACCTAAGAATTCTTTCCACTATTTTTAAAACAAAGGTAGGAAATGGGAACAGAACTGTAAATAACTGAAATGATTTCTTCTGACAGAGAGACAGGAAATCACTGTTTTAGTTTCTAAATCCTGAGTTTAAGGAGTTCCCCTCATGAGGAACATTCACTCATTTTTTAGTGGGCACACACTTCAACAAAGAAAATGGAAAATGATGACAATAAATGACAATTAGCAACACCAAGTTTGATATCAGAATATGTTTTTCCTCAAATGAACTGAACAGTGACAATAATGAAGTTTTACTTTTTCCTCTCATGTGGTACTCATTTACTGAAGATGCTCTCCTCTTCATTCCCAGGTTTGTAGAAGGTCAGGCTACCTTCACAGAGATGGCTCTAGCAAACAGGAACTGTCACACAACCCATCAGTACCCATAAAGTCATTATCAAATGTTGGCCTTGCCCCAGACTGGATACCTGGGGCTGGATTTTTGCCACAGTTTTCATTTTACTTTCCAAGAGGAATGCTTCAGTGAAATAAAATTCACCCTCCTGTAGCTTATTCCACTTTGCCAGGGAGGAAAATAAAAGGAAATGCGTAACCCTCCTAAAAGGCCATTCAGCACTCGAAGCCCCGCTAATGATAGGGAAGGAAACAGAAGATTATTCTAATTCATCACCCAAACTTAGCTTTAAATGGTTAGGATGGCAAAAATAAGAACAATTAATTACTGCTTCCCTTGGCAGTTAACACAGTACAACTTCTGGAGCAAGAAAGAAATACAGAAAATAAAATACTAGACCACTATACCTGATCTGGAATCAAATCCCATGTATTACGGCCAGCTCTCTTCTTCCAGACCCACCTAGTGTTTCCTGCTATGTCCCTTCTATTAAATATAACAGTCACTCTATTATATTTATTTAATTTTATATTTAATATAAAAATCAGTCTGACTGCTGCCCTGCCACTGAAGTCTTCCTCACTCCTAAAATTAGTGCAGTAAATTTTATGAATTTACACCTCTAAGTCCTATAATCTTTCCTGAAGGCCTCCCTCCAAGGAAAATAAACTCAGAATAATCACATTTTAAAAAGTTCTTGCAATTGCTTTAACAATCATCAGTATTAATTCTGTAACCATCTAACCTTAAAATACCTTTTGAAATGTTTCTGTCTAATGCTTTGGAAAAACCCATCTCCCTCCTGCTTCCCTTTCTCCAATCCTGAGATACTCCTAGAGCCATAAACTTTTAGAAAAATGGCATCATGTACTTTGTTCTGCATCCACAAGGCCACTGCCATTCATTCAATTTTAAAAAAAAAGCAAGTAATTATTGTGAATTGCAAATAAAACAGTATTTTTACTGTTCCTCTCTTGGCTTTTCAGCACTGTTTGCCTACCAATGTTTTCACGTGTATCATGTGTATACCAATTAGTAATGTTGCTTTACAAAGAAAAGTGTTGTGAGATGATAAGTGGTTTAAAAGACAAATAGAAATTGTTAGATTGAAATAAGTTTGTGACTAATTCTCACCATGAGCTTATGCACTGAAGTACTTCAGCACTGAGACAGGTCAGTGTGTAGAACAGGCACATTAACTTTAATTGCCTATAGGCTTCTTTGGATTAACTTCTATATTACTGTCTTTAGTCAAAGTGATCTGGTCATTTTATTAAGTTTCACAGGACACCAGGCCCGAAACTATAAAATGTCCCATATATCACATCCTTATTTTTCCTAATGTTTTATGGAAATCTACCTTCTTGAAAAGCATTCCGTGTTGACTGGAAGAAATGAAGGGATAGACATTGAACCATCTCCCTTGCTCATTAATCCTTTCTCACGGTTTAATCGAGTACCTAATTTCTACTTCGACTTTATCTGGTTTCTGTTTATGACTATGACTCATTTTCCACTAAATTAAAAAAGCCTTTAGCATTCCATATCTCCTCTGTGGAGGAATTTGTACACTGTAATCTAGCTCTCCCTCTAACTCCTTTATGACAAAATGAGCCTAAGTGTTTTTTATATTTATTGTAAAAGACTCATTCATTACTCAGGTCCTGTATCTGGTGTCTGTCTTGTTTGCTGTTAACTTTTACAACTTCCTTTTTGAAGGAGATGAGAAGGACTGACTCAGTACTCTAGCACCAGTGACATTCATACTGTAAGCCATCGATCTGCTCCTAATAGTTACTGCCCTACTTACATGTTCTCAGCATTTATGAGTCCATTTTGTCAAAACCTCTCTCAAGTTGTATTTTCACTACCAATTTTCAAAAAATATCAGTCACCGTTTGCTGGGACACTGTAGCCCCATTCTGACACAGTCAATCAGAGATCACTCTTTAAAACAGAAACTACTTTAGGGTTTTTTTCAAATTGCTTCAGCTCGTCCAGATGATCGTAATGTTCTATACAACTGCCTTGTCCACCTTATTATATACATCCACTAAAAACATCGGCGGCAATTTTGTGTACTTAAAGATTGATCAAAGTGTCACTCCTCTACAACCCAAACAGTCACAAATCCAATTCAGTTTTTATTGCTCACAAGTACTTTCTGGTAAATGTCATATTACTTTTCAAACCTACTCAGATCATCACACTATCTTCTGTTTCACATTGAAATTACATTGAAAAAATCTTCAGAAAATCAGCAAGGAAGCACAGATAGGGCCAATGTCCTGTTTCATTCCAGCTCTTTTCATCACTCAGGGTATTTGAAAAGCCACAATAAAAAAGCAGAGCTCATCGACACTCACCAAGTGTCTCAACTGTCACAGAGCATAAAGCAAAACCAGGGAGAAAGAGAAATGTAACTGTGGTGCACTGAAACAACAGCAAAAACTGCCAGTGCCATAACCTTGATGATAGATTAACTGTGAAGTGTTACTGCAGCTAAAAGCATGTTGTGTAGGAAGACTGTCTAGATTCATCTTATTCTGTCACCTTGCAAATGAGCATTTTGCAAATCCTTATGGTCACAAAACCACAAGAGCGTACCACTTATACTATCCAAAACAGGCATATTAAAAGAACTTCTCTAGTCCATTGTGTAGCACAGGTAACAAGTTACCAAAGAAGTGGCAAAACTTAAAAGCTCATGAACAAATATATGACTGATAGAAAGGATAAATCTTCACTTTCTCCTAAGTTGGTGAGAGTTAATTAGGAGTTAGTCAAGGGCTTTTCTGCATCTTAAGGACTAGAGATTTTTAAAAGCCACTGAGATCCTACAGTCCAATAGAATTTCAGACTTCTCAAATTTTTCCTCCCCAACTAAATAGTGTCTTAAGTTACAAGCGTCTTCAGGCTTACATTGTATCAGTGGCATTCTCAAAAACAAACCTTAAAATTTGTGACTTGCTAATGCAAGAAAGGCCACAGCAGGGATTTAAGAGGTTGGTTTGTTAAATTTAAAAGAATGCATAATTACATAGCTGCATAGCTGGCAGTCAAGGGAGCATGAGGGGAGGAGGAAATATGACCAGGGAAAGAGCACAGGGGACTACTTTGAGGCAAGGGAGAACCGAAGATGATGGCAACCGTAGCTGTCTACACTGGGGTGAAACACAAGGTGAGGGAGTGAAGTCATGCAGTGCAGTGGGTTTATTACCAACTCAAAGGAAACCAGGTTTCATGGCTGTTCTGCTCATGGAACAACTTGTTGTTGATCATGATGATTGCCCAATTGAGGAAGTATTATATTCATCCTCTCTAGTGCCAGGCACAACCCTACATCTATCCAGACTTTATTCATTGTCCTTTTATTCCTGCAATTGTGAATCATCTCTGCCTTTGCATATTCATGCCTAAGCCTGCAATTAACCTGCCAGCCATGTTACTCATGGGTAGAAATTGCCAGGTTCCCCTCTTATTATTTATTTATTTTTGTTTGGGCAATGAAGATATGGCAAATACATATATATTTAAATGTATTTATATATGTAAATATATATATATAAATCTATATTCTCTCTAGCCTACACCTGATTATTAAGAGAAAATGACTCTTTATCACATTCAGTTACAAAGTCAACAACTTATGAGAGAATAGCATATCTGAATCAGATACCAGAAAACATTTAAAAACATACTAAACTTCGGAAACAAATAAAAGGAAAAACAAGATGAAAATCTAACACCAAAAAGTCTGTGTTATAAAGAATGAGTGTTTACTTCGCAAAATACATGTAAATATTTGTGTTCAGGTGGCAAGTATTAAAAATGAGATCTTCTCCAAGTTTTGTCTTTTTGTCAGTCTCGGCACAATGCCAACTGCTCATTCTTCTCAAATACTAAGAACTTAGCACTGCAAATTTGAGGTTAGCTGGGACATTGGGCCTGTTTTCAAGAGATTCTGAGTCCTAGTTTTTCAGCTTTAGAAACTTTCAACCAGCTGCTCTCAGAGTACCAAACTGCTCACCCAAAATTTGGATACACTAATCATCAGGTGTTACTGAAGTCACTGCTTTATCTCAAATTTTCATCTCCTTTTTGTCAAAGGAAGATCTCCATATATATTCAGTGCTTAGCACTGAAGTTCTCTGTTGCATGCTTATGACCCTAAAAGTTCAGTTGCTTAGTTATTCTAAATACCCATGCAACAGAGTCACTAGAGGCTTGCCAACTGCCTTCACCTAGGAGTGCAAAATATACTTTCAATATTCAAAATGTATTCTGTATTTGGCTTTGACTCTCTTTATCCTTGTATTTCAGTCATTTTCAAATTAATGGGGCCACTCTCCTGCAGTGAGGTGATTGGAAAGTTCCAAGTAAGGTAACAATGTGCTTTTACACTATCAATGAACATTTTGACTACAACCCTAACAACATTCTCATAAATCTGATTACTACACAGAGTTGAAAGAACTTGAATGCCTGTGTTATATGCAGATTAACATTATGATGTGCAGACTGAAAACAAAGAGCAGCTTCAAACAACCACACTGCCGGAGGTAAAAGAGGCAGAGGGAGGCTCCTCTTGTACCAAGGAGGCTTTGAAGCTACCAGCATTAGTGGCAGGTCTAGACTAGCATCAAGCCCATAAAGTAAACAAAAAACATGTAGGTAAAATTTGAGATTATCAGCCTTACAGTGTCTCTTAAAACAATTATTTCATTGTTGATATGCTCCATGGCTTTCAGAATCATGCCTCCTATTAAAAATTCTCACGTGCAACATAAACAAAAAATATAGGAAGCATTAAATTAAAAAAAATGCAATTAATAGCTCTGGGTTGGTTATTTCACAACACTTTACACATCTGATTTCTCAAAGGCAGCTAGTCATATTTTCCTTCCTTATAATAGACATTAGAGAACAAATTATAGACTTAAAGGTAAATGAGAGTTGGGACACGGAGTTAGAAGTCAATCTATTATAAAAAGTGTTCTCCTGACTGCATTGCAAATAGGGTGAGAAACAAAAACTTCACTACTCCAGTAGCACCACATGAAGGGGGAAACCAGAATTTGTGTGACCAATATTCAGCATATTATTATTGTATAGATTACCCAGATTTTAAATTTTAAACCAAGAATGAAGCATTTATCTTCACTTCTCATGTCCAATAAAGACATGCACTTGGGAGAACTCGTGGCTTTGTCATGATCTTGTCACCTTGTGCAAGAGACCCGTGGTAGTTACAATGCTGTGGCTTCACATACTATTCCAAATAGTAAGCAAGTCCCTCAGTAAATCATCCCTGAACACAGGATGTGGCTGTGCCAAACTATTCTGAGTTGGGTTATCGAATCTGGAATGCTTGATTAAGCTGGGAGTGGTGCTAAGGCTTCTTCCTGGAGATGGGAAACCACTGATTTCTTTCTGCTCAATTTTTAAGTACAACAGTATATACGAAGTATCTTTCAAACAACATATACAGTATGAGATATGCAATGAATTCTGAATTCTTAATAAAAAAGTTCAAAATTTTCAATTTAAGCTTTCATTAACAGCCTCTCCCTGATGGAAATTCTGTTAATATTGAAGTTGATTATACCAGCTTCATTCCTTAAGGCATTTGTCTGAACTCACAGAACAAATACGTTTAACATAAAAATCACTTTCCACAGCATGCAAATGTATGTTATTGTATAAAACACTCAGGTCTTATTTCATTAAAAGAAAGATAGAGTCTAACACACCCATTTCTAATAGGTTTTAAAAGACAATCTTCAAACAGGACCTTTCTGTTTTAAAATGTAAAACTGCTTTGCCTCTGAAACTCTTTCTGCTTTATACCTTTTGTGATTTCCTGGTGTCACCCACCACTCTATAAATTAAGTTCAAAAAGCTGGAGGCACTTTCTGTTTCTTCCCTTGTCCAATCAGTGTTCATGCAGTGCTGCTTCTTCACAACATCTCTAGAGCTGTCTCCTTTCCAAAACAAAATAAAAATTGTTCTTCACATCTCACCAGCTCCTCTCTGGACTGATGATCTATTCAACAAGTGTCAGTCTACCTACACAATATGAGGCAAGGCTGCTTCAGCATAAAGATTTCTGAAGCACCCTGGTGTCTCTAATGCTCTAAGAACCTCTGGCTGGACAGTCATAACAACTTTTGACTTCTAACAGCATTTAAACTTACTATTGAGCATATGTTCTCAGAAATCACTGTATTTTTTTCATACATGACATTACCGAATCACATCAGGCCCAACTAACATTTTTCCCAAGAGTAAATTTGCCAAAAAATGCTAAGTCCAAAACCTAAATACCATCCAAGTGGACTAGAAAGCTTGCCTAAGCCAGCAGATCTCCAACCTCATTCTAATTCTGAGGACGCCAACGATGGCAGCTTTCCGCAGACCTTCAGCGATTTGTCTCAGTGGAGATCTGATTCAATGTTTTATGTACTTGGTTTGTAACAAGATCTGTGCAGAATGGTTCTGATGTGTATTCCTTGCACTCCCAAACCTCCTACTGCCACTCACAGTCACTCTTGGAGTACAGGCAACATAGGAGCCATTTCTAAATAATACTGTAGCACACAAAAATCATATTTTCCCTGGGAAAATAATATACGGCTTGTGCATGTGAACAGAAATCAGAACATAGTCTTTGGTTTCAGTCACATTCTTGAAAAGCCTGAAGCACTTGGTAAATAATCTCTTTCCTCAAAAGAAGAATTACATTTTTTAAGCCACACTGTACAGTTGACGCCCAGGTGGTTTTGCTGAGCAAAGAGCATTTGGGAACAAGAAATTACATAAAAAGCATAATCTTTAAAGATGGTGTTTTAACACCTGAAACTTATCATCACTTCTGCCAAGAGAAGTATTCTGTACTACACAGGACATAGACTAAGCATGAATAAGGTTTTCTGAAGTGGTAAATGGTGTTGTGTGCAGTGATTATCCCACAAGGTTCCTAATCCCAGCTTGAACATTATAGAGCAGTATGGCAATAAAACACCAGACTATAAACATGGTTAGTCAAAACCTTTGCCAGTCCCAGAAAAGAGACATGAATGTTAAAATATTTTTAAGCAAAGCTAAAATACCACACCATCCAAGTTCTGTTTTTTCCTGTGAGACATTTAATCATTACCTGCTTAAAAAACAGGATACAAACCATTTAAAAGAGGAGTGAAAGCGTGCGGGGCTGCACATGACTGTTTCCTGTTGGGCTTCACCAGCTACTTCTGTGATACGTGCTAATCAACAATCAGAGATAGGAAATGCCTTTAAGGAGGCATCAGGCTGCTTTGAAAGTACACACCAGCTTCCTACCACTAATATGATAAGTTTATTCTTTAAATTCTTTTACTAGTTTCTGCTACTATTCAAGTGTTCAAAATTTCCCTTCTTGCCTTTCTATTTTTCCCTTTTCTATACTCCCTCTATTGGCTTTTCCTTCTACAAATAGTTATATCCATTCACAAGTAGGGGTTTTTTTTAATTTTCCTAATATTCAAAGTCCATATGTTCATCTTTCACCTTTCCATTCTCCTAGGTCTGGGCCAGCTTTTCCCTTTAAATTCCCCTTACAGCTGGTGAGCATATCAGCTCAACGCTGATGCTGGAAAGAAGCTAAAGGAAATTAGGGAGCAAAATTACCTAAGTCTGAGCATTCCCAAAAACACTGTGCTTGCTAAGATCTAAGTAATGCAAAGGTAAATGCACAAATCCCTTATTTACATAAACAGCAGGAAGAATGTATGAACATTAACATACAAAACGTGTATCCATGAACTGCAAGAGCTTACAATATCACTTATCACCTGAAATTAAAATTAGAAGAATGAAAAAGATGTGAAATATGATGAAAAACTTCACAAGGTTCAGAAAGTTCCACTTGCAAAGTGGGCCAAAGTCCTGTAACTTTTCTGCACCCTCAGTATTTCTTCTGCTCACTTAATTACATTCCAAACTCCAAATTTTGGCTAACACATTTGCATGTGCTTTGTACTTCAAAGGCTGACTTGCTTATTAGCATAGCCTAGTTCCTGTTACTTATATAAATAACTATGAACAGGAGTCACATTGATCTAGCTGCACTTCATTTCTATTCTCTGTATTGGGAATTATTCAGATGCAAGCTCCCATGGAAATTTTTAGTTAGTTTGGTATAATCAATTTTTGACTATGCTTCTACACGGAAAAATCCCACCCCTTTTTATTAATAGAAAAAAATAATTTTGTTAGGGAAGTTGCAGATGTTTGTGGGCTCAGTGAAAATGTTGATGCCAAAACAAATTAACTTAGATACAAAGGGATAAACACAAACTATTAAATACGAAGATTAGAAGAAGACAGAATTTGATCTGATTTTCAGATATTTTGGAAGAAAGACTTCATAGACATAAAATTTTATCTAAAAAGAAGTTTGATTGATATATCGTTCACTTTATACGTTTGAAAAAGTATTAGAAAGTTTAATTCACTTAGGAAGATTTATTTTTTTGCAAGTACAATAAAGCAGTTATAGTATAATCTATGGCACGTGGGTCAGGTAAAGTGCATATATAGGCTTGCTCATGGCAATATTTAGGGCCTCACAGCTAACCTTCAGGTAAGTATTATGGCCACTGAAAAGCTGCTGAAACAGAACTGTTAAAATGTCCTTTAACAAAACATAGCAAGGACTTTATCAGGATTTTTCCTCCTCCATCTATCCAGTCTACAGTTACTGCTTCCTCTTGCTTGGCAAGGAACGTTTCTTCTGAGAAAGTTGTGTTTTATTCCTGAAAGAGGATGTAGTAAAGGTTTTCTGATGGCATCATCACATCCTGCCACTGACCATGATAGCTCTTCAAAAGGGAGATTTATCATTCTGCAGGATGACCAGAATCCCTCATGCTCGCAAGCAGGACAGAAAAGAAGCTAGAAAACTTTCTCCTGGGGGGTGCAGGACAAAACCAATTTTCTGGGGTTTAATTTTTTTCCCCTATGACATGCATTTCTAAATTTCTTCTAGACCTTCTCTAGAACTGTCACCCAGATGAGGCTTACTCAGAGTCATCATTCAATGAGAGTTCATTGACACTGCCTTTCTCTAACAGGAGAGCAGGAAGGATTGTGGACAGATGTGACAGGGCCATATGCAACTGTTTCCTCAGCATCCTCATTTCCTCAGTGTATTCTGACCAGCTGTGGCCCCAGAAAGTCCATTTCTATGAAAGTGATCCACCCAACAAATCAGGGCATGTCCTTCTTGGTAATGTACCAGACAAAGTCTGGGCAAAGCTTGGTGTTTTGAAAAGTGTGCTTTCAACTTTCTTCTAGCCAGAGAACAATGTACAATTATTCATTTATTTTAATACCCTATAACCTAGTTTGTATAAACCATATATCCCATGTCAAAACAAGAACAAAGAGGAAGTTCCAGCTTCTTCACAGCTTCTACTGAGTGTGCAGTCACCACCAGCATCGTTATGGAAATGATGCATCCTTTTGGAAATGCATCGACAAGCATCTCTTTGAACTGAACTCCAAACTCAAGATGAGTAATGGCAGAATGCCCAACATGTTTTGTGCTAAACCAGTAAATGAGTCTGTCATCCTTGCATTTTCTTCTGTGCCATAGTCCCCTGTGCCCTGGCTTAAAAGTGATTTATTACTCATCAACTGAGAAGACATATCAAGGAGGAAAAAGGAATAAACTTCATGTGTTCATAAATTAGCATATACATTGCCCAAATGGCACCACCTTTTCTGCTAATCCGACTTTGCGTTTTAACAGGAAAAAAAGCCTTGTTTGACATATACTCATTATTAAAAAAAAAAAAACAAAACAAACAACAAACCTCTTTGCTTTTTGAAGTGCAATGCAACATCTTATCATACCTTAGCATTTTTGGTCCCTAGTTTAATTTCCTAAGGTTTTTATCATTGCATGATTTTCATATGTCAAATATTGCTTTCAGCATATGTATGTTCTTGGTGCTCTATGAGGAGAAATGGTCTATATATGGAATAATGATACTTGAAAAACAACAGAAGACTAAAGACCCAAATACAAGAAATAGAAGAAGTACTGATGGATATAACTTTTTTTAATTGTCTTTTGTGATATGTCAATTACATTAAATGAGATTTTTCCAATTCTTTTTCCAATGGGAGGGCAAAGCTGCTTTTAGAAAACAAAAGTGTGCAGTTCTTCAATTGACATCATTCTGGAAACTAGCAAAAATATACCAAGGAGATGGATCGTTTGTTCCTTGGCTAGTTTCTGGTAACAGCAACATATGCAAAGAGCCCACAAACTCAAATAATTCTTAAGATACATAAATCTTTGTAATATTAATATCGCCTACATTATGATTTAGTCATCACTGCCTGCAAGTCAATTTCTAATTTATTAAGTACATGTTTACAAAAAGATTCACTCCATGGTAAATTCCCATCAAAATTTTAACCTGTCAAAATAAGTAATGTAGAAATAGCTGATATAGCTATCACATACTCAACTAAATATCAGGGGAAAAATTGCATTCAGCTGTATTTTGAAGAGAAACACACTACAGATTTTATTATTACACTGCCAAATGCCCAGGTTACTTTTAATGGACTTAAGTGGAATAAATTTCTCAAAACATAGTTCTATATTTGCTGAACCAAGCATTCCAGAAAACACTGCATTTTCTAAAAAGTTAAGACTTAGGTTTTCGCCCTCAAATATAAAATCTCTAAGTCAAAAATTTTTTAAAAAATATATTTCATATATAATAAACAGAACATTATAGTTATAAACAGTTTTTAGTTCACAGACTATCTTTTAGAACCCCTCTGTCTTGGAATGACCTATTTATTTATCGAATTAACAAAACTGAATTTGGATTTTTAATTTCTCCTTCAAAAAATTTATCACAACATCAAAACATTTGTTTCCCTCAGTAGCCCAGTTAAACAGGTGTACTGGTACACACCTCACAGGTTTTGCAAATTAGTTAAGATGCTGTATTTGCAAAGGTTTTCACAGACTTCACTGAAATATATGTGAAAAAATATTCCTCTTTAAACTGTTAATTTATATTGATGTTGAAAAGCTACTGGTATATAAGAGAAATTTTGTGAGGTTAGACCCTGCTGCAGCACCCAGCCTGGACAGAAGGTTGGGTGCTGCCTGTTCCAGATAGCTGGCTCCTCCACCAGCACTGCTGCACATCAAGGTCCTGGCAATCCTTCCAGTCCCTGCTGCCCTTTGTCACAGAGGTTTTGGTTAAATATACACACAGGTATTTATCCACCCTTCAAACACTTCCTCTTCAGATCAGTGCTTCACTGCGCACAAGGAAACGTTTCCAGTTACATCCTGCCCCTCTGTGAACTTGACTAGTCTTTACCACTTCAAGCCTCTTCCAACCCAAAAAGAAACAATAGGAGCAAGTTCACTTTCTGTAATTAGCAATTTGCACAAGATTTAAGCCATAACCTACCTTATTTCTTTAAACCATATGTAAAATTAGAATTAGACAGACCCAGTCTAAGACTACATCTACATAACCTGGGTACTACACTTGCTTGATCTATGTTTAAGTCTGCCTGCTTTTCTTACTAAACACAGTTTTCCACCACAAGTATGTTCCTACCAACCCTTCTGAATAAACCCCTTACGTAAACTGTGAAGCATAACTTCTACAGCCCCACTTGCTCCTGATGTACAGGACATAGTTCATTTATCCTGCTGCAGATGAGGCTTTAATTTCAAAGCTCCCACTCCTTGCTTTCTTCTGAGCTTCTTCTGTAGGAGACTGACACCATTACATAGTCAGCACCTCCCAGTGCACCTTTCCTTAGATGTTCTCACTCTTCCTAGTAGATGCCTGTTGTTTCCCTGAATGACAACAAACTCACTTCTTCATGCAGGCCTGGATGTTCTCCTGCTGGATAAATCTCATGGTTGTCGCCTGTTGTGAAAAACACAACAGTATATCACAGCAGTTTAGAGCAAGGCCAGTCGGGCTTTAACACTGCTGCACAAAGCATCAGGTCTGAAAGTGGGTCCAAAAGCCCAGGTGGGATCCCAACAATCAGAAACAGGGTTTCAAGGATGTCTCAACTCCAGAGAAGCAGTGCAACTTGCATCTGGAAATGGCACTCCAAGGCTGGAAGGCAGAAAAGAGTCCAAAGCAGCTAAGTTTTGGAATTGTTCACATAAAAGATGTATCAGTGTCCTTGTTAGAACAGCTGGGACCAGTTCATTCAACAACTGAAATGGTGTCACCAAAATGGCTTTTCATTCTCTTTGAATGTTAAGGTACATGTAAAATTTGGCACATATGGCTACATAATAGGCTTATCTACACAAAAACATAGTCCTCTTAAACTTGAGCCCTATCTCTTTGGCAAGATTGAGTGAATAGTTTTGAAATGAGAGCTGGCACTCCACTGCAGTACTGTTTGTAAAAATGTGGGCAGAACTCAGGGTCCTCTTGAATATACCTTGTCCAGATGAAACTCAACTGAGCCCAACAATGGTCTTATGCCATTTCCCATACATAAGGAACTAGACTGTTTACAAAGAGAAATCTTTCCCATTCTATATCCTGCTGCATCATCTCAGCTCACCCAATAACCCCAGAGTGGGACTGGCATAGATTGTGACTCAAAGTGCTCAAAAAAGGTCACTTTTCAATCACCCACTGCTCAGTGTCATCTGCTGAGGCCTCTCAGAAGCAGGTAGTAAAGGCCTTGTCCAGAGTCCATCTCACACCAAAGGAATCCACAGTCCCCAACAACCCTGAAGGACTCATATCTTCCTAGGGGCAACTGCTCTGAAGGTGTTTGATCTTGCGACTTTTAAATCATGGAAAAATGTAGCCATTTGTTGAAAGATGATACTGGCTTATAATACTATTTCTGACCAGCTAATAGGACATATCTCATTGAGAAATGTGAAGTTTGGAACCTATTTTCTTATGTTTCCAGTCAATTCTCAAACTCAGACCTGTTATAAGTATAGATGCTTTTGGGATTGTTGCTTTTCCCCTACACCACTTCTAGGGAAGATTCACTCAATGCCTTTGAGCCAGAAACTTCAGCAGAAAACAACTCAGTTGGGATTCAGAAATAAATAATTTCTGGAGTGGAAAAGAAATTATTTTAGAAACATACAAATACTTAAATCATACAAAATGCATATACTGAGTAACAGTGCCAAGAAGCAGATTTAATCCTGAAGTCCTTAAGATACCAGAGCTAAATTATGCTGGATATTGTGGTCCCAATTAGCAAAAATACTTATGCACAAGCTTTGTATTAAGCCTCACTGTAATCCAACAAAGTCTATGAAAAGCATGCCACCTCAAACAAGTAAAACTTGTGTTGAATACAACAGGAGTTCTGTTTGTGCAAGGTAGAAAAGCTACCTTGAACAAAAATCCAGTACGTGAGGGTAATACTTGGGCTGAATGACTAATCTCTCTTACTCACATAAACCTTATTTCCCTGTTCAGAGAATTCTGTCCCACCTTTTAGGGTGTTTTTAGTCCGATGCATATAATAAACTTAATACTCCATCCATAAGATTTCGGGACATGAGACGTAGATCATTTAATTCTATTACAATTTTATCAAAAGAAGCTCCTTTCATTCAGTTAAGGATCAGAAAGAGAGCACTTCTAATCCAATGACTCTTCTAATTTTAGTAATGGAGACCTAATTTAATTTTAGACATGCAGATAAAAGGATACTAAAAATGAGACACGTCAATGAAGGTGTTGTTACAAGTACTGTAAACAACTGTCTGTTTTCTCTTATTGTCTAAAAGCTCCGTGTGAAAATGTCTTCACTTAAACTGGTTCCTTCAAAAGCAAGCAAATCATGGAAAAACACAATGGAGCCATGTAGCTCATGGAGACACACTAATGATGCACACTCACACTCAGAATCTCAAAGACTGCCTGCAGCAACTACCTCATTTATACTAAATCTTCAGAAGTGACTATTTTCGAAACAAAACAAGAGGAAAACAGTAGTACTCTCTACAAGGTGAAAGTTAGTGCCCATTTCCCTTTTCTACATGTCCTATTTGCAAGAGACCACCTCCACCTGCCACCTCCACCCCAAGCAAACAGAATTTTCTATGCAAATTGGATTCCCACACGCAAACACCATAGAAAAATCTTGCCAGCAGCTTGCAAGACACCATCAGACACTGACTGGCAGCACTGGAGCTATCCAGGATGGTGACCCAGCATCCCAGCTCTTACACTCACTGTTCACCACACCAGGCCTGCACGGGTGCTAAAGCCCTGGTAGAGTGACACTGCCGAAGCTACAAGCACACAGAACTTTACTGAAGTAGCACAATTGCTTTTCTAATCTAATGGGCAGGGCAAACAGAGTGGTTGTGGTTCGAAGAAGGTGTTCCAATCCCTCCAAAAGCTCCAGGGCTTC